>CM026068.1:7542500-8742500 GCA_014839685.1 Anableps anableps | reverse complement strand
TAAAACACCTTCTGATCAAAAAGAGATGAATGTGAAAAGAAGTGTGTCACAAAAATTTCCAACACATCTAAGTGATTCAATGCTGATTTGATTTTAATTAAAAGCTTCCTCATCTTTGCTGTAATAATTGCTTGTTGAAAACTTTGCTTTCTTGTGCTCATGATGCCTGTTCAAAAGTTATGTAACATACGAGCAAAATGCTACCAAGTAATATTCTACTAGTTCAAAACCCTCTTTTTACAAAAAAAAAAATGTATAACATTTGATCACAGATAACCAAAACTCCACTTAAAATAAAAATTCCATTACTTAACTGTTGTTATAACAGCCCTACTAAAGTAGACTGTAGAAGATCACTGAGGAAAATTTACTGACTCCATGCAGCTCAGATGATCAGTTGCAAACAGATGCAGAGCTGACGCTAGAGTCACAAGACTTCTTTCCCAGCCTGAGCGAAACAGCCCCCGGTTCAAGCAGACATCTTTTGTCTGAACACTGAACAACCCACTATTCTACACAGATGCAGCCACAGCCATGAAATAAAGCCTCATTACCATGCAAGACTGTGCCTCTTTATTGCCATTGTCATTTAAAGCATTGGTGTTACCCAATGAGCCTTGTTGTCATATGTCATGATACCATTTCGACCACATACACACGAGGAAAGAAGTGCCGATAACTGATACCTTCATGACTCAGGACTAGCCTTCCAACTGGCGCTCACAAAACGCTTAAGAATGCAGCAGGACAGGACAACAAAGCTGGAGGGCTGGAATTCCCAACATATGCCCTCACTACACTGCCTTTCTCTGCACTTCCTGTTTGCACAGCTCTAGTGAGGTAGGAATGGGCCCTAGTAAGAATCTTGACAAGTTACATCTAGCATCCCTGGCACAAAAACAAGAGCAAACACGCACTGAAATATTTGACAGCAAAGGAAAAAGTCTTAGACCAAAGCATGACAGGCACATTTGTTGTTAGCTTTCAGTTTTGAGAGAAAATATTCCAAATCAGATTCCATTTCATCTTCTTTTCCCGCCACAGATTCTGATAATGACATAACTGGGGCTTACATATTTAAGTAGCCCCTGCTACATCCAGTTTCCATTAAAACATGGAAACAGCTTCACGATTTAGCTATAAAGTTTTAACCTGGAAAATAATGTGAGCAGAATATTTTGTGTCAGTGCAGAATATCAGTTATCACTGTTTATATGGTGTAAAAACAGATTATACAGTAACAAATGTACTCTTTGGCTGAATAAAGATACTATTATAAGTCAATTACATTCTTCTCACTAAAAAGACAAAACATCAATTAAAGATAATTTGTTGAACATTTAATGGTAACATCTACTTTTCTCTCAAATTAAATGACAAATTTCCCCACAATTTTAGCTTTTGAGACATTGTAGCTGTCTTAATTTTAGTTTACCTACACACATAACCGTGGTGTTATTTTGAAATTATTCTATTACACTTTAAATTGAAATTAGAGAAGTTTATGGTAAGGAATTAGAAAAGTAAAAAAAAATATTAAAGTCTTTTAATATTTCTGATTTCACCCTACTTACCCTTACTAAACAGATCTAGAAAGTATACCACACTACTCCAAAGCACAAAAAAAAATAAAATAAAATAAAAAAATCTAACAAAAATACAGTGTTTCAGAAAGTAGGTCTTATATTTTTCTATGTCTCCAAACGTGGAGACATTTGGCCATCGGTAAACACAGCACTACTTCTCTGAAAACGGTTTGAATATTTAAAGTTAGCTTCAAATGAAGCCCAGGTGAGTACCTCTGAGGTTTTACTAGCATCACATCTTACCTGGGCGTTTCAGCTCATGTCACTGGTGATAACTCCCTTCTCTTCACAGGTCAGCTATTAGTTTTCACATTGTTTAATTTCCTAAACGTAGTCACATCTCCACTCCTCTTATGTGTGTCAGAGGTAAACTTTCACGCTGTAAGAAACTAAGACCTAACTTAAAGTTCTGATGTACGCATGTAAATCAAAGGCTCCAAGTGATTCCCAATGTTGACTATACAATGATAGCACCAAACTTCACGTTAGCCAAGTTACGTGTTATAGGATGAAACAGCTCGAGCAGTGTTCGTAATGTGTTAACAGTTAGAACTGTTATGTATCTACTCAAAAGACATAGAGTTAAACAACTGTTTGGTTTTAATTAACATAAAATTTAAAAACAACAAGCCAATGTTTGCTAATTTAGCTTAGCCGGTTAGCTAGAACTCACCCTGCTCTGACAGGCCAGTTCTGAACGATGAGGAGAGTGGCGTACACTTCAGAACAGTTTGGGATAAGAAAATACTTTTCCAGTTTCATTCCCAGCACGGAAGCTTCGAGAGCTAAATCCTCGTGGTTCTTCACGCTGTCAGCCGATTTAACAGAGAACGTCAGTGAAATTACTAAAGATTAAAATGCCCACCCTTGAAGTAAACTGGGGTGCCACAGTAGTCACAGCTCCCACTCCCAGGCAAGCTCCAAAGATGGCTGCCGAGCGCTCCGCCGCCGCCTCTCTTGGTGAAAAATACGCTGAGGAGGAATGCGAGAAAAGTTCAAGCAGCAACAAAAACACCCATAAACAAGTCTCTTTGGGATCTGCGAAGTCGTTCAACGAATTGGATATTTAATCTAGCCCAAATGACACCTGAATTATTAAGTTATGTAAAGGTCTTTTCCTCGACATGTTACAAATTGCAGTTCCGCCCTGCCTGTTGCAGTAAACTCTCCCTGACCCAGGAACATCAGGAGGCGGAAACTCCAGAACCTAATTCAAAAACGCCAGACCTTTAAAGGTTTTCTTTTTACATTTATAATAAAAATAATAATAATTACGCAAAGTAGTAAAACAATAGTCCCCATGTCATCTTAAGTATTTCTTCATTTAAACAGTTAGTAACCTTTTGATTCAACTTAAATTAAATAATTATTGATTATGAGGATTTTCCCAATGTTTTCATTCATCTTTACAAAACAAAATATTAGAGTTAATCACACGCTATGCAGGTGGATAACATGGGTTTAGAGTTTTAAAATATGCAATGTTGAAACGAGAGATTTACCATGTAGGCAGACGTGGCTATGTACTTAAAAAATACTTAAAAATTGACATTGTGTGTGTATCTTATGCAATTTTGGTAAAACATGAATGTTCTTCATTCAGTGAAGTTACTCACATTGGCTAGAGTATCCAGAAATTTTACTCAAGTAAGTAATATTAATCAAGCAGAACTAAAAAAAAAAAAAAAAAAAAAAAAAAAAAAAAGTAAAGAGCAGTACAGCTACTTTTATAAGTACATTGTTTCCAAAAAGTTGCTCAAGTAAATGTAACTAGTTACTATCCACTTCTGAATCTAGGTGAAATCACAACATCTGAGTCAAATGAAGCAACAACTAAACCACACTGCTTCATTGTGTGGCATCTGGGAAAATCAAAAATCATTCAAGAAATCAGGAAGAGAATGGTGGAGTTCCAGAAGTTCATCTTTGGGTACAATTTCCAGATGCATTAAGGTACCACAGTTATGCACAATTATAAACATCATGGGAATGTCAAGCCATCATAACACTGAGGAAGGGTTCTGTGTCCTAGACATGTTCATGTTTTGATGCAAAATGTGCAGAGTAACCCCATCACAAAAGCAAAAAATCTATTCAAGATGCTGACCAAAGCTGGTCAGTATAAGAGTGCATTATGCACAGTGAAACAAGTTCTGTACCGAGATGACTGACTGGCTGATTAGTTAGACCTAATTTGCTTAGAAGAATGGATCAAAATTCCATCAAGCTATTGTGAGACATTGTGGAAGGATATGCAAAATATTTGACCCAAGAAATACAGTTTAAAGGCAAGTCTATCCAATGCTATCAAAATATATATGAACTTCTGAACTTGAATGGAAATGCTTAAATTTTTGTCATTATTCTGGCATTTTGCAAATGTACATGATTTTTTTGTAAGCCTAACTGAAGGGGAAAAACATCCCTTTTATACGGTGTATGTTTGTACAAATTAACAATACTATATTGAATGAAAAGTAAAAAATAAAATTAAATACATTTAAACTGTTTACATAGTGTGTCTACATATTTTACAGTGTTCTAAATATGTTAGGTGTAATGTTCTTGACTCTTTAGATACTCCTTGTTGAATGTTTGAAGAATGTTTCAGCAACAACATAAAAAAAAAAAAATCACCAATGGCCATTGACAATCTGATTACAAAAATCTTTCAGCAAAACTAAGGAACACAAAACAAAGGTTCTGCACTTAAAGAGGTTTTTCTTGAGCATATCCAGCGTTTCCATATGTCTCATATTTTACTGACTTTTGTCCTAGACTTCTTTCAGATGGACAGTTATACACCCCTTCTGTATCTTTAGGTGCTTTCAGTAGCCTAACCTCTTAGAGTGAAGGAATGACTGGGACATGGTGCAGTGATGGTGGAGCATGTCCTCAGCGTACTCATTTGACTTTGATATAAGGTCCAGCACCTCACCTGGAGGTATGTCTTGCATTTTAGCATTATCAAACGAGCAATTTATCAAATGAAGGCTTCAACTGAAACTCACACAATTGAAATAATCTGCTGAAAATATTTTCAGCAGATTATTGCTTGTTATTTTTGCTTGTTTTCTGCAGAAAACAAGCAAAAACCAGCTTGTATCTGCAGGGACATTTACTGCTGTTGAACTGTCCTCAAGAACGCTATTCAATATGATTATACTGGTAGAAAAAATAAATAAATAAAAAAAGTCAATTAAAATATCATCAGTTATGTATGATCACCATTTAAATTGACAGATTGTTATTCACATTTTTTTTGCCAACATAAAATTGAACAAATATAAAAGTTACATATACTTAATTACAACTTTACTTATTCTTAATCTTAAACCGATGCATAGATGTTGCTAATATTTTTACTGGTGAGTGTGTCAGTGGAAGGCTGCCAAGATACACTGAATGCGCATGTGTTTTCTAAGCTTACACCGACTGGCCAGAAGGTGGCAGTATAGGAGTAACACCCCAGAGTCCACAGAAGTGACTGTTATCCAGGTTTACCATAACACCCTGAAACATTTGACAGGTTCAGCTTTTGAACAGCTGCAGAGAGGGGTTAAAATTTACATTTAAAATTTGTTACTGGTAGATATGTATGTTCTCCAAACAAATAATAGAATGCAATAGAACAGAACAGAAATAACCTTTCATTGTCCCTCAGTGTGGAAATTTAGCTGTACCAGCGGCAAAGTGACAGGCAAGTCGAAACATTTAGATTTACAAAAAAAAATAAATAAACAAATAAAAATAGAACTAAGAATAGCTAATAATTATTCTAAAAGATTTGCTGAGAATTTTATTCTGAAATATGAAATCTTTAGAATTTTGGATCCAGAGCTTAAAAGGTAGAGAAACAGCATTAAACGATCTTGATTCGTTCGCTTGCTTTGTTATTACATAAAATAAAGAGCCATGAAGTTTATGGCAAGTCATGATTACCAAGACGTAAACCATGTTTCTTTTTTAATGCAAAACTTCTCAACATCAAACAAAATAAGTTCAAGTTTAAATTTGTTCAACCAAAACAATTGAATAAAATCTCAATCTCTCACACAGGCTTTTATTTTGAAGAAAGTAAATACTTTTGAGGACACGCCTTCATCATGACGTCAGAGAAGTCGGGAAGTAGGTTAGCTTACATTCGCACATGGTGAAAATGGCTGCGAATGGGGAAAAACAACAAGGCCATAGACCCGGGGTTTACAAACAGAGAAATAAAGGACACAAACATGGCAAACACAGGACGAAAGGTGAACTCGAAAGAGAAAACAAAGGTAAGTCATGTTCAGTAGCGAAGTGTTACAGTTATCGCTGAGTTTCTTGTGGCTGTTGCTTTGATTAACACACGTGTCTTCGGTCTGAAGGGCTTTGGAGGACAGGATAATGCATTTTTCGGTCAGATCATTCACTACATCAGTTTTTAGTCTGACCTTGGGTAAATTCGGGATTTTTCAAAGTTCTCCACTTGATCCACAAGCAGCTGCGGTGTAAGAATTACAATCAGATATACAACAATCAGTTTTCTGACTCAAACCCTGCAGCAGATGATCAATACGTGATCAATATTTGCGTCATTGTTTAGAATGATGTACTCTCATTGTAACTAAGACTTGTATTTATTTTTGTCACAGATCAGCTAAAATTCAAGCTATTAAACTCTTAGAAATAGTTGGGGAAAAAAATCCTCCAGGAGGCAAAACTTGAGTTAAGTTACATTTTTAGGTATTGCTTTTGAGTGCGATTTGAAATTCGCTCACATTAATATATTGATTTGTAGAATGAAATTAAATGCTCAGTTGGTTTATATCTTAACGTTATTTAAGAATAATTTACAAAGTACATACGTTTTGCAAGTGTTTAGGGATGTTTATTTGTATCTGGGTGATGTCATGGTAATGATGGATCCTCATTCACTGCACCTCATTAAGCAATTCCTTGGAGGAATGATTACGAATGCAGTGATTACAGTAAATCCTGGTTGTATGCACTGATCAGGCATAATCTTATGACAACTGACAGGTGATCTGAATAACACCGATCATCTCTTCTTCGTGGCTCCTGTTAGGCGGTAGGATACATTAGGCACCAAGAGAACATTTTGTCCACAAGAGCTTATGTGATCGAAGCAGTAAAAACTGGAAAGTGTAAGTACTCGAGTGAGTTTGATGAAGACCAAGTTATGATGTGTAGATGACAGGGCTAGAGCATCTGATCTGTAGTGGTGCACAAAGTATTCAGTATCATCCTACTAGTCACAAATTACTCCAAGAAAAGTAAAAGTAGCTCTGTCAAATTATTATTGAAGTTAAAGTACTGGAGTATGTGCTTTCAAAAATGCTTCTGTAAAAATGTGAAGTTTTTCTTAACAGTGTATTTCACTTGAGTGTAGTCAAAAGTATTTGGGAACATTTTCTTCTTTATTGGACAGATCAGTAATTCCAAATATTTAATAATATTAAAGCATTAGTCTTATTTAGAGGTTTTCTTCACGCTCAAAGACGCTTTACAATTTCATGCATTATTCATTCACTCCTCAGTCACATTTGGTGTTGGAAGCATGGCCACCATTTCTCAGCTACAGTCGCTCCAGACCACCACAAATACACTAACATATTTCTACATGGGGAATTTGGGTTAAGTGTCTTGGCCACAACAACAGTATGCGCTCGGGCAGGGATTTAAAATGGCGATGCTCGGATTGCAGGGTGAACGCCTACCCCATGAGCCACTGAAATCTGTATCTTCCTAATTATACCCCTTTTACAGGAACTGTTAAGCTCATTTAGACTCTACATAGTTGCCACTTAAAGGACAAGGCTTGGAAATTTTTTGATTGACCCTAGTATTAATAATTAAGGAGCTCTAAATCGAATCTTTTGCGGAATTGTTTCACACTGAGCTTCGAGTTATTTGTAATACTTATACTAGTTTGCATAGTTACACATGAGTGCCAAGTTGCAACTTCATCCTCTTGATTTTTCCCAGTTGTTTTCCTGATCTTGAAAACAGTTCTGTTGCTTTAACATCCTTGCTCTTACATTGCTCGCAGGCAGGGTGTCAGTGACAACTCTTACCAAAAAACAGAGGAAAGAGCTGAAGAAGATGGACAGAAGACACAAAGCCAACCAGCTTCGAAGAACTAAGAAAGACCAGGTAATTTCTATGCACCTGAAAAACAAGAGATTTGAAATACCTAACTGGTGTTGCAAAGTTTATTTTTTATTTTTTTGTCCCTGTAGGTTCTGACAGAAAAGCGGCGACTCGGCAGCAGAGACGGTCCTCCTCATCTGGTGGCTGTTGTGTCCCTGCATGCTAAAGCCGATGCTGGAGCGGTTACCAAGCTGCTACGTTCAGAAGGCGCCGGAGGCGTGGTGCACCAGGAGCAATGCATCGGTGGTGTCAGTGATAGTTTTGGACTGATTTTGCCTCGCTTCAAACAGAGGTTCACGTTTCTAAGCCAGAGTACAGGTACGTTTTGTTGAATGTGCAATCGCGCTTTTTAAAGCAGAAATTCAGTTTTAAAAAGTCAAATAAAGTAAGTCAAATTGAGTCAAACCCAAATGTTCCTGTTTTAGGTCAGTTAGCATCAACAAAATGATCTGTATTTGCTAAATGTCAGAATAGCATGTGAGAGAATTCTTCTGATATTTTTTATTGCTTTCTTCAAATTTACATACACTAAGACTACTAAGCTTTTAACAATTTTGGAAAGCCCAAAAGATGGCGTCATGCCTTCTTAAGTTTCTGATACCCTACATCTTAAACATGATGCTTCCTAGTGTGACATCACAGAACTATAAAACATATCTTCCAAGATCTCTGAAGAAGTCTGGTTCAGACTTGGGTACAGTTTCCAGATGCCTGAATGTGTTGCATTCAATAAAAACAGCATGGGATTGTCAAACCGTCATATTGTATAGGAGGAAGATGGTTCTGTGTCCAAGAGATCAGCATGTTTTTTTGTAGAAAAACATGCTATATCAGCCCCAGAACAAAACTACAACAACATTTGTTTATTAAAATGCAGCTATCATTCTTTTTTTTCTGAGAGACTTTTGGCACATTGAGTTGTGCGTCTCTAGTATTTTTACGTTTTTAAAATGGTTATTAAGATAGTTTCTTCATTAAGTAAAATCTGTGTGATACAAGTTCACATACTGTGAGTATTTCAAGTATGAAGGTTTTGCACAGTTTTTTTACTCAGCTCTGTTAACTTTTTAAAATTAAATTTTGTCGTGTAAAACCTTCCTAGCTACTAGGATAACTGGCTGAGATTTTACTGTTTTGTCTTTGAGTTCATCTTCTTCCCTCATTCTCAAGCTGTTATTCCTGTTTCTTTGGACAGCTGACATGCACTCCCTGCTGGATGTTGCAAAGGTTGCAGACAGCCTTGTGTTTGTTCTGGACTCAACTGAAGGTTGGGACAATTACGGAGATCATTGTCTCTCCTGCCTGTTTGCTCAAGGCCTCCCCAGCCATGGTTAGTTCACATTTTTCATATAATATGTGGAAAATTTGACACTGTTTTACTTATACACCTATTTTCTGGTGTTTGTTTTCTGAGCTCTAATGTCTCCAAAATCTTCCCCATGTAGCTCTGGTGTGTCAAGGTTTGTCTGACATTTCTGTGAAGAAGAGGGTTGATTTCCGAAAAGCTCTGTCAAAGATCACGGAAGTCCGGTTCCCGGATACCCGTCTCTTCTCGCTGGACTCGGATCAAGACGCCACTCTTCTCCTCAGACACCTAGGAAGTCAGAGGCAACGAAAGCTGGGTTTCCGTTCCAGACGTTCCCATCTTTTGGCTCAGCACGTCGCTTTCACACCGAACAGCCCCGCGGAGGGGACTGGTGGCGGGCCGACTGGCCTGGGGACCCTCTGCGTGTCCGGGTACGTCCGAGGTCGTGCTCTCCATGCTGACAGACTGGTTCACATCAGTGGGCACGGAGACTTTCAGTTAAGTCAGATTGATGCTCCACCAGACCCTCTGCCCCTCATCCTGACAGCAGTCAGACCAACAAAACCTGGAAGGGGAAGAGATGTTGAGATGCAGGTATGTGTTTTATTGACCTGAATTTACAAGGTAGCCCAAACTCAAAACCACAGGCATGATGATGTGCCTCAAGAATTTGCATGCCTGTTAAAGATTTGTAAAATCCCTTAAAATAAATGTAGCATGGGTGTTAATAAAATTAGAGGGCACTGTAATTGTTTTTAAAAAAATACTTGCCACCCCAGTTTATAAGTTTTAATTATCTTTTTGTTTTGTAACTAAACAATTATAGACAACTGAGTTAAAGTCATAATAGGATTGGACAGTTTTTAAATTCTTATTTCTCTCAAATGATGGTTTTATATTTATAGACTTAGTTTGTAACGCTTCCTAAAACTGACAAGACGAGACACGACATTGACTTCACGAGAACAAGACGGGACGAGATGTCTTTCTGTTTCCGATTTCTTTGTATCTCTTCAGGCCTTAGGACAGCGTTTCAACTATGCACAATCTGCATTACACATTTATTGATAGGGTGCGCTTTGATTGGAATGCAGCATATTTAGAACAGAAAAGTAACAATTATTCCTGCTGCCAAAGTTATACACCTTTGTTGATTGTTACGTTTAAACTATTGATATTTTTACTGTAACATTTTTTGGGGGTGGGATTTTGAGAGTAAGCAAGAATATATAATAAACACTGACTGCTTTTTTAAAAGGACGTTTCTCATAGCCAGCCACTTGTAGTTTACCTTAATAAGTCCCATGATCAGCCTTTCCTTAGTTTCTATAGCACTAATATCTATGTTATTTTTTTTTATTATTTTTTTTTTTTTATTTTTTTTATTTTTTTTTTTTTTTTACAAATGGCTGAATTTGTTTGTTTAATGAGCTTTTTTCTATCAGCTGACTGGCAGTGTGCAGCAGCTGGTGTGGAGGTCGCTTTTTCTGTTTTACTCTATGTGTAATAGATCTGGAAAATGTTAGGTTTTCTTTTGAGACATCTCATTTAAGAGTTTCAGCCGCTGGAACGGTATGATGGTTTTAAAAATAAAGTATGCATTTTTAATGATTTCGTTTGCCTTGATAACTGTAACCAGACCTGCATCTGATCCAGGCTGAAAACATGGAAAAGGAAATTTAAATCATGTCTCGTTTTTATTTTTAATACAATCTGACATTAATCTAAACAGACTGTCAGAAACCAAATTAACTGAAAACTCCAGCATGTCTGAGATTAATGTGACATCCTTATTTAAAGTAGAACATATGTTACAAGGTTTGATTTTGTCAGATCAGATTACAAAATGTAGCTAAAGAATTTAAAGCAATGAAACAATTTTAAGATGACACTGACACACAGTTCAGATTCAGCCTGCAGAAAGCGATCAACGTAAATGTTAAACATCTTTAATTATAGCGATAACGTAGCAGCTTGTCATTTTGTTGACTACAGGAAGGAGATGAGAATGAAGCGCCGGTGCGGGTGTTGATGAAAGCGGACCCGTCCAGTCGGGAAAGTCTGCAGGCGGAGGCTGAGGTGGACCCTATGGATGGAGAGCAGACTTGGCCGACAGAACAAGAGCTGCTCGACGCTGAAGGTGTGGAAACAGAATAAATGCACTGTTAGCGATTTAAGATGAGACGGTAATAGGAGAAGTTAAGAAATCTCACAGGACACACATATCTCACATTGGATTTAATTTGTAATGAATGTTATGGTAAATGGCCAGATGTCCAGAGGACTCCAAAGCGCTTCAGTCCTTCAGGCACACATTCACACGCTGATGGTGGTAAGGTGTTGCATTGTAGCCACAGCTGGCCTGGGGCAGTCTGACAGAGATAAGGCTGCCATGCACCGGCGCCACCGGGCCCTCTCACCGCCACCAGCAGGCAAGGTGGGTGAAGTGTCTTACCGAAAGACACAACGACAGAAACGGACAGAGCGGAGCTTGAAAAGGCCACCCACCGATTACGGGCCGAACTCCTTCATTAAACTGTTATTATAGATAAAAATATGTAAATGAAAACAAATGTGGTGTTTTATTCAGCTAAGCAAAGCCATACGACATGCATTTATATGCCTACACATGCATAAAGGCACTCAGTATTATCTGTAGGTAAATATTTCACTCCCCTGGATGTTCTTTTCTTTGTTTAGAAGCCAGAAAGAACAAGCGTGTGATGAAAGTTCCTAAGGGAACATCAGACTACCAGGCCACATGGATCATTGATGAAGATGAGGAGGAGAATGGTGAGACAGAAGAAGAAAGTAGTGATGATGATGGTGATGACTTAATGGATGAAGCTATGGACGGAGAGGATGAGGAGAATAACTCTCAGGTAAGCATTTACAGATCAAAGATGACAGATTGAAATCATTTAAATTGTTCAAGAAAATGCTCATTTAGGTTTAAATGGCATGATGATACACAAGTGATTATATCTGAATGTTATTTATGATGGCGTATGTGAGACAGCTTTTTTCTGTTGCACCTTAATCCAACAGTGCAGCTTCTGTTACATATATTCATACGTTTTAATTCATTCATACATTTAGTTTATTCACATTTTGTTACATTACAAACAGAAACCAATGGCTCCTACTAGGATTGTAGTGACAGTGAGTGTGTTCCAGCAAAATACACTGAAGTTTGTGGTTGTGACAAAATGGGAATTTTTATGGATGCCAAGAGGACACAGTTTAGACCTGAGTAAAATTTCCTAATGGATGAGTGAGGAAAGGTTTTCACTACTGCTGCAAATGGCGATATGAGTTGAACACAACATAAGTTTGTGTTTGTAAAGTGACAAACTGTGAAAGAAGTCAAGGGTTAAGAATGCTTTTCAGAGGCACTGCAGACACTGCAATCATTTTGATGGTGACTAGGACAGTAACCTGTGCCGAAGCCACAAAGCAGCCACCCTTCCAGGCCCCAAGCAGTGCATACGTGACCCACGGATAGTGCACCTCTCTGCTGAGAGGCACTGTTTGTTTTCTGTGTCTGTCTCTAGCCTGCAGTGCCAGGCTGCTCACCACATCACAACAATAGTGTTTGGAGCCAGAGTCCCGAGAGAAGCCTCCTGTCTTCCTGCCTTGTGAACAGAACTTCCTGTCTGGACGAAGGGAGGGGTCGACCATTTATTTGTTTCCAGCGCTGTTTGAAAAGAAGTTGGGGAAACTGGCCTTATGAAACGGGTTCATTACGATCCATAATTGTTAATCGCGTCCATTTGATGTCAACATTAGCAAGCAGGAATACGTATGTCGCAGAGGGTAACAATAGGCGAAGGGGCACTTCAAATGATAGTGATTATTATTACTGCAGCAAGGATGTTGGAGAGGTAGTGAATCAACCCCATGCTGTGTTTTCAGCTCATGTATCAGACTTCTCCTGTAATTTGCCATCTGAGCGACCACTGTGTAGCATGGCCCCTTTGATGATTCATTCCTCCCACACTTGTAATGCAACTGGAAGTCGGATGTGTAGATGTTATGATAAGGTAGGATGTCCCACCCTGTTCGTACTTTGCATCCTTGGCAGAGTCCTCCATTTAAATGTATGGAAAGCAACAATTGCAACAGATCCGAGACATTCCTCATTCCATCATGTTGTCAAATCCAGACGCAAACTCTACGAAAATATTTAAAAAGAAAAACTTCCTGGGGAAGGCTGAAATACATCAGGGCTTTGAAGTCTTGAGATGATCATGCCATGAAATAAAAGGCATTTTGACAGTCACATTCATGCCTACTCCATCTATTGAGAAGCTCCAACAAATCAACACATACTTCAGGAAGCGCTGCTGCACAAACAACAGCTCTGAGTGAAGTTCTTCGCTTTTTGCCACGTTACAACAAGCTTCGATATATTTATGGGGATTTAAAGTGATGGACTGACAGAAATCAGTGCATGAGTGTGAAATTGAAGAACGTGGATATAAGGTTTTCAAACATTTAAAAAATATATAAAAATCAGGACAATGTGGCATGCCTTTGTATCACCCCCACCTACCCCCTGACTATTAACTGAAGTTATTTCTCCTTTTTTTTGCCAAAAGACTTTTAAGTTCACTCAGAATGAATGGAGAGTGTCTATAAATGTGTGAATTTGGGTCTGGACTTTGAGAAACACGAATATGCCTCAACCAGAACCATTTCATGGGAGCTCTGGCTAAATGTTTAGGGTTGCTGGGCAACTGGAGGTTTAGTACCATCCATCTTCAGATCAATACAGCTGGAGAATATTTGTTTATACTGTGAAAAAAAACGGTTGACTACCTCATTTTACGTTTTTTAATGAACGGGAAAGGAGAACAGTAAGCTTCAAGTGTTTCTTCTTTGTGGTTATTAAAAAATGTCAAACGGCAGAAACATCAGTGGGCAAGTAGCATTATTTATTCAGCTCTTCCTTGGCACAAGGGGAAATGGCGACGGTTTGATGTGCTCTGTGTCCTTCTTGTCCAGGAGGCTGGTTCCCATGCATCTTCAGAGGACGACGACAATGAAGAGGAGGAAGAGGAGGTGTGCTCCACAGAGAGAGCTGGAGCAGATCAGCGGTATGATGACAACATGGATGAAGCAGCAGAAGAAGAAGGGCTGAAACGCTACCGGGAGGCTCGATCCCATGAGATGTTTCCTGATGAGGTGGACACACCCCTAGACACTCCAGCTAGGATCAGGTCAGTGACCTTTTATGTAGGAGATGTTCTTAAAAAAAAACCCCAAAAAAACATTTAATTAGAATTTTTTTTTTTATATTACTTCTTTCTGTTTGAATCGTCCCACAGATTTCAGCGCTACAGGGGCCTGAAAAGTTTCCGCTCCTCGCCTTGGGACCCCATGGAGAACTTGCCTCTTGATTATTCCCGCATATTCCAGTTTCAGAGTTTTGAACGCACTCGCCGTAGAATCCTGGCAGAGGCTGCAGCTGATGAGGACGGAGCCATGGTAGAAAAAACAGCAGCTGTCTTTAACTGAAAACAAATATTTGTTAGAGCTTTCCTTTCTGACTGGATGGCCTCGTTTTCAGGACGGCTGGTATGTCACACTGCACGTCATTGATGTTCCTTTCTCTGTGATGGAGAGCGTCCAGTCTGGCAAGCCCCTGGTGCTGGTGTCTCTGTTGCCGCACGAGCAGAAGGTATTGGTATCCCAGCGTCTCTGTTTGAGTCTCAGACTGCACCGCATGCTGGTTTCTGGTCTCATTATTTCCCACTTTGAACAGATGTCAGTGATGCACCTATTGGTCCAGAGACACCCCAGCAACACGGAGCCAATCAAATCCAAGGAGGAACTCGTGTTTCACTGTGGATTTCGAAGGTTTCGGGCCTCCCCTATATTCTCTCAGCACACTACAGGTAAAATATTTAGTAATCAAGCAGAAGTGCTGTGCCTCAAGGTCGGTCGGATTGAATAAAGAGAATCTGTGAACATCATTTTTTAAATCATGCCACAGATTTTTATTGGATTTAGGTCTGGACTTTGATTAGCCATACTAAAACGCAAATGTTTGATCCAAACCAAGGATCAGCAACTGTTTCAAAAGCCACT
Source organism: Anableps anableps (assembly GCA_014839685.1). NCBI lineage: Eukaryota > Metazoa > Chordata > Actinopteri > Cyprinodontiformes > Anablepidae > Anableps > Anableps anableps. Next base: position 8,727,362 of record CM026068.1, on the reverse strand, counting down.
TCTGCCCCTGCTGCTGCAAGATAAAATTTGTCTAGAGCCACAAAAAAAAAAACTGTAAACATGTACTTGATAATGTTTTTTTTTTAAAACTAAACTAAAATGAACACACACATAAACCGCAAGCCGGAAATAAACATTGGTTATTAATATGGGCCCAGTTTTACTCATCAGACCAATGTGTCAAAAAATGACAAATATAGCCCGATGTTGATGCCGACATATCATGAGTCCCGATATCATTTTCTTTTTCATACCCCACTTTGGTTGGTCTGTCACATCAAATAGAAAATGCAAATAAAGTTTGTGAAATGAGAAAACCTTTTACAGGTTTGAATACTTTTGGCAAATATATAATAAAAATAATATGCTGTACTTCAGCTGACAAGCATAAGATGGAGCGCTTCCTCAGGCCGGATGCCCCCACTGTGGTGTCAGTGTATGCTCCCATCACCTTCCCCCCTACAGGAGTGCTGCTCTTCAAACAAAGAAACGACGGTGAGTTGATCACTGACTGTTTATTAAAGTAAATCCTGTATGTTGGTGGAACTCCAGTCTTCAAGTTAACACCTTAACTTTCATTATTGGTCATTTTATTGAATTTCCCCCTAATCGAGGTCTGAGTTCTTGTTCTTTTTTTTTCTGTCTTTTGCAGGAGTCCAGGACCTGGTAGCTACAGGGAGCCTGCTCAGTTGCGACCCTCAGCGCGTGGTCCTGAAGAGGATCGTGCTAAGTGGACACCCTTTCAAAATCAACAGGCGTTCGGCTGTTGTCCGGTACATGTTCTTTAACAGAGGTGAGAGGATGGCCTACAGCAATTTTCCTTACTCCATCTGCAGAAACAGTTACTTGAGATTGCTTTTTTTTTGTTTTTGCAACAGAGGACATCATGTGGTTCAAACCAGTGGAGCTGCGGACAAAATGGGGCCGGAGAGGCCACATCAAGGAGGCTTTAGGTGAGAAAACTCCTAAATGCTGCTTGTTTTCTGAAGCCTCCTTGCCAATGTGACTTCTAAATATTTTTGCTTTAATTCTTTCAGGAACTCATGGTCACATGAAGTGCGTATTTGATAATCAGCTTCGCTCCCAAGACACTGTCCTAATGAATTTGTACAAGAGAGTGTATCCTCGCTGGACATATGACCCATATGTACTTCCACAGTTACCTTGGTTCAAGAAAGAGGTTACTGTTGAACTGGATGACTTGGATATGGAGTAAAAGAAGGATAAAACAACTCACGAGAGACCGATAATTTTTGAAATGTTTAAAAAGTGTAAAACCTATTAAATAAACTAAGTATCTTGCAAAGTATCTGTTTGGTTGTTCTGATTTGCTTTGATGCGTTTACCTTGGTGCTATTTTTTTTTTTTTGAACCACTAGATGGCAGTCATGAATAAGTAATCAGAATTTTTTTTTTTCTTTCAAATTCAATTTTCATTGATAAAGGTCAAATAAATTTGAGTGAAGACTTGTACCAAAGAGCTGTGCTATTAAAATGCTACTTAATGATTTAACAAATGCAAGACCTGTTGCTACAACAACTTGTAATAATTTAAACATTAAGTCATCCATCACGCTCATTTCAATCTTTGAAGTCATGCATGTGTGGCCGAATGCCTGCAGCTGCATTAAAATGCAACAAGGACAAAATAATTATATAGATGATGTGATATTTAAGGAAGCGCAATCATGGAACAAGAACTCCTAAGTTGTTCTTCAAGTGCAAATTGTTGTCTGCAATCTATCAATGAATTCAGAATTTGGACAAATAGCAGCTGTCAGGTTTTATTTATTATCTTTTATCACAGCCGTGCTTCAGTGGATTTTGGTCCCAAAAAAAAAAAGGAAATGAGAGAGGCTATCAGGGTGAAATAAATCACTAGTTTCAGAATGAGTCTGATGCAGAAAACTACAATTGTGGAAAGTACAAGATCAGCCATTTAAGCTGTTTCGAAATACATGGCAGAGCCAACATTACATCAGTATAAAGGCAGGGGAAAAAGGAATGGAAAAATAATTGTTTTCCAAGCACACTATGCTTATATAGTGGCTTTCAAAAGTATTCATACCTCTTGACCTGTTTCATATTTTTTCATGTTCCAAAAAACTTCAATGCATTTTATTGGGGTGTTATATGATCCACTAATACAAACTACTGCGTATTTCTAGAACCATCATTTGCTGCAGTTACAGCTGCGAATCTTTTAGGGTAGGTCTCTTCTTGCTTTGTACAGCTAGAAGATACAAACTCAACTTCTAGCTCTGTTCTTTGCAAAATAGCCCAAGCTTCATCAGACTGGATGGAAAACGTCTGAGGATCAATTTTAAAATTTTGCCACATTCCCAATTAAATTCAGGTTTGGACTTAGACATTTAAACAAACGAACATAAATATTTTCAGCAGACTAACTGTTTCCTAGTATTCTGCTCCATCCATCTTCACCTTAACTTCCCTGTCCCTTGTGAACAAATTCATCCTCACAGTATAATGCTGCCACCACCGTGTTTCACTTTGGGGACAGTGTGCTCAGGATGATGTGAAATGTCAGTTTTCCTCCTCAGATCAAAAAATGACATTCTGGTCTCACTTAACTGGAGCACCATATTGCACTTGTGTGATCTTCCCTCCTACATGGATTTTGGCAAGCTTTAAAGAGGACTTTTGGTTGCTTTTCTATTGTTGCTCTCCCTGTCAAGTTAGATGGAGAGATATGTCTTGTTAGATTTCAGTAGTACCCATACTCTTTGCGTTTTCAAATGTTGGACTGAACAGTGCTCTATAAGCTGTTCAAAGCCTGAAATGTTGTTTTATAATATAACCCTACTTTAAACATCTCTACTGCTTGGTAACCTTACCTGTCTGCTGTGTTTCTTGTATTTATGATGCTGTTTATTCACTAATGTTCTCTAACAAACCTTCACAGAACAGCTGAATTGACTAAATGGGTGATTTTTTTTTTTTAATTTTTATAACGCAATTGCTTGCAATGGATTTTATTTGTTGGTATCAGAGTAAAGGGGACTAAACAGTAATGAACGCCACACTTTTCAGATCTTTATCTGTATGCATTTTAAAGCCATGTGTCATTATCCTCTCACTTCATAATTATATGTTAGTGTGTGATGGTCTGCACATAATATCTGATTAAACTCTATAGCTATCTTTGGTTTTAACATGAAAAATTTTCAAGAGGCATGAATAGTTCTGCGAGGCATTGTATACCACAACTTCCTCAGAAGTGAAGTGTTGACATCTTAAAATGTTCTGATAAAACTTTTGTCTTGACTCTGTCTCTCACCGCGGTGGTCTTGCCCTGACCCATACCCCTCTCCTCAGATCTAGTCAACACATACACACTCGCACTAGGATCATGACCTCTTTGTTGTTTTGAAACTCAAGCTAAAGCGCTTTCCAGTTTTGTGTCCTTCCCTCCTGGCCCGTACGTTCTTGCGTAAGAAAACACTGATTTATATGACATGCAGTATTTATCATAAAAAAGCTGAACCTTTGCATGCCTGCAGCTACATGATTCATCCCACTGAATCGGGACTGAACCACAGAGGAATGCCAATATGTCTGGGATATCAGAAGGTGAGGACTTTGGGAGAAAGAAAGAAAGCAAGGGGAGTTAAAAGTTCACTTTGTCCGTTTTTATTTGATAATAGTTGGAAAAAGTGGGAGAAGAAAAAAGGATAATAGAAGGGAGAAAGAAATGGCTGCATGGCCCATAGGAGGACAAGCTGGAAGCTCTGGACAGCTTTCAGCAGCACTCAATTTTTTTTTTTTTTTTTTTTTTTTTTTTTTTGTTTAAAAGGAGTTGGATACTTTTTTTTGGGACATCTTTTAAAGGCGGAAGAAAAGGCTAATCTCTACTAGGTGGCAGTTCACGGTAAGAGCAGTTGAAGTAACAAAAATGGGTCTGGGTTGAGTATGATTTTTTTTTTTCCTGACACTATCAATTTAAAACAGATAAACATTTAGCTGCCTTGGGGACCAACAGCAACGTGGTAAGACTGTCTCCAGCCCATAAGTGAAGTGTGTGTTTGGCGCACGCTCCCATCAGAGGACACGAATGCTGGTGACTTAGTGCTGCTGAGATCAGGAATGTCCTGCGGTTCCCAGTTCACTGCCACCACACTCAAGTTGGCTCTCACCAGAGATATAATGGGTGAGAGGTTTTTCCGTTGGATGTGGATAAAGAAACGGAAGGAGAGAGAAAAAAAAGGAGGGTGCAGAGAAGGAGGGGGAGATAAAGGATGTACAGTGTAAGAATGTTAAAAAAAAGAGAAGGGGGAGGCAAAGAATTGGGAAATTAAAACATTAGTGGGTGACAAAAAGAGACAGAGTGAAACGGATGAGTGTGAGAGTCTGAGGCGATGTGGGCGAGGGAGCAGAGGAGTGAGAGTGGCTGGCGTTTATGGATTGCAGATGTGGCGTGCTGGGGTTTTGGCAGGGGCCCTGAGTGCGCCTGAATCCTGCACCGGCTGGGTGGCACCAGGGTGAAAGGGAGGTCACTGCACCGCAGCACAGAGCCCATAAAACAGCAAGAAGGGTGGGTTGGGATGGGATGGGGGGTCTCAAAGCCTCAGCGTTTCAGGACTTCAGGGCAATAAGGATGAGCAGATTACACTTTGTGTTCAGTCATGCACAAGAAGACCTGCACTACTATCAAAGCCACAGGTTAATGTAAGACACTTAGAATGAAGCTGATATGATCTCAAATTTAAAAGAATGATCCCTCTGCAGAGGCATGTCCCAACCATGACAAATCACGCTGTTACAGGAATGATTTCCATTTCTGTTCACATTAGAGCTGAATTTATTTCAAGTGCTTCTGACTCTCTGAGATGAAACAAGTCAGCCAAGCATAGAGCAGACGTGTTTATCTGTTAACATGTCATTTCTCTTTCTGTCCTCACCGGAATGTTACTATAGTTGATCCCAGGGAAAATGGAATTAAAAGTATTTTATTTGCTAAAATTCATCCATTTCCAGTCTTCCAAGGAAAAGAAATTACCAGTGGAATTTGTAATAGTCCTGGGATAATGACAGATACAATAGGTTTCAGTACATTTTCAAATTTATGCAGATAGGACAACAATGAAATGAAAATGGCAGCAATCCTTCTGAGGAAAACAACTCAAGAAATTCCTGGGTGATCACCTTCATTCCTCAATGACACGGTGACCATACCTTGAACCACAAGACTGATCAGAGTTGATGGGAAAATGGATGGAGCTAAATGTGGGGAAATCTTGGAAGAAAAACTTGTTAGAGGCTGCAAAAGGCTTGAAACTGAACTTCATCTTCCTGCAGGACAACAACCCTAAACATTCAGTCGGAGCTACAAATGTTTAACTCAAAGAACCTTTGTGTGTTAGAATGGTCCTGTCAAAGTACAGACCTACAGTACATTCAACTTAGAATCAGTGACAAGACTTGAAAACTGATGATCACGTCGCTCTTCATTTGAACTGATTAATCGAGCTATTTTGCAAAGAAGAATGGTAAAGAGTCTCAGTTTCTATGTGCAAAGGAGGCATAGGCAGAACCCAAAAGACCTGCAGCAGTATTTACAATGAACAGTAGTTCTACAAAGCATTTACTTTGTGGGCTTTGAACTAATCTAACTCATTTAAGATATTTAACTGAAAAAAACCCCTGTGTCATCTGTCTAACCCCCCTCCCAAAAAAAAAAAAAAAAAAAAAAAAAAAAAAAAAAAAAAAAAAGTACATGAAGCTGACTTCAGTTAAATTTTGGACTGACTGACATGACTGCTTCGATCATCAAAACACTGTGTGAAGGAACAGTCTTTATGGATTTTTAATACTGATTCCACTGGTCATAAAAAGGCTTGTCACCAATCTGTACTTGCAACTTCACAACTTTAGATGAGCTACCATGTATTTGTTTTGTTACCGCTGACATTTTTCTTCCCTTAAGCACATTTCACAGCATTTTAAACTTTAATAAAAGAGAATATCTAAATGCAGGAAGTGCTGCTGTATCCAGTTGCCATGGTTTGTTCAGGTTACAAGTCTCTATAGGACAGCTGACTAAAGGGTAAAAACACAGATGAATCTGACCTACGCAAGCAGTGATGTGCTGTTTATGCCATACGAGAAAGAACATGGTGTTCCGACTCAAATGAAACATAAAATCACAATTTTTTTCAAATCTGTGAACAGACAAACATGGTATTTTTCACAGCTGCCACATGAGCCTCTGCTTAAGAAGAAAATAGTATTTTCATAATAATTGATCTCTTTTTAATGAAAAGATGGGTTTGTCATTTAGCTTCAGGCAAGTATCAGTTTGACTGAATATCTAAAACTCATTTAAGTCTGTCTTTGTTGGTTTTTTGCTGGGGGGTTTTCTTATTCTCTGCAATTAATAACTATTTAAAATATAAAGATATACTCAAACATATTCATACCCATGGCATTAATAAGACAGACATCTCTCAGAAGATCAGAAAACAAAGTAAAAAAAGAATATGACTAAAATAATTTCTCAGTTTTTATTTGGCTTTTATTTAAAAAAAAAACAAACAAAAAAAAACAGCGGCATGCTGAAAGTGATGCTTTTCTCAATAATCAGCGGCAAAATTTTTACTGGCAATACAGCTCCCTTTTCAGATTCTATATCAGATTTAAGTTTGGACTCTGACTGGCCAATCCAAAATTACAATATAATTTTGTTCACAAGAAACATACTGATAAAATAATAAGATTACTTTGAATCTAAAGCTAAGAAAAGTTTTCAGCTTAACTATAAAGAGAAAATCCTAAAAGAAAACCTGTTACAGTCTGCAAAAGACTTGAGACTGGGGTGGTGGAGGTTCACATCACCTTTAAATATACAGCCAGAGTTACAATATTGTAGTTTTGATCAAACACACGATCAAGTTCATGTCTCAGAATGGCCAAATTCAAGTTAGAATATATTCGAAGACTGAATATGAATGCATGGTACACTTTTCTATTGATTTTTATTTGCAAATATGTAAAAAAAACAACAAAAAAAAAAACATGTATATTTCTCTTCCAGTTAATCGCAAAATTTGTGTTTGTCACATCAATAAAATACTTTAAAGTTTGTGGTTGTGACATGTAGGAATTTGAAAATGTTAAGGTGGTATTAATACATCTGGTAAGTACTCGAATTAAAATACTTTGACTCTATGTAGGCAATTACCATTAATCAAAAATGTCTTTACTGTAACCTATACCAGATGTAGGGATGCCTTCCACTTTAATTAATGAGAAAATATATATCTAATTTTAAAGCACTGAACCAAATGGCAGCATATGCATCAAACAGTGAATAACAAACCAGCAAAATCTAATTTTTATCTTATTTTTGTAAACCCTCTAATGAATATCTTGTTTATCACCAGAATATCTTGCCTTACAATGCTTGTATATTAGCTCTGCTCTGTTTTCCCTCTTTCTTTTGTGATATCCTTCCTTCCCTCCTCTGTTCCCCTTTTTTCTCCCTCTCAGCCTGGTCTTGACTCTCTGCTTCCTGGGGCCTGGCCAAGGCCTGTGTCCCTGGAGGAGCCAGGGAGGAGATGGAGAAGGGGGCAGCAAGGGGGGCGCGCAGAGATCGACTCCAAAACCGCAGCTGCTTCAGCCCCTTTTCTCCTCCTTTCTCCTCTCTTTTCTGCTCTCTCCTGGCACTGAGGAAAGGGTATTTCAGTGCCTGTGTGTTTGTGTGTACCGACAGAGAGTTGGTTGGGGTTGGTACTGATGGTATGGAGACCAGGATCTAACAACAAAAGCCAGAGAGTTCACGCAGAGAACAAAAGGGGGTGGGAAGGAGGATGACAGAAGAAAAACCTGGTGAGCAGATTGGAGCTGCCAGCGACAAGGAGTGAGATGATGAGCAGAAGTTTTTCGCCCCACAGGATGAGACAAAAAATATCCTTAGATGCCTTGAGCCAGTTTTGTAACTCTTAGAAATCCCCCAACACTGAGATAGTCTTGACATATTTTGGACAAAAGTATTGAAGCTGCACCTGCACAAAAAATGCATAAGAGGTTCATTTAACCAACAGTCCATGACCTGACACGTTAACAAATCACATCAAGATTCCCTTTAAAGTGTAGATGCCTCTCTCCCTTCTCTGATTATCCAGGTGGGAATTAACTCTGAATAAATAAAAAAAATCCAACCTGCTCTGTTTTCACCCCCCCTGCCCCCCCCAACTTTGGGCCTCCCAGAGTGCTTTTCTGGTGACATCACTTCACAGAGACCTGGCAAGCCAATCTCTCCCTCCACTGCTGTATCATTCGCTTCTCCCTGCTTCCTGCCGTGATGATGTCACAATCCATATGGTTTTCAGCAATACGAAGCCGGAAAAGTGATTTAGGCAGTGAAGAGGAGAAGCAAAGTAAAGTAAAGGAGGAGGGCTGGACATGAAAAAGCACAAAAGTTTCCCTCTTAAACCCTTGTGTGCACTGTAAGTGGAAGCTACAGGGGTGGGGGGGTGGAAGTGAGGAAAGGGGGGAATGCTTGCGCTGTATGAGGCTAATGAGGAGAGACCAGAGAGCAGAGTCCAAGCATCGGACAGCCATGTGCTGCACAGACACATGCGGGGAGAAACAGGCATTTTAACATGCTCACTGGTACTAACAGTGCTAGGGGAGGCTGGAAAACGAGGTTGCAAGTCCTCATTCCATGTTTCTGAAGATAATTGAGTTTCATTGTGGCTGTGATCAATACTCTCATAGAATAATAAGCCTGCTTTTACCAAGCATGTATTACTAGTAGTAATGCACCACTTAGCATCCCTCTCTCTTGATTTTTCTATCCATTTGTTCTTCTTAGCGTTGAAGATACCTGCTTTCGGTGAAGAGATTTCCTTCATGATGACACCGCATCGGGTGGCTTTGTAGGATGGAAATCAATCGACTGGAAAGCTGTGAGATGATTCACACCATTTTCACATCGTTTAAACCGTTCATTCAGTGACACTCCATGGAGGATTGGCATCTGGGAATCTGGAAACATAGGAAATGAGTCATCATTCCAAATAAAAAAATGCAATATTTCCTCTATTGGGACAGGGAGAACTAAACAAAGCAGGCAATATGCATGCCACATTGTGCCTTAAAAGGCTTAGTTGTATTGCTGAAGTGTTTAAGTTTTTTTCCTGCAAGAAAATTCCCTAAAGTGATTAGGATACCAGTTATTGCAAGAATAAACCCCTCTGCTGTAATTCTTTCTGAGCTTTTGGTCCCATGAAGTGACCCTTGATTTGTTGAGAGGAGAGAAAGATCGAAAAACAGAACTACAGCTCCACTACAACTGGACAAACTCCATCTGCCAAACTCTCTGGATAAACCTCAAGCGTGGCTCTTAAATTTCAGAGAAAATTCAGCCAATTTCATTTACTGTCTAAAACACAAAGAAGTTTAAGGATTAGTTTTTTATATCATCAAAAAAGCTTTAAGTGCCATACCTGGATTTAATTCGGCATTGTCGTGAGTAAAGAATTAAACTAGAGCACACCTCATAACAGTTTTCATCTTGTTTCCTGTACAAAATCATATTTCATATTAGATTTTAAAGAAGTCCATTAACTTTTCAGTTTCAAACAGGTTTTCTTTCAGAACTGCTCAATATCCACCTCATCATCAAAGCATTCCCATAGCATGATGCTTCTACCAACATGTTTCATCATGGGGATGACGTATTCAGAATGATGTGCACAGTTAGTTTTTTAAATGTAGAACAAAAAGTTCAATTTTGGTCTCATCTGATCAGATCATCTTCTTCAATATGGATGCTGTGTTCCCAGCATAACTTCTAATGGCATTGTGTCAACTATAGCTTTTTTCTTTCATAAAGACAGGAATTCTAGAGTACATGACTAACAGTTTTCCTGTTGACAGATTCTACAACCTTAGCTCTTGAACTCTGCTCTCCTTGCCAGCCTACCAGTCCAGGTGCATGGGCATGTCTTGGTAATGTTGTGTTGAACCATACTTTTCCATTTTCAGATGATGGATTGAACAGCAAAGCATAATCCATCCATCCATCCATCCATCTGACCTGTCTGTTGTGTATAGAACGTCTGTATTTTTTTCTGACATTTAATAACACAGGTGGACTGCATTTACGAGTTAGGTGGCTGGTACTGGGTTTTATTTGAGGATATCAAAGTGAGGGGGCCCGAATACAAATGTGCACCCCACTTTACAGATTTTTATCTGTAAACTTAACTGCAATGTTTAAAACTATGATTGAATAGTTTTTTAAATCTGTCAATATGATTGGATTGTAAATGTCTGTACATAAATTGTTTTTTTGTTGTTGTTGGTAAATTGCATTTCATGTATGGACATAGGATTGATCTTTCACTTTCAGTTTTGGCAAGAAAGTAATAAGGCTCATCTGCCAATGTGATAAAAGTCTACAAAGATCCTAGAATCTTTCATAGAGTTTTATTATTTGTAATTTTGTATTTATCTTGTAAATTTGAGAGACAACTTCTTGGACTGTGCACTGAAACCTGCAACAACATTAAATCTTGCTCTGATTAAGAAAAGATGAACACAGGATTTGGTTCAAGTGTCCACAAACCAGAAACAATTTTGCAAGCATGTTTCCCTTTACGATAAAAAAAAAAAAAAGAAATATTTCTTATCTGGCACTAATCATGGCATGATAATTGCCCGTGACCACCAGATGGGCAAACTAGAATAGCGACCCAATGTGCACAAAAGCTCTGCTCATTTAAAATGACATGCCTTGCACGCCCTTCCACTAAAGCTGTCGTAAAGCCGCTCATTACGATGAATTAGGAGAGGACTGTGCGTAAATGTTGAGCCTACCGTTCAATTTCTGGTGGCGAAGGGAATCTGAAGCTTGAGGGGTGTGCGTCTGGTATGGTGAAGTGGTCACAGCAATCATCTAGAGATATGTGTGGCCTTATCCCTTGGAAAAGAAAGAAACTCAAAGAGGGATGATTGATTAGAATGAGAGAATGACAAGAGAGCCAAAGGCCTAGTTTGATAGAGGTTGTGAAAAGTGCGGAACATCTGTTTTAAGGTGATAAAATCACTTTTAGCCAGTCCTGTCTATTGTTCAGCTACGCTCTGTCTGTGTTCTGGCAGGCACAAATGGAACAATAATAAGGTGATCGCGTTATTCATCACTATAAATGTTAAAATGAGGTGGCCCGGGTCTTAGAGACACAATGACCCTGCAACATGTGTGACCGCAGATTCTGCTACAGTCATTCAGAGCGCTCAACCCTTCATTGTGTTTCCACACTCACTGAGATTCTGCAAGATATATGCCACATGTAGAAGCTACAATCCTCACACTTGGAGAAATAGTGGAAAAAGGTGTGTGATTTAGAGGGTGACAGCTGGCTGTTAAAGGATTTAGCTATGCTCGGTCTGCCTTATCTCCAGCTATAGTTCCTGTTGGAAAGTTGACTTGCATGAACAGGCAGTATGATGGGGTTTCCAGGCTGTGTTTTAATCAAATAAATGCTTACAATCAGCCATTTGAAGGCTTTTTTTTTTTTTTATTTGGTTCATTAAAAGTTCAACATTTCAGGTTTGCTGAGCTCCAGATTACAGTATGTTAAATTGTGTTTTGACAGGCTGAAATGTAATGTCCAGCACAGCCCTCGGGTGGCTGATTGACTGGAGAGATAAAGCATGTCTGGGAAGACAATGGCTTCACCCAGAGACATGCAAAGCTATACAAATTTGGCAGTGTGTCTATAATAATGTATATTTTTATAAGACTATTATTTTATAGAGGACTTTTTGCCTTTAATGGACAACTGGCAGGGAGAAAACATGGGGTGATGAAGAGGGCGGGTGTGGGCGGGTATGGTATGTATAACAGCCCTCCAGCTGGAAATGAACTGGGATCTTTATGAGTCTGTGGCGACTCTTTAATTATCTCAGATACAGCCTGCATGCACTGTTAATCATATCATAACTATTTGATTTGTCTTAATCAGATTTGTTCATGGCTGCGTGCTGGCAATTAGACGCCTTCTCTATAGATTTGTTTGCCTATACGTGATGTTTTCATGCTTCAAGCAACATACATACAAAATGTGTTTTAAGAATGTGGAAGCTGTCTACATCATGTTGCCATTATCAATCTTTATCTTGACATAAAGAAACCTTTAACATCCATTGCAATGGTATTTTCTTTCAAGGTGATAGTAGCCTCATGGTGGGACAGTAAGAAACTAAACATACAGGACAAAAATGCAAAAGTACAGTTCTTCAGAAGGGACAGATATGTTATTAAAATTGACTGGAAGATACATTGAAGATAATCCAGGAAGATCTGGGAAGAAAACTTAATAGAGGCAGCAAAAGACTTGGGACTGAGGTTGAGGTTGAGGCTCACCTTCCAGCAAGACCACTATCTAACCCTTTGAACTGATAATCTGTGGCAACACTTGAAAATGAATGTTCACACACACACACACACACACACACACACACACACACACACACACACACACACACACACACACACACACACACACACACACACTTTATCCAATATGACTAAGCTGGAGCAATTTTGCAAATTTAGTCTCTAGATGAGCAAAGCTAGTAGAGATATACCCCAAAGCAGCTGTGACAGTAATGAAGGGGTTTTCTACAAAGTATGATCTGCAATATTTTCTGTCACTTTACTATTATGCTCTGACTTGTGTTAGTCTATCATATGAAATCCTAGTAGCACCTCAAGGCTATAGGTTTTAACATGACAAAATGTGAAAACAATTCATTCTGTATAAAGAGGGCGACAGTTTTAGTCCCTAAATGCACAGAACTTGGAGAGACAAACCACTGAAATCCTGCAGCAGTAATTGGTTCAGGTGGGTCAGGTCAGGTCAGGTCAGATCAAGGCAGTTGTACAAAATATTGTCTCAAGGGGTCTTTTCAGATTATTACTAGTCAAACATATTTAATATTTTTTATTCTTTTGATTTCATTTTACCAATCTGTACCACTTTACCTGTTACATAAAATCTCAGTAAAATGCATTGTAGTTTATAGTTACCAACATGTGAACATTTTTGAATATTAATATTTTGCAAGCTCTGTAGATCTCATATGAAAATGACCAATGAAGAATAATCCTTTGGTTTCATACAAGTCCAAAACTGTAACTGTGTTTAAAAAAAATTGACCGTAAATTTCATTTTAAGTCTGTTTAAATTAATACACAAAAAAAACTTTCCTGACGACCTGAGCATCAACATAATGCATCATTACGCTCTTCCGCTGGCAGACACTATTTTTGGACCCTGAATTGAAACAGCCACATCCTTGATAGAAGATACCTATTCTTCAACACAAGCCCTTCTACCTCTGAGGTTATCATCAGTTCATCAAGGGAACATGGAAGCGAGAGACAATACCTTTCCTCGACTTCACCAGGCTCTTGGGGTGGATTGCATCATTTCAATGAAACCGCAGCACCTTGAACTCTGCATAATTCGTAGAGGAAGAGACCCTGCGTCCTTTATGAGATTGTCAGATGCTGTTGTGATCAAAACAGACGTGAATAGACCTTGGCGTGGCGATCTCTTCTCTGGATCACATCAGCTGTGTGTGTCTTCCACTGTAATGGTAAAATAATTAGTTTCATCAGTTTCAACCTGTTGTCCTTCAAACAGCTCTGGGTTTCTGTGGAAAGACTTAAAACAGCCAGAAAAACATAATTGATTCCAATACAGCAATCATGTATGAGTTTACAAAAACTCTAGTGGCTTGTGGTCACTGCAGTTTACAGGCAGAATAAAAATGTAACACTTTTGGCATATTTTATCAGTAACTTTTAAAACTTTTAAAAGTTTAAAGCACACTTTAAAGGTGCTTTTGAATTATCCTTTTTTTCTAAGAGTGTGGAATGGTCATACAACAAACAATATCAATGATTTTTAAAAGAACTAGATGCATATGTTTAAATTTAAAGTGCATTGTACATACAGGCTCAGATGAATGTATAGACCCTCACTGGCCCCTGGCAAGTTGGAGCTCATCTACACACTTTTTGTAGCCATCAACAAGCTTCTGGATTTGTGACCAGTCCTATCAATAATGGTGGAACTCATTTTAACAGGCTTTCTGACAGGGACTCAGATTTTAAGCATAGTTCATAAATGTTTAATAGGGTTGAGATTGGGGTGACTAAAGAAACCTACTTTTAACTTGCTTCATGCATTCTAAAACCAATTTGCATGTGTGTTAATATCATTGTCCCATTGTAGCAGTTGTGTCCAGCTTTCACTACTAAAACTCAAGCCTATATACTTGAGCCTGTATGAATAAGGTTAAACAATGTGTGGAACATAGAAAATAGAGAATAAATTCAAATTCTTGGAACAACAACAACAACAATAATTGGTTTGCCCAAATCTTATTTAAACTCTTCTTTCTGATTAGTATAATGCTTCTTAAGCTTCTGTGTATTTCTTGTTATTTCCCTGAAAACTAACTCTTCGCTCTCGAGGTTTTCAGACCTCCCTGTTCGGGCTTGTCCGAATGATCAGGTCTATATGACGCACCGCCGTTAGGTGTCGCTGTGCGCGAAGATTCTCAGCCGGGGCCGCATGTTTGGTCCAATCGGACCCCAAAATACAGCCCAATGTGTCAGATAGTCTTGTTAACACGTGAGAAAATCTGACTGTGGAAGACGCTGAAAGAGAGGGAACTGAGACAGGGAGACGCAGAGAGAGAGAGTCCCGGAAAATTACGCAAAGGAGAAATTTCTTTCTTTCTTTTTTAGCTTGAGCAGGACTCAGAGGGATCGGCCGAGATTACAGCAGGGGGGATGCCGAAAAGGACCGAAGACATACGGCGGGAGCACCAGACATGAGTCCGAGGTAAGAGAGGGGCAGGGATGGCATCCAGACCGCAGGGATGAGTTCATCCAAGGGTTTCTTATAGTTTCCTTTTAAACCTTTGAATGAAGCTGATGCAGATTGAGCATGTCGATTTGACTTATCCGTTCATCTTAAAAACAAAACAAAACAAAACAAAACAAAACAAAAACAACACCTCCCCACCCCCAAAAGAAACTTTTATATTTGCTGAAAATACTCGTGAACATTTAGTGATTCAAAATTACTTAAGAATAAATAAGTTAAATAAGTATGGAAATAAGTATGGAATATTCTGTTTAAGTGTTCTAAAAAAGGGGGGAAATATGTGTTTGTTGTTTACCATAATTTCTTTTTGTATATTTATCATATAAATGTTACAACAATTATTCAAGGCCCTTTGCGTAAAGAACGCAGTGGTTGAGTCTATGTCTCAGGAGATGATTAGAGGACTTTATATTGTACAGCAGGTGTCCAGTCAAGCCTCCTATTTGTTCCATTGTCTCCAAACTAATAATTTAAAACTTATTTTGAGAGAATTTTATTATTATTATTATTTTACATATTTGTTAAAAAGGGGTGGACGACTTTTTCCTTTTAACCGTTAGAAACCATTAAACCAGAATTCAAATAAAGAAATTTCTCAGGATGAAATCAATGTCAATTTAATCTGTCCAAATTATAATTTAAGGGACTATATTGAAAAAAAAAAAAAAATAGGATGTACTCTTTGATGGTATTTGACATGAAACCTTATTTTTTTTTTAATGCTCTTTACAAGTTATTCCCCAATATCTCTAAAGTTTACCATCAGATCTACACAACAGCTGCCTGTCCCTTTAAGACGATGTGTTGAGGAGTTCACGTCGGGGTCACTAGAAGTTCCTGCCCTCGATTTTACCTTTTAGTTTTATTATAGACTGACATCACACGGGGCGCTAAAACACTTAAGGCGCACAGAGGCTCCATTATCATCTCGGTCCGCGTTATTGAGCAGACTCAAAAATAGCTAAGGAAATTAAGGGAGACATAAAAAAAGGGAAAATGATGCTGGTGTAAGCAAGTATGTATGAATATATACATTTTTTTCTTAAAGAATAAAAAAAAAGAGAGGCGGGGCAGTGAGAGACAGTGGGAGGAAAAAAGTAGGTGGGAGGGAGGACGGACCCAAGAAGCGAGAAGAAATTCATATCAATTAATAATCATAAAAAAAGGAGAGAGAGAGAGAGAGAGAGTGTGTGAGGGAAGAAGAGAGAGAGAGAGGGAGGGAGAGAGAGAGAGAGAGAGAGAGAGAGAGAGAGAGAGAGAGAGAGAGAGAGAGAGAGAGAGAAAGAGCTGGCAGACGCGCTCGGAAAACTGGCATGGGTTTTTGGAGGCTGGCAGTTTAACACTGAAACGTCAGATATGACTCCCAGATACTGCTGAGATGATCATTAAGGGAGACTTAGATCGGATGGCAGAAGACATCGGGCATGCAGGTAAGAGCTGAGCCGCTCAGACAATAACACACAGGGAGGAAGGATGACATTTATACAGTTTGATTCAGAAACAACAGCAGAACAAAGTAGGTTTATCTTTTTTTTTTTTTTTGTAAGAGCTCAGTTTACATTCTGCTGCGTTTTTAATTCATGTTGAAGTTGATCAACAGCAAAGAGTTTGCGCTCATTCTTTATTATGCATTTTTAACTTAGTCGATTTAAAAACGGTCGTTTTTTTAAGTGATGGAGAATATTAAATTCATAATTCGTGTACTGTTCAAAATGACAATGCGGATATTTTACATGCGTAGTAATCAACACCATGATCTAAAATGAAGTAATTAAGAACAAAATACAGCACTGTTTATTTCTGCATTTCAACATCCCATCCTGTACCGTTTTTAAACAGCTTTTTCCATCACTTTTTTTTTTTTTCAAAATAAATAACGTAACATTAGTAACATAGTTAATTTTATACTTTGAGAACGACGTTCATTGCACAGCAATACTTGACACACATAGAGAATGTATTGTTTGGGTTTCCTTAAGGCAATATGAGATTTAAAGCCACTTCTTTAGTGTTGATGACACGTCTGGAATGGAGAAAAACTGTGCTTTCAACATCTCAGTGCATAATAAGCTGACACGTTTTTTTTGCTGGTGATTCTAAAACCTTCTGATTTTTTTTTTTTTTTTTTTTTTTTTTTTTTTTTTTTTTTTTTTTTTTTGCTCAGTTAGAGATTGGAAGAGGAAGGGATGGGTTCAGATTGGAGAGCTGGATTCACTCGTGATTCGGTTTACTGCACAATAAGCGAAGCAGAGTAAAACAGATTATGGAGGCTGAGAGGAGCGCTCCTCTCAGCGACACCCAGAGCCAGGAGCCCTCTGTTTGAGTGCGCCTTCTCCAGCTCTCAGATGATTGTTCATTTAAATTAATTCACAAACAAACATGTTACTTCAAAATATGTTTTATTTTAATTTATTTAAAAAGTTGTTGAAAATCAGTGAACAAATGAACAAATCCAAAGTAAGAGAACGACTTTTAAGCCAGTTTTGACATTCATTCTGCTCTGCTTTGACTTGATGGAAATTGCAGGGTTTAAATTAATATGATGGTGTTAGTATCTTAATCTACCTTAGCTTTATTTCTGTAGAAATTAACATGCCCCTTTAACAGCATCTCAAACATGTGTGATGAGTTTTTAGATGTGGTGACATTAAAGCAGGAAACTGATTCTGATCTCTGCTTACCAGGCTCCAACAAACTAACAAGAACTTTCTAAGTGCTTCACTTACACTCGGATGGCTGTAGCTGATGCTACATCTTCTAACATTTAAAATAAATAAAGCAAGTGCTAAATTGTTTTTCAAACTAAACAGGGTTAAATAGGTGTGGGTAAATTCAAATTAATTGTCGATGTTTAGAGCAGACGTCTGGAGTGAGTCTTTTTTTCTGCTTTGCTTCTGAGCCACAAAATTACAAAACTAGAACATTAATGTAATGCAAATAGCAGAATGTCATCTTCATGCACTACTTCACAGTCCTCAGATTTCCCCCAAAATCTTTAGGGAATCACTAAAAAGAATGCCTGTCTAATGATCAAGCTTGGAAAATAATTCGTTGTTTTAGGGGTTTTTTTGTACCATAGAAAATAAATAACAAAAATCAATATTTTTTTACACGCTGTGATTAAAACTGTGACTATGCTTTTTGGAAAAAGGTCACATTGAGATATTTTAAAAGATGCAGCCTTTCAAAACAGCTAAAGATAAAAAAAAAAACAAAAAAACAACTTGATAGCTGTGGTCTAACCATGAAGATCTCAAGTTTGTTGTTACCACAACACATAACTCAAAATAAAGTACTGTACGCACAGCACAATTTAGGTGCACAGAATGTTGTTGAGGTTGGTTTCTTTAATATCTATCCATAAATATAAGTCAGTACATGAGGAGGCTGTCTTTTGCAGCCGTTGCTTGATGCGCCTGCTGTTGAGAATGTACACTGATAGTATCTGAGTTCGACATCATGCACCAACCACCGATAATGAGCTAAGTGGAGAGAGAACTTTCAGCAAGTTAAACCACACTTTTATCTCATTTGTTTCTAAACCCAACAGATCTCTCAGATGATGGAACTTAAAATAAAAAGAAAAAGGGAATTAAAGCTAGACAGAAAAAAAGAAATCAGAGGCGTGAACATATGGAATAACAGCTCAAGACTTGATACATTATGATTCCATTCATACATTATTTTTTATGTCGAAGTATTTTAAGTATTGTCATAATTAGGTCATTTGTAAACAAAGATCGATGCTAAAATTTGCAAGATAAAAAGCATTTTAAATTCTGGTTAAAATGATTGTTATTCACTGTGTCTGACTTCGTTCTTTATCATGCTGAACATGCATTTGCAAAAAAAAAAAAAAAAAAAAAAAAAAAAATCATCAGAAACAGTGCTCAGAATTCCCCATGAGTTTCATGAAGCTGCACTTTTTAGAGGATAAAAATCAACATGAGATTTTTGCTCGCAGCTCTTCATGAGTTCCTCCTCTATGAGTTCGCTTGTCAAGGTTTTTTAAAAGTTCATACTTCCTTGTTCTTATTCTGAGCGCTCACACTGTGGGTGAAATAAACAAGAAGTGAATGAGCTGGTGTCAGGAAGACTGCGATCAGACAGATGACATGATATTTATTTAGTTGCTTGTTTCCCATCAGTGATACTAAGCCCCATGGGGATGGTTTGAGACGTTTAATCTCAGAAGTAAACTGTCCTCGAATGCCACTGCTTGAACAATACAAGGGTTTTCATGCATTCATACGATGTAGTTTATTTTAGACTTGATGGAACAATTATTGTTGATGTTTAAGTGTGTGTGTGTGTGTGTGTGTGTGTGTTTGCACATTTGATTCCTGGAGCCTATTTTAGTGCAAAGTATCGAACTGTCTAACACTGATTTACACCTTGTGCGCTCTGTGTTCCTTATATGACTGAGAAGAAAGGCGAGCTGAAGTCCTATCTTTTTTTGGATGCGTCCTTCCTCCCACCGGTTTATACCTGCTGTTCATCACACTTGTGAAACATTCATCTCTCAGTTTGTTTAAAGCTCCACACTGTACTTCTGGAATACCTTAGCAGGATGCTGGCAATTACAGAATAGATGTATATCTGAGGTTTGGTAACTTAAGCTCTTTCTCTCCTTTTGCTCACCGAGCAGGAGGTCATTGCAAAGGCTTGAATTTCTGCTAATGAGAAAACCATTCCAAATACTCACCTTCAGTAAAAGTTCACTGTTACTGACTGGCCTTCATGAATACTTTCCACACACTTTCCTTTTGTTCCATTAGGTGGAGTCTGTTGACATTTTTAACTTAAATCATAAAATATTAAATTTTACAAAAGGTTATTAAAATAAAGTCAGAATTTTGTACCTATTTTTTCAACTCTGGTTTTTGTAAAGTTACTGATTCCAATTCTGGCCAATTTAAATTTCTTTTCAGGAAATGTCATTTGAGAAAATATAGAAATAGGATTTAAAATATATTTTTGTTTGTTTTTTTAGCAAGAGAGACAAATTATTTAAATTAGGAGAGGAGGCCATGGAACACTGGAGTCTGAGAAAGCAGACACTATAAAATAGGACCTTACTTTTTTATAACAAAGATAAATTGTGGAGTTAATATTTTAAGCTGCCAGCATGTCTAAAGTCAGCATGTTCCCTGAAAGACAGATTTTAAAACCCTAAAAGATAAAAAAAAAAAAACAACTTCATTCTACTTCATACAGCCTTCTTGTGATCTACTAATACCCTTGCTCTTTTGAGACCTGTATAAACTCCAAAGAAAGAAAAAAAATCTGTTTTCTTTTAAACAGAATAGAACTCAAAATATCCTTTATTGTTTCACAGTGGGGAAATTCAGGTGTAACACCAGCAAAGTGACAGAATATTGAGGGGTGTAGGTTCACACAAAGACAAAAGTATTAAAAATATATAAAAAACAAAATTAAGAATAATATACTGCAAAGTAAGGACAAGATTGTAACATAAGATACTGTGCAGTGATACTGGTTAAGGCTAAAAGTAGCAACTTTTACTTCAAAGTGTTCATACAGTGATCTGCAAGTGCTTATGTATGACGTGTTCATTGGAAAAATATTGGATTTTTGAGCCCATTACCATTCAGGGCTGATCAAGCTGAATAGCAGCATGTTCTGTGCACCAATCAGTTTTGCTGTGTTATAAATTAAAGTGCTATAAATTAAACTCTCATTAATGCAATATGCAAAACAATTTTTACCTATTTCCTGGCATATTTTAGATGCAGTGGTGCAGAAAATGATTGGGTTAAAGGCTTTTTACAGACTTCAAAATGACAGTTTCTGCATGAAATTTTACAGATATTTGCTCTTGCAGGTGGTGGACTGAAGACAATGCTGGATGCCATGGAAGTTCCAAGTCATGCTAGGGATCTCCTCCTGCAGCTTAACAGCCAGCGCACCAAAGGCTTTCTGTGTGATGTCATTATTGTGGTGCAGAACGCCCTCTTCAGAGCTCACAAGAACATTCTGGCTGCCAGCAGTCACTACTTGAAGTCCTTGGTGGTCCATGACAATCTCATCAACCTCGACCACGAGATGGTGAGTCCAGCTGTCTTCAGGGTCATCCTGGACTACATCTACACAGGGCGCCTCAGTGAAGGAGACCCCACATCTCCCACTGAACCCAATCTAGGTGCTGTCTTAGCAGCAGCCAGCTATCTGCAGCTGCTTGACTTGGTGGCTTTATGCAAAAAGAAGCTGAGGAGAAATGAGAAGTATCCTCCCCGTCCAGGTCCTCCATTTCTACCTTACCCAAAAATAGGGCCCAGCAGCATGGGTTTAGGAGTTGGACGCAGGTTTAGGGTTTCTACCCCTGTGATTCAGTCCTGTCCTCCAGGAGGGATTCTTAATACACCCAGGGCACCATCACTGGAGGAACTGGTCCCCCATCGAATAACCATTCATAGTGGTGAGTTGTATGCTCCCACTTCCAACCAGACCTCTCAGGTGTACCCATCTCTGCCTGCTCAGCTGGGACGCCCAGGACACACTGAGAGGAACTGCTCCCCGAGCTATGGCCTTGATCTTTCTAAAAAAAGCCCCACCTCCCAGTCTCAGCTCACACCCTCTCAAACCCATCTGGCAAACAGTCACAGCAATGAGGAACGGGATGAGACTCTAAGTGGAGCCACTAGTCCCATTCCAGGGACAAATGGGAGAGCTTTTATGTCAGAAAAAATGGAGTCTGCTGATCAGGCAGGTTCTCTCACTCCTCCACCTTTTCCTCACCTAAACCAACCTTTAGCCCCCCACCTGCCTCATCTACATCACTCAGGTTCCCAAGGGACAGACCGCTACACATGCACTGCCAGCCCTGAAACTCCGACAGAAGGTGGCGAAGCAGGGAGAAACATGGGAAACATCTACCGCTGGGTGAAACATGAGCCACTCCCATATGCCGGTGAAGATGAAGATGAGGATGAGGATGAAGAGGAAGGGGGTGAAAATGGGGACCAGCATCACAATCATCACAAACCAGGGGAGGAGAGTGAAGGAGTAGATGACAAGAGTGGCTCTGGCACGGAGGAGACAGGCAGCAGTGAGGGCCGTCCGTCCCCTACTGGACTCATTGGGAGATTCCACGTGCCATACGAGCCAGAAAGTTTTGGGGACAATTTGTACGTCTGTATTCCCTGTGATAAAGGTTTCCCAAGCTCAGAGCAGCTCAATGCACATGTGGAGACGCACACAGAAGAGGAGCTATATGGGAACTCTGGTGGGGAGATGGGAAGCAATAACAACAGTGGCACCAAAGGCATGGGCAGTAACACAAATGGTTACGGAAGCCTCAACAACAGCAATACTCCGAACAATGTGTCACATCTTGAGACCAAATCTGACCAGGGGCTGAATTCAGGAACCATTGGGGAGATGATTAGACCTTATCGCTGTTCCAACTGCGATAAGTCTTACAAAGATCCGGCCACCCTGCGGCAACATGAGAAGACCCACTGGCTAACGCGGCCTTACCCCTGCAGCATCTGTGGCAAGAAGTTCACACAGCGTGGCACCATGACGCGTCACATGCGCAGCCACTTGGGCCTCAAGCCTTTCGCTTGCGATTCCTGTGGGATGCGCTTCACTCGCCAGTACCGCCTTACTGAGCACATGCGTATCCACTCTGGGGAAAAGCCCTATGAATGTCAGGTGTGTGGGGGGAAGTTTGCCCAGCAGCGCAACCTCATCAGTCACATGAAGATGCACAGCGGTGGGGGAACTGCAGGGGGTCTGACAGCAGACGGGAAGCTAAAGCTGGACTTTGCTGAGGGTATATATCCCCTGAGCAAGTATGCAGCAGAGCACCTGGGGCTGAAGCAGGAGAAGGCCAATGAGCTTCTCATTCAAGCACAGCAGCAACTGGTGGCAGATGCCAAGGCCATAGAAAGCCTCTACCCACTTAGCAAACTGACATCAGAGCATCTGGGCCTTACTCATGACAAGATGGACATCATGGGCCAACCACTTCCCCCTCCTCCACAGCCAATCTCTGACAGCCGAACCATCGACCGCTACTCACCCAGCTAAGACATTTGATATGTGTAGGTGGCAATCACAGACAGGTCAGCGTGCACTCACAGTTTGCAGTATTCAAACGCCATTCACCTCAACTCCATATCTTCTTCTGCACCTCAGACTCAGGCCAAGTGGAACTGGCCTGCTCATGCACACCAAA
The DNA here is from genome assembly GCA_014839685.1 of Anableps anableps. Classification (NCBI taxonomy): domain Eukaryota; kingdom Metazoa; phylum Chordata; class Actinopteri; order Cyprinodontiformes; family Anablepidae; genus Anableps; species Anableps anableps. Next base: position 8,704,229 of record CM026068.1, on the reverse strand, counting down.
CTGTGTAGACTGTAAGTGCCTTTCTATGCATTTAATGTATCTTTTAAGTCCTCCTTCATAAAGGAGCTCTACTTTCTGTGACCAAGGGACACTCATTTAAAGAACTTCAGTATTTATGTACAGTCTATGCAAAAAAAAAAACATGTTTTTAATTACAGCCATTGAGCCATAGTGACTAAGTCAAAACCAAAAGGAAATTTTTTTTAATTTATTTTTGTATATGATGAAATCCAAAGAAAACATGTTGCTGAGATACTTTGCAATCTGACCCTAAACCTGTGTACTATTCATGTATTAAAAAAAAAAAAAGAAAAAGCACAAAAGGAACAATATTCATGATTGCTTAGACTTGAACAAAACTTTCAGGTCTAAACAATCCCATGAAAAAGCAACTCACCTGGATTTTTTATACAATCTTGGGGTACGGGATACTTAATGTGTCTTGATTCTTGCTTGTCTCCCCCTTTATGTGAAATAGCTGAAATATAATGCTTTACCCGTTGACTTTTTGCCCCACTCCCCCAGTTGTTTGTGTGGATAAATGCTCATCCTTTATGTGACAGCAGTGGTGGCTTAATCAGATTTACACCCAGCTTTCAACCACTCTTGAGCTAAAACTTCCTCTGCATTGTGACAAATGTTCCTTAGCTTCAGCTATTTTGGAGATGCAGTAAGCAAAGCCCTGTGATCTCATGAGTGGGACATGATTGCACATACCCAGCTGATGACACACTAATCCTTGTTCATGATGAGCGCAGCTCCAACTCATGGGTGTTGGTTTGTGCTTTTGTAGAAACAGAGAGACAAAGAGGCAGAGACCGGGGCTGAATTATTGACGAAGAAGTCTGTCATTTACTGACGGATATTGTTTCTGCGTTAATAATAGGTTGATGATTAAGAGTGGAGGAGGTAGTGGTCAGAGGCCCTGTTTTAGACATTTCTTTAGATTTCAGGCTGTATAGAGCATTGAGCATTGCAGAACTTCTCCTCCCCTACTTGTTACCTCACACTGCCAGTCAGCATATATATATATATATATATATATATATATATATATATATATATATATATATATATATATATATATATATATATATATATATATATATATATAGTGTTGTGGCCACTTGCCTTGAAAGAACTCTACTAACTATTAGAGGGATGTTCACTTTACAAACAGCAGGCTGCTAATCTGTCAGCAACATGATCAGAAGAAAGCAGTCTGTTGTGACTCTTCCCTGAAAGCTGGTGGTTGAACAGCATTCCCCAGCTGCTCTACTCCAGTAAATCCCTGTGAAATCCCACTTTCTCCTGGGCAATTCGCACTTGCTTGGCGGCATGATGTCCCATTTCACGCCTGCCATCTCACTCCTCTGATCCACTATAAAATGTTACATCCAAGCCCAAGAGTCTCCCGGCCTTGCCTCTCTGCCCTGCTCAAACCAAAGTTTGAGATAGATTTATTTCCTGACCAAGAATTCTTCCAACTTGAAAACACAAAGAGCACTTAAAAGGTTGTGTTTTGAAGGCACATTTTTGTCTGCAATTCTTTCTACCAAAGAACATGTTGGCCTTTTTTTTCTTTTTTATAGTTACTAGTCCTTGATTTAGATGAGAAAAATTTGACCACTATAGTGCCAACGCCAACCTCTGGAGGTGAATGTGAAGACGAAAGCCATAAATACACTGTGACAAAAATAGTTATTCTGAAAGCCTTAAAGAAAAAAAAGTGCCTCACTTGTGAATATGTTTTTTCTAATGTAACAATAATTTAAGGGCTTCTCTTCCAGTAGCATATGATCATATCAAGCATGTTTTATCTTGTGACTTTCTGTTCTTGTCTTCTTTTTGATTTGTGGCGCACGTAAAAAACAAACAAAACAAAAACTGGTGCTTACCTCAGGACTGAACCCAGCTAAGCTTTTGTGAACCTTAGCCCAAAAACATCAACACACATGACAAATACACCTTTTTCTTTACTAATAGGGTGGCAGTCCCTTTTTTAAACCTGTGGTTTCATTGTGTGTTTGAACATTACATTTTTTTATTGTTTTATGGTGAAGACAGTACATGTGATGTTATGTTTTGCTTTTCATATATAGTTACTGTTATGTCATCCTCAAAGAGGCTTTGACATGTTTCATTTCAACACCATTAGAGGCTGTAAATGTTTGTGATTTTTAATAACTGGGTATACACGGTTTGCATTGTTATTTTTTTCTTTTAGCCACATGTATGGCGATATCTAGGTAACAAGTGCTGTGTTTTGAAATATCTCTCCCACCCACAAGACGTGATGCCTCATCAGCACTTCCTTAAACAGACCGGCAGTATCTCGGAAACTAACCTCACGTTGCTCTGCCCCTTTTTCTCCTGAAGATGTTGAACTTTTGACACGAGCCAGACAGAGGTCATACTTGCTTAGAGGAAGTTGGCTTGTTTTTGGTTGCTTAGTGCCTAAAGTTTAGCTCTGTGACCAAAAAGTATAAACCAACTGCTCAAAGGTCACCTACTGGTAAAAAGAACATGCTCCATAAACAAGTGCATGTGTCGTAAAATGTAGGAACAAGCGGATGTGAGTCGTGGGAATTTGAGGCTCCTTGCTCTCTCTCATTCACTAGCTCAAGTGAAAATCTAATTCCTTGCCAGCACCACCAAAATAACACGATACGTTTCCACTTCAAATCTGTGCTGAAGGGAAACAGAAAGATAATGCTTGAATCTTTTTTTTTTTTTTTTTTTTTTTTTTTTAAAGTATGCACTTTTTGAAATTGGCTTTATTGCATTGATGTGTACAATAGTAGGCAAGGCCGAGCATCTATAGGAAGGGGAAATATTTACTTGTCTGTCTGTCACCATGCTATCTGAGTGTAAGATGAGCTATTTAATGCATGTCCTGGGAATAGGGTTGCTGTGAAGGAGAAGAGCTGAGGAGCAGGAAGTGAACTTTTGGCTGGTAAGCTGTGCTGAGCAGGATGTGCCGTGTGTTTCTGCTCACAAGCAGATATAGGGAGGGAGAGAAGCAGGGAGAGCGCAGCAGGGTGGACGCGAGCCATTGTCTCAGTATGAAAGCCTGTTCGTACTTCTAAAACCCTGAATTCAGAAAACGAGTGAACTGTATCTTCTTTGTTCCTTCCTCTTATTGCTCTTTGGGAATAAACCTCTGTTCAGTGTCACAGTGACTGTGTGCTTTAGGAGCTGCACAGTGACACTGACTTGAAGATGAGATTATAATTTTTTTAGGGATGCTGTTCATATCTGAGATGTTACCCTATTTATCTTTACATGCAAAGTCAAGTTTTGTATTACAACCACAAACTTGAGTGTATTTCATTGCAATTTTAAGTGACAGACCCTTGCAGACTAGTGCATAACTGTAAAGTGGGATGAAAACAATACATGGTTTTCAATATTTCTTTACAAATAAAAATTTTAAAAGTGTGGCAGGCATTTTTATTCAGTCCCCATGAGTCACTGATTTTGTTTTCTATTTTCTGTCTGTTTATATCATCTTTGCAAACTAGCTTATGCTCAGTCAAATTGGATAGACAGAGTCTGTGCACAACTGTTTGCAAGTATTACTATAGATCCTCTACAGGGATTTTTGTCTGGACTGGGCCAGTTTAACACTAGAATATGCTTTGATCTAAGCCACTTCGTTGTAGCTTAGGGCATATGTTTAGGGTTGTTCTCTTGCCCAGTTGGTGGTTTTTCATAAGAAAGTAGACGAAAGAAAGTAGAACAGTAGAAGAAGAAAAGTAGAAGAAAATGACAAAATATCACTGCATAGTTTAATTGTGTTCTATTTAGGGGTGTCAGAATAAGAGGGGTAAATACAAATGCACACCACAATTTTTGCATTTTCATTTGTAAAAATATTTATAGACTATGCATAGTTTTTCCTTGTACTTTGCAGTTATTCACTACTTTGGGTTAATCTATCAGATAAAATTGTTAAATACATACAATGTTGTGGTTGTAATATGGCAATAGTTTTCTGTGGCACTGTAAATAATTTTATGTGGCTCTAAAAGTAAAATGTAAATAAGTAATAATAATGTAGGGATCTTTCTTTTTCTCTGTGACTGTCAAATTTAGTCACAGTCAAATTAAAAGAGCCTTGTTTCAATTTACTGATGTAGCCCCAAGGGGTTTTATGCCATTTGCCTTCCTTAATGTTGTTTAGATGACATACCAATAGAGAAAACCTCCCAGGGCTACCATAAAACTTTAGATTAAGATGTTTTAAAATTAATTTCATAGGTTCTTAAAAACTGATTTGTAGCCATATAAAATAAAAAAAGGGGGAGGCCATATTAGAGGGCTTTAAGCCAGTTTTTGTCAAAGAAAGCATTTCTCTACCAGCAGAACAGGAAAAGATTATGTGACTCTGACAATCTGAGTTGTCCTGTGCTCCTACCGCTGTTTAACTTTATTAGATTTTTACAGCGTTTGCCAAAAAGACTAAAGCACTTAGCAGACATGACAGAAGTAGAAGCAAAACTAAACTATAATTTTCATGACTTTCACAAGTCAAACTGTGAAACTTAACCAAGCCAATCCTCTGACAGATTTTGCATGTGGTGAAGGTCACTTATCTGACGTACCATGACAATGTGTTCGTTTCTAATTGAATTCATGCTTGAATGTACACTGTTAAAACAAAATGTTAGCACTTAACCTATAAAATTGGTTTGACAAAATGCATATGTTTTATTTGGATAGATTTTAACCATTATTTCTGAGTAGAAATTACACAGATTTAGCTGCAAAAAGGCACTGAAATTAATAACATTCTGATGAATTTTAAAAATGTACCTAGCTAAATTAGTTAACTTTTTCTTAAGTGAAATTGTTTTGCTCATCTAGTTTTCCACCCATGCAAAACAGCCTTCAAGGGAAAAATGCTTTGTGATGAGCACATAAAAACTTTAACATTTATTCAACGAGGTGGCATGTAAACCATTCCTCTACAACCTTCACTGTTCATCGGTAATAACTGCTACATGGTTAAGTAACTCACCTAGCCAATTTGACTTTAGCATCAGAGCTGTCGCCAAGCTAGCTAAAGCTGGATACAAAATTTTTAAATGTACTATAACAAGGAGGCAATTAAACCTTTTCCATAACAACCACAACTTGGATGTGCTGTCCATTAGTACACCTGACTTTGGCATTGCGCAACTGCAAAAAAAAGCTATAGGTGGATACAAACTTAAATTCTTGCTCCAATGCAGAAACTTATGTCAGTTCTAAGCTTTTCAGTTTAATAACAGTATAAAAAAATCTAGGCTTTATCAAAATAAAGCAAGATTGTTATATTGAACATTACATTTACAAATTAAAAAAATAACTATTTTTGTAGCTAATATTAAAACCTTTCAAAAATCCTTTTTATACTTTATGCAATGGTCATGGTGTATCCATAATCCTGTTTTATTTAGAGTCTTGACAGATATAAATATGCCGATAAATTATTTTCAGTTCTTCTTAAGTTCTTAGATGCACTTAATGCACCTGTCCAACTACATGTCATACCGGTCCTACTGCTCAGAAGTGTGTGGAACAAGTTCAATATTTAACACTTTATTACAAGCAGCTGTTTTCATTTTATTTCTCCCAAACTGCCCTTTACTCGGGAAAAAAAGGAATCGTTGTATTGTGATATTTAAAAAAAAAAAAAACCTTTATTATACTTCTTTCCCAAGAAGTCCCACGACCACCCTCCCTCTGGCACTTTGCTTCCATTGCTCTCCTCCTCCTCTTCCTCCCACTGGTGCACAGTTGGCTGTGCTGCCCTTTTACCCTCACGGAGCACAGCTTCCCTCTTCTCCTCATTCTGCCCTCCTCCTCTCCCCGTTATCCTCTTAACTTCCAGCTGTTTTTCATGCAGAAGATGACGGTTGTCTAAATGTTTACGTGAATAGCTACTTTCTTTTTCTCTTGGCCCTGATCAATTTCCAAAATGAACTTTGAGGCATGTTTAAAGAAAGTGCAAACTGATGGGCCAAAAAAATATCTGACACTGTTTTATACTCAGATTTTAAGCCAAGAAATGGTGTAGTAAAGAGAAGATTAAAGACAGTGTGTTGTTGTAGAGGAAATGCAGAATAATGTGAGGGGAAATGTTCAGGAGGAAAATATGCTCAGAAAGATGCCAGTAAAGTAAACATGTTTGAAATTGCACAATTGAGTCGCGCCTTGGTTGCACCAGCCAAGTCATGCGCTGAGATGGAGAGAACAAGTAAAAGGAGAGGGATGAAAAATAAAAAAGAAACAGAAACAGAGTAGAAAAAAAATTTAGTGCTTGATGGTCATAACTGTCTTTGAGCTAAATATTTTTTGCCATTACATTGTTGACTGCAGCAATACTTATCAGGTTTTGGAAATGATTGTTCATGTTGTTGTGTCTACCAAGATGATGTTATATTTAGGATGAACAATTACCACCCAGTCAACTTAAAGCCCACAGTGTGTGCCTTTGTAGCTGGATAGTGAAAGGGTTTCTGTTTGCATGTCACTTTACATCTGTTCAGCTGCATTAAATGTATAAAAACATGGCTGTTGGGTTGACTCTGTTGATTCACAGCATGTAACTTCGAAGGAGTTTAGCTCAAAGACAAAGAGAAAGGACAAAAACAAGCAGGAATTTGGAGGATTTTATCTCTCAAGCACACAGACATACACACACAGCTGGCTGGCAGACGGCTGCACCAGATTAGGTCAGATTTAATTAGGTTGCCCTGCTCCGTTTGGAGTGTCGCTTCTTGTTGAAAAAGCCATTTTTAAAGTAAACCCACGCCAGTGACAGATTCCATTCCAACCTGTGCCAAAAAAAATCCAACAAAGCCTCAGGGGTCCTTATGCAAAAACCATCTTTCTTGGCTTGGAAAAAATATTTTATGTTTGATATGGTAGATTACAGTCTAATGGAGCTCACATTAAAGCTTAAGGATGCAAATGTTTGACAGTAATACAATACGCCATGCACATAATAGTTGCTATAAATAGTTGAAAAAGCACACAACTTAATACATGCATCAAAACTTTACAATGGAAATGGGAATTTTCAGAACCCTAAAACAGATCTTATTGCAACAGAAGTTCATAAAACATGAGCAGACTCCAATGCTTTCTTCTTTTTGTGGTGGTTTTGCAACAGCATATGCCATGCAGACAATTAAAAGCAATACTTTAAACCAAACAGTATTTTTTTAAAACATGTTCTGGCTTTTTGTGTCATTATTGATTTTACCTTGCTTTCATGAAATGAATGTATTTATTGCATGTCAAAATGTTTAATAGTTTTTTTTCTCTTTTTTGTAAATTTAATTGTGGGTTTTTATAAGAAATTCATTTTATAATGATGTATTGATAATTTTTTGTTGATAAGGCTTTTATTTTTTTAAAAGCCAATGTGAAAAATGTCTTTTTTTGTTTTGCAAGTATACTCCAAATCAACTTGGCAATAAAACAAATTGCGTAATGGACTTTAGAGTTGGATTTTTTTTGTATGTGTTTTGAACATATATAAAAAGAGAACACATTTGTATACATTTCTAATAGCACATAATTTAAATATATTTCCCTCCATTCTTTTTTATTTAATATGATTTGATTTATAGTAACTTAAAATCTTTGTATTTATAGCCATGTTGATTGCCCATGAAATGAGTTTGTCATTAATAGAAAAATGTGGGGCAAAAAATACCACAATAAATCCTACTTGAGTATGACGATGACCACAAGAATGAGCTACTTCAGTTCATTTTCCTGGAGTACACTGCCCTTTGAGTTCATAATCTCCCATATGGAGACATGTGAGTGCCTCATTTAGGACGAAGAATTTCAAATGAATCTCATACATCACACCAAGTCCACATGCAACAATGAACAAATCTATTACTCTGTCAGCAGGAACAAAACCCGCCAGGCAGGCACACACACACACACACACACACACACACACACACACACACACACACACACACACACACACACACACACACACACACACACAGTATGTAAAATTCACCCTATTATCACCAGCATGTAAGAAATCACGGTGCCTTCCAGATGTTTGATATGAATCAGGCAACAAGCCTCAAATCACGTCTTGACGTTAAACAAATTAGCATCTCTTCTCTCAGGTGCTGTAAATCATCAGCGTTCATGAACTGGAGGTGCTTCCCTGAGAGATCATATTCGCTGGGTGTAATGACAGACATCCCCCACTGTATGCTGTTCCGCTGATGGGTGAAAACACAACGAAACGTTTGACATCTATCACATGTCTCACTTAATGTTGTTTCCCTCACTTGGAGTGCAGGCACATTTTTTTTTCCCTCTGACTTCAAATGCCAGCGGGAATGTTGCTACAGAGTTTCTCATTTTACAGTCTGAATGAATCACTGAAATGGTGAAATTTGTGCATGCACAGAATCAGACTTGTAAACATATACAAAGTTTAAGGCAACTTATATGAGGTCAAGTGGGTTCTCAGGCAGAAAGCAGCATTAGCTTCATTCCTGGATTTGAAAAGTTAAACAGTGAGACTTAAAGTTTTTAATCACAACTCACAGAACCTTGCGAAAGTATTCGCACCTCTTTAGCTTTTTAGATTTTGTCACATTAAAACCACAAACTTCAGTTTAATTTACCGAGATAATAAGTGATAGTACAACACAAGACAGAACACAACTTACAATTTTGGAAACTTTACACAAAATCTGGCCTTTATTAATGAGTGGCAAAATGAAAACCATAGCTCAAAGTGATTCATAAGTGATTAATTTGCCACAATCCCTGTAGGGGATACAGCAAACATGTGAAGGAAGTTGTTCTGGTCTGAAGAGGTCAAAATAAACCAACATTCAAAATGCTATACATGAGTGGGAAAATTAACACTGCACACCACCTTAAATACACTGTCACCACAGTGAAACATGGAGGTGACAGCATCATTCTGTGGGAATGTTTTCCTCTTCAGGGACAGAGATAATGGTAAGATGGATGGAGCTAAACTCAGGGGAATCCTGTGGAAGGAAACCTTTTAGAGACTACAAAGGACTTGAAACTGGAGCAGAGGTTTACCTTCCAGCAGGACAACGACCCTTAACATATAGCCAGATCTACTACAGAATAGTTTAGATAAAAGCATATTCAAGAGTTAGAATGGTCGAGTCAAAGTCCAGACTGTGGCAACACTTGAAAATGAATGTTTACAGATACTCTCCAGTTGATTGGTCTAAACTGAAACTGTTTTGAAAATAATAATGAGCAAACATTTAAGTTTAGATGTACCCAGCTGGAAGGGACATAACCCATTAAAACTTGCAGCTGTGTTTTTTCAGCTAATAAATGTAATTACTAAACAGTTTCTGAAAAGTCTTGACCCAGGAGGGTCAACTCAATATACACCAGACGTTTCAGATTTGTATTTAAAAAAAAAAAAAAAAAAAAAAAAAAAAAAAAAAAAAAAGTAGAAAACCATGGAACCTTTTTTTTCATTCACAAATATGCTCTACTTTGTGCTCAGTCACATTAGATCTGGCTAAAAGTTTGTGTTTGTAATGGGACAAAAGGTAAGCAGGTTCCAAGGGTATGAATATTTTTGCAAGGCATTGTAATGGGGCCTGTTTATTTAAGACAATAGTGCATTAATTTATGTTTCCTGCATGATTTTTTTTTCTCTCTGTAGCAACTCCATATAAAGATTTGAAGGGCTTATGTTTTTTAACTCCAGGGTAGAGTCCATCTGAACGTGGTCCAAAAACAAAACATTAAAACATTGGTGATAATCCCTCTCTGAGTAAGAAAACCATGTGTTCACTGGGAACAAAAAGCAAGTTCAGTGTTTTTGAGTTCAGAGTCTGTTGACTGCCAGAAACCTTTGTGCCCGCTGCTCATACTGAGAAAGCAGGAGGCTTCTGGCAGCAAGCCTACCACCACCCTGCTCCCCTGCCTCTCTGCCACTCGGAGGCACCTCATATTAAATGTCAAAGGTCTGTGAGGTTGGGTTTCTCACAGTGGGACACAAAGAATGAGTGCCAGGTTTTAGTGATCTCAACCAACCCCTTGTGTATCTGCTGCCCTCTGGTACATGCCATATCTTCTGCTATCAAGAATCTATATGTTCTGCACATGCTCATTCAGGCTGACCAGAAGGAAAAAAATGCAACTAAGTGTAAAATATTGTTAAGTATGAATGAAAAATATTAGTCTGTGTTTGCTTACAGGCGTGCATACAGCATTTAAGATGTTGCCTTTCGTGGAACTGATGCAATTTTGGAGAGTCTCCATTCAAAAATTTAAGAAGGTACTTTGTAGCAAAGTGAGAGGATAATAATTTATGCTTATGCATTTGAATTTATTCCCCATTACTTTGATGTCCCTGAATACAGTTCATTGCAACCAATTGCATCCAAAAGTCATCTTATTAGAAAACAAAATCTATTTGTGTGGAATTTATTCTCTATATTATTACAGCTGTGTTGTAAAGGCTTCTGTGAGTTTTGTCAGAGAACATTTTTAAATAATCAGCATCATAAAGATCAAGGATCAAACCAGACAGGTCAGGAAAAAAACTGTAGACATCCATCTAAACTGAAAAGCCAGGCAAAGAGAGCATTAATCATAGAAGCAGCTTGAGACCACAGGAAAATGTGGAGGAAGGTGCTCTATTCAGATGAGACCAAAATTGAAATTTCTGACAAGTATCCAAAGCACTCTCTGTAGAGAAAACCTAACACTCCTTATCACCATTATTAAACCATCACCATTGTACAATCTGGTGATATTGGTGGTAGCATTATGCTGTGGAGATGGTTTTCTTCAGAATGGAGAGGCATGGTGGTCAGAGTTTATAGGAAGATGAATGGAGCTAAGTATTGTCCAATCCTAGAAGAAAACCTGTTGAAGGCGCAAAAGACTTGAGCTTGGTGCCAATGTTCACATTCTGGCAGGATCTAAACCCTAATTCTAGAGATCCAGCTACAGCTGTAATAGAATTGTGCAGTTAAAGTAGCCCAGTTAAAGTTAAGATTTAAGTTTAATTGGGAATTTGTGGAGAGATTAAAAAAAAAAATGTGTACACAGATGCTATCCATCAAATCTGACTGAGTTTGAGCTATTTCGCAAAAACGGAATGTGCAAAAATAGTCTCTAGATGTGCAAAGCTGAATGAAACATACAAAGAATTGCAGGTGTAATTATAGCAAAGGACGATTATACAAACCATTATCTCAAGTCAGGCCGGAGTGGTGGTGGTGGTGGTGTGGGGTGGCGGTGGAATGCAAATGCATGCTGCAAGTTTCAGAATTTTATTTGTAAAACCATTTGAAAACCATACATCATATTCCTTCTATTTTAGATTTAAATGCTGTTTTGTGTTGGCCTGTCGATTAAAAAAAATAATTGAAGTTTACAGTTTTAATAATGTAATGGAAAATTGTTCTCATACGCATGTTTACAGATGTAAGCTTAGTATGTGTGCATACAGGCCTAAAGATAGAGTTCTGATTTTGTTTTGTTTTATTTTATTTTATATCTCCGTGAGCAAATTTTTTCCCAAAGCCTCCTTTTTACAACTTACGGTGTAAAGTCATAATCACTTTCATTTCTCAAAATTATTCTTGGCAGGTAAAAAGCAGACAAATTTTGACCTTTGGATTTTTTGTTTCTTTGTCATGTGAATTTTCACTTTAGCTCCTTCAGCAAAGATCAAAGAATCTAAATGAGACAAGATGGGGCATATTGATTTCCTGCTTCACTCATATTTGCATTCTTCCTCTTTCATGTTAAGTTTTCAGCACTAAGGTTGTCTTTTCTAAATCCATACATATTTCTACTCTTGTTAATTAGCTATCAAAGACATCAAATAATAGAAGATGATTCAATGAGTCAGTGTCCACATAATGCAAAAAATTAAAGCAAATAATTTTAGAAAGGGGAAGCAAGTCACAGTAAAAGGCTCTCAGCCATGACAGCTGCATAGACATAATTTAAATGATTTCTAAATTTGTAGTCTACATGCAAATATTTTGCTGTTTCATGGAGATTTTAAAAAGCTTGCATTGTGATTTTTACAGTCATTGACTCTAAGTGGATGAATTAGGAAAAAGACTACACAAATGAGAAGCTGTACCATACCATGCTATACCATGCCACCTTTATTACTAAAGCACATTAAAATCAACCAAGGTACACAAAGTGCTGCACATATGAAAACGACAAAATAATTAAAAAAAACATATTAAGAACTAGAGTCCGTCTCTTAGAATGTCCCAAAGGCTTCAGCAAAGAAATATGTTTCAAGAAGTTCTTCAACTCAAAAAGAGGAAATAGCATGTCTGACATGCAAGGGCAGATCATTCCACAACTTTGGGGCAACTGCAGTGAAAGCGCCGTCATCTTAGTTTGCTCTTGGTTTTAGGCACATCAATGAGCTGCTGCTTGGCAGACTTAATGGAGTGGGTAGGCCATTAAAATATTTATTAGAGAATTTTAAAAAGAATTCTAAAATGAATAGGTAGAAATGAAGTTGAAATGGAGGTAATGTGCACAGACGTTTTTTGTGCCAGTTAAAAATGCGCTGCAGAATTTTGCACAATCTTTAGAGGCCTAATAGACACATCACTAACCCCAAAATAAAGACCAAACCCCAAACAACAATCCAGCCTAGATGTAACAAAGGCATGGATTACTGTTTCAAAATATAAAATATAAAAAAGGTTGCTGAATGATTCTCATGTCAGATTAATTTACCTTTTCTATAACTTCTTGTTGCTTCAGTCATACGAGTGGAGAACAAACTTAAGATGAAATAAACAAACAAACAACAAATTAAAACCACTTTTTTTTAGTTTCTCAGAGGATTAGAATATTACACAAGTACAATATAAAAATGAATTTTAAAATTGAAATGTTAGTCTGCACAAAGGTATGTCCACGAACCTTCAGCTCGTTTGTGTTCCAGAAGATTGCATTGAGTCGTTTCCTTAGACAGAAAACCTTTTAAGCTAATTTAAATAATAAACTGAGCTTAATGGATGGCTTGTTAGGTTCAATTGGAATGTATGTGTAATTGAACTGAAATTACTTTTTTTTGTAAAGTGCCTTGAGATGACATTTGTTGTGATATGGCACCATATAAATAAACTGAACTGAATTGAATTGACTTTTCTTTGTTGTATCTGGTTTCTCCCATATTCTTCTTGACAATTTTCCATAGATTCTCTGTTTTGGTCAGGCCAGATTGCTGACCAGTCAAGCATAGTGATGAGTTGGTTACCTAGTCCTGTTGGGAAACAAAAAACCCCCATCACTTTCATGTTTTTCAGTGGAGGGAAGCATGAAGTGCTCTAAAATTTCCGGGTAAATGGATGTGCTGATTTTCGACTTGATAAAAAACAGTGGACCACCACTACCAGATGACATGGTTCCCCAAATCATCATACTGTGTGTGACAACTTCACACTAGACCTCAAATAATTTAAATTCTATTCCTCTTCATTCTTCCCCCTGACTTTGGGGCCTTGATTTCCAAATCAGATGCAAAAGTTAAAGAAACGGACCATGGATTACAATTCTCTTGAGGCTTTTGTTAGCCGTGTTGGTCGCACACATTTTTTTTAAACCACACTTTTTCCTTCCACTAAACTTTCCATTATTGTGCTTGGACATAGCAGTCTATGAAGAGCTAACTCCTTAGGCAATGACCTTTGGGATCCCCCTTCATGTGCAGACTGGGTGAAAACAGCAGCATTATTATTTAAGCCATAACATAGCATAAGAAATACAAGAATAATAAAAAAATCATAAAACTAGAGGACAGCAGTGCAAGTTAATGTAATTTATTATTTCCCCCCCTCTGCAATCAGGAAAGAATAAACAATGAAAGTTAAAATGGTATTTGAATTAGGGAGAAAGAGAAAACTGGGATAATGGGATGAGAAAGAAAAAGAATTCAACAAGGACCAAATGCATTTGACCCAGAGTGGGAGTACAACATGGTACAGACCTGACACATAGAGGTTGGTGAACAGTAGAGGAAAAAGACTGAACCAAAGGATGTTACTTCAAAACCAATTTAGCAGCCTATGTTCTTGAACTAAAGTTTAAAAAGCTTGACTTATTTGGTGGTTTTAAGGTGTCGTTGCTGGCAGCACTGCTGCCTTGCACTAAAAAGGTCCTGGGTTTGATTTAGGGTCTTGGCCCTTTCTGCATAGAGTTCTCCCAATGCATGTGTGGGTCCAGCTTCAATAGTCCAAAACCATGACTGTTAGGTTAATTGTTCTCTCTAAACTGCCATTAGGTATAAATGTATGTGTTTGTGGTTGTTTTTACTGTGTGTCTCTTGACCTGTGATGGCCTAGTTACCTGTCTGGGGTGTTCCATGAGTATACAGAACAGATGGATGGAACTTATTTGTTGTCCTGCTAACTGCATTTGAGAGCAAAGTTTAAACTGCTGCGTTTGGTTAGTGCTACACCTTTTTCAACACTTACAAATATTAGAACAACAGATGGCACAATACAAAAACATGTCAAATGTTGTTGGTTTGAGCTGCATATGATGAGACCAGCAATGGTTAGACAAAACTATGAGCCTTTTGTACAAATTGTATCCAAGTTGAGATGAAAGGTTGCCAAAAGCCAGAGGTTATTGCTAAAACACAACTTATTAAGTTCGCAAGTAATAGAGCAAGAGACCAACCAAACAAGATTGCATTCTACTTGGATTGAAAGACAACCAAATGGTCATAAATGACCGGTGGTCAACATTTCTGCACTTCTCATACTATATTCAAAGGGGATCCAACAGAAAATTCAACATATGTTTTCATGCACTTGGTAAAAAAACCTGTTCAAATCTGACAACAACCACATGTAGAAAAAGAGCCCAGAACATTTCTGTTTCTGCAAATCCTACCCCTTGTCTACATATTTGGCCAAATTCCGTGATAAATCTGTTTCATAGAATTTACTGTTTCTTTAATGGAGAAGCTCTCAAGGTTCTTTACATCAAGTGGCAGATGTACAAATAGAAAAGAATAACACAAGTAAAACTTTTCCCCTCTAAGCAGATGGTGGGGAAACTCAGAAGATCATAAAGACCCTCCTAAAATCCTACAGTACCATTAGTTGGGTAACTTTTTCTGAGCTCCTGCTGAAATGTTTTGGCACAACAGATTCTACAAAAGTCTTGTTATTTTACCCCTTTTATGCATTCTATGCAAAATTTGAGCATTTTGGGTATCAAAAACACTTAATTACCAAAATAAATATAAGCTGAAAAGTACATGGGTATGAAATGGTTTGTTTACCATTAGGAAAAGGAAATTGGAAAAAAAAGGCAACAAGTTGGTATGAAATAGGGGAATGTATTGACAAAATGATAAACTGACCCAAAGCTCACAAACACCATCTCTACAACTTCTTGCTTCCAAGATTCTGAAACACAATAATCCTTTTTGTCTTCTGACTGTACACCAATGAACAGTACGATTGTTTTTTTAAAATCTAGTCTGTCAATAAATTCCTCCAAATCATTCTCACCATAACAAGAGTGTTTCAGAGGGAGTGGTCCAACTTTTAAACACTCTCAGACCAAAACACTGAGATACAGAAAAGGGAGGCGGACGTACAGCGCAATCTACCCATCATCATGACCTTTACACCGAGTGTCTCACACCATGTTTTGCTGTCACACTCCTCATCCTCCTCTTCTCCTCTTCTCTTTCTCTATGTCTGACCCACCCCTGCTACATTTCACTGCCTCGACTCCCACTGAATGGAAAACAGCTGGGTCGGGGACTGCCCAGAGCACATCATGCCCAATCCTTCAATGAATTCCCATCTACCTCTCCCCTCTCCTCCTCTATCCAGTGAGCTCCCCTGCTCCTCATTTAAGGTGGGGCTGTACAGCTGAAACAAAAGAAAAACAGCCTGCATGAGAACATGTTTCTCACCCACATATGGTACTCTCTTCCTCCCCTTGTTTCTGTGAATTCATTTCCCAACCCTACTCCCTGGTGATGTTCTGGTGTTATGGCTGGTTCCACTTTTGACAGGGTGAAAAATGCTGAGATATACTGCAGCTGAGCTATTATGGCCAAGAATGCTCAGAGTTATGAGTCCAAGTTATTTCTTTGTCCCGATAGGCAACCTAGTTCACCTGCTTTGGTCGATGTAGTATTGTAAAGAAATGGGAAGATAAAACAGTTTTGGATTTGGTGAGAAAACAATTTGAAGATAGTTAAGTATTAGGGTGTAGAGCATGTTGGATCAGGTACATCTGAACAACATTTGTTCATTTGAATGTTTGTGAATGTAAATTCATGATTTTTGTTACAAGGTTAGGAAGGATTTCCTTTGCATTCAGTATCAATAAGGAAGAAAAGCAATGGCAAAGGCTTTTGCATAGGCAATTTGGTTTGACAAGGATGTGGACAAAATGAGTACAGAGTTGTTTTTTATTCTGTACAAACTATTCATTTGTTTAACTCAAGGCTGTTATCAAATGGTATGATTCTCAGTCAACTATACAGTGACGATGGTAAAAGGCATTCGGCCAACTGAAAGATTTATGTTGGCGTTGCCAAACTGCTATAAAATATGCAGCACCACAGAATATATATATTTGCCCCCTTTAAGGTTTCTTTTTTGTTTGTTTTTAGCTCACACCTAAATGTTTCAGAACATTAAAACATTTAATATCAAAGATAATCCAAGTAAGTGTAAAAAATAGTTTTAAAATGACATGTTCATCTATTTATTTAGACAGAATTTTGGACTTGCAGCATCTTGACATGGAACAAACTGCAAAACTCATTTCA
Organism: Anableps anableps; assembly: GCA_014839685.1. NCBI lineage: Eukaryota > Metazoa > Chordata > Actinopteri > Cyprinodontiformes > Anablepidae > Anableps > Anableps anableps. The sequence continues at coordinate 8,687,392 of CM026068.1, read as the reverse complement.
CTTCTTGCACTTTATTCCCCTGGGCAAATTTAAAAACCTTCTTTGGACCTTAACTGAAGAATGTAACTATTATGCTTAAGTACTTTAAATATTTTCTTATTACTTGTAAGCATTTTATTTTATTCTTCATTGTCAAGTGTAATGTCTTGGTGTGCCTCTTGGCCAAGCCTCCATTGTTAAAGAGATTTGATCATAGCTAACCTACTGGTTAAATAAAGGTTAACCAAATAAAATAAATGAAAGGAAAAAATCTATTCAAACCAGTAGTCCTGTGTGAAATCAGAATGCCCCTCTTGTTAAATAATGAATAAACTTTTATTACCAAAGTCTTTAGTTCAGTTTCACTAGTCACACCAATGCCTGCAGAATCAAGAAATCAGTTGAATAGAAGCAGTCAGTTTGGCTGTGAATTGCTCCAGCAAGAGCCAGAGATCACAATCTGATGAAACCAATAGAACTACATCATCTGCAAAAAACAGAAACGCAATCCCAAGGCCACCAAAATGGATCCCCTCAAAGAAATTCTACACATAAATGCTATGGACAGAATTGGTGACAAAGGGCAACCTTGGTGGATTCCAACTCTCACTGGAAACTAGCCTGACTTACTGCCGGCAATGTGGACCAAGCTGACACTGGTCAAACAGGGACCTAACAGCCCCGATCAAAGGGCCTGGTACCCCATACTACCGGAGTATCCCCCCACAGGATTACCCAAGGGACACAGTCTAATGCTTTCTACAAGTCCACAGAACACATGTAGACTGGTTGTGTCAACTCCCATGCACCCTCCAGGACCCTGCTGAGGGTGTAGAGCTGGTCCAGAGTTCCACGACCAGGACAAAAACCACAATGCTTTTCCTGAATCCGAGATTCGACTATCCTCTCTAGAACCCCTGAATAGACCTTACCAGGGAAGCTTAGGAGTGTGATAACCCTGTAGTTTTTGCCACAGTGACCACCCGAGCTGCATAACACTTGTACTGCTGGTGCCCATCAGCTGTTCCCAGGGTCCCACAGGCCAAAAAGAACCGACAGGACTCCTTCTTCAGCCTGACAGCATCCCTCAATACCGATGTCCACCAGTGAGTTCAAGGGTTGCTGCTATGGAAGGCACCAACAATCTTGCAGCCACAGCTCCAGTAAGTCACATCAAAAATGGAGGCACGGAACATAGCCCCCACTCAGACTCAGTGTTCCCGTGTTCCCCACCACCACAGGATATTTTAAAGGCTCTGCTGGAGGTGGGAATTGAAGCTCAGTCTGATGGGAGATTCCTCCTAATGTTCCAACCAGACCCTAACAATACCATTGGGCCTGCCAGGTCTGACTGGCATTCTCCCCCCCACCATCGGATCCAGCTCACGACCAGGTAGTGGTCAGTGGACAGCTTCGGCCCTCACTTCACCCAAGTGTCCAAGACATGTGGCCAGAGATCAGATGGGATGATAACAAAGGCGATCACTGAGCTGCGGACTGAGGTGTCTCGGTGCTCTTGAGGGGGAGCCGTTATCCACAAATAGGGAAAACACAATACATAGGTGAACCTTTTAGGGAGTGGCCCACTTACCAAAATTACTCCAAGAGTGCATGAATGACTCATTAAGAAGATCACAGAAGATCCCAGAACAACATTTAAAGCACTGCATGGTTTGCTTGCCTCAACTAAGGAAGTGGGCTTTTTTGTCCTTACAAGGATAGACAATGAAACTGATGGCTGAGGATATTGTATGAATTATAAGTTTTCGGTGAATATAGTTTTATCCATTTAGATGAGTGATAAACCAGATAAAACTCGTGAACCACTGTTTTATCACTTGTGACTAACTAGTTTCAAAATAAAGAAAAAAAAATATACAATGTTTTTTGTCATTCAATTTTAAACCAACAAAAACTTTGTGATAATATCTTCCTGCAATTCAGGTGGTTCTGATTCTGTTGATTAAAAGTGGTTTCCTACTTGTGGTGAAGCAATTTACCACAAATGCAAGAGTTATGTCAACTGATTGTCTGAGGTACAATGCCAATCTGAGTCAAACTGCAATTCAGCCTTTTGATAAGAGGTAAGGTGACCAGCATGCCACTGTTTGCTACTGCTGTTGGTTAATGTCATAAACAAAGCATACAACAGGCTTTTGTGCTATTTCCTGTTCAAATGCCAGCTTACTACAGAGCCTCAAAATGAAACCATAAAGGCAGTGAGCGTAAACCTCAATAGTAAAGTTGCAAGCAGGGACTCTCAAACTGAGCTCTGAAAATGACATCTCTTTCACACATAAGTTGTCATTTATTCTACTGATAAAAGTTTTATTGCTCTACTGGTGACAGATCTTGCTGTGCAAGCATTACTGTAAAAAATGTCTTTTTGGGTAGATGAGTCAAAAGATCTTGGGAAATTTAGGACAATTTCTTGCTTCACCATTTTGTTCTTAACAGTCATCTGGATAGTGGCTGGTGTTGGTAATTTTCTTTGTCATTCAGGGAGAAGTTATGTTTAGAGCTAAAATAAACTAATAAAACTGAAAGATGTAATAAATACAAAATATTTAGACTCATAACCAGAGGACAGTCCATCTACCTATATGAGTAAACAAATAAGATAGTTAACAGTTTGTTTAAAGACAAGTCAATTCCAAGTGATTCACCGGGTTTCATTTAAAAATATATTGCACAGTTTAGCTATTTAAAAATATTGATTTGTATTTGAGGAAAGGTAAAGGCAGTGTGAGAAAAGAGTCAGGAGAAGCATGAGGAGGAAGTATTGCTTCAACTGCTGTGGAAGCCAGAGTGACAAATTTGGGTGTATGTTGTGGGTGAAGAGTATGTTTTGGTGTCTATGCCAGTGCAACTTCCTGCCTGCAGATTGACTAACATGTGGGCACCTGCTTTGACAAATCCACCCATCCTGTTTCTTTTAGGTAATACACAGTGTTACTCTGTAGTGATACTGTTACTGCATCAAGCAAGTCATGCAAATAAAGAACTGAGAACAAAAATCATTAAAGTAGGCATGTCATTCCCTCTTCTGTTATGTTTGCTCAATTCTCTTTGGGTCTTAAACAATGTTTATATCATGTTTTTTTTAAATAAGTTGTAAAGTGATTCTCTCTGCAGCTCCTTTTTAAATTTGAAGGTTTAGTGAGACATATCTCTCTTTCTCTCTATTACTCCAAGTTATGAATATTTTGAAGAACACCTGACAAGTTTGTAAAAAACACTAATAAGTCATTTCTTTTTATTCCATATTTATAGAAATATACAGTATACTTAAAATTGAATTACTCTTGTTCAGGGGATATTGATAAAGTAATGCCTTCCCTTATATATTTGGAGCTCAAACATACCTTGGGAGGGGAACAGCACCTATCACATCTCTTACTGCCCAAGCACCAGGGAAACATACTGAAGAAATCTGTGTGGCTTCTTCATCTGCAAAGTTTGTCTGCTGGGCTATATTCAGTCTTCTGACAGGTCGTGGTATTCTCCACTCTTCCGTTTACCACTTTGGGGGTTAATTAAGATATGTGCCATAATGCCAGAATATAGGCTTTGCAGCAGACCTATCGGTTTGTCATTTTCAAATAAATATGTTAGCCACCAGCCCACTAATACATCCATTTGGATTCAGAATCATTTCTGTGGAGCCATTCAAAAAGACAAATATCTCATAATTGCAGGTGTGTAAACTTAATGTGTATTTGTGGCTGTTAATAATTCAGCCTAAACTCTAAGGACTAAGATTAGCAGATAAACACAGTGTTAAAATTACTGTGTTAGCATTAAGTCATGCCCATCTTTGGTACTCACAATAGGAAAGGTAGCAAACGGTTCTGATACTCACCCACTGCTAACTCTCACTTGGCTAACTTATTCAACTGGGATGCCTCCTCAGTAGTCACTGACCTCTTTACTGAAGTTTATCCACTGCTCAGGTGAAGAATCTGTTTGACACGACAAATATTAGTCAGGCACTCCATAAATCTGGCCTTTATGCAAGAAGAAAGCCAATATTGAAAGCAAGTGAATGCAATTTGCAACAGAAAAACAAACAAATAGATAAAATAATAAATAAATAAATCCCCCATTTGTGGTTCTTGACCTTGCATCTTCTGTTAGCTAGCTTAAATTTTTCTGGTTCTTGGTACTTTATGCATACACACACAGTTACTGGAGAAAATTAACTGTCGCCCTGCAAGAAATGTTCATTCGAAAGTAATGTGAAAACTTTGTGGCATAAACTTTGCACATTTATCTCAGAGCAGCTTGGCAACCAGGCATGCTGGGACAAAGTTGCTTGGTCTTGGGGGAAAAGACCTGATGGCCTGGCTGGCTGGATGACACAACCACAAACATAAAGATTCAGGCAGCACAGAGATTAAAGGTAAGAGTTGAGAAAGCCTACATAACTGGGCTCCAGCAGGGAAAACTTGAACAAATTAATGAACTGGCATGCCATCAACAGCCCTTTAGAAGCTTTATGAGCTGGACCTGTGACCCTTTATTTAATGAGAAACTTTATATGAAAGTATTGGCAGGTTGATGTATTTGTTGCATGCACAAAGTGCAAAGGTGAGACTTCCGCATCTATTACTGATACGATGATGCTATCGTATAGTGACAAAGGCTGAGCTTGCACCCAAAATGTGTGTGAACTGTGTTTCCTTTTGTCACACAACAGAGAAAATCACTGGCCTGTTAAGAGCAGGGTGTACATTACCTTCTCAATGCTCAGTTGCACACTCAAAAAACCCATTAGTATTCTGTTAAGTTTGGCAGGGGGTGATAAAGTACCCAGAGATTCATCACTTTCACTTTGTGGATGTAAATGAATGTAGAACTGAGAAATCCAATGGCGAGAAGAAAGCATTGGTGTTATTTTTACATGCATGTGCATCTCTTCTTCAATTTCCCCCTGCCTGTGAATCTGCATCAACAGGTTTATATAAAAACATTTATGTCAGCAAGTGTTTACATGTAACTTAATACCCCAAATAATTAACAAATTGAAAAAATGTGACTTAGGTGAAAGAGTAGATTGTTTTAAAATTAGGCTTGTAATCACATTTCTCATTCTGTTCATATGTTACTAATATCCTCAAGGAAGACGGTCGCTGAACCCCGAATAGTTTCCTGTGTGGGTGAAAAAAAGCCAAGTTACTTTGGAAAACCATCTGCCAGAAGAATGAAATGTAAATAATCTAACTTCCATGCACACCAAGGTCATTACATAAAGTATGTGACAGAACGAGAGAGTGTGTTGTAAAAGCACATGTGGCATAGAGAGATCTCTTGCCTGTTTGAGAAACTAAGAAGATGCGATGTGTGGGTCATCCAGCTGTAGATTAGAACCCCATTAGCCTCAGTGGCCGGTCTGCTGTTTAGACTGAGTATAAACACAGAAAGAGGGATGACTCGACGTCTTGTCTCTCCATCCTCAGCCTCCTGATAACACTTGGAAACACACACACATGTGTACACTGAAACATGTCTGGACAACCATGCTTCACTATGCCACATATTTTATGTGTGTGAACAGAGAGATTTCCTGAGAGACTTGTCTGTGGATTGCTCTCATGCCCTCCACTGGCATCATCCTAACTTCCTGTACCAGCTGCAGCTTGTCTCTCCCCCTCCTTCTCCTTTGCTTCCCTCTTCAGGCAAATCTGGCTCTTCTTTCATTCCCATGATCACTGTCAAAGTGTTTTTCAGCCAAAGCATGAGCACAATACCCCAACAAATTGTAAACACTTGAAGAGGTTTGGTAAAAGTCACAGTTTGGTTTGTAAGTAAACCTAGTTTCACTGATAGCCTCTTGACCTCTCTACATAAAATCTTTAGAGCTGTGTACTGATTATTCCATATCTGGTCTCCATAAACCACGAGCTTTCATTTGAACCACAGTTAATATCAAGCTCAGGTATAGCAAGCATTATTAGTTTCATAAAATTATCTGTATACTTTACGGGTTTTCAAGGAGAATAATGAGAAACTTTGCTTGTTATGTTTAAGTTTAGGTGCTTGACTCTTTCCTTTGGATACCTAAGATGGGACACTTCCAGTTCTCTACTTGTATTGCAGCAATTGGTGTTTCTTTTTTTAATCTGGTGGAAGTGGTATGGGGCCACACAGTGGCAATGTTAGTAGCACTGTTACCTTATAGCTAGAAACTTAATTAACCCCCACTTTGGGGGTTAATTAAGATATGTGCCATAATGCCAGAATATAGGCTTTGCAGCAGACCAATCGGTTTGTCATTTTCAAATAAATATGTTAGCCACCAGCCCACTAATAGATCCACTTGGATTCAGAGTCATTTCTGTGGAGCCATTCAAAAAGACAAACATTTCATAATTGCACATGTGTAAACTTAATGTGTATTTGTGGCTGTTAATAATTCAGCCTAAACTCTAAGGACTAAGATTAGCAGATAAACACAGTGTTAAAATTACTATGTTAGCATTAAGTCATGCCCATCTTTGGTACTCACAATAGGAAAGGTAGCAAACGGTTCTGATACCCACACCCTGTCTTCAAGCACACCGCTAACTCTCACTTGGCTAATTTATTCAACTGGGATGCCTCCTCAGTAGTCACTGACCTCTTTACTGAAGTTTATCCACTGCTCAGGTGAAGAATCTGTTTGACACGACAAATATTAGTCATGCACTCCATAAATCTGGCCTTTATGCAAGAGTTGCCATAATGCCAGAATATAGGTTTTGCAGCAGACCAGCTTTCTCCAACAATCCAAACGCATGCATGCTACATTAATGTGTTCGTTGTTTTCTGTGTTGCACTGTGAAGGACTGGAAACCTGTTCTGCATCATGTGCATTGAGATAGACACCAGGCTACAGTTATAAAAAAGTGGAAGGATAGAATATATTTGATGTTGATGTCAGATGAGCTGACATCAACAACCATACTGGTCTGAGTATTTCACAAACTACTGATTTTTCCATTAGCTTAGAAGAAATAGCCCTAAAAGGTTAAATGTTTTCACACTGTTACATCCCAATTGTGTAGCTTTGTTGTTGTTCTTTCTGAATTAAAATAATCTTTCTGAGTTTGGCAAAAACAGTTTCAGATAGTTAATTTCAAGTCTTAAGTATGTCAAAGTAGTTACCAAATGCTCTTGTGAAAGGTTGGCAAAACTGTGAAAAAATATTATTGTCTGCTTATAAATGCTCTAATCTTTATTTTCTTTATGTTTTTACATGATTTTCATCATTTTACTTGTGATGTGACATCTTGCCCCATAGCCCTCTCTTACACTGAAGTTCATTTTCTAATATTTAGAAAATCAAACTTGTGCTTTTTATTGACACTGTCTTTGTAAAAGAAGCAGGAAATTTAACTGCAGTTAATGGAAAACTTTTTGTTTTCTCCTAAAGAGAGCTTCCCCAATTAATTTTCTCATCATGCTGAATAAAACTTTTGAAAATGAGGATGAAGGCTGTCACAAAACAGTATCTGTGCATTTCTGCATGTCTTTGCACATCTTTTGCACAGTTTCTACACGTTTTCTGAATGTTTCAAACTTTTTACTACTAATAATAACCCACATTTCTGTTTGTATTCTTATGGACAATAATACCCAAATTCACAAACTTTCATTTCAATTTGCTGAAGAACTGTGGTTAAATTGACAAATAAGATTTAGCATAGAGCATGTCTCTATCTGTGATGAGGTGTCTGCTCGTGTATGTTGTGTCACAGTCAAATTCGTACATGGACACCACAGCAAGCAAGCGCACATCTTCAGCCAGTTCTGCCCCAGTTTACTGGCAGCGGCCCCACTCTCTGTGCTAAAAGTCACGTCGCGAGGAGAGAGAGGAGCCCAGAGAAGCAGGGTAGGAAGGAGGAGGGGGGTGTAGGGGGCACAAGGAGCAAGACACAGGAAGTGGAGAAAGATGAAGAGCTGGGAGACAATGTGATGCACAGGGGTGCTGAACCAGAGGAGAGGAGGAGGAGGCCAAGGAGGAATGCTGGAAGAGGAGGAGGAGAGGGCGAAAGAAGGGAGAGAACAGGGTGTGTGCATCTGGCACTGGGAGACAGGGAAAAGATAGCGTGGGCCATGCTGGCCGGACGTGTGTGTTTGTGTTTGATTGAAGAGGGATGTGAGACAGAGACCCCTAACTGGCTCGGCTGAACTGGAATGCTGCCATGGAGAGATGGACACCAACACACATGACTCAGACACACACACACACACACTTCCAAACATTTGTCCAGTCAGTGTGGGACACGAAAATTGGGTGATAAGTGGCAAGTATAAGATGGGGAAAAAAAGAACGATGAAGTGTACTCAGAATGGCGGAAAAGAAGGCAAAAGAGGGGTGGTTGTCACAGTTGAATACATTCATTGCTAATTTCCAAGTTATCAAGGTGTCCTGAGATGTTAAACTATCGAGTTGGAAATAAACCAAGCCATGGTTAAATATTTTTTTTAATCAATCAAAGGGTAAAAGATTCAGCAACTCTCCCACACCACTTGTTGATTTCAGTAAGAAAACCCACTGTAGGATGAATAAATTCACTGCATATATACATTGGTATGTATCTTATTGAAAAAAGTTAAGTGCCTTGCAAAACCATTTACATCCCTGGGACTTTTGCAGATTTTGCAATGACAGCTTCAAGGTATTTTTTTTATTTTATTTTATGTGATAGCCCAACACAGGGCAGTATATATTTGTGAAGTGTAAGGAAAAAATATATATATGAGACTGAAATCTTTGCCTGTTCTTCACAGCATAGTCCAAGTTCTGCCAGACTGGATTAAGAGAATCTGTGAACATATGTTTTCAAGTCTTGCCAGAGATTCTCAATTGAATTTAGGTTGGGACTTTGATTTGGTCAGTTTAACAATTATGTGCTTCTAAACCATTTCATTGTATTTCTGGCTGTAACCCTGTGTTGAAGGTCTGTATGTCATCCTGCTAGAACATGAACCTTGGCCCAGTCTTGAGTCTTTTGAAACATGGCCAAGACTGACTTTTGCTGTCAGAGAGTCTTATCCCACATGTTTGTTGTTTTCCCCTTCATGGAAATGTGACTTCTTATGCCTTTTTTGTACTGTGACTTTCTTCTTGCTAATGGTTTCGACTAATGGTTTTTCTGTCAACAGATTTTCCCACCTGCTGCTGCTGTCTCCGCTACTACTTCAGAGTTACTATGAACCTTTAAGTTTCTTCTCTAATTAAAGGGGGAGTATTATGTGTTTTCGGAGCAAATATAATTATTTTATAGCACAATCAAGTAACTATGTTACCTTCAATTGTTACAAAACTGTGGTATATATCAAATATGACTTAAAAGAAATTGGACTTTGTAATTTAACACCTTGAAATTGGGCCTCTGTGTCTTTAAGTAGGTCCTGCTCTTTCTGAAACCTCGCCTTCAGGAAGTCATCACAACAGCTAACCCTTTAACAATGTTTTTACTAGCGTTGCACTGAGAAGCAGCTCATATAATGAGCGCAGCAGATGCGCAGTTCCACCAGGTGTTTGCTAATTGCTGCTGACTAGTCTGAAGGGGCTGGGTGGGGAAGTCACGGGAGAGGGGTGCTCTGTGAGGTGGAGGTTTAGGCGCTTAGAAATTTCAGCTCTAAGGAGGAGTTACACCCTGAAGGCAGCACTAGGTCCATCCAGGCGTTTTGCACAGCTGAATGGTTGCCACGGAAGATTAAAGGATTTCTCAAACAAGCATGAAAGAATCAAGGGAACAACCCCAGGTATGTTTTTGATGAGGAAATAACATTATAACATGATGTAAAGCTCAAAAGAGTTGATTTTACATAATGCTACCCCTTTAACGTTCTTCTTACCTGGCTTGCAGTTGTGACATACGCTTTACCTTTTTGTATTGAACAGTGCGTCTTGAGGTGCTTGAAGCTTGGCAAACTGTTTTACAATCTAACCCTGCTTTAAACTTCTCCATAACAGATTTTTCTTTATTAAAAAATTGAAGACCATGTATCATTTTCCTCCTATTTTATAACTATAGTGTTTGTTTTGGTCTACTATATAAAATTAAATACATTGTATTACACAAAATATGAAGAACTTAAGGAAGTGTAAATACTTTTGTGAGGCACTGGAAAATAGGACTGAGGCAGACATTTAAATTATTATTTTTTTATTATTTTTCTGTAGACAGCATAGCGCAGTCATCTTTCTAAAACCTGTGAAGCTTGTTTCCCACCAAAGTCCCAGTATGTTATTCTTTGCAATTATACAAACAGAATTACAGTGTTTGAGATCACAAGTTGCTCAATGGAAACGTTTCTAGAGTCATTCCAGAAAGAAGCCAGAAAAATCTTACATAAAAGACCTGCAACTTTTTTGTGTTTTACTCTTGGTCATGGTAGCTGTGTGGGATAATGTTCATTACAGTTAGCTCACAGAAAGAACACTAAATAACAATAAGCTGGTAATTTTGTTTACTCATTTGATAAATTGCCAGCTTGTACAAAGTTTGCCTCTCACAAATCCAGCTTTTAGGAAGAGCGGGCCCCCAGTCCGCATCTGAAGGCCTATCTAATGGGTGGGTGTATTATGATACTGCGACTGGGGCTTAGCAAGATATTTAGCTGCTATATGTACAATTACTACCACATATAGTACAAAACTTTACATTTTTTAAGATGAAAGGGGAAAGCAAAACTGAATTGTATGGAGAGAACTGGAAAGGAAAAGAATGGTGAAAAGAGGGAAAAATGGGATGAACAAATGAACTGCCAGGAAGTCTTCCTCATAAACAACCCACGATAACAAATGTCTGTTTTTACCAGGAAAATGACTTGTTTCAAGGTTGCAGACACACACCAAAACAGGATGAACTTCAGATCACAGCATCAACTCCTGTTTGTGTGCTACTGCAGACGGCCAAACCCTTGCAGATTGGCAGCAGGATGAACGCACGCAGATAGCTGCTCAAGCCTGACACAAGGTGCACTGGATATTCAGCTCGCTTCTTACATAACCTGATGAGTTAATGGGTCACACAGAGTTGGACAGTCTTGATGTAAACGTGTCTGCTGACAGGCAACAATATCCTGTCCAAAAGTTTTATGTGCACATGTCTAATGGCATATTTCATTCGTTTGAGGCCACTGTCTGAGAATGCTTTCGCCCCTTCGCGAGCCACTTCCTTCCCACTGAGGCACAGTGTCTATATCGTCACAAAAGCTACTCTGCAAAGTGAGTGCAGGAGATGCTAAGCATTCAGCTCTTCCTTATGGGACTCCAGAGGCCAGATGGACTCTGAGCTCCACACATACACACACCTAAACAAGGCAACGCATCCAATAATGGCTCAGGGAGTGTCTGTGTGTGAGGAGGATGGAGGAGGGGTCACAGAGAGGAGGGGGGTCCATTGTTTCAGACTCAAGCAGAAGTGTTGGGAGGGGAGAGGGAAAGTCAAGGGTAAGCTAAATTTAGAGCACCTCCGCAGAAATATTCCAAGTATTCTTATGTCAATTTGAATGCTCACGTATACAGTTTGTTAATTCATCTTTTCCCAAGAATTACATCATTAGGTAACCCATTTAGCATCACTGATTCAGAAAGACTTTCCTATTGAGAAAGTTACATGTCCCCTATTTTTACCCTAAAGAAAAGCATAGTTCAATTCATTTTTGACTAAAATAGACATTTCCACTATAATTTTTGACTCTGAATATGATCATAATGTTAGAAACATTGTGGTACAAGAAAGGGTTAAATCTTAATGTGCATGGTTGTGGTAATTTCCTCCCTGGCTGTACAACCTTGACCTGCTTGTGTGGACCTGACACACACGCACACACACACTAAATAAGTGTAGACCAACACTTCCTGTCAGACAGGGTCACCCCCCGGAGAGGGAGCGTGGTCTGTCTCCACTACGTCCCCTGCAGAATCCTCTCATCCAGATTCGTTCACCTCATTGTTTCACACTTGAACATGGATCACTTGGGACCAATCACGGCTGGCAGGGTGGTGGCCTCTTGAACAGGTGTGCACCACTATTTTTTTTTTTTTTGAACAACTACAAATACTTCTTTTTTATCTGACTTTTCCTTAAATGTTATTTGCACACTGAAACACCAAGCATAACAAAATATGCAACCTAAGTTACACTTAAGATTCATATAGTTACATTTACAATTCATATGATAAAAATAACTTAAAATCATACATTTTTATTTATTCATTCTGTAGGGATTGAGTAATATATTATCAGCAAGGATATATTACATTCTTTGTAGGTTAGGGTGTGTTTGTCCAAAGCATGCATCTGGTTTACCTATCACAGCTCCAGCGTCATAACATGGTGAGGGGCACAGTGTAGCTATGTGTATAATCCATTTCCGTCCATTGCTGAGCTATGATGTCAACATACTGGGTGTTGGGGTCCAAGCAGATACAGGAGGAAATGAGAAGGGGCTTCAGAGATCAGAGATATCATAGCCTGAAGTACGTCTGATTACACAGAAATAGTATACTTTGAAAGGCTTGTAAAAAAAAATTAATTTGTAATCCTTTCTGGGAGAGTTTGCAATCTTGGAAGTGCTCCAGTCTGGGTTTACAAATCACCAAAGCACTGATTCTGCCTTGTTGCAGGGTTTTTAGTGAGATCCTTTTAGCAATGGACTATGTTGACTGTTTATTACTTGTGCTGTGGGACTTAATAACTTGTTTTGACATTGTTGATCATGAGATCCTCACCTCTAGGCTGGAGCATTGGGAAGCTGTCAAAGGTCTGACTCTACAGTGGTTTAGCACCTAACTTTTTACATAGAAGTTTTTTTTTTGTCTCTGAATGAATGATTTTATTTATTCTTCTGCCTTCGCCCCCTGTGGTGTTTCACAAGGATCCATTCTTTGTCTTCATTCTACACTGCCTGCTTCAGCTATTCTTGGGAAACATTTGATTTTGTTTCAGTTTTATACAGATGACCGCAAGATTAATTTTTCATTTTCTACTTGCCTAGAAGGAGATAGATGGCTTATATTTTTGGAAATTTAATTAAAAAAAAAGACTGCAGTCATGTTGTTCAGACCAATTGATCTTTCCTTAGTCACCACATACAAAAAAGTGAAAATATTGATCACACTTCTAAACTTCTCTGTCTGGCAAATGCAGTGGTAGATTCCTGCTTTTTCCAGTTGGGGCATTTGTCAAACATAACAGCTATACTTTCTAAACACAATCTGAAGACAGCAACCAATGCTTTTATTACATTGTCTCTTGATTACTGTAATACTATTCTTTTTGAAAGTTGTAAGGCTTCTACATTGCTCAGTTACAGCTCACTATTTGTAACTAGTACAACCAAATGGGAGCACATTTCACCAATATCGACATCTCTATTATGGCTGCAAGTTCATTTCCAAATACTTGTTTTAACTGTTTTTTTAAAGTCTCCTAATAGTCTTGCTGAATAACAGCAATCATATCTCTTCTTTTACTCCCCCTAGTCAGTAGACCAGATGCTCATTACAGATCTCAAGACACAATATAAACTAAGAGGTAATAAAGCCCTTGCTGTTCCAGAACTGTGGAATACTTAGTGATTTCATGTTTGGTAGTCAACATCGCTTGTATTTAAATTTAGGTGAAAAGTTTTTCTTTCTGGCTTTCGACCCAGTATGAGATGATGACTATGACCATATTTTTAGTTTACGTAGTAAGACTGTTACTAGAATGTCTGTCTTTATTTACCTTTGATGTTATGGCTTATTTTGTTTTGTTTTGAATGTCCATTTTTTCCAGTTTAGCTTTTGGTATGGTCTGTTATGGTAAAGGCTTGGGGAGCACATTTTAATGAGGTTTTAATAACATACTGGAAATGGTCAATGACCTTGAACGCTTCAGAGACTACAGTAAAAAAAAACTTACTCATTGATTAATTAAATTAGTTAATTAAACACTGGTCAGCATTTGGGTTTTGAAATTAGCCTTGCACCCTCCAGCGTCTCTGATTTCTAACTCCAACACATGCATCTCCTCATCTTGTTGCAGTCAAAGCGACCACATGTTGTGGTCTGTGATTACAGCCAAGTGTTTACAATCAGTTTATATTAACACGTGTGTTAAACAGCATGGGGTACCATCCTGAAATTCGTTTGAAAAGGCATAAAACTGCACTTGGAGTAGACAGTTGTCCTCGACCTCAACCCAAAGGCACCTGCTAATCTTAAACATTGAACATCCCAGCAACCAACAGCGACACTGAATGGTTCACTAGTTCAATGCAAGACCAAAAGGCTGTACATAAAATCATGTATGGTCACTCTTTCTCCTAAATTAAGAGGAACCACTCAATCCAGTCCCTTTTTTTGGATTGCACCTAATGAAAACCTATTGCATGCACAAAAAAGCATGCCAACTTCACAAAGAGAACCCCCAGATGATAACTGAACCAGAAACCCTCTAACCTTAAGACAAAGTTAACCACATAAATTTGCATGATGGCACAACATGGAAAGATATTTCCCCTCTTTCTTTCCTATTTCTTCCCAGGTTGCTGTTGTTTTGTTCTGCCTCCTTCTTCCCACTTGTAAATTTTATTGTTACCCATTTATTTTGTTCTACACCTGCCAACACCTAATTTCACAATATGCAGGTAAATTGAAAATGGCACTCCAGGCTGTTGTGCAAGCTGCCATCTGCATCTTTAGATGTGTGCATGTGTATTAGGGGTGTGAGTGTGTCCTAGAAGTGCATGTGCATGTGTGTAATAAGAACCAAATGGTGGGGTGTGTGAGTGCATGGTTTTTCTCCCCCAATTCTAATCAGACAGCCCCCAGGAGAACTGTGAGTATGGACTCAGGGCTGAGAGCCCTGAGCTGCTCCATAAATCAGCTCTGCCCTGAGGAAACCTGGATACACAAGGACTCTGCTGACCTTCTAATTGAGCTACACTCTGTTCTGATCACTTTAATTTTTGCTCTAATACTTTTTTCATCTTTAGCTATCTCTGGAAAGAGGGAAGTATCATTCAAAATTTTGTTTTAGGTTTTGATTAAAGATGAGACAAGAGGTGTAAAGCTGCATAAATAATGAATTTGCCTGTATTTGACAACTGACCACACAGAGATACAGCTTTGCCCGTGTAGGTGGTCTCTGATGACAAGGTCAGGTGCAGACTAATAAGCAATAATTTATGCTTGTTCTCTCAAACTAGATTCCCAGCTTTGTTACGGCATCTTGTATGCATAGCCGTACCCCCCCCCAGTTATACACACACACGCGCGCACACACACACACACTCACATTTTTACCATCTCTTCCCTCTCCACTTTGCTTCAGTCCGTATTCCCTGCAGGAGGTAGCCTCTCCCTGTCTTCCATCTCTCTTTCTGCTCCCATTTTTTTCTCTCCCACATCTGGTCAGGCAGCTGTGGTTGGCCAAGGTTCATTCGGGTGGGAAGGTGTAGAGGGAAGAGGAGGAGGAGAGCTGGGAGTTTTGAGGGGGCTATCAATTGCAAAGCCCAGGGCACAGTAAAAGAAAAAAAATAGATTTGACACAAAATGTGCACAGTGAAAGAAAAAGATTGAACCAAATCTCTCCAGTTTCTCTCAGTCGATCTATCACACTGTCTCCCTGTGCGCCATTAAACTCTATTAAAGAGAACAGCAGTACGGGGAGAAGGGGTAAGGGAGGCTTGGGTTTTTTTGGGGGGAGGGATGCAAGGGAGGAAAGTGAGGGCAAAGATTTCAATATTAGATTTCCACATCTTAAATACATTAATTTATTTCACCCCGGGGCTCTTTTAAAGTTAAGGGGGAAAAAAGAGGATGGGATGAGAGGAGGGAGAGAAAAGAGGAGTGAGGGTACTTATGACATTTTCGTTGTGGAATCCTGTTTCTATTGTTTCTGTGGTCAACACATTGCCCAAAAAGTCCACATGCCATTATGGCCACACAAGCTTGGAGCTGCTAAACACTCACAGATGGCATTACACACTGCATGCACATGGAGATGACTTTATTCGTGTATGAGACACTTTTTGTTGTCTGAAATATGCCAGTGTTAGCAAGTGATTTATCACTTGTGAGTATGTAATTGTTTTCTGCTTTCCAGGATGTTGTAAAGCTACCTTTATGCCATCGACCATATGCTGTTGTCCACCCTGGGTGCCAGTTCCTCTGCCCTCCAAGTAAAAGTTCACAACCCCTTGAAGTTCACTTTGGGACGAGGGTCTTTCTGAGGAAGAGTGAACTTTTTGCAGAGGTCTCACGTGACTCCAGCATATGGTAAGTCACCCTGAGAGTGGAAAAAGCTCCACTTTCAGCCGCTTGCAGTTCTTTCCAACTAATTTTATGGCCAGCTACAGATCATAAGGAGCCAAACAAACAGAGAGGGATAGATGGACGAAGTGCGGGGCCAGAAACAGCAAGGAAGATATGGAATACTTTGCAACTATTTATCAAGGTAAGTAAAAAGTGACCGGAAGGAAGTGTTACATAAGTCTACAATTATAGTGCATTGCAAAGGCATTCATTCTCCTTGAACTTTTCACATGTTGTCTTGTTGAAACAGCAAATCTAATGTATTTTATTGGGATTTTATTAGGTACACCAACACAAGTAGTGCATATTTGTGAAACATAAGAAAAATACTACACGGTTTTCAAATTAATTTTAAAAATAAACATCTTAAAAGTAATTTCCTCTCAGCATAAATCTCTGTTTTGTAAAGGCCTTAAAGGTTTGCTAGAGAACACTATTCGACAAACAGTATCATGAAAACTAAGGAACAAAGCAAGGATGAACAGGGTCAGGATAAAGTTATGGAGAATTTTAATGCGGTATCAGATTAAAAAATAAGATCCCATGCTTTGAACATCTCACACAGCACTCTGTAATCCATCATCCAAAAATCGAAAGTATATGGCACAACTGCAAGTCCATAAAGACAAGACCAACAACCTTAACTGGCAGATTGGGTAAAGAGCGCATTAATCAGAGAAGTTGTACGCCCCACATGGGGAATGACAGCAAACAACCACTGGTTAAAAAAAAAGACCTTTTTGCAGTTTCCTACCCCTGTAAGAGACACAGCAAACGTGTAGAAGAAGGTGCTCTTATCAGATTTGGCCAACATTTCTGACCTACGTGCTGTATGTGGTGCAAAACTAACATTGCACATCACCCTGAACATACCATGCCCAGGGTTAAACATGGTGGTACCATCATCATCATGCTTTTGGGAGGTCTTACTTCTACCTGGACTGGGATGCTGATCAGAGTTGATGGGGGAGACAAAAACTAGGCAATCTTGGAAGGAAAACGTTAGATGGTGCAAAAGACTTGGGCACAGATTTACCTTCCAGAAGGACAACAACACCTTAACTTCCAGCCAGAGCTACAATGGAGTGGTATTAATCATAGTATATTTATCTGCTAAAATGGCCCAGCCAAAGTCCAAACCTAAATCCAACAGAGAATCTGTGGTAAGACTTACAAAATGCTGTTCAGAGAGGATCCAAATTGGATCTGACTGGCCTTGACTTCTTTGGCCAAGAGAAATGAGCAAAACCTTTTATTATATAGATGTGTACAGCTGGAAGAGACGTAACCCAAAAGACTAGCAGCTGTTAGAGACTTCTGCAAAACATTGATTCAGGTGGACTGAATACAAATACACACCACAGTTTTCAGATTTTTATTTGCAAAACATTTTAAAACATTCTGGATTGGTCTATTACATTAAATATCCTAATAGAACACAACACAGTTTATGGTTGTAAGGTGACAAAAACGGTGAAAAAGTTCAAGAGGCATGAATACTTTTGGAAGGCACTGTGGTTAGAGTGAGAGGCCAGAATCAGCTAGTCAGATAAGGACCTACAATACTTTCCCACATGACTTGGTAGGAAGTGAGTGTTACAGATGTTTGCAGGTATGTTTGCAAGTGAACATCCTACAGGTGTCTATTAGAATTTCAGAGACTGTATACGGATGTGTCTCTTTGTATGTGTGTGGGGTTACAGTATGGTTAGGGTGAACTCAGGCTCTGATCTGTACAGGAAGCCCCTGATTAGCAGTAACGAGAACTGCAGACCATATTAATGCAACCACACACCTCTCCCTCTATGCCTCCCCCTTTACTGTGCTGCTCTTGCCATCTGCACTTTCTGCATCCCCTGCCAGACATCATAAACCCACTGCAGAGCCCTGAGACACACCAGAGCTCCAAGGGGGGGCAGGCAGGGGCCTGCCATGCACTCAGTCCCCTCTTGCACATTTAGCTCTACTATTTAATCACTGAAGCAAACACATGTGGTGGAGCATACACAAGTACACACACTGGGGGAATCTTAAACCATGTGAAAGAAAAATTCTCAGCACAAACATTTACACACCTAAACAAACACTGTATACAAAGAGTACTGTGCAAATTGAAACATTATGCAGGTGCGAACATTCACAACTTCTCAAGAAAAGCAAATTTTTTTCTATTTCCCATCAAACCTCATTTGCATAGAAAGAATTTGAGCTCAGAGATCAAAGATAACGTGAGCACGAGCGGCTGGGGAGATGTAGGGAGAAAAGAGGCTATGGAAAAAAAGGTCTGCTAGTGTGCAGGTCTTATTAAATGTTCCTGCAGATGGACAGACAGGGCGTTTTCATATTGAGACACGGATACCCTCCTCTGCTCAATTCTCCTGACTCCCACCCACACACTAACATGTGTTTCACATTCAAAGCGGAGATGTGCAAACTAACGGCTAACCTCTCATTGTGACTGGCAGCTTGTGCTCTCCAGTCATAGAGATTAACATAGAAAACAGAATTATGCCTTTGTTTGTGTTTTTTAAATCATTTTGGAGCATTTATAAAGAAACCTAAACAACATCTAATAAACAAAATCTGATGTGTTTTGGCTTCAATTATGATTATTTTAAACATGCTTAAACGTTGCATAATTCTTAAAGACCATTCAGTTGCATACCAGTTACACAGTACACTGACAAGCAAACTATAAGCCAAATAAAATAATGTTATTTACACTGTGTTATAACCACCTTCATCATTTTAGTGATGATTTTTTTGATTATATGTATTATTTGAGTACAGGAATGAATTTGTTTGAAACCAGTCTTACTTTATCATTGCCTTTGAGAAGAATAGTGATGGTCTTTTATTTTTAAAGGGGAACATGTAAGGTATCTCAGTTGCAAAGGGAAGAAACTTCAGTAATGTTCCCTGATGATACTTCTTGCATTTAAACTGCAATGATATGACAAAAAAGCAGAATTTTATCTAGTGGTTTATGGATTGTAATGTTGCAGTTTTTAAATTCTAATATTCTTGCACAAGATTGCTTCAAGATGTCTTCAACAAATACATTTATAAATAACAATAATTCGGTATCTTAGCATAGTTTTTTAACAGTTGTGCCAAAATAAAACAAAACAAATGACTTCATCTGAAAAAGAAAGTCTTTTTATGATACTACGAAGATTTTTGCAAAGTTAAAAATTAAGGCAGTTTTTTTTTAAAAGCAGTTTAAAAAGCTGGGTAATTTATATTCTTCAGTTCTCATTGAAACCTGTCAAAAGTTGAGGCTCAAAATCACAAAAATTTACCTCATTAATAATTTGGATATTGCAATGAAAAATTTAACAAATGGTCTTCTTAATGAATTACTCTGATTTTTAATTTATTTTTTTTTACCTAAAGGTCAAATTTGTTAATGTAGAACATAAGCACATATGAACAGTTTTCTTTTATTACCCATGTTTTTTTTTTTTTTTTTTTTTTTTTTTTTTGCTTTCATTTGAATTATTAAGTATGGCCAAAAACATAAAGCAACTTTTTATTCAAAAACAGACGTGGGCACACTCATTCATTAAACTTGGCTAAATACAGCAAGGGTTTTCAAAGAAGGTTCATGTTTTTGTTGCTGAGAATAGACCTTTCTTTGTTGTCTTAAAAATAACATCTGAGATCCTCTGTTGGACCTACAACAATTTGCTCTCCTCTGCTACATTTCATTAAAATATTGCATGTTTATTTTATTGCTAAGCAGGTAAAAAGAATGTAATTCATAGTAAAATGACTTCATATTTTTTTTTATTAAAAACAATAAATAATGATGCCCACTTTCAACTTGACAATGTTGTTCCAAGGTGCAAAAGGTTTGGACAAAACTAATGTAACTATTATCCTTTAAATATTTATCCCAAGTCAACGCTAGGCTTTACATAGAGAAAAAGTGTTTATATTTTTTACTTTAAACCATTTATAACTTTCCTAATATTTATGCCACTTAGATTAGTCTTTTTTTTTTCAGTCCTTTCCAGTGATACCAGTCAGGTATCGACACTCCATCCAAAAGCTGTCACTAAGTAGTGTAAGGTGGTTGGATGTGGAAACCTCTTTTTATAAAACAAAATTTTCAGATTTAAAATATAGTAAAGTTGACTTTCTGGGAATTTGTCTGTCAGTCATGATGACCAGAAGAGTACCTCGCCATCTTTATGACATAGTTTTGAACGTCAGGTTAGAAACAAGCTGTGAGAGTTAGCCTGCATGTTAGTGAAATAGACAGCCCAATGCAGGCCTGATATTTTAATAGATAACACTGGTAATGACTTGGCCTTAAAAAATACTCTTGCTTCTAAAATTACATTGCAAAAGACAGGTGGAACTAAGAAATGTAAAAAATATGGAAATAAAAGGCCCTTGAGGTCTACAGGATCGAGTCAAATGTAGAGAGCTGACAATGCATAACACTCACTTGCTGTAACAGCTGGAGTCAGCGCTACAGTTACCTGCAAACTGAGAGAAATGACGGTTCTAGAACTGGGGAGAAGAGCCGTCTCTGTACTGGGGAAATCTGGAGTTCTAGAACTAAAGAAAGTCATGTAAGAGTAAGAAACAGGTAAGTGGAGTTTCCTATTTCAGTACTGTCATAAACAACCTTGACTTTTTTTTGTTGACAACTTGCCCACTCACCTGTCAAAGGCAGCAAGCCCACAGAGTCCAGTTAAGTTTTTTTAGATTCCAACATCTGACATTCAAGAATTGTTGATACCAGTATTTTCAAATCTAGAGTACCTTAACTTAAACATTTAAGTTTAGGTTATAAGGTTATTATATGGATTACCACGTTTCTTTTGGTCCTGATATCGGTGTTTAAGCTTATATTAAAAAAACCCCACATAAGTATTGTTAGCTACGCTGATACATTTTTGCATTTATCTTGGCTACATGCCTATATTCACATTCCTGTCAAAGCAAACTCATGGAGGATGGGGGGCATAGTGGACTGTAGGACATAACTGTGGCTTAAAAAAACCTGCTGTTGTCAAATCTGTGGCTTTTTGGGGCTACAAAACATTGGTAAAATGGCTTGACAACTCTATGTTCAGCATAAACATTTTTTGGTCAAAGTGTAAGGGTTATCGATAATGAGAGGAGGCAACATTGCAGCCTGAGAGTTTTTGTAAGGATTGAGAAAAATAACAACAAATGACTAAATAATAGAATAGAAGTTTAAAAATTTTGTGAATTTAAGTCAAGAATATATGATAGTGACATTTTCAAAGACTCTAAATATTCCTACATTGAGTTAAAGTCTTCCAGCAGGCTGCCAACATTTCCAAATCCCATACATACAAGATGATCATATAAAGTAGCTCTTTGCAATCCAGTTGCCCTGCCTGGTGTCAGCTGAAGCTTTGAATCACCTAGTGATGCCTCAATTTCTCCTCAAATTTGTTATTCAAGAAAGAATATGCTAAAACGTTCACTGCTATGTTTCTACAAAACACATCAAACAACTTTTTCATATTTACTCCCACTCAGCACCAAAATTATCTCCAAGGAAGGCCATGGTGTGGATGATTGCATCATCTGAAAACATCTGAATAAATAAATACATAAAACACACAGTGTGGTTAGCAACCACAGCAATAAGATGTTAAACAGAAATCACAGAAATAATTTTCTAAAAATGTATAGGACTTATCTTTGACAATTGAATGATGAGCTTAGTCATTTAGCATGGATTCTTGCTTTAGTACAGCCACTCAATCAACTGAATTAATTGTAACATCTGTAAAAGATGCATGTAAATTGTTGGGATGAACTTATATAAAAATCTTGTATTGTAATTACTGTGTAAAAAAATCCATCACAGTTGTCAATACTGTCCTGGTTCAGTTAAAATTTGTTGGAAACATGCAGTTAAGCCCAAAATTCCTCATACCCCAGAGATAATCGATGTAACATTATTTTCATTTAATCAAGAATGAAAGAAGACATGAGACAGGCATTTCTCGAAAGATAATAAAACAACGTTAAAGGAGCGACAATTTTGAAAAAAAAAAAAAAAAAAAAAAAAAAAAAAAAGAGTCTTTTATTCTTATAAAGATATGTAATATAAATTGCATGTAAAAAATATTTATGCCTTTTTCAATAACTGATGGACAAATCTTTACTGGTATTGGATTCATCAAGCTCTTCATATAATCGCTGACTAGCTCTTTGTGTGTTTCACTGATGAGATTCAAGTCTTGGAGACTGGAAGACCTCTACTTAGATTGTTACACAATAATTTGTTCAGAACTTGTTAATGAACCATAAAATTATCTGTCTATAGTTTCAACAGACCATCTTTACAGATCAGAAAATACTGGATGTATATCATATTTAAAGTAACTGTAACCACTATGTAAAAAAATGTAAGCTCAGAAAACAGCAATCTCTTTCGTCTTGCATGTGTGTCTAGATGTCAGCAGGAGGGCGCCTGCTTTTTGAACATATTCAATGGAGATGCAAGGTCAGAGTGAACGGATGAGGAGCAGACACACATGCAAACATAAACACAGACACTTAAAGGAGAGAGTGACATAAAGGTGAGCCGGCATGAGGAAACACATGGCATTAAAGTCATCGACTCACACAGGGAAAGAAGTGTTTGAGAAAATAGATGTTGTCCCGGACAAGAAGAGATCGAAGAAAAGGGTGGGGGGAAGGAGACAAAAGCAGAGAGGAGGTGGTCGGCAGATGAGTGGTTGGGAATGACAGTGGGGGTCTCTCTCTCCCTCGCTGTCTAGTTTACCCAGCTGGAAAACCACAAGACCCAGACAAGCCCCTGAAGTCACCCACTGTACCCTACCCTCCCAGTTTCCAAATTTCCTGTCTTCGTAAGAATGATGTCACAAGCCAGCTGAGGATGTCACGTCCACACCCCCCTCTACCCTTCCGTCTGTCCCCCTTGTTCCCTGTCTCAGCACAGCTTCAATCACTGGCAGCCCACTGAGGCTCGGACAGTCTATGAAGCACGTACAAACAAATGCAATCATGTGAGGGTTCTTATGCATTGCTGAAGAGTAAGGAAAAATATACAATTTGATTTCATAATTTTCCAACTTGGGTTGAATATGTAAAAAGATAATTGAGTTCGAAAAAAATGTTTAAGTCTCTGTTTTTTTGCTTATTCCATTATCCAAATCTACTCTACTGTGAAACAAAACAAACATTTTTGCATTGTTACAACAATCGTTTATTTCTTTCTTATATAAAATATCTGCAAATCTATGTACATATTGTTCCTTTATCTTTAATTTATTTTCTCTATAGTTTATAAATGTATACTTTATGTCTGTAGCCTGTGGGTGCTTGAAAACCGAAGTCAAATTTATTATTTGTGCAACAATCTTGGTGAAAAAACAAACAAATAATAAAAAAAAACTGATTCCTGTTCTGATAAATAGGGACTTTTTACTGTATTTTTTTTGTTTAAATGACAATCTTTATTTTTTACTTCAGCATTTGAGTTACTCACAGAGAACCCACAGATAAATGTACACTCATTTAAACTCAAATTTTGGCATCTATATAAGGGTTTTAAACTAGACCATTGGTTGTTCAACTGGATCTGATCTAGAAGCCAAACAAACAAAACACTAAAACTCCTCTATGTTTTAATTTTTGCAAAGAAGCACCAGTGATCACAAACTGTGACTTGGTCTAGATTTGACAAGTCTAATCAATATACATTTGAAAAGTGAGCTAATTACAACTAAAAACCTAAAAAAAATCAAGTGTACTAGTGCAAAGAGTCATCTAAAACATGGAGAACAATGGGCCCTGAGGACCAAAGATGAGAACGACTGGTCTAGAATGTTATAAATGCTACAGAAAAAAATGAAAAACACTCACTACTGTGTTTTATTGTGTTTTTATAAAGTAGTTCACAACTTTATTTGTATTTGATCTATTTCACATGCTGTGGTTTTATTGTCTTCAGAAGTTATATTCTGTTTCTCATCATTGTTTTGTACCATTGCTGTGTAGCACTTTGATATAACTCATGGAACATGACACACAACAAAAGTGTTTCAGATTCACTTTCCTAACCACTGACAGCTGTGTAGTTACAGAAAATCAGGTGAGAGTGCACAGAGAAACGGAGCAGCAGCAGCCAACACAATCTCTTCTTTACTTTGACTGTTATTGTCCAAGGGGAAAAATAATAAGTGACACTTAAAACACAGGTACATCAGATCAACACCTAGTTACTGTTTTACCAAAGAGTAAAACTACAAAATGCACAAAATGGTGGTCATAAACCAAACAAATTACTACATACAAAATACAAAGGTAACACAGTACAGAATCAAATAAATGGTGGACCGATGACTCGATTTTGGTGTTTAGTCCAGTATACTGAGTATTCTAAGTCAGCAAAACATTGCCAAAATCTGAACCTTTGGCACTCCAATCTTGAAAGCTGTATCATCTGCTTCATGCATTAATTTTCTGACAACCTTAGTACTGTAGACACCATCTACAAAGGATGGAAATGATTCTGTTTATTCAATCAGAAGTCTGCATTTCTTGATGCAGGCACTAATATATATATATATATATATATATATATATATATATATATATATATATATATATATATATATATATATATATATATAAAATTTATTTATTTATTTATTTTTTTGCCTAAAAGAGGCTTTCATTGACACGTTTAAAAAAATAAGAGAGGGTTTCTTGAATGTGATATCAAGGGGACTTTGAATGACAGGATTTTAAACCAAAAGAAAATATGTTCTTCATACAATTTATGTAACTGCAGGAAAAAAAAATTCTCATAGGTTACAGTAAATGTGTTGGAATCCTGTCATGTAGAGTCTTGAAACACAGATGATAAATGCCTGATCACAACAGGTGGAGAACAAGTAAACCAAGGTAAGTAAATCTTCTTCTCTTAAAAATATTTTTGCCTCATGGAGCATTCATAAAAAGATGTAAAAAAAACCCAAAAACAAATAGTGCTCGAGTATTATATTAAGAGCAGCATTCACTGCTGTCTTAAAAAAGCAGCACCTTTACACGGAGGAAGTAAATGACAGATTTATGGCACTAAATGATCATAAAATATGTTGAACTTCTTTGGGCCACCTTAAACTAATGAAATGTTCGTGAATGACTTAGAAGGAGGAAAGCATCTGTCGTTATTTTATGCATTTAAACTGTTTATTGTAACTTGAAATTAATATTATGTGTAATTTCCCTTTGTGTTTCCAACCTGATGTCTGCAGTCAGAGAAGAGAGTTATTAGAGTTGACTGTGAAAATCACATTTCTGCAAAAATTAAAGAATCTTTCAAAATATTATATGATCACAAAAACAGAAAAACTTGAAATACAGTAATAAAACAGGAAAGAAACATATTTGAAAGCTCGCTGCCCAGAAATCACTATCGGAAAACACAATGTGAAGAAATTTAAAACAATCAACATTTAAGCAACCAGAAGAATGCAACAAAAGAGTGAACAAATTCTGAAACAGTTTATTGTAGGCACATGCCAAGGTGGTTTAGAGCTTATGTATTTTCACCTTACGGAGAGGAAATCTTTGAGTCATAGTTGGACTGGCTTTTCTTCTGTGCAGAATTTTGCAAGTTTCCCTCTTCTTATGTGGCTTTTCTCTAGGTCGTTTCTTCACACATCCCAGAAAAAACATATAATCAGTTGATTTTAAATCTAACCAGTGAGTGCACACAGTAATTTATCTTATCTATATCCTGTGGTTTGGTGATGGGCCCAGAACCTTTTTAATGCATGCTTCACTTTTTACTGAGGGAGAGCTATGATAGTCTGGGTGACCCCATGGTTCTTAACAAGAACATTCAAACATTTTAAATGAATAAACATTTAACAAAACATTGTTGTCACACAGCCAAACATTCTGAAAGATGTCTGAAGCATTTCTGAAACTGCTGACGTATGTTTTTTCAAACCTTTACGGTCCTTGGGTTTTTTTGTTGATCTGAAATCCCCGTACCAAAATTCTTGTAAAATGAAAGTCAACATTTGCTATAAATTACCAGGATAATTGTAAGCTTATATTAAAATTGTTTCTGGCTTTTGCACAGTTAATCAAATTCCAGTATTGTTGGTAAAGTAAAACACATCTTGTATACCTAAATTTTATATATTTATTTATTTAATGAAAACTAGGGATGTCGGCATTATATGAATGATACTCAGTCTGATGCTTTGCTATGGGTAAGCCTGAAGCATTCATTGCTTTATAGTGCAGTAAAGTACCAGCATACATTTCAACAGTATTACATGGTCTATATTAGTTTTGTGATTCTTTCCCACTTTCCTCATTTATCAATGAAGTTCTGGATTCTGCAGCATCTCCTATGCATTTTTCCAGACAACAGCATATTGCCCCAACATGAGTTTCTTCAGGACTGCCTCAATATGCTGCGACAACATGAGGTTTACTTGGATAAGAAAGCTATTGTAATGTTCTCACAATACATCACTTGGAACCCTCATAGCTGCACTGTGTTTAGAAAACATATATCTGGTGACAGAAATCTGTAGCAGTCACATTAATTGGGAAAAAACAGATTCATGCAATTGAAAAAATAACGTGTGCAGCCAGTTACATATGTGCTTCTGCAAGCTGTATAGATGGAAGAGATTCCATTTGAAATATTACTTTTTAAAAAAACTGTCCATGCAAAATACAACTGGACAGCTAGTTGGCTAACATTATGGCTAATAAAAAAACAGACTGAACACAGACTGAACACTAAATTAAATATATTTTAAATATCTTTATTGGAATCTCAGTAAAAAAAAAAAAATAGGGATTGGCTTACGACGAAGTATGAGAGAAATTATTTAAGTAAACTGAGGTTTACCATTCAGATTTTATTAGATGATATAAAAATTGACTTATACAGAGTTTTAATCTAATTTATTTACAAGGACATTTCTTTTCAGTTTCTTAGTTCTTAGCTGATTTAAATAAAGACATCTTTAAAAGGTAATGATGTTATTCAAATGTAGATGACAGGGTACAATGATTGAAGTGTGTGTGTGTGTGCGTGTGTGTGTTTCAGGCCTTTTGAGAGATGGAGGGAGTTAGTGCATGACCCCCACCCACACATACGCACACACAGTGTGTTACGTGCAGACTCACACAGGACCCCCCCTGCAGAAACTGAAAACCATGATCTTCCTCTGTGCTGCCCTGAACCCACCCTGTCCCCTGCTGGCCACTGTCCTTATCCAAATACACAACATACAGACTTTACTTGGGTTATCACACAAACACACCAACTCTCACACACACTGCAAAAACACTCCCTCAACTTTAATATGGGATTCAGTTTCAGTGATTCATTTATGTGGGTGTGACATGGAACTGAATACACATATGCTTTGTGCACTGGTCCTTCTAA
Source organism: Anableps anableps (assembly GCA_014839685.1). Taxonomy (NCBI): domain Eukaryota; kingdom Metazoa; phylum Chordata; class Actinopteri; order Cyprinodontiformes; family Anablepidae; genus Anableps; species Anableps anableps. Next base: position 8,659,661 of record CM026068.1, on the reverse strand, counting down.
AAACACTTACATCCTTTCACTTTCTTTGAAGGATGAGGAAATGCTCATACTAACAAATAAACAGAACCTCTATCCTAAACCCAACTACATGTGCATGCTTTTCCAAGAGCTTCGTTCATGTCTTCAGTGACCTGATGCATCAAGCAACTCCGCCTCCCAATCCTATCCTCTCGTTCTCTCTCCCAGCTTCAGCCCTACCTGATTGTCTGCTTGTTTTCCCTGGCGGCTCCCAGCTTCCGTTCCCAGGCTGGGAGGTGGGAGGTGGGAGCCCAGCCTACGACACATACTTTCCACCCCTGAAGGCCGGGGACCAGCAGTGGTTCCTTCTGTCCATTGGCCCTACAGGAAGTACCTCAGTCCTCAGTCCCCTGTTGCCCAACCAAACTAAATGGCTCCTCATGCTTCAGCCTGGAGCAGAAGTCTTCTTATTGGGCTGCCTGACAACACTCAACTGTGTAGGGGGATCAAAACTAAGTAATCATAAGAGGCTAACAAGGCTAAAATTACCTTTAAATAAATTTTAGATAAGTGTATCTGATAAGTATATCTGTTCAGTGCTGGATATTCCAGATAGTTTACAATCTAATTTGAGATGTATAAAGTCTGCATTATATATGTGAAAACGCAAACGCAGAGCATTTTCAAAGCTTTTTGTGGACTTTAGCAAAAAAAAATCCCAAAACAAACAACCACAACAACAAAATATATGGACTAATCAAACCTGGACTGAGGTATTCTACAGTGACTGCTAATTCTTTAAACATCAGTGATTTGAGAAAACCTTAAATGTTAAAACAAGAAAACTATAACATAACACACGTGATATGTCACGAAACTATGACTATGCTACTGTACATAGACAATATGACTAATACATTCCTATCTCTCTCTCGCTCCTCTCTCTCTCTCACGCCTCGCTTCTCTCGCTCTCTCTCTCGATCTCTATAGATAGATAGAGATATAGAGAGAGAGATATCTCTAGAAGAGAAAGAGATAGAGATGCTAGATATATATATATAGGATGTAGTATATATAATTAATATATATATTATATAGATAATATAGATATTAGAGATATATATTACTATGTATATATCATATCTGTATGGAAGATTAGATATATATAATATAGATTTATTATATTTACTATTTATATATATATAATCTAATATCTTATAATATTAGGTCTCATGTATCTCTATATATTGAGAGGAGATGTAGAGAGATATAATAGGTCTCTCTATATCTCTCTCTCTCTATTCTCCTCTCCTAGTATCTCTGTCTTGTCTTGATACTGACTCTGATATCTGATATTGTTAGGTATCATGTTAATTTATGATATATCTATTCTCTACATTAGAGAGATTCTCTCTCTCTCTCTAGATAGAGAGGAGAGATCTTCTCTCTCTCTATCTCTATATCTAGATATGTAGATGTATATAGTATAGTATATGTATATATTCGTATATGTATATAATTATATATATATTATATATATATATATGTATAATATATTATATATATATATATGTCTCTGTTATTATATTATATTATATATATTATATATATATATAATATCTATCTAATATATATATATATATGTTTATGTATATATGATAGTTATGTAATGTTATGTATATGTATATGTATATAGTGTCTCTCTATTATATGATAGAGATGGTCTCTGAGAAGGAGAGATAGAGAGAGAGAGATAGAGAGATCTAGAAGATATCTAGAGAGAGAGAGAGAGATAGAGAGAGAGATAGATTCTCTCTCTCTCTCTATCTGTCTCTGTCTCTGTTCTGTTTTGTAATGTATCTGTCTCTGTCCTGAGAGAATGTCTCTCTTCTCTAGAGAGTATCCTCTGTCTAGAGGAGATAGAGAAGAGATCTAAGAGAGGAACATAGAGAAGAGAGAGAGAGATATAGAGAGGAGAGAGGATGTCTAGAGATCTCTCTCTATAGAGATAGAGCTCTCCGCTTAGTAGAGATTGAGATATAGAGAGATTTTATCTCTCTAATCTCTTCTTTTTAATATATATATTATATATTAGAATATAGAATATATATATATATAGATAATATATATATATATATATATATATATATATATATATATATATATGTGAATTTTGACTGCTGTTCGGAGATTTTAAACCACAAATCACTTCAAATTTCTGATTCCCATCATATTCTGCAGTGTTTGCTTGAAAACTATAGAAAGAAAACACTGTCTTCAACAATAGAGTCCACCCTAAACCTGACCTCAGTCTGTAAAATCTTTCTTATTTTTAATGGATTAGCTGAGTAAAATTGGAACAACTGCCATCTTTGTGACAGGCAAATATAAATGTTATTTTTTTTATGCTGCAAACCTATGTTCGGATTGAATGTTCAGCTGGATAGTTTGCATGCTACTGGGCCCCCTTGCTTTGGCTGGTGAGCCCACTTATAGGTAGTTTTCTTACAAAACCAACCTTCAAACATGATATGTTGGTTCTGTATCATTTTGTTTATGTGCTTATCTATTTGTATATCAGTCATTTTGTCCTGTAATGTAATTTCAATTAAAACAAACAACAAAACAAAATGGGTTGTTGCATCCTTATTTAAAGAAAGCTAAATTATATTACTTTAACACAAAGGTTTTATAGCAACTTACTTTAGCAAAAAAGTTTTATAAAAAATGCATATTGGACAACTTTATTAAAAATACAATTAAAATTAAAAATTGTCTGTTTTATATAGACATTACTCTGGTTCTGAAAAAAGTGAAAGGGGTGGGGGGTGGCGGGTTGAAAATGCACATAAAGAAAGGTTAAATCAAATGAGTAAATAAGTAATGATCAGGGAAACATTGCTCAAAACCTCCTAAAATGTATATGTAACTTGTGCTTCTTAAAAAGCAAAATATAAAGACATAAGGGATGACTAAGTACCTTGCATAGCACTGTCTTGATAAGATATTCTCTTACACCCATGCTTTTTATTTGGTGTATGTAAACTTCTGGTTTCAACTGTTTATATTTAATTGAGACACAATAAAGATATTCATTAAAAAATATGGAACAAGAGTGAAAACACTAAAACTGAGTGAGTTCTTTATGTGACAGCAATCTCCTATAGTTTCCAAATAGCTGGACTAAAGAATAAGGATGGAAAACAGAAACATGCAGGCCTGACTAAAATCTCCCAAAACCTCATGAAAGACTGGGTTATGTTCTAATTAAATTAAACTTGAGCTTTTGGTCACAATACCATAAGGTAAGTTTAGGACAAAAGCAAGACTGGATCACCAAAAAGAACATCAAAACACTATAAAATAAAATATGGTGGCAGAAGGATCATGCCATGGTCTGTGATCCTGCAATCACTTTTCTTCAGAGCAAACTGCCCCCAAATGTGGCTGAAATCATGAACAGCTCTAAATACTATTCAGCCTTGACTCTAAACCTTTGGGTGTTTGCTAGAAATTTGAAGATGAATGGATTTTATTTTTCAGCATAACAGTGAGTCCAAGTATACATGATGATCCAAATGAACAAAAGTATGGTCTCTTTCATGAGGTTTTCGGAATGGCCAAGTCAGAGTTAAGGGCTAATTCTAACATAAAATCTGTGCTGTCACCTTAACAAGGCAGTGTAAAAAAGATGTCCCCACAATCTAAGGGATTTGGAAAACTTCTGCAAAACAGAGGGGACAAACATTTCCAAGACAAAAAATAGGATGCTGATGGACTAAAGGCTAAAATGGGCTCTAAAGGTGTTTCAGTTTAGTTTAAGTTTTGTCCAAGGGTGTGCACACCTATATAACCAGGTTGTGGCAACAATTTATGCTTTTGTGTTTTCCCTTTAACAGGTGTCTTTGTTTTAGAGTTGAAAGGCACAGATTTTACATCACACTGTTGGTGGAAAAAATTAGGAAATTAATTATCCAGATATAATTCTTAGAGTCACAAACCCTGGTATTTCAACAGGGTTTTGCAGATTTTGATGTCTACTGTTGTGCCACAGAGGAGTCTGGTTTTGGCTATGAATAACTATAATAATTGCTTAGGATAACTATTAATAAAATTAGCAATTTAGATCAAAATTACCAAGTTAGGGCACCACCTGATCATCAGGAAAATAATAGCCAAAAAGTCCAGTCTCTGTTATCTTTTACAAATACCTGTCTGATAAGGCTTAGGTTTTGAAATAATAAATGAAGGCATAAGTCTAGCAGTGGTGTTATCTGAACAGCAAGATACTACACATGTATATGTAATAAATACAGACAACTTCTCTTCTATATACAAAAGTTTATTAACAAAAAGAATTCAATCTTTGTCCAGGATCCAAAGCTCCTTGACAAAGAGTGGCCTTCCTCTGCGTGCTGTTACCCATATGTTGCCCTCCTGAGCAATGGCTGAAAAGAGAGAGCTACTTCCTTCTGTAGCTCAGTTTTGTAACCAGATGTTGAAATTTCATGCTGTGAAACTCCTCCTCTTTCTGTTGACACTGAAAATAGTGTAATGCAGTGCATTGTGAGATTAACAGTTCTCATATCAGCCTTCTATAATCAGTTCTTCATAGCTGGAGATCCAACACCACCGTGTATGACTTTACTGGTTGAATTAATTACATAAATTAACTTTCAATGATGTACTAATGTATTGAGATGCACTTGTATGGGTGGTGGGGTAATTACTTTTTATCCTTTAAAGGGGCACCTGCATGTCTCTATTACAAGCCTTCCCTGAGGAGCTTCCTGCATTTACAGAAGTGCTTCTTAAAGCCAACACAACCACCATGAGTAATACACCAGACACTATTTGTGTTGTTGTAATACTCTAGTTACCTGAGCCACAATGATGCTGTGCTCTTTTGCAATGCAAGTTCCATAACTGACAGCACTTACCCACTCGCCAGCCATGGAAACTTTTTACTCATTTGTAAAGAGGTCAAATTTTCCTTCCATTTGTTTTTTTCTGGGTTTTTTTATGCTGCAGTTTGCTCTTTTTCTGCCCTTGGTGCAATGCTACTCCATCACTGCAGAGTGTTTGATGAAATCAGACATGAAGGTGATCCCAAACATAGAACACAAAGAACTTATAGACAAGCTTAAATAAGTTCTGTTTTATATGAAACAAGAGCAAGAGTAATCCTCCCGGATACCATAATGGTAATTTGGTACCCATCTCCTCATTTAGCAAGCTTTTATGTAGGCTCAGTAAACATCTGCACAGAACCTGAACTCCACATTGAGCCACTAAAACTCAAAACCAGCTGTAGAAGCCAATAAAAAGACAAGCCGGGATGTGTTATTGGACATTAGAACCTCTCTGCCATGGATGAGATGTTTGAGCACAGCACATTTCTACAAAATAAGACTGCTTGTTCACCTCTGATTTTTTTTTTTTTTTTGGTGTGTGTGTGTGTGTGTGTGTGTGTGTGTGTGTGTGTGTGTGTGTGTGTGTGTGTGTGTGTGTTTGTGCAGTTCAGAGGAAATGCAAACTGAGGGGATTTTTTGAGTGATTTGGTAAAACATGTTCTTTCACAAATCTTATCCACGAAAAAGCCTTAATATTCCATTTTTGTGTTAAAACAAATCAGCTTACAAAACTAAACCTTGCATTAGCAATAATCTTTGCTATGATGTGGATATTATAATCTGATAAACAGTTCTTACGGTTAGCCAGATAACATACCACTCATTGCATGACATGGCCATGCTGATAGAGAAGTTTAGCACTTCTCATGTTTCCGCTTCAGAAACAGTGATACCAAGCATGCCCAAATGTCAGTATGATCAGTGGGCTGGGTGATGTTAGGAGATATGGTAAACCATGACATCAGGACAGGATAAGATTTGTCTTTAACCAAGAGCTTCTGCATCTGTTGGGGCAGCAAAGCTTTTAGTGAAATTATGTGACAGCTTTATGTACTGTACTTCTGGACTATTTACAAACTGCAAAATATATTAAGTTATTAAATGTGCCTTAACATACAAACAGCAGTGTCTTGTCTGTATTGTTTGTTATGTGAACACAGTTGATGATGAAGCAGAAAGCATGTATACATATACAGTTGAAACCAGAGGTTTACATACACCAAATAAAAAGAGACATATACATTTTTTTTCTCACTATCTGAGGTTAAATCAGACCAAACTTCTCTTATTTAGGTTAGTTAGAAATACCAAAAAAAAAAAAATTCAATTTGCTAAATGCCAATGTCACAACAACATTTTTTTTTGAGATTTTGTTTGACTTTCTTCGAATTCAGATGTTTACATACAGAATGATTCCTGTCTCTTTAAACAATGAGGGAAAGCCCAGATGATGATGTCATGTCTTTGGAAACCTTTGACACTTTGTAAACTGACACATTTGAGTTAATTTGAGGCACACCTGTGGATGTATTTAAAGGCCATACCTGGAACACGCTGATTTGTTGTTTGACACAATTGGAAAGTCAAAAGAAATCAGCCAAGATATAAGGAAGAGAATTGTGCAGCTGCACCAGTCTGGTTCATCCTTGGAAACAATTTCCAGATGCTTGAAGGTGCTGCTACCATATGTTCAAACAATTATATGCAAGTATAGATACACTGAGAATGTCCAATCATCATACTGCTCAGGAAGGAGACGGGTTCTATGTCCCAGAGATGAATATATTTTAGTTCAAAATGTGCATATTGATCCCAGAACATAACCCAAAGACCTTGCGAAGATGTTGGCTGAAGCTGGTGAGACACTGTCATTATCCAGAGTGAAACATGCCCTGTACTGACATGTAGACAGGTATTTTGGCCCACTCCTAATGGACAAGCGGTTCCAATTGTCTCAGGTTTGAAGGATGCCTTCTCCAAACAACATGTTTTAGTTCTTTCCACAGATGTTCAATAGGATTTAGATCAGGTACCATAGCAGGCCAGTTCAGAATAGTTCAACTGAACTACAATTCTTAGCCATTCTTGAGTGTTTTTAGCTGTGTGTTTTGAATCATTATCCTGTTGGAAGACCTGCAACAGAGACAAAGGTTCCTGACACTAGGCAGCACATTTCTGTCCAGAATGACTTGATAGTCTTGAGATTTCATCATACCCTACACAGATTCAAGACACCCTGTGCCAGATGTTACTAAGCAGCCCCAGAACATAACCGAGCCTCCTCTATGTCTCACAGTAGGGAGAGTGTCCTTTTCTTGATATGCTTCATTTTTGCATCTGTGAGCATAGAGCTGATGTGCCTTTGGCAGCCTGCTACAGCAGCTCCAACTTGATTAAGAGTATTTTCCTTTAAATCCTTATTTAGACGTGCTGTATATTCTTTTTCTGTTGCTCTCTTTTTTTCGTATTGCGGGTTCACACAATGGAACCAACCGTTTTATGGACAACTTTTTTTTTAAGTTAGTGTTTTTTTTTTTTTAAGTCTTTCGTGTTCAGAGAAGGTGCGAGTGGCCATGAGATCAGGTTCAGCTGCTGGCTCTTGGTAGCTCCATTGTTCTACCTCCCACCGAGAGACCCAACATTCCCCGCGAGCTGAAAAGGAAGAAGTGTGAGATGTGCACGAGCATCAGGCGTTGCAACTGAGGAAGAAGGCACAGACCTATCATCCTGTCCATCATCATGGGAAATGTAAGATCTCTTCCCAACAAAGTGGACAAGCTAGTGGCTCTAGCACACCATGAAAGGAGCTACCGGGAGGCCAGCCTTATCTGCCCAACTGAAACGTGGCTAACCTCACTAACATCGGACTCTCATATAAACATGGACAGCTTTCATTTACTTTGTGCTGACAGAATGAAGGAGAGCGGTAAAAAGAGAGGAGGGGTTCTGGCTGTGTTTGTGAATGATAGATGGTGTAACTCTGGACATTTAACCATCAAAGAGATGCTCTGCAGAAGAACATTGAACTGCTAGCTGTTAGTATGAGGCCGCACTATCCTCCTCGGGAGTTTCCACTTGTTACTGTGATAACTGTATATGTCCCACCCTCTGCTAATTCTGCTACAGCCTGTGATGTCCTTCCTACTACGACCAGCAGACTTCAAACACAGCACCCACAGGCCCTCTTTCTGATCTCCGGGAACTTTAATCATGTCTCCCTGTCCTCCACTCTACTAACCTTCACCTAATATGTCACCTGCCACTCCAGAGATGACAAAATCCTGGATCTACTTTATGCCAACACCAAGGAGGCATACAGTTCATCAACTCTGCCTCCCCTGGGGGGCTCTGGTCACAACCTGGTTCATTTAATCTTCAGCCTGTGTATAAACCCCTGGTACACAGAGAACCAGCTGTGACACGCACAGTGAAGAAATGGTCTGAGGAGACTGAAGAAGCTCTGAGGGACTGTTTTGGTTCCCCTGTGTGGGAAGAGCTCTGTGCTCCTCATTGGGAGGACATTGAAAGCATCACAGACTGCACCACGGACTATATCAACTTCTGTGTTGACAACACTGTAACCACCATGACAGTAAGGTGTTTCTCCAATAACAAGCCCTGGATCAACCCTGAAATAAAGGCTTTCCTGAAGGAGAAGAAGATAGCATTTAAATCAGGAAACAAGGAGGAGCTGAGAGCTGTTCAGAAGGAACTAAGAAGGAAAATTAGGGATGGAAAAAAAACAACTACAGGAAGAAGATGGAGGAGCAGCTGCAACAGAACAACATCAGTGGAGTTTGGAGAAGTTTGAAGTCAATTTCAGGCCACAAACCAAACCCTTGGTTTATAGGAGACTTAGAGTGGGTGAACGACTTGAACCAGTTCTTTAACAGGTTTGACCAGTCACCCACCCCTTCCCCAGCCCAGTCCCCCTGCTGTTAACCCCCTCCTCTGTAATGGCTGCCAGTTTTTCTTCTCAGGACTTCACACCTCTCAGCCATCATTCACCCCTTCCCTTCAGAGGCCTCCATCCCACAGCCCCCCTCCCCCACCTCCATCTTGTCCCTTTCCTTTCAACATTTCATGTGAGGAACAAGTTGTGAAAGATTAATGTGTGAATGGCTGCAAGTCCAGATGGCATCAGCTCCAGGCTCCTGAGGTGCTGCGTAGATCAATTGTGTGGCATCATGAGATACATGTTCAACCTGAGCCTGAAGCTGAGGAAAGTACCACAACTGTAGAAGATCTCCTGTGTAGTTCTGGTACCAAAGACATCCAAAGGACCTCAGCAGCAACAGGGCAGTAGCCCTGACGTTACATTTGATGAAAATGAGAAGCTGGTCCTCAAACATCTGCGCCCTCTGGTGACATCTTCATTGGATCTGCTGCAGTTTGCCTACTAGCTTGGCATCAGGGTGGATAACGCTATCATCTACCTCCTGCACTGAGCTCTGACCCACCTAGAGAAGGATAGAACTACTATTCTCATGTTCTTTGATTTCTTCAGTGCTTTCAACACCATTTAGCCAGAACAAGCTGTTGCTGTCAGGAGTGGACCACCCAGTCCCAGTGGATACTGGACTACCTCATTGGCCACCCACAGTATGTTAGGACACAGGGCTGTGTCTTCAACAGGCTGATCTGCAGTATGGGGGTCCCTCAGGGAACCATACTGGCACCATTCCTCTTTACCTTCTGCACTGCAGACTTCTCCATCAACTCCCCACACTGCCATCTGCAAAAGTTCTCTGACGACTCTGCCATAGTCAGCCTCATCACAGGTGAGGACGACTCAGAGTACAGACTCAAGACTTTGTGGAGTGGTGCCAGCAGAACCACCTCCTGATTAATGTTGTTAAAACCAAGTGATGGTGGATTTCTGCAGGCACTGACCCACCTCATTGACACTGGTGAACATCCAGGGAATGGACATTGAGATTGTGGACTCTTATAAGTACCTGGGTGTTCACCTGAAGAATAAACTAGAATGGACTCATAGCACCGATGTGCTTTACAGGTAAGGTCAGAGCCGACTCTACCTGTTGAGGAGGCTGAGGTCTTTTGGAGTGCTGGGGGTGCTCCTGATGACCTTCTTTGACTCTATGGTGGCATCATCCATCTTCTATGTGACTGTATGTTGGAGCAACAGCTTATCAGTTAGATAAGCTCATCAAGAAGGCCATCTCTGTGCCAGGATGCCCCCAGCACAGATATATATATATATATATATATATATATATATATATATATATATATATATATATATATATATATATATATATATATATATATATATATATAGTTCTAAAATGTGGTCAAAACCATATAATTCATACACTGAAACTCTTGAAGTGCATGAATGATGGGAGTGTACCTTCTCTTTGCCATGACGTTAAGTACAGTATGAGCAGCAAACATGCATGAAAGCAATTCTGCAAATAAGAATGGTACAAAATTTCTCCACAGTGATGTAAAATACTTGTTGTCAGTTATCACAAATGTGACACATCACAAGAAAAGTCACAGGAGCCGAAATGAAGAAAAAATAATAAAAACCACCAGTTTCTGAAGAAACCACCCCATGCTTTAAATAGCCGTTTCAGAGGTTTTAAATGGCAGTTTCAGAGGTTTTGTGTTTGAATTCAGCTCGTTTACAGATTAAATCTGAGCTGTTTCGGGGTGTGGGGAAAACTCACAGCTGATTAACATACCAGGCTTTACTGGCTATTTACACACTTTTGTTATTGGTTTTAGCCAATAAGTTGCAAGTTTGAAGCAAACTCATGGTTCATTTACATCGTCAACACATTACTCAACCCATGCTGGTAATAGGCCATTGGAAAAAAGATACTTCAGATAATAACAGCCACCATAAAGATACCGGTGAAAAGAAATCAACACCAGGACTACTTATGTGATTGGAGCCATTCATGTCTGCAGGAACATTTTTCATTTCCTTGGGGTGAGTTTTAGAATGTTTATTGTTTTAGAACACTATTACGATACATAGCATGCCACCAGCACGCAGACCAGGGTTTGTGAGCTGTTCTTTATTTTTTACGACAAACTTGCATGTAAAGCTCTGTGCACACATCAACAGCTATTATTTTTATTTAGTTTAAAATTATATTTATTTAATCAGCAAATTAATATAATTCAGGAAAGGGATGGATAATTGTTAATTAATGATGCAGAAGTGGATTTTTGTTTCTGCCAAAGCCACTGAAGCCCATTTTCCTTTTATTATGTTTCTACATTACAAATAGCCCTAAAATGTTATTAACACACACAAGACTTTTAATTAAGAACTACATGGATATTTGACATTTATATTTCAAAATGTTATATTTTATGAAAATGGAGTGTAGAACATTTATCTCAAGATGGTCAGATGTAGAAAATGGTCAGATGATAAAATGTAAAAAAAAAAAAAAAAAAAAAAAAAAAAAAAAAAACCCCAATAACACCACAGCAAAAGTTTTGTCATATTTTGTAGACGTGACCTGACAGGACTTGACATTTTATTTCTTCCCAGAATAAGATCAAAGAGAGTGATCAAGAGAAAACAGATTTGTGCACATTGAAACAGTCTAATTTATTATACTTAAAGCAGCAGTATCTAACTTTTACAAAAATATGTTTTTTGCATATTTATGCAGAAAATTCCAGACATCATCATATGTGCATCACTGGTCATCACAACTTTCCTGCGTTGTGTCTGAATGAACATGTTTTGAAGGTGGCCTATTTCAGTTGTAAGCAGAATATGAATGTGGATTATGGAAACAACTGGAAGCGGTATACATCTTACAGACAGTGCATCAGATGGTGCTACCACTACCTTGGTGAGAAAGTCAGAATACAAATACCTATTTGTGTCATTCACAAGATCTGGGAGAGATTTCCACTACAGACTGAACAAATGCATTTGTTCAGTCCTTCAAACCAACACTACCTCTGTTTACTACAAGTTTTCTGTTGTTTATCCATATTCAGCTTATTTGTTCTTGGTCGTTTTGTCTTCTTTTTTTTGTTTTATATGATGTAAAGCACTTTCTGTTGCCCTCACTATATGTGATTAATGCTCTATAAATAAAGACTGATCAGTTATATAGTAGTGATTTAATTTTTTGTGTATTTTTTTTCTTTTTCTGTTAACTGTGATACTGTAAAATTTAAGTATTTTTATATTTTTAAGGTTTATAGAAGGTTAAGGATTTCATACCATCAATTGCCTACTTACCAGTGTGTTATCTGCTGGTTTATTAAGTAATTTTCACATGAGAAGCTGGTTTATTGCTGATTCTGGGCTCTGGAGCATGCACTATTAATGGCACATGGTCATTTGCTAAAAACATCAGACATCAGATTACTAAATAAACAAATAAAGCTCAAGTAAAAGAGGCATTTGTTACAATATGGATGGAAAACATTTCTGGATGTAAAATTAAGTCCAACACATTTTATGGTCAGTTCCCACTTACGCTGTTATATACAGTGCATGTGTGAGGGTATTAATCCTGATTGAATAACATGGTAAACTCACTTGTTAGGTATCCAGAGCTAAGACAGTGTCCTCTGTGTACCCTCTTCACAGTTCAGGAAGCTACCAGCCTTTCTGAGATTAGGCCTGTTTCCTTTCTGCAGTGGACTCACAGCGACCTCATGGCCCTGCAACCCTGCACCCTTCCTGTGGGTATGTATGGCATACACGCCATCAGCCACAGAGCGTGCCAGCTGGCGCATGACAAGCACAAAAACCTACTTAATTATTCCTCAGAAAATGACACTTGAGTTCAAGTCAAAAACAATATGGTTCTTCCTGGCACAGAAGAGTATCGCTAAAGAGTTCAGTAAACACAACATAGTCACGTATGCCAGTATTGTGTCTATGCACAGCGATACTGCAGGACGCCCCCTGTCTTTCTCCCCCTCCCATACTAACAAACTGTGGCAGTAATTTTTCCCTTCTTACTGCGTTTTACGAGGCATAATGTGAAGCACCTGTAGCCACAAGAGGGGCCAGATGAGAGCTGGGGGAGTGTCTGTGACCCAGCTTCAGCCGGGCAGGACTCACTTTTTTTTTAAGGTTTTACAAAAAGCCTGGCTATATGATTGACAGTTCTGTTGGTTAGTTCACTACTTTGGTCAATGTCTTAATATCTACCGGCTTGATTATTTCTGATGTCTTTCAGGCTCACACAGTGCCCTAAATACATAAACATGGATTAGGCACTTCCTCTCCCAAGTCAATACTCTGTAAAAGTAATTTTCGTGCAGTTACAGCTGTAAGTCTTATTGTGGTATATCTCAACCAGTTTTGCAAATGAAGAGAATTATTCTTTGCAAAATTAATTCAAATTCTGACTAATTGGGAGCAACTATGAACAGAAATGTTCAAGTCTTGTCCCAGACACTCAATTGGATTTAGATCTATGCTTTGACAGGGCCATTCTAACACGAAGACATTTTAAACTAAAACATTGTCGCTCCAGCTTCATGTTTAGGGTCCTTTTCCTCCTGGAAAGCTCCATCCCAACTCAGGTCTTTTGCAGGCTTTCATAGGTTTTCTTACAGAAATGCCTTGTATTTAGCTCCATCAATCTTTTAATAAACTTTGTATAGCTTCCCTGTCCCTGCTGAAGAAAAGCATCTACATAGAAGAATATCTCCACCACCACAATGTGCAAAGGAGGAATGGTGTGTTTAGGGGGATGTCCATTGTAAATTTTTTGTCATAGTTCTGTCAAGTTAAATCTTTTCTTTAAAAAAAAATAAACACGACGTGTGTTTAGTTTAGTTACTACTCTACTTTGAAAGACTTTGTTTTAGTTTAGCCTCCTACATATTTTGACTCAGACTAAAGGTATACAAAAAAAAAAAAAAAAAAAGAAAAATCCAAAATTATTCTGAGTTTTACTGATAGTCAATAAGAAAAAGACTATATGAAAACAGTACATAGTTATAATCAGTAAATTAGAATAGGCTTTCAAATGGGGCTTGTTTGTCAGATTAAAGGTACCTTTTGAAAATAACAACCTTTAAGTAGGTATTAAACATACTTTTCATTAAGTCCACAGTTCTGTATTTAAAATGGCTGTTTTATTGGTCTGATCTAATATCTTAAATTTCATGTTTTCATTGCTGTAAGGTGAAAATAATCACGATTAACAGAAGTAAATATTTGAAAACATCAGTCTGCGAGTAATTAATCTATATATATGTTTCAATTAATGAAATAAATTACTGAAATAAATGAACATTTCAAAAATATTCTCATATTTTAATATGACTGTACATGTTTGCAACTGTGACAATCTATTGGGAAGATAAAAACAAGAAGAACTGATGAAATGCTTAAACTTCCTTCAAAGTGACAGATGCAGAATTAAGCAATGAAGAAAACATTGAAAGGAACCTTTATCTCCCACCAACCTGATATCTGACCAAAGTACAGGATGTTGCACCTGACAGAGATGAGTGTATGCATAATGTCAAAAAGCTACAGAGGTCACGTTTAATTTTCTCTAAAGTTCATAAAATTTGCTGTTAAACGGAGCTGAGATTCCTTTCATCTGACTCTGTGGGCTATTGAGGCCCCATGTAACACTCAGCTTGCTCTAAAAACAAGGGGTTATTAGTCAGACTGAAGAACTACAACCTGCACTTCTGTGATGTTTCAGGTCAGCTGCTTTCTATTACCTCTGGGAGTGACTGTGAGCTTGTAACCAGACTGGCTGTCTAACTTTGGATACAAACACTGATGCTATTGATGGCTTGTTGATCTGAGTCACCCATGAACTACCTCAGATGAGAGGTAATGTATGTTTGTGTGCATGTTTCTCAGTTACTAAACCCTTGACCTGGTCACTACGGCAATATTTTCTGTCTTTTTAAAATAATGGTTCCCATTATTTTTTTCATCTATGTTAAAGGCTTATGCATGTGGTTTCTTGACATGTCATATTTAATGATCAGTTAGGAGTCAGGAGTAAAGAGAGCACAAACTGCTATTTAATTTAGCTAATTAGTACACTGTCAATTGACTTAACTGTGGCGGGGGTATAATTCTCTTATGACTGTTCCCACCACACTTAAACCACAAATGATGGAGCAAACAGGGATTCAAGAACAGCTCCTGCTTTGAGTGCATTGCAGAACGTACAGAGGTGCATAACTGTCCTTGCTAGCTCTGTGTGTCATTTTTTAAAACAGTCACAACTATACTTTCATGTTTAAGTCATATGCCCTTCTTTAAAAAACTGCTGCCACATTCCACCATTCTGCCTGTGTGGGTAAAAGTCAGGCAGTTAAATATATCTGCCAGCACCAGCATGTTAGCCACAAATGTCACTGAGACCTATAAAAATAGAGAAAGAAAACGTCAGGGACAGTAGAGCCTATAAGAAATGTTTAAAGGTGCAGCAAGCAGAAGTTATAACTGACTGCTAATATTGTAAAGCTTTCTGACACCTGATATGAAGACATATTAGAGTCACTTAGTGGAAAAAAGATGTTAGATGTTTTTTGTATATTTTTTTAAATTACAGAATAAAGTTGAAGTATCCAATAAAGTCAAAATTAGATTACAACAAAAAGTTGAAATGTTGAAAAAAAGTCAAAATGTTGGGAGGAATTCAGAATTCTGTGATTAAAGTCAAAATATTGAGAATAAAGGAGATATAATAGCTTGAAGAAGACAGAATGCTTAAATTGCTATGTTCTTTCCTTTGATAAGGGTTGCATATATCAAGTGTATGTTTATAGGAAGTTCATTTGCTTAAAGGGAAAGATTTTGTTTGTTATTAAATCTTATTCTATAGTACAATGTTTCAAGATCATTTACATGAGGTATGGCTGTCACAGGCCTTTGTGCCAGTGTCATGTTAACTTATTGTTTACACACTCTTTCTACTTTTTTCTCATGTTAACTTTTCAGCATGTCAGCTCCCGTCTCATAATTTCTTTTTTAATCTTCAAATGAGTAAGCAAAAAAAAAAAAAAAAAAAAAAAAAAAATCCCCTCCTCAGTTCCCTGGTATTTTCTCTGCTCTTAAAAAGTATGAACAAGGAAATAGGCTCTACATTTGCAGACGTACAGATGTTAAGATATGTTTTACATTTAATGACATAACTGTAGACAACTCTGGTTGTATTTCTCTAAATGGTGATTATAAAGTATACACAGTGCTCTGAAAACTGGGTTTACTGTAACTTGCCAAACAGTAAAAACTTAAAAGTGGTTCTCGTTCAGTGTAGTAATCTGTTTCACAAATATTTGTTCTTGTTGTAGCTACTTCTTCAAATATTCTAAGTTATTTACTGTTTTGTGTGGACATCCATCCATCCATCCATCCATCCATCCATCCATCCATCCATCCATCATTTTCCGCTTAGCTGGGGTCGCGTCGCAGCTCCTTCACTGGCTCCTCTCGATGTGGAGAAGCAGCAGCTCTACTCTGAGTCCCTCCCGGATGACTGAGTTTCTCACCCTATCTCTAAGGGAGAACCTTATGGCAACCTTTTCCAGTTCAAGACCTTGGATAAGGATAAGGATCAGGGTCTCGCATTTGGAGGCCCTGATCCTTATCCTGGCCTCTTCACACTCGGCTGTGAACTGCTCCAGCAAAAGCCAGAGATCATGATCTGATGAAGCCAACAGGACCACATCATCTGCAAAAAGCAGAGTCACAATTCTAAGGCCACCAAAATGGATCACCTCAACACCTTGGCTGCGCCTATAAATGCTGTCCATAAAGGTTAAGAACAGAATTGGTGACAAAGGGCAACTTTGGTGGAGTCCAACTCTCACCAAAAACGACCTCAAGTTACTGTCAGCCCCCCACAGAATTTCCCAAGGGAGACGGTTGAACACCTTCTCCAAGTCCACAAACCATACATAAATTGGTTGGGCAAACTCCCATGTGCCCTGCAGGACCCTTCTGAAGTGAAGAACTGGTCCAGTGTTCCACGACCAGGATGAAAACCACTCTGCTCTTCCTGGAATTGAGATTTAGCTTTCTGACGGACCCTTCTCTCCAGAAGCCCTGAATAGACCTTACCAGGGAGGCTTAGGAGTGTGATCCCCCTGTAGTTGGAACACACTCTGCAGTCCCCCTTTTTGAATAGGGGGACCACCACCCTGGTCTCCCAATCCAGGGGAACTGCCCCCGATGTCCATGATATTGCAGAGTGGTGTCAACCAACACAACCCCAAAACATTCAGAGCCTTATGGAACTCCAGGCAAATCTAATCCACCCCCTGGGCCATGCCACTGAGGTGGAAGTTGTACTTTTTAGCAAAAATGCAGCCATGAAATAATTTGGCAAAAAATGACTCTCTTAAAGTCTGAATATAGGACTTAAAAAAACCTATTAGAAATTGAAAATTATCTTCTGACAAATAGAGCTTTGAATACTCAAACTTCATGTTATGTTGAAGATTTGATTCTGTCACATTGCACCCAACTGAACACTTCTCTCAGACTGCAGATTTACTTGTAGTTTGTAAAGTTTCTGAAAGTGAAATGGGAGGCAGATAATTTGGTTATCAGAATCCTCTCTTCTTGAACACTCTTTCTGCTTTTAAGACAAGGCTTTAAAGATACATTTTTTAATAAAGCCTGTGGTGAAAAAGCTTGAATTATTATGAACTGTCTCTGTGGTTTTAGACTGGTGTAGGACTTAATAACTGCTAGTTTTTTTTGCTACCCTCCATTCATCCATCATAAGCAATCATTGATAAGATTATCTTTGTTTTATTGTTTATCTGATTAAGATTGATATTATATGAATTTTGACTTTACTGAATTCCATATAATTTCATGTAAATGGGACTTGTTTGGCTTCCCAAATGCATTCAGAGGATATCTGTAGTAATTTGGAGTATTATAAATAAACAGAATTATATTAAAGCTAAAAACAATTTTATTATCTCTTTAAAAATGTTCTTCCAGTCCAAACACGTGCATATGTTGCCATATTAGGGATTCTAATAACAATATGTACTTTCTTTCACAAAATGGTATCCCTTCTTGATTTACTTTTCCAACGATGCACCCAGCTTCAAGATTGGACTTGCACACTGAAAATTTCTCCCACTAACCTTTTTCCCCCTCACACCTGGTCTCAAGCATTGGTCTGTGGTTTCCTTGGCCCTCAGTAGCTGAGTTCTTGGATAGTGATAATAAAAGGCTTGTTCTGCTCAATGTCCATCATATTGCGTGAGGAACATGTTCAATCAACCAGGATCTGGCTGCAGGGGATTGCAACCTGTTTGAAATGGAAATTTGTGCTGGTTCATCCTCTGCCACCACCAAGAATCACAATGGAAATCCCCTGCTAATTTATTGGCATGAATTAATTCCAGATGAATAAATTAAGTGAACATTTTTCGTGGGTGGATTGATGCCAGTTGTAATTTCTTTAAAACTTTTATGTGAAGCTACAAAAAATGGCCTCAACAGAAAAATCAAAAGTTTTTTTGATAAACATTCTTATCTTAATGTGAGATGTTGAAATTTGATCTGCTCAGACAGAGCAGAAAGCCTAAGGGATGTGAGTGTATATGAGTGCCTCACTTTCCCTTCATTTGCAGGACTAAGGACCTGTTTTATCAGCTCCACCACTGCAGCTGGCAGTAATGTGTGCCCACCCATGTAGACAACTCTTTCAACTTAAGACAGTGAAATACATCTTATGCAGACACAAACCCTTGCAAATGCACATGTGTGGCAGTGCATTTATGGCTGTGTGTGCCAGCCAGCTGGCTTGAGCAATATTCAAAATATCTTGGCTGATTTACAGAGTCTCTTCAGGCTTTAGAGAGATCTGCCTTATGACTAAAGACAGACCAAGGTCTGTGCAGGGACAGCCAAGCCTAATGAGCGCACCGGTGCCAACTCCAGAACAAGTAAGAACAGCTGAAAAAACCAAACACACAATATCAATCACATTCAAAGCAATAAATATAAACATGATAAGAAATTGATTAAAGCAAAGATAATGGCTGAATGTAAGGCTTGAAAACATGACAGATATATGAATGAAATCAGATATGTGTTTTTTAAATGGAGAACATTTGTTTATTTTAACAGAGAAAACACTCAGCCAACAAGTATTGACTCAAATACATGTGGCTGTGTTGGTTATTCTTTTAAAGAGCTATCAAGATTGAAGGTTACAGCTGTTACCTAAAAATAACAGGTTAATGGAGTAATTTGCAAATAAAACGCTATTGTTATATGCAAATAAAAAGATGTTTTGAAAAGATTATGAATTATCTTAAACCATTTCATTTCAAAATAATCCACATTCTATTACCTAATCAGTGTATCATTGATTGCTCCTATATTCATAAGAAAAATAAAAAAACAGGTTATTTTGTTAATTGCTTTTCACCTGATGTTAACAAAAGAGTCCACTTTATTATACTTTCAATTTTAGCCTCAGATCAAAACTACAAAAACGAAAAACAGGCCATTGGACAGAGTTTTATATTAATATTTTATTGGTTAATGTTACATGACCCAGAAATTGTTCTGCACCTAACTGTAGCTAATGTAGTAGTGTCAACATACACTGATATAGAATATTGGCGGAGGTGCAAGCAACAGAAAACATAACAGAAACTGGTGTGAAGAAAAGTTGTAAAAAGAAGTTAGTAGCTGATGAAAAGTTGGCTGTGTATTCTGTTGACATTAGGATGATTTTTTGTTATAATCTTAAAGAAAGAATGTGGCTGACAAAACCACTGTGTTTGTTTTCAACTCTGAAAATATTGTTAGAGTAGTTTAAGTTCCAGATGAGTATTTTGATCCATGGCAAAACAAACCTGCATGCTCTAAAAGTGGTCTCAATGGAACTAAAATGAGACATTCATATGACCTGCAAAAAAGTCTGTAAATCATGGAAAAATTCCAGACTGCTTAAGCCAAAACTTAAACTTTGGTTCTTTTCAACCAGTATGAATAAATTTGATCCCTTTTCCAGTGGTGATATTGCTGTAATAATATCAATGTACAGAAAAACACTGTATTTGTTTGAGAGATAAAAATTAAGAGAATTGTGGAAAATCGGAAATATTTGCTTTACTAGAAGATAGAAGAAACACACATTTTCAGCTAATGTGTCATTAAACATTCAGCTCTACATGCCATACAATGACAGAAAGATGCTTTCTGGATATCAGACATCAGTAGTAAGTTGTTTAGTTGTTTAGCAAAATTTGTATTTTACAACCGGAACTTTTATAATATCATATATCAGCTGACCCTCTGACTTAACCATCACTAATTTTAACCTTAGGTGTGACACTGAAGGCACATTTTGACCTTGGGTTTTTCAACATTTTTTCTCCATGACCTAACTTTCTAGAACCTTACATCCATCAAGGCTGTTTTTTTAAATGTGGATTTCTATTGTGGGTAGATCATGTCACTTGACCTAAAGCGGTTGCACTTCCAGCCCAAGCCCCACTGTAGTTTGGGAACACAGATTTCCAACCAGAATGCAATTAAAAAAACAGTGATATCAGACTAATACAGCATTAATCTTAGATTGTTTCATAGCTGTTATACTTTAAAAAACACAGAATGCCTGTCCAAATTGTGTAAAAATGGATAGAGTGGATTTTAAATGAACTATGCCAATCTTGTAGAAAGTAGGTCCGTAAGCAAATAAAACTTTATTTATATAACACCTTTTCAAGATTAAAACAAAACATATATTAAAAAAAAGCAGTTTTTAAAAGAGAGGTCTTCAACTGACTTTTAATTTAAAACACAGAGTCAACGGAAGAGAGTTAAAGAGTCAATTAATAAAATGCTCTGTCTCCTTTTGGTTTCAGGTTTGTATGGGGAACTATCAGCAGGCCCTGACCACAGGGCCTCACGGACTTTCTGAGGATGTATGGATGCAATAGTCCTCCGAAATAACCTGGTGCCTGCCCATGAAGAGCTCTCTAACTCAGAACAAAAATCTTGTAATGCACTGTAAAATGCACTGGAAATCCATATTGTGAAGAATAAACATATATGTGTCAGCTCCATTCAAATTTAAAATCTGTGAATGATCAACATTTACAACCTTTAGTTTAGTGTCCATTCAAAAAGTCCTATCTTTATCTGAGATAAGCACAATGTCTTTCAGTTCAATCAGAGCTAAGAAGCCTAACATACTGGGGTAGGTTATAGCTGAATGGTTGCAGATTTTTTTTTTTCTGCTAAAGTGGAAGGAGAAGACTACTCACTCATCTCAGTGGAGCACTGAAACAGAGAGAGACTTAACTCTGCAAATTTTAACGTGTGGTCACATGATAGCAACACCAGCCAACTCTACTCATTCCTTGGCAACATGACGATTTCTGTGTTGAGTCAAGAATCCAGACGCCCATCTCGTTGTCACTCAGGAAAATGAAATCTAATATAGTCTGCGTTGTACCTGTATTCTACCATTCTTAATGAGGATATGCAAAGAATCTCTGTGTCTCTTCAATGCTCTAAAACTATGGGCTTCAACTTGTATTACAGGATATTATCATCACCAATTTGACTAAATCTCCACAGACTTTTTTTCTTGTAATTTTTTCTCCACACAACAGCACACAACCAAGTGAAAAACCACTTTTGGGAAGGAACCCACCAGTTAAGACTGGATGAGTGCATATTACACAGCAAATCATTATACTGCCAATAAGATAGACACAGGAAAATTATAGCGTGATAGATCTCTTAGAGTCAATTACTAACACTGTTAAAGGTGTTATAAAACTGCTAAATTCTTTACCAAATAAAAATATCAATGAAGTAAATTGTTTAACAAATGACAAGCCAAAGAAACCTTCCAACACACACATTTTAAAACATATTGATGAACACATGAGAAGCAGCTTGGGAAATAACTCAAGTTTCCACTTTATTGCCAATATAAGCTCTGTATGAGCAGTAGTAACCTGTTTTGTAAGCTGCTTGGCCTCTCTAAACAATCTATCATAGACACTTGTCTACGAAAATGCAACACATATTCCCAAGGCATGTGGGTTGAGGTGTTGGAGGTGGTGGTTGGTTGTATTTTTAATGAAACAGGACTGCCACTGCATGTCTTTCCTTTCTCTCCTGCACTGATAAGATTTGTTTCTTCAACTGGATGCATCAAAAGGAACACGGTGTACTGTTATGTTTATGATTGTGCAAATTAAAGCTCTTAGCTTGCTGTCATAACATCTGCACAGCTCTATTTTACATTTTTTTACATGTTATTCTCGTGTGTTTCAAACATAGTGACCAAGCTAAAAACAGCAGTTGAGGGATGCCTTCATTAGGCTACTGTATGGTTGTGAGCTGTTTGGTAATAAGCATACCAAACAGCTTACTAAATAAATTCTTGCAACGTTCATCTGATACATACCAACACAGTCATACATATGCAAAAATATTAACATTTTGAAAGTTCCTAATTGTGATTTTGTGGTTGTTGATTTTTGGTCCATAACACAAAAGTAAGCCTTATAATTTTATAATTAGCCTACTTTTCTAAGGGTTCCTCTATTTAGACCTTACTGGTTAGAGCTAACACTTGACATTAACAAAGATGAGTTTTTGTATCCAGTTTTTGGTTGTCAAAATGTGCTAAATTCTTTACAGTACGTTGAAAGCAACATATGTATAAACTTTTACAGCAACCTCCATTTTTTTTTCCCTTTTATTGCAACTTCATTATTTTACTGAGAAGAAAATAGAAAAATCCCATTTTTGATTTGATTGCATTTTTTCAGTGAAGGGTAAAAATCTCACATTATGAAATAAAATCTCACATTATGAAACAGTTGCCTTCAACGAAACATTCATGTTAAGTTATTTGGTCACTCTAAATTGTCCTTAGGCATAAGTGTCTGACTGTCTATCTTGCATGTTATTTAATTCTTCAAACAAATATGTTGTTTTTCAACACATTTGCTGTGTTATACATCAAGTACACACATCTTATGTTGTTTTCTACATTTTATGTGTTGTTTTATTTCAACAACTGGACATGTGTTAAATCACTGACCAATCACATCACTTCTTGGAAGTTCAGGAACTTTGGAAAAACAGTCAACTGAAGAGACCACCATTGTTGTCTTTTGTTTATTAGTTTATTTAACAGGGACAAAGTGCAAAAAACATTAATAAAAGATGCTTTGCACCAAATTTAGCTTAAGCTTGTTTTTTATCTGTGGGACTGCACAGTGGCACAGTTGGTAATACTGTTGCCTTGCAGCAAGAAGGTCCTGGGTTTGAATCCTGCCCTGGAGATTTCTGCATGGAGATTGCATGTTCTCCTATTGAGAATATGCAGATTTTCCTATTCATGAGTTCTCTTAGGGTGCTCCAGCCTCTCTTCCCAGATTGATTTGTGCTGTTTAGTTACTAGGTCAGTCTGTTGTGACTCATACTGACATGGCATCAAAACATTACAATAAATGTTTTATTTCTCTACAAGAGGAGTTCGATTTTTTAAATCAAATTACCACATTGTTATAACATACATCTTAACACGATAAATGTGTTAAATTATTAGCACAGGAAATGTGTCGAATTGAAGACAAAATGTGTTGTCCTTATACAGACACATTACATTGATACACACATTACATTGTGTTGGGTTTTGATACAATTTGTGTTGATATTAACACATCTGTTTTAAGAGTATTTGTTCCCCTGTGACAGACATGGCGAAAGGGTACCACACCTCTTGTTTAATGAGAGCCACCAGCTCCCTGTGGCCCTGCAAGGTCTATGATTGCTTGTGTAGAAAATTGATGGATAGTTTTAACAAAATCCCTGGTGTTAAACTTATTGGCATCCTTAATTAGTCATGTAAAATATGATTCATCTTGGTTCTTATTTAAGCTAAACAGATTTTGGCACCACTTACAATTCATACAAAATAAATGTAATTGAAGCAGTTTTGTGCAGTTTTCCAGTTTTCCTGCCACCATACATGCTGAGGCAGATGGGAAGGAATGTAAAAAACATCTGCAAAACTCAGTGTAAATAGCGGGATGGGATATGTTATTTCTACTGTATTGTCACATCTTATTTTATTTATGTAAGGCTAAACTGATGGTCTAGGAATTAAATAGCAGTGCTCAATGAATGCCCCCAAGTGGTCATACAGTTATTACCCTAATAATCAAAAAGTCTGTCAAGCAAGGTGAGTGAGGTGTCTTGAAAACATAGCATGAAATTAAGTTGCTTTGATGTTCAACTTGCAATTGCATTGATGCTGTAGCAATTATACACACACATAAGTATTTATAGTGTGAGAGCTAGTGTGCCCCTGTGTTTTACCATGTGCAAAAATGTGTTGCTGCCTGGCTTATTGCATGATTAAATTGTGTAAGCTAGTGTCAAATGTGTACAATGTGATGCCTGAGCATTATCTTCCTATGCGTCATTCAAAAGAATGACAGGTATGCAATGGTAAAACTGGAGTATTAGCTTTCTCTCAATTTTGACAGTGCACAACTCCAGATTACTCATATTTTTTTTTTTTTGCAAAAATGGTCAGTTTTAAAAATGTAGATCCCCTTAAATATGTGTTTTTTTTATTTGCTTTCTCTCCCTCTCTCTCTTTTTTTTAGAACACAACTTCCTGGCCTGTGATCTCACCCACAAGTGATTTCTTATCATTTTAAAACTGGTCCATTTGGGTTCCACCCAGGCGTTTAGTGAGTTACCACATGGGACTAGCATGATTAACAAATGGGGCCAGGAGTGGGGGGTATACAGTAAAAATGTGTAAATCTGCCCGCAGAGACCTCTATGTGGTGTTCTTCTGGAGCCTTGTCAGTTCATGGGGAGATATGTGAGATCTATGACCAGCTCACAGGGGTGACAAGAGGCTGTCTGAGAGCTGGAAAGATGGGATAATGTACAAGGAGAAAGGGAGATGTTTAAGATAAAATCCTGAAAAGAATTGAATGTCTTTTTTTGGCCCTATGCAGAAAGAAAGTAAAGGGGTATTTTTTTTTTTTTTTTTTCAAACACATGAACTTAGTGATTTTGATGATTGATAGAGAAAGGAAGACGAAGAAAAAGAAAGGAGGAAAAAAGGAGGGGTGGTGGCAGGGGGGTTTAAACATGATGCAAACCATTTGGAGTAGAGAGCGGAGGTTGCCAGCACAGCCTGCTCTGTTTAAACTGGAGAGGAAGTGACCGTATATACAGCATGCCAGCAAACTCTCTCTCTCTTACTGTCTTTCTGTATCTCCTCTTTCTCCCTTAGCTCTCAATCTTGCTTTTTCTCACACATGGAGATACACACATCTGACTCGTACACTTTGAGAAGCTCCAGAGAAATTGTGCGCACACGTAGGTACACACTCAGAGGTCAAACAATGGCCACTGGTTAGAGAATGTGTTTGTTATTCCAATATTATGTTTCTTTACATCACCATCACCAGCCCCATCACCATTATTATCGTTATTACTATTATTACAATCTGGAAGGCTGGAGTGTACATGTATATGGGAGAGAATACAGCAGCTCTGAGGGCCAAAAAACAGAGACTAAAAATGAAAGATGGAGCAAAAAGGGAGAGGAGGTCAGAATTTTCCCTCAACACTCGTTCATGACTTAATCTTATTCCTCTCTATTGAGACCTTCCTAGGAATGAGGATTTGTTATATGCTCTGAGAGACACAAGGAGAGAATAGGATGAAAAGTGAGAGGGAGATGATATAGTGAAGTGGGTGATGAGGGGGTGAAGGTGAAAAGGAGGAAGAGAAGGAATTAGAATAAGATGTAATCATCTTTAAGGATGATTGTGCTTGATGGCATTCAGTTTTTTTTAATCAAATTTCTTTCTTGAATTGACTATGTTCCTTCCTGCTACAACACAAAACACCCCACCACCTTTTCTCTCAGTGCAGCCAATTTCTTTCAGAAGTTACTTAATAAGGAAATACGTTCCAAAATAAACAATATGGCACAACTGCAAACCTAAAAAGAAATGACCCTTACACCTAAACTGACAGGCAAGGTAAAGAGAGCATTAATCAGAAAAGCACCCAACAAGTGGATAGGAACTTTGGAGGAGCTGCAGAGACCCACAGGGCAGGTGAGACAATCTGCTGTCAGAACAATTACTGGATGTACACCCCACAAATCTGGCCCTTTTGAACGAGTTACAAGAAGGAAGCTATTGTTGAAAGAAAGATCATAGCATATTTACATTTATGTTTGCCACAACCCATGTAGGGGACATAGGAACAGAGAGTTCTCTTTTACGATGAGAAAGGCATTTTTCCTACATGAAAAATTCTCTGTGTACCAGAAAACTAACACACCATATCACCCTGAACACACCATCCTCACCATGAAACATGGAGATGGTAGCATCGTGCTGTGAGGATGCTTTTCTTCAGTGGAAACAGAGAAGCAGGTCAGAGTTGATGGGAATATTGACTGATTGATTGACTGACAGTTCTGGGAGAAAACCTGTTGAAAACATGAAAGATTTAAGACTAGTTCCCTAACACACAAACAGAGTTATAATGGAATATTTTGGGTCAAAGCATTTTCATGTCTTAAAATGACCCAATTAAATCCAATTGAACATCTGCTATAAGGCCTAAAAAATAAAGTTCACAATTACTCTTTCCTTCAGCTTGCAAAGTTGTAGTAATGTGGCTCAGAGTCAGATAACACTCTGAATGACTATTTAATTTGTTAAATGCACTGTGTTTTACTTTGGTACAGTACTTGACAGGCTCAAGTCTTACATAAAGAACAGGGGCTTCTTCATGTCAATAGGTAGCTTGAGTTGAGAAAAATCACATCTGAGGTTCCATCTTGGGGCCCTTCCTTTTTTAATATCTACATGCTCCTACACAGATTATAACAAGAAATAAGATAAGTTTCCATATCTACACAGACGATATACAGGTCTGTATTACAGTGTCACCAGGTTACTATGAAGATGCATAGAGTAGATGCATAGATCAAATTAATGCATGGCTGTACCATAACTTTCTTCAGCTGAACAGAAACAAAATTGAAATAATTACGTTGGACCTATAGAGGAATGATCAAGAGTCAGTACACATTGCCAACTTCTACAGGTAGAAAAGACTGATCAGGCACAAAATCTGGGTGTAGTGATGGACACAGACCTGAACTTTCAGAGACACATGAAGATAATTACAAAGTCGATCTTATATCAACAACATTTTTATGATCTAGGGACTAATGTCCCAACAAGATCTTGAGAAACTCATTTATCTTTTGTCAAATCAATTAAATGCCATTATCAAAATTATCAAGCAAATTCACATCAAATATATTGATCAATGTTCCACTTACTACTAATCAAAGGCAACTCTAAACAGGTGGGTTTTTAGCCTTGATTTAAAGGAACTCAGTGTGTCGGCTGTTTTACAGTTTTCTGGGAGTTTGCTCCAGATTTGTGGTGCATAAAAACTGAAAGCTGCTTCCCCATGTTTGGTTCTGGTTCTGGGGATGTAGAGTAGGCTTGAACCAGAAGACCTGAGTGGTCTGGAAAGAATGACAACAGGCCTTTAATGTATTTTGGTGCTAAGCTATTCAGTGATTTATAAACTAACAGAAGTATTTTAAAGTCTATTCTTTGAGCTACAAAGAGCCAGTGTTGGGACTTTAGAACAGGGGTGATGTGCTCTGTTGTCCTGGTCTTAGTGAGAACAGGAGCAGCAGTGTTCTGGATCAGCTGCAGCTGCCTGACTGACTTTTTGGGCAGACCTGTTAAGATACTGTAGGAGTAATCAATGCAACTAAAGATAAACTCATGGATGAATTTCTCTAGCTCTTGTTGTGACATTAATCCTTTAATCCTGGAAATGTTCTTCAGGTGAAAAAAGGCTGACTTTGTAACTGTCTTTATGTGTCTCTGAAGGTTCAGGTCTGAGTCCATCACTGCACTCTATTTTCGGGTCTGATCACTAGTTTGTAGCTGTAATAACTGAAGCTGCATGCTGAATCTAGATCATTCCTTTATAGGTCCAAAGTAATTATTTCAATTTTGTTTCTGTCCAGCTGAAGAAAGTTATGGCACATCCATGCATTGATTTGTTCTGAACATCTGTTCAGTGGTTGGATGGATTCATACACCTGGTGACATTGTAATGTAGAGCTGTGTATCATCTGTGCAGTTATGGTAGCTAAACTTATTTGTTATAATCTGAGCTAGTGGGAACATGTAGATATTAAATAGGAGGGGTCTGAGGATTGAACCTTGGGGTACTCCACATATGACCTCTGTCCACTCCGATGAGAAGTTGCCTATTGACACAAAGAAGTCTCTGTTCTTTAGGTAGGATTCAAGCCAATTAAGTACTATACCAGAGAGTCCAACTCAGCTCTCCAGTCCTTTTAATAATATCTCATGATCAACAGTGTCAGTGCTGCACTGCGGTCCAACAGAACCAACACTGTGGTTCTTCCCCAGTATGTATTTATGTGGATATTGCTGAACACTTTGACAAAGGCAGTCTCAATAGTGTGGTGAGCACGGAAACCGGACTGAAAGACCTCAGAGTGGTTGGTCATTGTTAAGAAGCTGTTGTCACATTGTGTCAACCTTCCAGACCACTCAGATCTTCTGGTTCAAGTCTACTCAGCATCCTCAGAATCAGAACAAAACATGGAGATGCAGCTTTCAGATTTATGCTCCTCTGGAACAAACTTCCAGAAAACTGCAAAAATGCTTAAAAACTGAGTTCCTTTAAATCAAGGTTAAAAATCCATTTGTGTACAGCTGCGTTTAATTAATAACAACTGTAACATCCTAAATTGTAGTCTGTTTTTCAACCTGTCATTGCTTTTCTTATTAAGTCTTTCTTTTTTTTACTACTCTCGGTGACTTATTAGCAGAGCAAATGCCAAATCAAATACAAAATAAATTATTATCTCCATTCTTGGCCACAGCAATGGAATTGACATGTCAACTAAACATATGGGTGTGGGTAATTAGAAACAATTTTTCTTCAGGTCATTCCTCTCTCAATCTTTGACATATGAAGGGACTGATATAACAGTATTTTCCTATTTAAGATATAAAAGTAGAAATAAACTTTGACTTTATTTGACTTAGCATTTTATTTTTATCAATATAATTGTAATAACAGGCTATAGATAAAAATCAATCAATCAATCAATTAATCAGTCTCAAATAAATAAATAACTGCTATTCTTTTTTAAGTGGTTCAGACAGCTGTTTGCATGTGTAATAACTAACACTGTTGATGTTAGTTTTGTTTGTAACAATAACAATTTGTAACAGCAGTTTTGTTTGTAGGTGAGTGATTATTATCTTCACTGAATCAAATGGTGTTAACTGAAATATTATATATAATAAAAATATAATAAAAAATAATGAAATATAATAAAATTGTCTGTATTTATTACCATTAATTAAAATATAGTAAGAGTTTATACAAATCTGAGCACTATTTTAGAGTAACGACAATGCCTTCAACAGTTGCTGGCAGCTGTAGTAAAGTAACAATTTTCTTGCACCGCAGATTGTAAAAAAGTTCAAACTTAAATTGGAGTGTATTTTTTAAGTCTTAAAAAATTCCCACTTTAAGAAATAACTTTTTAAATAAAATCACTGCTGGCACAAATTGGACACTCTATGGTACTCCTCCAGAAAACTGAAAATCCACTGTCACTGGGTCTTGATTACAAACATTAACCCAATTTAAAGAAATGGTTCACCAGACATAATGTCAACTTTAGTCCTTGGGCATAAAGCCAGAGGAAGATCTTAAGGGTAAACAGAACAGATGAGAGCATAAGAGATTATCCAAAACTCTAGAAGAACTAAAGAGATAGTGCAAAGAACATTGGTGAAATATAATTTCCTATGTATACTCCAGGCTTGAGAAATATTATAGGAGAAGAGAAGGTCTTTCTTGCTGGAAAAATGTATTAATCAACAAGAAGAAAATCCCATATTAAAAACTTATTCTTTTTTAATGAAATCACAACTGCAACAAATATTGGCACCATAGTACTGATAGTTTGTAAAAACTCCTTTGCTTGCCTATTTAGACAACAAATAACAGGCTTTCCTGTTCTCAATATGATAAGTGACATGAATAGTATGTACATGGTAGTCTATACCATATTATGTATGCATGAACCTGCAGTAAACCATATCAATATGTACACTATCGCCAGTGAGATGCACACGAGCACATGACACATATATTCTTTTAATAACATAACTTAAATGCAAAGCAGAGAAAAACCCTTGGCCAATACAATGAATGCAATAAAGTTTTATCACATTTAAATAAAGTTCAGCAGGGTTATCGAGTCTGAAAACAGGAGTGGCTGTTCCTTTAGCATCTACTGGATGGCAGGAGAGTAATAGGTCTGTGGTTTGGATGGGAAGCATTGTTGATGAGGCTTTTTGGCCTTCCAGTGAAGAAAACCCAACGTGTCAATGAATCTAACCATGCAGTCAAAGTTTATATCAGAAAAAGTGTCTGTCTCAGTCAGTCAGTTTGTCATTGTGTAGTTTTTAACATCTGTGCTGTAATGGTTTAATTCAAGCATGCTGAAACTAAATTTGAACTAATATTCTCCTGGCTCTTGTTTGGAGCTTTTTATAAACCAGACACAGACTACCTATTGGTTTCTGTTTCAGAAGTGGTAAATCGGTCCAGAGCACACTTGACTGGAGCACTGTGGTTGGCTGACATCATCCTATAAAAACACAGCAGCTAATTGGTTTACGATCACTTCCAAATTAGTTCCCTGTGGATTTGTTTCAAGTGAGAGTCTGAAATTAATGTAGATTACTTAGCAGTACAGAAGGTTGAAGAAGTGCCCTGATTTTTTATATTTACAGTTCAGACAGAATTATATACAAGTAAGACAGTGAAGAACATAAGTACTTAACACTTAAATTTTTCTCAGAAAATATATTTCTAATGGAGCTATTGAAATTAGATTTAAATAAGTCTGTGACAACAAACGTACTCCACACCTACTAAGAAATCAAAATCAAATATGTTTATACATTTAGTTTTGTGTAAAAAAGTAGAATGACACAAGGAATGAGAACTGGACATGAAGAAAAGAAGATGCAAAGAAGCAATTACAAAACTTTACTTTAGAGACTAACTTGAGAAAACCTGGGTTGGCAGTAAACTCTGGTGGGAATTTAATGTCAACTGGCCCTTTATAAATATATTTACTAAAACTAACTTTAACATTTTTAAAAACTGTATAGTTTTCAGAGTGAATGTGTTGTGTTTCTAAATTAATATTTCAAGAAACGTCCTAAAATGAGACTTTAAAATTACAAAAACAGTGAAGTTGGCATTCAACCACGATTTTTGCTCTGATATGTCACTGATCTCATCTTCTGCTTATTCTGTTAACGTTTTCTCCAGAACAAATGATAACAAAAGCTGTAAAATGCTTCAGAGACCTAAACACGTCCACATATGTGTGCGTTTCATGTGTGTCAGTGTTGTGTTTCTGGTGGCTCGACTTCAGGATTGTGTCGAGGCTGTTTGTAATAAATGTGCCCAGTCGAGTGGGCCCAAAGAGATATATCACGAACGGGAAGGGAGGAAGAGTGCACAGGGGAAGGAAGAGGATGGAACAAATGGGGGTGAGAGGGGAGCAGAGTGGGAAAAGACATGAAGAAAAGGAGAAAGGAGATGGGGGGAAAGAGAGAGGAGGATCGATTAATAAGGAAAAAGGAAAAAAAAAAACGGGGGGCAGGGGGCTGTTTCTCCTGGGTCTTGCTATGTTTCCCATTATGTAAGCCCTGGTCACCGGCAGCATGCCAGCAGGCAAAATAAAAGAGTCTCTCTGGCTTGGCATGGCTTGTATTTTCCTATCCTCAGCTCGGGGTCAGGGAGGGGTCAGGCAGCTGGATGGGGCGCTGGGGGGATTGTGGGGTCTGGGCTGGCCTCCAAAACCCAAAAGGCCCAGGGTTCAAGTACCAGCTGAAAGCAATCAGGGGGAAATCTGGGAGTGCCACAGCTGCTCGCAGCAGCGTTGTTCTGTGGCCCAACTCTTTCTCTCTCTCTGTGTCTCTGGCTCTCTCTTGTCCCACTTCTACACTCCCTCCTCTGTTGCCTGCCCCCCCTTACTTTTCTTGACAGGCTCACACACACAAAAAACTGCATACTTTAAACATGAAGCCAAAAGTACACTTCTGCTGGTGTGTGTGTAGGCACACGCAGCATTTGTGTGTTTACATCTACGTGCTTGTGTGTGTTTGTCAGTTTGTAAGTGGGGTCACTGAAAAGACAAAAGGGATAAAAACAATAACTGAAGTCCAGTCTGCTTAGACAATAACCAGTTGTGCACCACAAGACTATATGAGTTTTCACCACAGAGCATCTTAGTAAATCCTCATGTCTGCCAATGTGTCATTGTGTATGGTTATGTGCATTTTAACCAGTCAAGTCATCCACAATTTAATGGGATGCAAAATGTACTTATCACAGGTGTTTTAGATCACAGTATTCCAATAAACCACTGCAAGCATGTTGTGTCTCCAATATCAGAAGTGCCATCTTAAAAGGAATTATGAAAACATTCCTTTAGGCATAGGGGTTGAGTTTTTCTCCTTGGGTTTCAGTCTGATCTTTTCCTCCAAGGGCACAATATATGGCAACAAAAGCGATACCATTCTCTGTGATTTATGCCATACTTTGATGTTTTTTCTTTCCCACTAAGATGACAGCTACATCCACAGGACACTTGTTGGGGAATTAGTGAAACAAGCTTTCACACTTATTCTGCAGTAACCTTTATTAAAGTTAACACCACTTAGCAAACAGGACTGACTTATTAATTGTAGGGGGCCTTGCAAAAGTATCTTCACCTGTTGAACTTCTCATTTTGTCAAATTACAAGCAGAAACTTTAATATTTATTTTATGCATTTTATGTGATAGACCAACACAAGATAGGACATATTTTTCTGCAGGATTGAGACAGAAAATGGGACAATGGGGGGAGCCAAATACAGGGCAAACCTTTTAGCAGGACAATGACCCTGAACAGTCAGAGCTAAACTGGAATGGTTTAGATTTACAGTGAACCCTCGCTATAACACTTCACCTTTCATGGCCTCGCTGTTTCGCGGATATTTTTAGTGTAGTTTTTTATGCTTTTTTTTTAACAGTGTATGAATGTGCATTGTGTTCTGCATCCTGATTGGCTGTCACTCAATCTCCTCCGTCCCTCGTCTTTGTCCAGTACAGAATGTGTTCGGCTTGGTAAATTTACATGTTTCCAAAGACACCTGCACCACAACTTTCAGTAGAAAAAGACACTACAGCATAGTGGAGTCAGCACGAAGAGGCACAGTCAAAGTAACTGTGAAATACTTGTGAGTTACAATGTGTCCACCCTCGTTGACTGATTATTAAAATTATTATTTTACAGTATTTCTAAAAACTATCATAGTTATTTGTAAGAAAATGTTTCTATTTTTATTTCTTAAACAAATGCTTGGGCCTGAAAACAGGTTTTGATCTTTGGTTTCATTCTATAGTACTGTATAATAACTGTAAAAAATAAAGCTGACTACTTCACGGATTTCGGCTATCACGGGTTATTTTTGGAACATAATCCCCGCGATAAATGAGGGTTCACTGTAAAGCATATTAAGGTGGAACTTGAGAAATTGATGTTCACAGATGCTTTTCATCCATTGTGACTGAACTGGAGATATTTTGAGAAGAACTGTGGAGCAGAATATCAATAAATGGCACACTTTAATATTTTGTAAGCCATTTAAAACTCTCCTTGCAACTCACAGTAATGCAATACTTTGTGTTGGTCTATCATATAAAAGTCCAATAAAACATATTGAAATTTGTGGTTGTTGTGTGGCAAAACATAAAATTGTTCAGAGGTATAAATACTTTTGTAAAGCATTGTAACTGGATTGATCTCTCTCATTGATAGACTTAGGTTATATGTAGAAAAAGACCTTGCCATCTAAAGGAGATGATAATGTGATACACACCAATTTTTGTCATACACAACTGCTTGTGTGTTTTGTTTTCAAGGTCCAAAAAGCAACAAATGCAACAAAAATGTACTTGAACATTACCAGTTGTGCTTTATTGTGTTAACAAAATGACATTTGTTGCTGTTCTGGTGAGGTGCTAGCAGATGGTAACACAATCGATTGTCAAACAATGATTTGGGGCTAGAGCACAATCTAAAAGCAATTTATTAACATTTCTTCAAACTGTTAGCACTAAACATAATGGGTTGTAGAAAAGGTTAAATGTTAAGAGATGTTAAATGATAAAGGATTGTTTTGGGAGAACTTTCAGCATTGATCAGATACTTTTTTCTTTGTATTTTGATGTAATTTCTTTTGACATTCAAATTTTGGGGAATTTCTCCAATCTCTCAATCATATGAAAAAATATTAGTTTAAAGTAGTGTTTGCATTAGAGCACTGTAAAGTTTTCTCCAATGTCTAACAGTTTGTTTTAACAGACTGCAGGAGCTAGACACCCCATTAAGACACTTTAAGTTCTTATTTTATTAGCAACAACACTTACCTGTGGAACTCTACATATTAACATTCTCTTATGAGAAACATTTGCCTTGAAACCTCTCAGCAAGAGAAGGGAGCAGTGGGCCCATTAGACTTGCATCAGAGCCATTCATCTTATAATGGGCTAGATATAGAGCAGAGCGTCCAACAGAACCATTAAGCTCTGCATAATGTTTATGAGGGGTCATGGATCTCCATTATGTCTTGCTTAATGTGCACAACAGATTGTCTCCTGTTGTATATCCAACGAGTTGGCACCGGTGCCTTTTGCCAGAGTATGAACCTTCTCTTATGGATGAACTAGGCCTGCAATCACCATTATCAGTTGTATTCACTGTCCTTGGTTCTTTCAACTTATGCCCTCATCTAGATACCTGGTAAGTAGAACCAAAGGAATAAAGCAGCAGTGTGACTGAAAATGGCAAACCAGAGGAAGTGACATAGACAGAGAACCAGCCAGCTGAGCAGAGCTCCAGACACAAAGGGCTGGAATGAAACACACAAATGTATGCACACAAGCACGCACAGTCTCCAACATTTGCTCTCTAATTGTCCAAGTAAAAGGGGCACTGACAGATAATGCTTAAGGCTTGTGCTGAAGGAGACACCCACAGCCCATTTGCAAATTTGTTCCTTGCTTAGAGTGACGGAAGGAGCACGGATGGCTGTCGTCAGCCTGGTCCAGAGCAGGAAGTGTGCTGGGGATAAGGCAGCCATGTGGCAGGATGTTATGGATTTCTAATTAGGGCAATTCATCTGTCAGCAAGGGGATGCTTTCACTGGAGTTTTCTCTGGCGTAATGCTTGCTGGATCTAAGTACTTCACACTCCCGACTTTAACCATGTGTTTTCATGTACATTCTTCACCCAGGTGACCATGAACATGAATATTAATACACTGCCCTGGAGATCTTAAAGGGCCACGATTAGTTGTAATAATAGACTTTATTTGAGAAACATTTGTTTCAGATGTAAAAACAATACAGTAAAAATACTATTGGCTGTTTAGTTTTTATAAAATTAAATAAAATATTGTCACACGGACATCGCCATGCTGTTTACGCTGCAATGCATTCTGGGTAGATTACATATGCCAGGATTTACAGTGCTCGCTCCATCTAGCAGGAACAGTAATTATTGCACAATACATAACATTCTGTCCTTTAATTTGAACTGGAGTGCATTGAAATAGAAGTGAATGCAGAAATGACGAGAGGAAATGAAGATGAGGAGCACCAAATGGAAGAAGAGGAGAGATTTGGCTGAAAAAGCTGGTGTTTGTACTGCTGCTGCTTGAAAATGGCAATCCGACAGTATGTTGCAAAGATCTCCACCTTCTAACTCAAACTGTTTACGGTAGGCATTGGGATCAAAACATTTTCTCAAATATATTAGAATGTTTTGTTACAAAGACTTGAAGATGGTT
The DNA here is from genome assembly GCA_014839685.1 of Anableps anableps. NCBI lineage: Eukaryota > Metazoa > Chordata > Actinopteri > Cyprinodontiformes > Anablepidae > Anableps > Anableps anableps. The sequence continues at coordinate 8,623,792 of CM026068.1, read as the reverse complement.
CATTGTCACTTTAAACATCCCTTCATTATCTTCCAATTTGTTTTAATTTCCCATTATCTCCAGGTAATTGTGTTAGCACTCGCTAATGGTATTAGCTCAAACTAATTTAGTGAACAGTAGATTACAGTCTGATTACACCTGTTAGTTTCAACATATATCTTGTGTATAATGGTAAATGAAAACTTTTAGGCAGTTTACCTCAACCCAGATGTTTTGTTGGCTGCCCTCATCAGCCTCTACCACATCTCCTTCCTATGTTTTGTTTATGGACTCGACTCCACTTGACCCTATCTGAGTCATCGACCTGGCATGCATCGCATAGGTGAGAAAATGGCGACCTCCATAGGTGAAAAACATAATAAAGATATACAATTTTTGAAGTAATTATGAGTTTTTATGTGTCACAAACAACGTTTAGGGTTAATGAGAAAATTACAACATATTTAGGCCAACAAGTTCAACGAGTCGTGGATACCTTCAAAGCTTTTGTGTACCCAGCATATTTCTTTTAGGACTGGATGTGACACACAACTCATTCAATCACCACCACTAACATCAGCCAAATGGCCCTAAATTATCTGAGGGCATCCAAGCAAAGCCAGTTGTCTGGGGACCTGAATATACCATAATGTAACATTCTCCTCAAAGTGAATCTTGAAGATACTGAACTGTTCTGTGGGTAGAAACTGATAATGCTCCATATATGTTCCAGTGGCCTGCTAATCAGAGAGCTCCCCAGGGAGAAAACCCTGCTATTGTGTTAAACCAGATATCCTGCTGTAGCTCTTTTGGACAGGAGCTGATAATCAGACAAATAAACAAACAAAGGGAGGTGTGCTATATCGCTAACAAGTGCGTACATATGTGCGTGGGTGTTTAAAACAGTGAATGCACCAAAGTACTACTGGCAAGATTTGGGGATTAGAAACGCAAACATCAGAAAAATATCTCTGCAGATCCCTTTTATCTTACAAACTGTCAGTTTTTCTTGTTATCTCCAATAAAAGGGGTGGGTTGAAGGGGGGTGTCCACCAGGAGAGGACCCTGAGGGACACCCATAACTCCTGGAAGGGATTCTATATTCCCAGTGTCTCTGTGGAAAGAAATGTCTGGGTTTCACAATCTCAAGTTGTTTCGAAACAATGGGAAAGATCACTAAAAAAACATTTCTTGATCAATACTGCTTCAGGATTTTCTGCAGATCTTTAAAACATTTTTTTTTAACTTTAGCTGTTTTGTTTTTTTTTTAGCTGTTTTTTTGTTTTGTTTGGTTTGCTTCTTTAGTTTTATTATTTTCAGGAAACTTAACTTTAACCATTACATTATTCAAGCATAAAAAGACTCTTAAACTCAAAGGATGAACCAATGTCACAGTCAACGTAGTGAAGAATGAACTTCAAATTGGATCTTTAGGTCCTTGTATTTACTGTATTTACTTAACAGGTACAGAATGTTACATAGAAAGAATGCATTATCATTTCTTTAGCTAAATGTTTTGAAAACACCAAAAGAAAGACAAGCCTCTTCCATAAAACAGTTTTCCTATATGGTTGCAAAGAAAAGCCCCTCTTTAAGCTGCCACTGGCCTTTCCTTATCCTGCTTTATATTTGTCTTAAAAGTTGCAGTTCAGATCTTGGAATGATGTCACACCTGAGATGAGCCCATTCTACCTGCATGTTGGTAAAGTAGTGGGAATTGCTATTTTGATGCTAACTACTTCAGCAATACAACAGATAAAAATGTGGGTTTTTTTATTTAGTGCTGTTAAGGAAACATGTTCATAAAAAGAGGTTGCAAAGTAATGTGTAAAGTGCTGATTTAATGAGATCCAAACTGTCTGAAGTGCTACTGCCAAATATGCAAATTCCCATATATACTGAGCAATAGTAATGGGTATTGAACTCTGGCCTATTCACAGATCCCCAATTTTCCCACTTTAATTGTGACTTAAGGAGGTATTATTGTATTTTCAGAGGGGAACTCAAAAATGTAGACTTCCGATAACAAATAAACACACCATGAATCCCCATTCAGGGAGACTGTGTCCAGATGTGAGTTTTTGTAACTGAAGCTCTTTGGAACTGTAGAAAGCATGAAGTAGAACTAGTGGAAGTTGACAACCAGGATGTTGAATGTATGAAACTGAGTTTAAATCTGCCTGCAGGGTTGAACTGAGTTTTTTTATTTTTGTTTTTGCAAAGTGAGCAGGTCTTCGACCATGTCACTTGGGGGTACTTCGGAAGTATGGGGTACCAGGTCCCTTGATGTGGGCCATTAGGTCCCTGTAAAACTAGTGTCAGCTTGGTCTGCATTCCTGGGAGTAAGTCAAACTTGTTTCCAGTGGTTTCCAGAGTTGGACTCCACTAACATTGCTGTTTGTCATCGATTCTGTTCATAACCAACTTGAACAATATTTCTAGGTGCAGCCAAGGCATTAAGGGGATTCATTTTGGTGGCCTCAGGATCAGGTCTTTGCTTTTTGTAGATGATGTGGTCCAATTGGCTTTACCAGGCCGTGATCTACAGCGTTCACTTGAGCAGTTTGCAGTCAAGTGTGAAGAATCAGCACCTCCAAGTCTGAGACCATGATCTTGAACTGGAAAACGGTAGAGTGCCCTCTCCAAAGTCTTGTCCAAAGTGGAGGAGTTTAGGCATCTCGGGGTCTTGCTCAAAAATGAGGGAAAAATGGAACGGAAGATTGATAGCTAGATTTGTGCAGCATCTGCTGTAAGGTGAGTACTGTACTGGTCTGTCATGGTGAAGAGAGAGCTGAGCCAAAAGGCAAAGCTCTTAATTTTCCAGCTGATCTACATTCTTACCCTCATCTATGGTCACAAGCTTTAGGTAGTGACCAAAAGAACAAGATTGTGGATACAAGCGTCCGAATTAGGTTTCCCCTGCAGGGTGTCTGGGCTCTCCCTTAGATAGGGTGAGAAGCTCAGTCATCTGGGAAGGACTCAGAGTAGAGATGCTGCTCCTCAACAACAAGAGGAGCCAGTTGAGGTGGCTCGGGCATCTGGTTAGGATGCCTTCTGGATGCCTCCCTGGTGAGGTGTTACTGGCATGTCCCACCAGGAGGAGACCCAGAGGAAGACACAGGACACACTGAAGGGACTGTGCTTCTCGAATGGCCTGGGAATGCTTTGGATCCCTCTGGGTGAGTAGGCCCAAGTGGATGGGGAGAGAAGTCTGGGCCAAATTAAGCGAAAGACATTGGATGGATGGATGGATGGATGGATGCATGAAATTGAAATGAGCTTCACTACTCATAATTACCACAATGTACAGCAGGTGTATCAGACACTTCTACAGAATGAAACCTATCAAAGGCATATTGGAGGCATTTCTGTTTTGTTTTGATCATAAGATCCCATCCCAGAGGTGTCTGGGCACTGAAAACTACTAACCACTATGGCTGAAGTCTTATGAGCTGTTCTGTCTCTATAGAACTGTTCAATCATTATGCATTAAAGATGCTGACCAATGAGCATCAAAATACATACCACACTGCATCCCTGTGTATTTTTCTCTTAACTTGTCTCATTGACTGTATGTTATTGAAACATCTCATTCCTTGAGCCAGAAAGCTGGTTTACTCTTACATTAGATAACTTTTACAGCACTGTCACTACCTCGCTTGAAGGCTCAAACTTTAACTCCCCATAAATATAGCCAGAAAGTGCCTAAGTCTCGGCTTGAGTTTTGTGAAGGTAGCTACACTTTGAGATGCATAACATTCTTGCTCCATAAAAGGTTATTAAAAGATCAATTGGTTAAATCTTGGTATACAGTAAATAGTGAACTTTCCCACAATATTTTCCAGTTTCTTAAAACATCTTTTATAAAATGAAATAAAACAGATAAATGTGGAATCTCAAAGACTTTGTCTCATTCACAAACTGCTTTTTACAATACTTGTTGAGATTTTAATTTTTTTTCATCATTACATAATTTACCAGATCTTTCAAGAGTACTTAAGAACCCTATTCATTGTCCTTTTTTGTCATTCTCCACAGTATACTTTTTACAGATTGAAAAAAAACAATAGAAAAAAATATTAGAAATAAAGAACAAATCTTTACATAGTTTACAGTATAACAACTCATTGTTATATTCGAGATGGAGTAGGAAGATGTATTACCTTATGAAGCTTACTGGACTGCCTAACATGTAAAAAAAAAAAAAAAAAACTAACATTAGACAAAAGGATTTTACAGAAAGCAATAAAGATGGACAGTGAATACGAATAATGACAAAACCCAGTAGTGAAGGAGTGATAAAATAGAAGAGGGTGTGAGAGAGAGCAGAGAGAGCCGAGTAAGGATGAAGTGAGTGATGGAGGAGGAGGTGGGGGTGTAGGCTGTGCAAGGCCGGGAACACAGAGCAGCGGCCGGGGGGATGTTTAGATAGGTGCAGGCTGCCACTAGGAAGTCCACGCTCCAGTATAAACAGGCCGCCACACAACCCAGCACTCCCAACTGTGGGAGAAATCTGCCCTGAGACGCATGGTGTGGTGCTGGCCAACAAACTGAAGGAAGACGGGAGGGAATGAGGGAGTGGGTGGTGGGGGAGGAAGGGGAGGATGGGTACACGACCACTTTGAGATCCCTGCAGAATATATACACAGCTGAATCTGGCCACTGGACCCATTTCCTCTTGTTTCCCTCTGCAGTCTGTGCAGGACTCTTGAGGTCATTCCAACTGCTCTTATCTCAGTGTCATCTCTACCTCACATACTCAATAATGTACACACATATTAACTCACATTTGGAAAACAAAAGCAAGTCTTTATCATTTACATAAAAATATAGTGCCTTACAAAAGTACACATTGAACTTTTTCACATTTTCTTACATTACAACCTAAAAATCTACACAGTATTTTATTACCAATTTTATAGTTTAAAGAAAGATGTAAGAAAAAATATGCATGGTTCTAAAAATTTTTCAAATATGAATTTGAAAAATGGGATGTATTTTTGTATTCTGCCCCAGAAAGTCAATACTTTGAATGACCACTTTTTTCTGCAATTAAAGCTGCAAATCTGCAGAATAAAAATTGTATCTGATGGTCTCTATAAACATTATTTACATTTTATTTCACCTTTAGTTATACAGGTAAATCTAACTGAGCCACGAGATATCATTTTCAAGAGTGACCTGTTAGAATGGATGAAACAGGTCAGTGGACAGCAATTTTTAAGTCTTACCACAGATTCTCAGTTGGATTTAGGTCTGGACTTTGACTGGGCCATACCAGCACATAAATATGCTTAGATTTAAACCTTCCCAGTTTCATCCCTTTTATAGCCTCTAACAAGTTTTCTTTAAGGCTTTCCCTGGATTTAACTCCACCAATCTTCCCATCAGCTGTGACCAGCTTTCCTGTCCCTGATGAAGCAAAGCATCCCCACAGCATAATGCGGCCACCACCATGTATTACTGTGGGGATAGTATGTCCATGGTACAGTGCTAGTTTACTCCATACACTGCACGTAGGCAAAAAAGTTACATATGGATCTATTCTGATCAGGGCACCTTCTTCCACATGGCTTGTGGCAAATGTAAACGGGACAAACCTAGTTGTGTATCTCTGCAGCTCCTCCAGAGTCATCATGAGCCTCTTGCTTCTATGATCAAAGATCTCCTTACCCAGTCTATCAGACAGGGGTGTTGAACTTGAGTCCTTAAAGGCCAGTGTCCTGCTACTTTTAGGTGTTTCTGCTTCAACACACCTATATCTGATAAATTGATTATTAGCAGGAATCAGTAGAAATCAAGTGAATACTAAGAAGGCAATTCAGGCATTTGATTTAAGTGTGTAGGATTGGGGGGAAATCTGAAAGTTGTAGGGCACTGGCTCTCAAGAACAAGGGTGTGATACCCCTGCTTTAGGGAGACAGCCATGTTTTGGTGGCTTTGTAGTTTGCCATGCTTTTTCTACTTCCAAGTTATGGATTTAACAGTGCTCTACAAGGTGACTGAAACTTGGGATATGGTTTTCAAATCTAACTCTGCTTAAGACTTCACAACTATACTGTATACCTGACCTGTCAGATGTGTTCTTTGGTCTTGATTATGCTGTTTGTTCACTAATGTTTTTTCACAAACTTTGGAGGCCTCCACACAGCAGTAATTATGCTGAGATTGAATTACACAAAGGTGAGTTACTTACTAATTAAGTGACTTCTGAAAGGACTTGGTTGCATTTGACTGGATTATTGTTTAAAGGTATCAGAGTAAAGGTGGTTGGATACTAACACACACTACTCTTTTTTTTTAGATTATCCATCAATTGTTGATTCAAGCTTATCCTAGCAAGGTTGTGGATGCCAACCTCCAGAGTTCAATAGAAAAGAAGCAGGGTACACCTGAGACTGCTTGCCAGTCCATCATAGGGCAACATAGAGATACACAGAACTAAAATCCATGCTCACAGAGACACCTAAGGGCAATTTAGAGAACCCAATTAACAGAACAGTAATGTTTTTTGGGCAATGGGAAGAAGCCAGATTACTCAGAGAGAATCCATGCGTACACTGGGAGAACATGCAAACTCCATGCAGAAAAAGCCCACACTGTGATTTGATCCTGGGACCTTCTTGCTGCAAGGTAACAGTTCTGACCACTATGCAACCCTTGTTGTTAGAATTATTTACCATTTTTATTTTTTTTTTTAAATTTTTTTTACGTGTCCTGTCTGGCAGTGTGGCACTCAGAATTGTCGTCTGAACGTCAAGGTTAAGGCCCAACAGATTTGCGTTCACAAGCAGAGCATTACAGCTTTCGCCATGATGTTCCCCTTGGTATATATATATGAAACTTTATTAAAAATTTCTTTGGGTTTGTTTCAAATGTAATGGACACAAAAACAAAAAAGAAAAAAAAAGGGGGGGGGATGGAGGAAAGGTTTAAAGAGAAAAAAGGAGATAGAAGCAGAGTAGAGAAAAAAGCATAGAGATAAAACAAAACTACCTTCGAAGTCTGCCTTGAGACCTACGGAAAGAGAAGACAAAACAAAACAGAGAATCCACAACAACAAACAACATATGCATATATAATAATAACAGTTATAACGTCATTGGAAAATATAGAGTACCAGGTAATACAAGATGTATTTAGTTGCAATCGCAGCCTGACTGAGAATGTATCTAAAAACACCTGAATCTAGACACCTGTGTGTGTGTGTATGTGTCCATGTGTGTGTGGGTGTGCTTGTGTCTACAAGGTTTCTCCCTGAGAATATTTGATAGTAGATGTGGGGGCCCACAGATCCACCCCCAGGACATGCGGACAACACGAGGAAGACCGGAGCCACAGACACCCAGTGGCCCCCCAAGCATGGAGCCCCAGGAGCCCCCCACAGAAACAACCAGACCCCCCTCCCCAGAGAGCAGCAGAGACAAGCCTCGGATTACCCCCGGAAGCCACGATGCAGAAGCTCCAGGGGGCCACAGCGACAAGCCAACAAGCCCCACCAACAACCTACCATGTCGGAGCAGATCCAGCCATGGACAAAGAGACCCGAGCCCCGAGGGCAAAATCCCCCACCCCCCCCAGCTGAGGCCCAGCCGAGCCAGGGCACCCAGGCCCTGGCAAGCAGCCACCAGTGTGAATCGGCACATACCCTGGCACCCAGCCCCAGACACCAAGAGCCACCGACGCATCGGCGGGCAGATGCGTTGTTTATATTAGCAAAAAAGAATTATTTACTATTGTAAAAGGTATGTACTATCCTTTTCCTCATATTTCACAGTCATTTGAACTTTTGCTTTGGTCTATCACATAAAAACCCAATGAAATACATTAAAGTTTGTGGCTATGATGTGACAAAATGTGAAAAAGGAGAAGGGATATTCATGTGTTTCAGAGCACCGTATGTCAGTTAAATAGATTGTTTTGTCAAAACTCATGTAAAAGTGAACATTATAATTAATGTTTTGCCCAATGACAACATGATGCAGTCTGATGGATAAACTTATGCTTTGAGACAGACTTACTATGTCTTCTCCATAAGAAACAGACCGCAGAAGGTTGGAACTGAAAGGTATCTGGTATAGTCGACAGATTTTGTTGCCAAGAAAATCTTATCTTCAGCCAAACTGAATTGAGAGTCATTATAGAAACATTTTCCAAATAAACGATAAAATAATATTCCTCTACATCCACTCATTTTGTACTTACAGTGCCATTTGTTAGCGCTTCAAATCTTTTTGGGTCAGTGGCCAATCTGTATGTATAGACTGTAAAAAATATCTAGAAATACTAATCGAAAGATCTGCTGTATCTGCCATTCATTATGTTTTGTGAATTGTTTAAAGAATTATTTCTGAGTGTAAAAGAAAGTACAGAAACAAAGCAAAAAATAAATAACTAGCTCAACATGTACATTTTTTTGTTAAAATGGGACAATGGGACAAGACAAACTGTTACATCTGTTACAGTTTGTTGTTTTGTATATGAAAAATTAACAGGTTCTTATATCAGTTTCTTGTCCTCTACCTTTTAAACAGATCTGTTTTTAACATTTTTTATAAGCTGCACATGGACTATTATTCAAAGGCAAGATTATATTAGATTTCATTTATGTAATATATATAAAGCATTTTTTGATATGATATACATTTTTATTTTGCTAAAAATAATCAGACACCATCTCTGATGTCTGTTGCTTTATCAGTTGCAACAGTGTTCAAAGGGACAAAATAAGACCTTTTTTAGTGTTGAACAAATTATTCAAGACCGCATGAGGATGACAGATTTTAAAACCTTTTTAAAATGGTTTTAAAACTAAAGCAATCCAAATGCAGTTACAGTTGTGTGTTCCCTTACAGATTTGTTTTTGTATCACATATAAATGTTTCAGATCATCAAATACATTAATACCACACAAAGAAAACCTGAGTAAATACAAAATGCAGTTTTTTAAATGATTGTTTTGGATAGGTTTTTTCCAAAACAATCCAAGCTATAATGGTCTTATGTGAAAGAGTAATAAATACATACAAAATATTGTTTGTGCATTTAGATCCTTTTCTTCCTAAGTTTTGTATATATATATATATATATATATATATATATATATATATATATATATATATATATATATATATATATATACACACACACACACACACACACACACACACAAGTTCAGTCACCTCACACTAGAAGTTACACTCATCTCTTGTGGTTTTCATGTTACTTGCAGGGTTTTCAGGGGAAATTCCTTTGAACATGAGACCCAGCTCAACTAGGCACGGTAAGTGAAGAGAAACATTCAGCATTCCATAAGGGCAGACTCAACGGCAAACCCCTCTGTCACACACAACTATATGAAGGTGACATCATATCCTGCCAGGTATTATGTTTTCTTCTGGATCACGTGAAGAGGTTCTTTTGCTCACATCTGGTGTATACACACACACACACACACACACACACACACACACACACACACACACACACACACACACACAGACACACACGACAGAGAGATTACTACCTCCAAGGGAACCCATCTGTACCTGGCCCAGACACCTTGGAGCTTAATGCAGAGAAAGGCCAGTCTCACCATGTTTAGTCTGTTCTTCTGTCCCTTTAAATCATGACAAGACCCATGAGAGGGCGTGGAGTAACTGAGAAGACGTACACTGACATGATAGTTACACAGCTCTTCTCCTGTAGACATATATCCAGCACACTATTTACTGTCTCTGTCCGAGTTAAATTATTGTATGTACAAGAAGCTTGGTTAAAGAGCCTATCTGATGTTACAAGATTTTGATTTTATGCCTATACATTTACAGCAGCAAACACTAGAATAATTTAGACCTGGAAGCTCACAGGTTACCTCTAATCAACATCCTTTGTTGTTGGTGGAATCAGCACAAAGACATTAGAAATTCATGTTGTGCTTTAAAGACCCATTAAACTACATATACTTTGTGGTGATGTACTGAACAGAAAAATAATGGAGAAAGGATAATTGTTTAAAGCTTTTGAAAAAAATCATTTAAAAATTGGGGTTGTCGAGACCCGCAGGAGAATAGGAAAAAGAATAGACAAGACCAAGCAAGGCAAACCAGAATGAGAATAAAAGGAGGTTCTGAGATCAAGTGACTAAAACCGAGGAGTAGATATACTGGTGACTTGATTATTGGGTGCAACACAGGTGAGTTAAATGAGCAGATGGAAAGAAGGTGTAAGGCAGCACAAAACTGAGTCACTGAGGTAAAAGTAACCCTAGTAATCAAGAACACAGACATAAATGAAACACAAGATGAAACAATATCAAAATAAGCAAAGTTCAACAGATCATGACAGAAATACCAATAGCATGTCCCCAAAACAAGAATATAGATAGATAGATAGATAGATAGATAGATAGATAGATAGATAGATAGATAGATAGATAGATAGATAGATAGGTGTGAGTGTGTGTTTGCCTGTATGCTCATGTAGTCTTGTCCAAAATGATAGAGAAATTGGAATGCTTGATGCACTTAACCAATCAAGGTCAGCAGTATTTGACTGATTTACTGACAGATTGTATTCTGTGTGCAACACAGCCATATAATTTATCTGCAATAACCAGCACTATAAGGATTCTATTAATCAACTCAATTATGAGGGTTTTTTTTTTTTTTTTTTTTTTTTTTTATTATTATTATTTGTAATGGATATTTTGTTCCCACTGACTCATAATGCATTGAACAGCAACTGTTCATTTCTTTGTAAGTAAACAAATGTACAAATAAGCATGGAATCAAATACTTAGTGTCTCCACTACTGTTGTAGAATTATTGGAATGAGACAGTGACCTGTATTTGAGTTTCTCAGATCACGAAAGAACTGAAAATAAATCCTGAGTAAACTGATGTAATGAAGAGGATGCTGACAAATGCTAATTAAAACAAGAATTGTGTTAAGCAGTTAATATCACAACTATGTATTTTAAGAGGAATTCTGGCAAGAACCCCTTGTACATTTGCAAGTCCTCAATTTTTAAACTGCCTTAAGTGTTTCTGTTGCACATTTACTTGCAGATGAAAGTTTTCTGATACTGATGAATGCTTGTAGGAGAGCCCATGACTTTTGAAACTGACATGACTCTGTCAGCCCAAGGACTAATGCATCCCTTTTGGGACTTACAAAAACATGGCTCAGTGCCATTTTTTTCAAAAACTCAATGCAAAATTCAGAGAAAGACCAGATAAGTTAGAAAGCAGTTGAGACATAGGGCAATACATAGTGAAACAAAAGCAGACCCACACCCATACTAACACACTCATGCAAAAATACACACACTCACAAAGTGGATGCCAGTAAACACTAACAAGTCCAGCAGTTCTTCCTGGAACAGCCCCTTGAAACAGCTGTGAGTCCCAGCAGAACCCGACTCTCCCACTCATAAGGCCTCTTACAAGCAAATATACATCCATGCCCTCACACACTGATATACATACCACACACAAAACCTTGCACAGACTTTATGTTCTGATTTTTGCCATTTATACACTCATGAACAATAATTCTTAAAACTAACTTGTTTTACCATGAAAATGTTTGTTGTACAGCAAGCCAAGTTTATTTGTATAGCACATTTCAGCAGCAAAGCAGTTCAAAGTGCTTCACATCTTAAAAACATCAGTCAAGTATACAGCAAAATCGTCAAATCATCGAGCAAGTATACAGCAAAATCATCAAGTCAATACACATGAAAATAATCAAAATCATCAAGCAAATATTAATGCTTCAAAATCATAAAGATCATCAAGCAAATATCATCAAGCAAATATAGTTTGAAAATATTGATCAAGGTTCCACCTACTACTAATCAAAGGCAACTCTAAACAGGTGGGTTTTTAGCCTTGATTTAAAGGAACTCAGTGTGTCGGCTGTTTTGCAGTTTTCTGGGAGTTTGTTCCAGATTTGTAGTGCATAAAAAATAAAAGCTGCTTCTCCATGTTTGGTTCTGGTTCTGGGGATGTAGAGTAGGCTTGAACCAGAAGATTTGAGTAGTCTGGAAGGAATGACAACAGGCCTTTAATGTATTTTGGTGCTAAGCTATTCAGTGATTTATAAACTAAAAGTATTTTAAAGTCTATTCTCTGAGCTACAAGGAGCCAGTGTAGGGACTTTAGAACAGGGGTAATGTGCTTTGTTGTCCTGGTCTTAGTGAGAACAAGAGCAGCAGTGTTCTGGATCAGCTGCAGCCTGATTGACTTTTTGGGCAGACCTGTTAAGATACTGTAGGAGTAATCAATGCGACTAAAGATAAACTCATGGATGAGTTTCTCTAGCTCTTGTTATGACATTAATCCTTTAATCCTGGAAATGTTCTTCAGATGATAGAAGGCTGACTTTGTAACTGTCTTTATGTGTCTCTGAAGGTTCAGGTCTGAGTCCATCACTACACTCTATTTTCGGGTCTGATCACTAGTTTGTAGCTGTAATAACTGAAGCTGCATGCTGAATCTAGATCATTCCTCTTTAGGTCCAAAGATAATAACTTCAGTTTTGTTTCTGCTCAGATGGAGAAAGTTTTGGCACATCCATGCATTGATTTGTTCTAAGCATCTGTTCAGTGGTTGGATGGGTTCAAAGTCACCTGGTGACATTGTAATGTAGAGCTGTGTATCATCTGTGTAGTTATGGTAGCTAATCTTATTACTTGTTATAATCTGAGCTAGTGGGAGCATGTAGATATCAAATAGGAGGGGTCCAAGGATTGAACCTTGGGGTACTCCACATGTGACTTCTGTCCACTTCGATGAGAAGCTGCCAATTGACACAAACAAATCCCAGTCCTTTAGGTAGGATTTGAACCAATTAAGTACTGTACCAGAGAGTCCGACCCAGCTCTCGAGTCCCTTTAATAATGGTCAGCAGTGTCAAATACTGCACCGAGGTCCAACAGAACCAACACTGCGGTTTTACCTCAGTATGTATTTGTGTGGATATCATTGAACACTTTGACAAGGGCAGTCTCAGTGCTATGGTGAGCATGGAAACTGGACTGAAAGACATCAAAGTGGTTTGTGATTGTTAGGAAGCTACTTAATTGCTGAAACAGCTTTTTCAATCGTTTTGCTGATGAATGGAAGGTTAGAGATTGGCCTGTAATTCTGCAATAGTGATATGTCCATATTGTTCTTGTTTAACAGTGATTTGATAACTGCTGTTTCAACAAATAAAAATAACTATGGATTATTGTAATTAACATGCAGTTCGGATATTAGTTCAATATTGTCTGATATAAAGCTGGTATGCAACAAAAAAAGCCCTCTAAAGGTTTTGCCAACCCACCTAAGAAATAATTTTGCAAAATCCTCTATAAACCACATACAAATTATTTTGTTGAATGACAGAAAAATGATGAGAAATTTCAAACTGTTCTAAGGTGGTTCTCATTACATTTTACAAAATAGTTAAAGATTGTTTATCCATAGCTTTAAATAAACAACTACTTTTCCAGCAGACCAGTGAGAAAAAACAACAACAAAAACATTTGACCCATTGTACTCATCTATGAAATACGGTCACTCTGTGATCGTATTTTCTCTTAGAACCTATTCTTTTTATCTTTATGTTTTTCTAAAGAAAAGTGACATTTATGTCCCAGTTTTAAATCATTATTGCCAGGCAGCTAACAAAAGGGCTCTTACTTATTAGAAACATGGTGATTCAACCTCAGGTGACACACCGGCATGGTCAGAGTGTGATGCTTGTTATCTCTCTCTGCACTATTTTTGGTTAGCATACCAACAGACAGCCAAACACAACTGACTTTATCCTTAAAAAATTATATGTAAATTCTTCAGTAGATCAGACAAGTTTTTGGTGTCACCAACATTTCTAAACTCAGTCCCATGTTTTTCATCCCTGAACAGACAGATGAAGTATTGAAGGAACTTAGTGGAATGGAAGTGCAACACTTTCAGACATTTAGGTTGACAGTCAGTTTGCATAATTTTCTCAGCTCTGTAACAAATTCCAGTTTCTTTCAGGATTTGCAAATGAGTAATTATGTTTAACATGTTTCAAAATTTGTATTACAGCCACCTCCCCCTCCTTTTTATCATGACATACCTCCATGTTCCTAACATTTAATTAAAACTTTTGTGAAACATTTTAGCATTCTTGTCTCCTTAACAACATCAACAAGAGACTTCTGGGCAAGAGATCTAGGCTCAGATGTCTCAGAGGAGCTCTGGGAAGCAGTAATGCCACGTATTTATTCCTGGTTTATTAACACTCAGTACAGACTGATGCAATATAAAAATATATATAGACTCCTTCCTGTAAAGTTTAAGTTCAGTTGCATATATGTTTTTGTACATATATTTATTGCTTGTAATGAAAATACAAAATACATTACCTCATAAATAAGTTTTTTTTTAAATTTCACAGCTTTTTGCCAGTCAGACAAACAACCCTGAGCCATATGTGGAGATAAACTTGAACATTTTTGACAACAATTTGTGTCTTTGTCAGTGTTATCCATGTGTCTTTTGGAGGTTATTTCATTTCTCTCATGAAGGTTTGTGGAATTTTATCTTGTCATACAGTCATGTGTAAACCTTCCCTCTTGTGTTTGTAAATTCAAAAGGCAGTTCTGTTTTTGATAGCACATTTCAGCTGATTGTGGCATTGTTACATAATGCATTTTCCCGTTCAGGAAACTACTGCTGATGTGTTTCGATGCAGTCATAAACTGCTTAGAAGTTGGAAAGTATTTTTTCATAAATATGGCCAAATTGATAATATTGTTTTAGAAATTTGGATTATTATAATGAAAATAAAAAAGACAAAAAGACAAAATAATATAAAATAATGCAAACATTTAGTGGATTTCAGACGTATAAACATGAGTAGTTGAGGTAGGCCCATGGATTATTTGAAAATATGATTGTAAGCAGATATTTACATACACTGTATAAAAACACGAAATCTTTTTTTCTCAGAGTGACATTAAATCAAACTCAAGTTTCCCTGTTTTAAGTCAGTTACCAAAATTATTCCTATTTTCTACAATCAAGGTTAACAAGCAAGATTTTCTTTCAGATAACTTTTGTGTACTGTGGCTTGAGCAAATGTTTTGGTTATCTTTTCCCCAGCATCTGACAATTGTTTGCTACAATTTTGCTCATTCATCCTGACAGAACTGAAGCAATTGAGTCAGGTTAGTAAGCTGCCTTGCTTGCACACATTTTCAGCTCTGCAGATATATTTTCTAGAGGACTAAGATCAGTGCTTTGTAATAGCCTCTCAAAACATTGACTGTTATTCTTAATAGTCTTTGTCGCTAGTTCTGTGGTATGATTAGAGTCATTGTCCATTTGGAAAGCCAACTATGCCCAAGTATCAATTTCCTGGCAGATGTCTTGAATGTTGCTTTCATATGTCCACATAATAGTCTTTTCTCATTAGGCCATCTAATTTGTGCACTAATCTCTCCTGCAGCAAAATAACCACATAACATGATGCTGTGGGAGTATTTGGATGTTTTCTTGGGTTCACAAGCTTCCCTTTTTTGTAACAATGGTTATTATGACCAAACACATACAGTACATTTTAGTTTAATCTACCACAGGATATATCTTCAAATATTACGGTCCTTGTTCCCGAGTGGTGTACAAACTGTAATCTGGCTTTTCATACTACTTTATGAGCAATAGTTTCTTTCCTGCTGACTTGCTTTTCTGCTGTTCACTGTGGATGATGACAGTCTCCTACCAGCTTCAGTCAGCATCTTCAGAAGGTCTCTTGTTTTTGTTATGAGGTTGATATGCACATTTTGTCTCAAAACACATTTATCCTTGAGACACAAAACCAATCTTCTTTCTGAAAAGCACAATGGATGGACATTTCCATGCTGTTTATATTTGCACATAATTGCTTGAACAGAAAAGCGTTGAATCTTCTGACAGCTGGAAATTGTACTCAAAGATGGACTAACTTATGGAGGGCCACCATTTTCTTCTGATATCTTGCCTTTGGATTTTTTCATAACGTCACACAAATATCAGTGTGTTTAAGGAGTTGCCTTAAAGTACATCCGCAGGTGTGGACCCATTTCCCAAACTGATGAAAGTCCTCTGGAGGAAGTAGAGTCTTTCACCTACATGGGCAGCATCGTCGACCAGCAAGGTGAAACCAACGCAGATGACAAAGATCAGCAAAGCAAGAGTTGCCTTCATCCGACTCAAGAACATCTAGGCATCAAGCGAGATGACCAAGATCTGATGGCTGTATGGGGGTGAAACGTACTTGGGCCTTCAGTGGGGGTTTAACAATTTAATTTACCACTGTGACATTAAAATTATACAACCCACCAATTCTATAGTATACAAAAAAACACTATATCACAAGGCCTGGTATTACAGAGGTCATGTTTAGCCCTAACATCAACATCAGTATTGAGTGATCAGATTTAAAGCATCTCACTAACTGTTCTGTTTGCAAATAAACACAGAGAGAAGAGAGCTAAGCTATTATGGAGGTTTCCTTCTGATATTTTTTTATATGGTCCCATGATACTGCATATTAATATGTAAGTTTATTTTTTTACACATACTTGGTAAATCCTCCAGATTATATGACAGGTCTTTTTTTATTAAAATTATATGGGTCATATCCTAAATATACATGCATTTATTCACAAAATCACATCTGTTCCAGCACATTTAAGCCATTAGCGTAGTTGCTGTCATCAGTTTCGCTGTGTTTTGAACTGGACCTGTCACGTTTGGTTGTTGAGGACCCAAATGCAGTGAGGCAGAGGCAGTGAGAAGTTCTTGAAGATCTAATGAAAACGACTGACAAAAAACGTACAAAGTCACTGGGAATGCACAAAGCCAAAGAAGAACAAAAACAGGAGCAAACTGATGCCGCACGACAAGGAAGAAAACAGGTAAGTAACAGGAGGAACCAACAAGGAGTGGGAGCAAGACAGGAGCTTAAATACTGGGAGTGTGAATGCTGGAACAATGGACTGGGGCTGATTGGATAACAGTTTGCAGGTATGGGGAAAGAGCTAAAGGGAGACTGAGGAGAAAGAGAGAATGGCAACAGGGGCTGAGGAGAGTAAACAGGGGAACAAAGAAAAAGAATCTAACAGTAACAGGATAACTAGAGACAGGAATTAAATATATTAAAACTAGCTAAGAAAGGACTGTACTAAAGTTAAACAGAAACAAGGCTGGTCTAATCAACATAAAAAACACAGGATAACAATAATCAAAAACTAGAGTCAGAAGAATAAACCTCAAAACAACCCAAAACCACCTAAGTCCTGACAGGACCAAATCACTTCCTGCCACCCATCTGAATTTTGTGCGTCATCCGGGTCACGGGACTGCAACCCAGCTATATCATTTACTGAACATAGGCCTGCTCAACCGATTCTGAAGGCCCTTTGCAGATTAGGCTGGATACTGAAATCTGATTGGATGAAACACCAATAATCCACACAGACATGTACAGGAAGCAGTTCAGCCAAGAGAAATGTCATAAAAAAAGAAAATAGACTATTGGAAGTAAAGTACAACAATATAATTGAACAAAAATTACAATTTAGGTTGTGGATATATGTTAGTAATTCTGATAGTGCTTAGGCCTGCAGAGAAGGCCTTGCAGGCCCTGACGGCCCACCACTGCTATTTATTAATAGTGCCTATGAAACATTTTGGTTAAGCTGGCTTTTATTTAGTAAAATCAGAGCAAAGATCTAAACACACTGTATGCCAGACTTTTCAAATTTGTATTTGTTAAAAAATTTGGAAACCACATTTTTTTCACTTGTACTTCCCAATTATATAACACTTTTTGTTGGTCTATTACAAGCAATAATCAATTAAACATTTTGAAGTCTATGGCTATAACATGACACAATATGAAAACGTTCAAAGTTTATGAATACTTTAACAAGGCACTGCCTATGAAAAAGTTTTTATTGTAAAAGTGTGCCCACTAAGTAGTGAAAACACCTATAACTTCTGACACATACTTGGTGGTCACAATAATACACAATCCTCCAGATTTTGTGGTATTTTCAAATCCTGCCAGTATCAATGTTGACTCACAGTCATTTGAGTGTTCCAAAGAAAACACTTCATAGCTATGCTCTGTGAACTGTTACTGTGGCTTTCTTGTTGTTGAGTTTTCACAAAGCTCATGCCAGTATACCTCTTAATTCAATTTATGAAGAATACACACCCCATATAGTTGTGGATAAGCCAGCAAATCCGTTCAAGGGATAGTTCAGATTGGTGAAAGAGGGATTCTGTGGAAAGGTGAGGAGTAGTCAGTATCTTGCAGCAACTGTAGCATTTAGGTGACTGAAAAACAAAAAGATGTTCTCACCAGAGAGTCTATATTCCTATGCACTGTTGTCGCTTCAGTCTTGGGTTGTTACATTTGCAATTTGCATCCCCAAAAAAAATGTTTTCAAACAATTTTTTCGTTTTGAAAGTTTCAAGAACAATTGAAACATTTCTAACACAAACATGGTAATTTTGAGTGTAACAGTGGGATTCTTAAGAAGAAGTACTGTATTGACAAATATTACTCAGACATTAAATAATGACAGCAAATCTCATCTATTTTTGTAGCACTGGGCCTGGATCTGTCACTATGCCCAGGGCTGTGATTAACAAGAAATCAATTCATCAGCATTTGCCTCTATCTGTGCTTCACAATGTCACTCAAATGTATAATCAAGTTATTTTACAGATTTATCGTTGTGTGTGTGGTAAAGGTGTTTGGGTGATGCTGTCCAAAAAAGGTTTCCCCTTTCCTATTATTGGACACACCTCTTTGTTAGGTCTGTAACTCAATCGGCTTCTTTTCTGACACTATACCTGACTGAGGAAAAGCAGCAAAAATAAATGACAGTGTACATGTATGGCAAGGCAAGACAACTTTATTTATATAGCAACTTTTGGCCAAAGGCAACTCAAAGTGCACACACATAGAAGTTAATAGCATACATTAAGATATAACATATCAAAACAGATTTAGATTAAACAGATTCAATAAAATAAAGTTAAAAAAAACTAGGTTCAGAATAGGCAATAGCAAATAAAAAGGTTTTTAACTTTGCTTTAAAATAGCCCAGGGTGGGAGCTTTCCTACAGTCTTATTAGCTTATTACAGATTCATACATATATATATATATATATATATATATATATATATATATATATATATATATATATATATATATATATATATATATATATATATGGTCTAGGTTGAAATACAACAATTTCACATCAAAAACTTCCAGGGACGTGAACAACTATGGCCAGTCAAGCTATAGTTGACAGAGTAATTTCACTCTTTCAGCAATTCATATTCCTATATTATATCAACGTATTCTGTCCATGTCTACCTCTATTTTGTAACTTTGCCTCTGTAACGAAACCATTCCATTGACCTTTTCCTAAATCTATGTTGTATGGGTTTATTTTTTTGTTGTAGCTAAGCATTTTCATAATTTACAACGAAAATGCATTTAAAGGTGCTAATGTGTAATCTAATTAAACTGCATAACATTATTTAAAATACTTTGTATTATTTTATATTCCTATTGATTTTGGTTTTGATCCCCATTGAGGCCAGATTACTCTTAGAAAATATGACCCCTGATAAAACCAAAATAACTCTGCCTTCCATCTAGTAGATATTTTCAATGGACTCATTTAAAGGGAACCTATTATACAAAATTCAGTTTTTGCATGTTTTTGTACTTCCATTTGGGTATTTATTGCTTCTAGAAACACTCCAAGTGCCAACCCCCACTTCTCCCCACCACCATTTCATATAAATATTTTACTGGTGTCTGCAAAACAACCTGTTTCAAAAAACTCTAAATTGTTGTGTCACAATTCCGTTACCTAGCAACCCCAAGTGGAGCTCCACCCTCTTCATTACAAGAAGACCGTCACGTTTGTTCTGCTGGTTTTATCGCTACACAATGGCTGCTGGTAAAGGCAAATGTTTTGCTGTCAGATGTGTTATAAAACCTGTGTCCATGCATGTACTGCCAGTCACGGAGAACAGAGCTGTGGCTTGGTTTTATTTTTGATAGCAATGTCCCCACGATATTTCCAAAGACAATTTTTGTTTAGTTTGCGCAGATCACTTCAGGAAGGAGTCATTCCAAAACTACTAATAATACACGGCAGGATGTGCAAAAAGACTTTGATTGAAGGCAGGTTCTGTCCCTACTGTTTGTCAACATACTGTAGATGATGACAATGTAAGTACATAATGATGTCTTGTGTGTTTTGCATTGTTTTTCGGCATGAGCAACAATGATTTGTCATTTAGCACAAGCTAACACCGAACCGTAGCCTCTTCTAGTCCTGTATCTCACGTTACATTACCCACAATAGTTGCGCATTTACTGTTGGAACTGTAGTAAACTGAAAGTGATAGTCTACATTGAGAAGATGCAGTGTCCAACCTGTGAAAACATGTCGGACACTTGGACATTACCGACATTGTCTGATCTGGTCTTCAGTATGTTTCAGTAATGCTCCATGCGAACAAGGTTTGCACTGAAATGTTGGCAAAGTATTCTGTTTTACAAACAATCTGAAGGAAAAACAGCTTGAAATTTATGTTGAATTAGAATTAATTTAGGAGGAAAGAAATGAATTTTGACACTTGCCCAAGTTTAATGAGCCATTAGCTGGACTAACCATGGAGAGCTAATCTCAGAAAAATATTGCTGATAACTCCACAGAACTCCATTAAAAAAAAAAACTCAAATTACACCCTTTGTGCCTAATTGAATTTGATTTTTTTTGCCAAAAATAATGTTAAATATATATATATATATATATATATATATATATATATATATATATATATATATAAAATGCAGCATAATATTTAGGACATAATAAAAAAAATTACATTGACTTTTTAATTTAGACGTTTTCTGATAACATCTTCCTGTTTTAACTGAAATCCAGATTTGAACCATTTTGTGGACAACCTTGGGGATTTATTCAGAAAGTGTATCACTGTTTTCCAGCCCTAAAAGTGACATCCTAATGCTTGTAGCTATAAATGTGTTGTTTTTAAACTGCAAGCTTTTTATTGTTGGCATAATTCCAAGTAAAGTAAATAACAAAATACAACATAGAAATATGTTTGTTATGTGTAAAGTTTTGATTTGTTGACTTGTTTTGTATTCACAAACTCTAAATTCAATACATTGTTGCTGAGCAAACCAAATTCTGCTTTGTCAACCTAACTTGTGCCGTAGCTCCTTTTGAAAAGCAGGGTCACGCTCTCACCACAAAAAGTCCATAGCTTGCTGACACTATTGTACATAAATTTCCAACTGTTTCATTACAAGACTTAAACAGACTTAAGGAGGAGGATGTAAGATGCACCGCTGCACTTTCAGTGACACGCTTTCCCAGGCTCTGCTCCAGCAAGCATCTTGCGTCACAGCTCTGGGTCTCATGTGGTTTTTCTGTGGTTGCAACTGCTCCAGTTCACAGAGTAAGCACTGAGTTTGTGAAACATTTCTAATGATAACAGATCCGTCCTCACATAGTCGCTGGCTGTAACAGTAAAAAAAAAAAAAAAAAAAAAAAAAAGCAGCTCTTTAACAGACAGAATAGAAACACCTGAAAGCGATAATTCCAGATCCGGTTTTCCAGTTTGGGGAAATCTCCCAGGATTTCTTTGAATGAAGCCCAGAGCCACTCAGAAGGCTTGGGTTCAAATATGATCCTGTCCTAATGACCTTAGCAGATGTTTCAATTGGAATTGTGAAGTCACAGTGATACTGCCTTGAGCTCCAACCCTCATCTGTGCTTATTTAAGCAGCAGAAATGTCATTACATACATTACAATACATCCCTGTAGGATGTATTGTGAGAAGAGTAACCTGGAGTATGGTTAAATAGAAGAAAAACTCTTCATATTGTATTTTCTTGAATTATTTTTATTTTGTTCTTTGGAAAAATATCATATTTACTAACAGTTACATGGGGAAATAAAAAGAGATTAAGGAAAAGTTTTAAAAAGAGTCTTTTGCATTACCTACTAAACAAGAAGTGCTTCAAGTACCTTGTGTGTAGTAATGTCATGATGTGTTTCCATAAAGAATAAAATGTACTTCTACTTGCATTGCATGAAACTAAATGTTGCACAAGAATAAAATCACATGCTCGTCTCCTTACTTTCACCTACAGTCCCTTACAAAAGAATTTACATATTTTATACTTTGTTACATTTTATAACAATATGACCACAAACTTCAATGTCTTTACTTGGAATGGAATGTGATAAATGTGCTGGAGAACTTTATTGAACAAACAGCATCATAAAGACCAACACACAGGTTCAGAGTGGAACTTTATTTATAAAAATGTAAGAAAAGGGAGAAAAGCAAAAAAAAAAAAAAATAATAATAATTTTAATCTTTTTTAATAAAGCAAGCCTCTACATTTTTACATTTTATATTTTCTTACAGCTAATGAAAACAAGACATTTAAGATTAGAATTGACAGAGCAATAAAAAATATTTTTAATACATAAATGTGGGCTTAATGAAAAGTATGTTTAATATCTGCTTATTTTCAAAAAATTACCTTTAACAAATGAGTCTCATATTCTGACTTTCTGGATTATTCTAATATTCTGAAAGCATATTCTAATTTACTGAGTATGACTGTACTTTGGGGACATTTCCCCATGATATTTTCTTAGGTGAAAGAGAATATTTAACTAGACATCACATGGAGGATTGTTTTGGTTTTCAAGAATATTGCCTAGAAACTGAAGGCAAGCATGAAAAAATAATAATCTAACAAACACATAATACATCTGACATACATATCACATGAATGACATGTATGTGAACATATGAACATATGAATGGAATCTGGAAATCCAGGCTCATTTTCATTCATTGAGTCCTGGTGTGTGTTTCATTAAAGGCAAAGAGTATACATTTTACTAAAATGATATTCAAACCTGACTTGAAAGCAGAACAACATAGCCATTCTGTAGTTATCAACACACGTTTGCAGTTTACACAATGGCTCTACGTAATTGGTTACTTATGTGATATACTGCTGGAAAGCACATATTGCTTTGATTTAGTAGTTCTAAAACATTTTGTGATGCAGTCATCTCAACAGGTGCAATCAGTGCCAAATACATGATAGTAGTGCTGATCTGTGTTCATTCAAGCCACTCGCTCCAGCCTTGATAGCAAACAAAGCTGGAGCCTTTTGAGCCCAGGAAAAGCAAATGCAATCTCCAAGTAGTAAAGCAAGTCCAGTTGGAGGGGAATTAATCCAATCTGGGGGAGCATCTACAGCATTAAAATTTAAATCATAATTCTAAATCTGAAATAGGTGAAGGCCTAGATGAAAGAGATACAATTTTTTTTTTTAAATGAATTGGTCAGTCAACATTAAGTGGCTGTAAAAACTGTACATACACCTATTAATATGGGTGTGGCAAAAATGGTAATGGTAAGGGCATGCTCTGAAAGAAAAGACATCCTTCCTGCAAAATCTATAAAGTGGATACCTGATGAGCTCTTAGTCTTACCTGTGCTTGCATAAAAACACTCTTCAGATGAGCCATGAGTAAACAAAACAAAGGTGAACCTCTGTCTTTTGTAAACGAGTCCCTTAATCTGGATATCTGTTCAGATGGCGCAGGCAGCCTAGATGAATGATAAGTCCCCAGAGCGAGTCCATCCGCCATCCCATGTGTCTGCATGGAGCGGTAAAGAGAGCAGTGAAACTACCCAGCGACTGCTGGTTTATAATCAGTCAAACACAGGCATGTCAGCCCTGCGTCCTGTGACATTGGCGCTATGCACACTGGTAGCTCAGAGAAAGCCTGCAGAGCTCTAAAATTCATCCTTGCTTCTTACTGAATAGGATCAGTTCATTTTCATAACCCATGATAAATTGATGTAACCCATTTATGAAGCTGTTCCCATCAGAGTGGTCCCTCTGGTTCATCAGACACAGATGCAGGTAGTCATAGGATGATTGTGCATTTAAAACTTTTGAAAATAGGAAGCGAAATGCAAATGTAGACATTAGTTCTTGAAACAGTACTAGACAAGCTTAAGGGTGGACATGAAACATTTACAAATACCTGTTAAAAGCTTGTTTTTTGAAATCTAAAAATATGGCATCAGGATAAATGATTTTAGAACATCTTCTTCCTTCAATGTAGAAATAAAGTGCCACTCAATTGAAAAAACAGACTGAAATACAGTTACATAAGTGTGCACATCGTTGAACTATTACATTCTTGACCTTTTGAGTTTTTACAGCTGTCTTTTTCGATGGCATGAGACACCTTGACTTGTGTTTTTTGACCAGTTTTTGTTTTTATTTTTTTTGCAACAAGCTTAAAATGAAATGTGGAGTTCCTCTTAATCTTGGACCTACTGTCATAGCTCGGAAGTTTTTTTGGTTTTTTTTTCTCCAACATTGACAGATTTTTGGAGCCATTCACATTTCCAGTTCCAGATATCCAGTTCTTGTTGCACCATATTTTCTCCACCTGATGATGACTTCTTGTACTCCACTCCTGAAAGAATCTACAGACAGACAGACAGACAGACAGACAGATAGATAGATAGATAGTTTAAGACCTTGTCCTTGGAGTTGCTCTGGTTGGCCCCTTTGGGGAGACGTTACCTAGACCTGGGAGTATAGAGTGTGTATGAGTGTGAGTGGGTGTGTGACGTCCATTTTTTTGTGTGTTTTTATGTTGGGTGAGTGAGTGTGAATGTCTGTATGTGAGCATGAAGGTAGGAATGTGTGATTGTGTTTGTGTGTCAGGTTGGGTCCTGGGCTGCCCCATCTCCTGGATCATCTTGGGCCCCCCACTCAAAACGTAGGGCCTATTTCCCCTCCGTCACACTCCCCTCTAGTGGCTGGTGCCTCTGCCCGCTGGTGCGTTGGTGGATCTTGGTGTCTGGGGCTGGGTGACAGGGTATGTGCCGGCTCATCCTGGTGGCTGAGGGGACCTGGGTACCCTGGAACAGTCGGGCCTCTGCTGGGGGGATTGTGCCCTCTGGGCTTGGGTCTCTTTGTCCATGGCCAGATCTGCTCCAGCATAGTGGGTTGCCGGCAGGGCTTGTGGGCTCGTCGCTGCAGCCCCCTGGGGCTTCTGCATAATGGCTGAAGATCTGTTGGGCCCTACCTTGACACTCTGACAACAACTCTGTATGCCACACTACAGGACAGGACACGTAAATAAATAAATAAATAAATAAATAAATAGGACCTGGTTTTTAAAGGTTAGTGGAGAAAACAAAAACCTGAAAATGAGTGTCACAGATTTGCATTGTTTCTGGGACAGAAAAGAGAAACGGTAAATAGAGCAGGGAATGGCCACAGACAGAAACTAAAGGTGATTTATGATGGAAAATCCCTGTTTGTCTTGCAGTTTAGCTCTCAGATTCAGATGTACTTCTCACGTCACAGCCAGAGGAAGCTGCAATGCTTGTTTCTAAGCGTCTGAAAACATGTCAGACAGGTTATCTGCTTGGATCGAGGAAATTATTTAAAGTGGTGAAAAAAAACCCACAAAGTCTGGCTCTGATGCACTGAAAATATACACGTGTACAAATCCACATGTTGGAGCAGAACTATGAGACTCTCCAGAGGAAACAGTGCACTCTGCGCATACACACATAATGCATGTTGCAATGAGCGATGCTTGTGTGTCTGGCTAGGAGACTTGTGTTTGTGTGTTGCCCATTCATGTGTGTGTAAATGTGTCTGATTAGGGCTGGAGGGGTGGGGGTGGAAGGTTTTGCAGGTGGCTCACTCCGGTGTTCTGCCAAGAAAGCACAAACCCCTGGGGTGGGGTAGAATAAATGAAAGTGGAAGAGGAGCAGGAGTGCAAAGAGGAGTAAGGGAAGGTTGAGATTACTTGATTTAGATGGTGATTATCATAATCAATTAAAAGCTGTTTTTGCTTTAGTCTCAGTACCCCATGACTCTCACTGGGGCTTGGGTGTGACTTCCAGAGAGGGGCTTGGCCAGATGACTTCATTGCCATATGGTATCTAACCTCTCAGTCACACTCATTTACAACAACACAAGCATACCCATTCTCCAAACACTCCCTTTGTATGACTGTATGACAGCACTCAGCTATTCTGATAAAACCATGCCCTATACATATTCAGTTAGTCAGGTGGAATCAGGAGTATGTGGCCTCACAGTCACCCTCCCTGCACAGAATGGTTTATGGGTAGGTTTTGGGAGGAACCCAAGGAAAATGCAAAGACTCACACATTAGCTGCTCATCAATTCTTTTTCTTGTTCATTAGTCAAAACAAAATCTCATGTTTAAAACTTAGTGACACTCTGGAATTTTTGTTTTTCATACAAAGTAAGGACCAGATTAACATTAGAGGGCCAACTGGATCCCCACGCATGGCAACTTTGAAAAAAATTTATTGTTCTATATTTTCCACAGGCTATTATGCAGTGCTGAAATATTAGAAATCAAACCATTAAACATGGGTGTATTTGTATTGGGCATATCTTGATGTAGGTGTTCTAGTGCAAACATGGATAAAGGAGCCTGCTGATACTAAAACTCATGCAGTCCTGGAAAAAGTTAAGCACACAGTCATTTCTGGAGTTTAAAGATTTAAATTATCTGATCTTTATCAAAGTTATTTTAAGTACAACTCAAGTGTATAAATCAATACAAAACCGATTCCATGCTGTCATTATTTATTAAACAAAGATTGACCCGAAATGGAAGCTTGTGAAATACCCGTGGTGGGGGCGCGGATGTCTGTAAGGCTACTATCATTACTAGGTCTCTTATTTGTTTAACCCCTTAACTGTCACCCTCAAAATGCTTACATGTTAGTCAATGGGTCCATGAGGACACTGGTGTCAGTATCAGTAATGACATTTAAGTGGTTACAGAGAAGAAACTCCCGGAGAATTAAAACACAGAAAGTTAGGATGCGAACACAAAGAAAACTGCTAAAACAAATTTTTTTTTTTTTAGTTTTTTGCTATCTGTCCGTCCCTCAGTCTGTTCCTTTTTAACTTACCGAAATGAATTAGGTTTTCAATGGTATTTTATTCTAATTTTCAGAGATGCACTTTTAAAGGTAAAGTCCAACTTCTTGTGCAACATAAACCTGCAATGAACCAAAACTGGAACTCACATCTGAACCCGATTCCAGCAACAACCTCAACTGTATCCATGACCTCAAACGGAGAGATCCACGCATGATTGAATTTGCACTTAAAGGATCACATACTCGTGTAATTACTGTGCATTTAAAGAAAATATTGCTGGTACAGAAGTCAATAGAATTAGGACTTACAAAAGGCTGTGCATTGACAAGACTATTAATGAGAAAGTCAAAACAGATTTTGATATGCTGACAACAGCGAAAATATGGAATGCATTACGGAAGTGAAAGACTTGAGGACGAAGACACAAACAAACACATAAATCCACAGACAGACACATAGACGATTGGGGAGACAGACAGGCACCCTCTATCACTGCCGTCTCCTTACATTATATCTCCCTTTCTCTATGCCTCTATCACTCCATCTTGCAACCTTTAGCCTTTACTCCTGTGACATTGCTCTTCCCCCCTTTGAGACTCAAAGAGTCTGTCAAGTTCCCTAAATATACCAGGTCCATCTTCTTCAGTCCATCTTCCTCAACTCCTACTTTTTGGCAGTTTCTTGGCGGCTCTATAAAGGTTAATGAGAACATGGTGTGGGTGTTGGTGTGTTGGGGTGAGTTATGGGTACTGCAACCAGGGGACCTCAGAGAGAGCCTATTGAGTGCACTGTTGGGCGAAGGATAAAAGAGAAAAAGGAAAGAGGGAGGGCAATTTAGGGGTTCAGAATGCCAAGTGCTGATGTGTTTGTTTTTCATCACTGCTGTTCCGGGCAATGACAGAAAAAGAAAAGAAACGCCAACATTAATATATTATAGGCAGACTGGAAAATCAGCTCTCAAAGTAGTAATTATATAATGAAAGTGTCTTATCACTAAAACATTTATCATCTCTTCCAATCAACTTTCACACATATAATCCTATAAACAACAAAGTATCTTCAGTTTCCAATCATCTTATCTCTTTGCCAAATAAATAAAGGAATTTATATTGATTCTAAAAGTAAATTTTGAATCTTTGTGCCTGAATGTGAAGTTGCTCACATAAATACAACAGAAAAGGTGGCAGTTACATTAACCATTGCTGTGACTTGACCAGAGAATGAACATATTTAACAGCATGGCCCCCATTCAAACCCATGACTTTTACTGTATCTTTTCAGCTGTGTCTGACAAGTTTTACACAGAGCAGAGGTGTTTTATGCAAAGTTTGAATACCTGTCTTTATAAGGTAGTGTGTGGCTCCTGTTGCGTGCAGAGACAGTTCCAGGCATGCAGGATTGTCTGGCTTCACACTGGAAAGGTAACGTATGGGACAGGTTTGAAGGGGAAGGGATTCGAAAATCAGCATCAGCCCATATTGCTGTGTAAATGTGCTTCAAGAGATACATACATAAACAGAACCGCTGAGTGACAGTTTGGGCTGCTGAGCTGAAAATTTTCATTAGAATGAGTAATTGACAATAATATGGTAGGGAAAATGTTTTAGGTATATTATAAAAAAAAACAATGATGTCCAACTTTTAAGTAAAAACTGAAATTAAACAAAAAATGCAGCACCAAAGTTATTTCATGTTCAGATCTCATCCTAATGTCCTAATTCAAATTCAAGAAACTGATATTTTCAGATCCAGAAAACTTTTTAATTACTTAAACATTGAGCGTTATTCGACATGATTTTGTTAGGTTACATACAAATGAACCACCCATTCACATATTTTGCTGTATTTTGTTGCACATAGTTTGATAATTACTTAAAAATGTTTAAAATGATTCTTTCAAGCATATATTTATATTTTCGTCAGCTGCAGAGTGGCTAAATCTGAACTTCAGACATTTGAGAGGGCGGAAGCAGGTGCTGTCAACCCTGGCTTTATGGTGTTTGAAACATTGTTAAAATAGACTTAAAAGTAGCTATGTTTGGCAACAATGTTTTCTGGTAGTATTAGTATTGCAATTAAGAATGCCTGTCCACTGTTTGAATAATAGTAAAAGGGGTGCAGAGATAGAATTACCTCACAATATATGACAACACACATCATTGGATTCCCAATGCTAGATGAAAATTTTCAGAATATTTCTGTGAAAACTGAAAATCTTAGGGGGGGTTTTGCAGTGGTTTTACAAATCAAAAACTTTGTGTTAAAGAATCTAACAGTAGAATAGCAGAATATTCCATCCCACGTCAGACTAATCCTTGTGTTGTTATTTTTATGCGTGCCTAATTCTAGGGTAGTCCTGATACCAAAAAAAGTTCAAAACATTTTAAATGCTCCCTTTTATGTTTTTACAAATAATACAATATTTTCATAACTCTAAAGCTGTGTTCAAAGTAGAATTTTCTAGTTCAGGTTTAATCAGTCCAGGTATTTTAGATTTTGAACTAGAAATAAACAAAAGCAGTCAAGACTCATTAAGACTATCAAATAGGTTAACGCCCGTAGGATGCTTTGCAGCAGGGGGCTAATTTTAGCACCTTTTGCAGCAAACAGCTGGCCAGTGGCAGTGTTTTCACAATGCTTAGAATAGAATCACATTGTGTGATGCTAAACATTGAGAGTTGCACCAAACACCTCAATAAAGTAGGGGTATAAGTCAAGAGCACATAATCCTGACATTTTATAGCTGCTTTAATAACTTTTTGCAGCAGTTTGGGCCATTAGTTAGCTTAACATTATTAGCTTAATTAAAACAACATCCTCTGTATTTATTTTCAAGACTGTGAATCTCAAAACACATGTATAATATATTGTGTCAGAGTCTTTCAACAGGATACCAATACTCCTAAAACTTATGCATTTCCAAGGCAAATAGAGGTTGAGATATCAAAACTGCAAGAGTATTTGTAGATTGTAATGATTCCTAATTGTGTCAAAGACTTCCAACAGGCTACCAGGATTTCCTAGTTCTACATGCTGTGGATTTGGATCAGTCTGACATCAGACTCACGAATGTCAGCATCAGTTCTGATACAAACAGTGGAACAGATCAGTCCCATTCCTAGGTCTTAGTGTATATGTTCAGTTTAACAAGGGTTCTAAATCAGTTAATTTTTCACATGATCAGATGAAAAAGGCTACTAAACCTAGCATCTTTGAATATGTGTAGATAACATTTTAGCCCACTTGAAATAAGCGCATTTTTTAATCTATGACTAGTTAGGTGGCTTGCTGGTGAATCAACATGCTGTAAAGCTTTTCTGTAAAATCTATGCTCACTTTTAATGGTATTGTAACTATATAGTTGTAAATATTCTATCAAGGGGTTAAAACAGGATGGCTGATTTCCCATATTTTATTGTGTGGAAATATAAAACAGTATCAGTGCTAAAAACAAATGTAAAGTTTCCTAATAGCAAATAAAAGATGTATAGCTGTATTTTAGAGGAACAGATAGGAAGAAAGATTTGGTGAAAAGTCAATATGACAAGGAGACAGAGGAAGTGGAAGACCCCCAGCAGCCCACGCAACCCCAACTCGTTTGCTGTCTGACCCATATCGCCTCTTGTGAATGGAAGGAAATTGTCTCCTGAAAAAAAGCTATTTTAAAAGCATGAGCAACAATAATAGAATCGTGCTGGCTTCTGAGAGCAGTACAACAATCTACTCAAGACAATACCAGGACAAGACGGAGAAAAAGAAGAAGAAGGGAAATAAAGACAGGCAAAAGGACAACCAGGGAGGTTTGTTTCTATTAGCCTTTAATAAATATCTGACAGATTTCCTGAGGAAATATCGCAGATCACATGTAAAATAGTTTGAGACTGATGTCAACTGCAGTAACATATGAAATCTATTAGTGCAGAGCCACAGCAAACATGGGGTGAGAGGGAGTGAGCAAGCAGCAGAGGAACAGGGAATGAGAGAGAGACAGAGAGAGAAAGGGAGAGAGGGGGAGCACTGCTGAAAGTGATGCAGGAGAAAAAAAATCTCACAGGCTTTCCAAATTCTTCAGGAGGTAAAAAAGTCAGCCAAGACGCAAAATCAGAAAAAGGAGAAAAAAAATAGAACAGAAGTGCATGCCTGCACTCATACACACACACACACACACACACACACACACACACACACACACACACACACACACACACACACACACACACACACACTTCAACACTGATCTCCACATCCTGCTGGGTTCTGAGCCAGCAGTGAAATGAGTGCCCGCACATTGCTGCCAGCCCCAGGGAGGGATGGAGAATGGATGTACACACACATATATGTATACACACACAGAATGATGGACAAAGTAGAAAAAAAGAAAAGAAAAAGAAGAAAAAAGAAAGGACTGGCAGGAGAAAAGGTCTGCCAAGAGTGATACCATTTGTAACATTAGATACCTTCAGGGCAATGCCTTGAAACCTATTTCTTTATTCTGGTTAACCTCTTCGACAACTATTGTTTACTTTAAAATCTGGGCTTTCTGCAAATTTCTACTTCAAGAAATGCATGCATTTGTAATTCTGTAATTACAAATTACTTTGTAATTCTGAATGAAACTAACATTTTTTTAAGTGCAGCATGCTTAACAACAACAACAAAAAAATGCTTGATGCATGACAGCAGTAATGTTTTATTGTCGAACACGTCTGGGTTACCCTGAAATTCTGCAGTGCACATGCTCGCTAATTATATCTGTGAGAAAGTTCATCAGTTTAGGACAGAGATAGTGAATGTCACACAAGCAATCCTTAAATCTTTCAAAGGTTATACATTCACATTTCCACCCACACACACATGCATGCGCACACAGTGTGGTGGTTCTGTATTTTGGAAAGAGGAACTTGTACTGACCCAGTGGTGCCAGTATGTCTGTGGCAGTGTGGCAGCTATGGTGTTCCGCCACCCTCACCCATGCTCTCCACCGAGACCCAAACCACAAGCCCATACCCACAATCCAGAGAAGCCAGTATGAATATACCCACCACACACAAACACACACATGTGCGCACACACACCTCACACACAGACAACCAACCACACATACCAAGTAAAGAGGTAGAGTTCTGGAAAATGAGAATGAGTGAGGTTTCTCTTTCTCTGTCTTTTTTTCTCTCCTTTTTAATCATCCAGGCCTAAAAGGGCACACAGAGTTCAATGGGGACGAGGACGTTTGTAGGCGGGGTGCTGCTGTTGCTGCTACAGAGATGAGCAACATCCTTACTACATACTACGCTGCCCAGCATGGGAAGTTGAGATGGTGACTGTGCTGAAAGACATCTGTCGCAAGGCATGTGGACAAGGACGAATGGGCATGTTTGGTAAACATCAAAATCAAAATGTAAATACTCAAAAGTACAAGCTCTGTAGGAGAGATGAAACTAAAAATGTAGAAGATTTGGAGTTAGTGAGTTACCTCTGACAAGGTACCCAACATTTTCATTGTGAGGAAAGGTACAAGATCGGGGTGGGGTGGGGGTCTAAATAATTATCTCAGTCTTTTTTGGTACAGCCACAAGGGGGCAGAAATGCTTAGATTTCATGGAGAGCAGGAAAACCATTAAAGTAAAAAAATATGTCATAAAGACTGCAAATAAATTACTTATTTAAAATACTTTAGATGTAAAAAAAAAATCTTTAAATATTTCTTTGACGGCTCCAACAAATTCTTACTTTAGGAACATATGTATTGTTTTTGCTTGCTATATATCTTTATTCACAAAACATACAAACAGCACTATATGTACGTGTTTTATTGATATGGTGTTACAAAATGAGTGACTTCCTTCAGTTATTACAAGGCAGTTTATAAGTTATTGTCTTCAAACTCTACATCAAGGCCTAATTCGAGCCCTTTGCTTACATTACCTTGCATAAGTATTTATTCTTTTTGAACATTTCCACATTTTGCTGTCTCACTACTACAAATTTCAGTGTTTTCTATTGGAATTTTATTTAGTTTAACAGACCAATAAAAATTAGCACATAAAGCACATAATTGTGAAGTGGAAGGAAAATGATGCAAGGTTTTCAACTTTCTTTAAACAAACAGAAGTCTTAGAAGTTTGCCGTGTATATTCAGCTCCCATCAGTCTGACATCATGAAATAAAATTTAATGCAACTAACTGCCTTCACAATTCTTGAGTTTACCAGGTTGTAATTTATTCTCAGTATAAATACAGGTTTAAAGCAGTTGTAAACCATTATCCTAAGAGTGACAACAAGAAAGCTATTGTTAAACAGAAAGACATGTTGTCCCATTTACAAAAAAAATGTAGAAGAAAGTGCTTTAATCAAAAGAGGCCGAAATGTAACTTTAAATTTAACCTACATTTCACATCACCCTGAGCCCACCATCCCCACTATTAATCATGGTAGTGGTAGCATCATGCTGTGGGGTCCTTTTCTTGCTGTGGGGCAAGGAAGCTGTTCAGGATTGATGGGAAGATGAATGGAGCCAAAGAGAAGGAAGTCCTGGAGGAAAACAGGTAAGAAGCTGCAAAACACCTGCGACTCGGGCAGAGATTCACCTTCAAGCAGCACAACAACTCTAAACATATTACATTGTCACAATGAAATTATTCTGATCAAAGCATATTCATGTGTTAGAATAGTCCAGTCAAAGTCCAGATCTAAATCCACTGGATAATCTTGAGCCGGACTTAAAAATTACTGTTCACTGATCCTCTTCATCCAATTTGATGGAGAGTAATCTATTTTGTAAAGAAGGATTAATAAAAATTTCAGTCTCTAGATGTGTGAAGCTTGTGAAATCTTGCAGCTGTAATTGCAGGGAAAGATAGTCTTAAAAATGGATTGACTGGTGGGAGTTGAATACGCTTTGTAGATCTTTATTTTAAAAGGAAAATCAAAAACCATGTGTTATTTTCCTTCCAATTCACAATTATGCACAATTGTGTTGGTTATTTCATAAAATCAAAATAAAATATACTACAATTTGTTGTTGTAATTTAAAAAATGTGGAAAAGTTCTGAGGTAACAATGCTTCAGCAAGAACTGTATGCTCGACTGATTTATCTCCTCATAATTCTAAATTGTTATTAAGCTGCTCAGGTTGGCAAAGACAAACACAATAAAGTTAAAAAGGTCATGTTTGATTCAATGGAACCAGATCACTTGAAATTGTACTTAAAGCAGATGAGTAAATATTCTCAGTCATTTTCCATGTCTGCCTTGTGTATAATGTGTTTATAATCAGCCGAGCAGAGTGTGCTCCGCCTGCAGTGAAAGCATCCCTTCACTTTGGCGTGGAACACTGTGTACAAGCGCCATGGTGTTCATTTAAATTTAACACCAAATACTCTGCACCTCACCTCAGAATATGTATGTCTGTGAGTGTGTGTGTGTGCCCTGGGTGCTGAAGGTTAAGGATCTTGTATGTGATCTACTGGTGGAGTAATGGCCCAGTGGAGTAGAAAGTGATGAGAAGCTGGTGTTTGGAACCAAAGCAGGCCCTTATAAGGACTCCTGGAGCTGTTTTCTCTCCCTCTTTGCCGACTCGCTTCTCTCCAAAAGTGCTGCAAGGTCGGAAGAGAAGAAGACATCCTTCCAAGTCAACATATTTACATATTTGCAACGGCATGGGGATATTCAGCTGAGTGTTGGCAGGCCCAGCAGTGGTCAGCCAAGACAGCTGGGCCTCGGCTGTGTCCTTATCAACCTATCTCTATCTACAGCAGACGAAACAATACACATTTGACAGTCTCAAGAAGGGCTCTGGACATCTTAAGATGTTATCTTTGGTGAAGAACTTAGAATGAATTTATACATGTAGAACATAATGTATTATATAGCCTTCATCCATAATGAACTGTAAAGCTATAGAGAGGAGTTGCCATAATGTAGGGATTTTTAAACATCATCATGTGGTACTTTGCAATATCTCATATATTTATGTTTTTTCACGTAAGTACCCAAGGGAACCCCTAATCTTCCTCTCCACCCTCCACTTTAACATACCCCCCTTTCTCTCACCCCTTTCCTGCTCTCTCACCCCCATAGCTCTTGTGAGGAACACAGCACCGTGTTTCTCTTGGCAGAACTCTGCAGGCTGTCCCTGCGTGCCTGAAAAACCAGCGTTCTCCCCCTCATCCCTTGCAGCCAGCGTGCGCATTTCTCACATTTTCTGCCTGCTCTCTTTCACTCTGGCCTCCCCACAGCATCCAGCCTCCCAGACACTACAGTGCAGGGCGGGGAGAGATAGGTACTCTTGCTTACATTACATCCACATCCTCTATTGTCGCTCTTCCTAGAGTTCTTTGTAATTTATAGACACTCTATCCCTCTTTGCAAAGATGTTTTTGCCCTCTTTGCTCAGACTGAGAAAGCCAGGTGTGTGAGAGCTTTAGTTCTTAAAGTAATGAGAAAAAGCTGTTAATCTGAAAGTTTCTAATGGATGGAGGAAACCGGGTGTCTGGTAGGCATGGTGTCAATTTGGGGGCAAACAGATGTCTCACCAAATTAGAAAAGACAGACTTTCAGACTTGCCCAATGACACAGGTGCAAGATTCAAGTCAAATAGAGGAAGTGGAGCTCTGAAAGTGGAGGGTAAGCTTTGATGAACTGGATTAAACTGAAAGAGAAGCCAGGTGAATCCATGCACACACATATGAACACTTTTTAGGACTTCACTGAAGCAGCTGGAATGGAATCCATTTGACTGTGGAGGATGGACATTTACCCTTCATCCCACACACCAGGCAGTTTGGCAGCAGATGACTGCTGTATTTATTATTTAATTTGTTTCTTCTAAACTTTCATTTAAACTTTATTTCCTCTGTGAGACTGGGGTCTGGGCATTGCTACATAAATGAACATTCTGAGAAATCAGGAATGGGGGAAGAAATAAAAGGAAGGGAAGAGAGAAAAAAGAAAAAAGTGCAGCCTGTCTCTTGGGTGCCCTTTTTGCCATCCCATTTCCTATGCATCTGGTCTGTGTTTGTGCTGGGAGGGAGAGGGGGGGAGCGAATGGGGGGACGGCCGTCTGGGGCCGATTAATAACCAGTGATTTATAGGAACTTTTATAGAATAATACAATAAAAATGTGTGCGTACGTGTTTGCAAGCGTATGTGTATGCACTGGCCCGAATGTGCACAATGCTTTTCTAATTCTGGGGAATCAAAAACAAATTATCAGGAAAAAAAACACAGGCCGCACTCAAGATAAATTGGGCACAGATGGAGGCAGGAAATAAAAAGAGCGGAGGTGAAGACACTCAAAAAGACAAGCCCAAGAGGAGGATCGTGAGGGATAGAAAAGGGGTACCAGAGAGAGTGACAGGATGAGGGCAGGTGAAGGTGAGGGTGTTATGAAGAGAGGTGAAGAAGAGGGGAAAAGGAGAGGACAAGAGGAGAAAGGGTGAGCAAGAGGACAGGGATGATGTTAAGAGTGGGAGGAGAGGGATTGGGGGAGTTCCCATGCCCTATGCAAAGGAAGTGGGCTTAATAAAGGGGTTATAGTAAATTTTGTGTGTGTGTGTGTGTGTGTGTATGTGTGCGTGTGTGTGTGTTTACACATGCGTGTGTGTAAGGGGGTAAATCATAGTTTGGCAAGGAAATACTTTCTTGTGCCAGAGAGGTCTGCTCATCTCATTGCCCACTCACACACACACACACACACACACACACACACACACACACACACACACACACACACACACACACACACACACACACACACACAAAACCCACTACTTCCTTGTTCATCCCCATCAATTTTCAACACTTTGACATACACTTGTGCATGCATACTCATGACCCCAACAACAATTTTATTTTTCCACTCACATGGCTTTAACATTACACTCTAGAAAAGCAACTCAATGCAACTACCAGCAATCCATCAGTGTGAAATTCAATCTCAGAATAAGTTCAGCTGTTCTTTGAGGGTCTCAGAGGTTTGTTGGAGAATAATTATGCCGAGATTCACAGCACAGAGAATCTGTTGACAGGGAAACTTTTAGTTGTGTACTCTACAAATGTGACCTTTATGAGAGAGTGTCAAGAAGCTAAGAATGCTGTTAAAAGTTTGCCACATGCAATGTAGACAACCCAACAAACGTGAAAGAGGGTGGTCTGGTCAGATGAGACCAAAACTTACGTTTTTGGTACATGCAAAACATTATGTGGAGGTGGAAACACCATAAACACACTATTACCACATGTAAACATGGTGGTGGCAGTGTCATGCTTTAGGAAGGCTGTTCTTTGGCATTAACAGGGACTCTGATCAAAATGGATGAGAAGATGGGTGTAGAGCAATCCTAAAACTTTGAGGCTTCAAAAGACATGGAACTGGTGCAGAATTGCATCTTCCAGCAGGGTCCCAGCGAAGCTGAATACATATGTATTTCAATTCAATTCAGTTAATTACCTGTTTAAATATAGTGTAAATTCATGACAAATGCCATCTGAAAGCACTTTACAAAGTCAATTTAATCCAATGAACCAGATAGATTCAAAGTCAATAACATACATTCCAAAGTGATCCTAATTATCAGACAATGCAGTCAAGTTCAGTTTACAATTCAAACTGGTTAAAAAAAATTTCTGTCTAAAAAAAAAACCATGTATAATTTTCTTGAAATTCACAGTTTCACGTAAAATCCCAATAAATTATACAATTAAGTTTGATGTTCTCATGTGACAAAATATCAAAAACTCAAACAGGTACTAGGTACTAGGGTAAGAGATGCTGTCTGAAGAGTGACCCTGTTGGTAGTTCATTCCGCCATTGTGGGATGACACATGAAAAGAATTTGGATTGTCTTGATCATGGTGTAGTCACTGCTAGCCAACAATTCCTTCACAACCAAAGCAGTGGCGGGTGGTGGAGTTTTCTCCTGGGGGGAGCGGCGATAAGTCCAAATTAGACGTATACCAAAACATATACTATGGAATTACACCAGTGTATTTAGATGTTGAAAACAACAAAGGCAACATTACTGTTCTACTTTTTGTGCATAAATGTTGCCCCTCTATCCTTGAGAGAAGCAAATTTCTCAATACCCTTTATCAAGCTGAGATGAAATGTTTATTTTCCCAAACAGTCACAGTGCATTTTCCATGTGCCTCCCAGATTGTTTATGCTTCTTTGCCTTTTCTGAAAAGTGCTTTAAATCAGTCATACCTGTCTTCATCCATGCTGGGTCAGATCCTGATGTTTGAAAAAAGAGACAGACTTCACTATATGAAGTTAGTCAAGACTTGTTGTTAAACCAGGTCCTGAAAAAAGACCGAGTGTTCTGTCTCCCTCTGTCTTTGGACTGCTGATTAATTGTGATGTTCAGCTGATCAGGTCTGAGCTCTTTCACCTCTAGCTTCTCCTGATATGTTCTTCTCATCACCATCCCTGCACCTTCAGCCCAGGGACAACCATCCATCTCTAACCCCTCCACAGCACACTCTACAACCCTCTGCAGCACCCCCAACCAGCAGGGCCAACATCCCCCTGACGGAACAACGAGTAGGGCAGGAAACCAGGGAGCCTGCCAAACTGTCCAGTCAGTCCACGCCAGAAACCCCAGGCTGCCCATGAAACACATGAGCCCGCGCCAGCAGGAACCCGCATCCAAACCTACCCACTGCTCCAGGCCAAGTACAACCTGCCAGCCACCTCCGTGCCATCAGAAGGCACACCTCACTGCCCCACCCACCCGACAGTGACCGCAGGCTGGCTCCAGGCCAGGAGCCAGAGCAGCAGGAAGAAGCAGCAGAGGAAGGGCTAAGTGCACCAAAGACTGTGCACCCCACCAATCCCACACCACAGACCTGGAGGCGTCCAAGCATGCCAGCAGCACACCCCTATCCACACAGCACACCCCCACTGTGAATGCCACCCTAGGCTGGCCGGCCAGCCCCCCCTGATCACCACCACACACCACCAAGAGCCATGCACACACACCCAGCCAACAACCCACCGGAACACGGCAGCCACCCTGCCCAAAGGGCCAGCCATCGCAAAAATCCCGGGAGAACCCCCAAGTCCCCAAGCCCACCCACAGCCCAGACTCCAACCAGATAGCCCGCTCCTCCTCCCAGTCACCAACCCCAAATGGCAAACAGACACAGGTGTAAAAAGACCCCACACACCCCTCCGCCCACTCAAATATGGTGTTGATGCATGTTATATAGTGAACTTAAAATGGGTGAGATGGGGCAGTGGCTGAAAAGACATGCCCCCCTTGCCAGAGAGCAGGCAGTGTAAACTCACCCCCCCAAACCTTGCCCAGAACCCTAAATGTCTGCATGCAACAGTCGCATGTACAATTTTTAACAAGAGTCTATGGGCAAAGATTTTTGTGCCCCATGGTGGAAATATGTCATCAATCAGACGTCAATGAATGAAACAACTTTATTCATCATTAACTAAAAAACATTTATCTTATACAACTAAAAATATATATACATATGTTCAGAAATATTTTTCTTTTCTTATTTTCTTATTTATGTATTTATTTTTGATGTCTTATTCAAGGTAATGTGGTGAGTGGTGAGTGGTGGGGTGGTACCCTTGCTCCCTCTAAGGGCCAGGTGCCAATAGTCCAAAGTGACCAAGACATGACATAAGCCTTTGGAAGAACATTCAAGTAGATGGGAGGCATTCCACTGAACATTTAGGAGGCTAACAAGGCAAGGAAAGGCAAGTCTATTTGTATAGCACATTTCAGCAACAAGGCAATTCAAAGTGCTTTACAACATCTGTGACTTGAATTTGATGCGGGTGGATTTGAGTAGATTTAGGAGCTCAATGAACAGAGGAGTGACGTGTTCTTTTCAGGCTGATTGAAGAGCAGACATGCTGCTTTTTAAATACTTTTATAAAATACAGTAGAAAGAAATTGTTTGCATACTGTACACTGGTGTGCCTCTTGGCCAGGTCTCCCTCGAAAAATAGATTTTATCTCAAGGAATTTCCTGGTAAAATAATGGTTAAATAAAAAGCAAAAAGATTACCTACTTTAGCATACATGATGTTGTTATTTTTTTTCTGTAGCTATTAGTGCGCGTTGTGATTTTTAACCTGTGAAGGTTGCTCTACAAACAGAGTTTGCATAATTCCAATCAAATTTAAAAGGGAAGAGGATGTTTGCGTGCAAGCTTGTCAAAGTTGATGCATAAAGTTAAGAACAGTGTGTCTCTGATACATACAGTAAGACAAGCTGATTATTATTTGTGTTCAATCAAGTATTAACAAGCTCGAAAGTGACATTTACAAACTGTAGTTCATGCCACAGTGGTATCATTATGTGACATAATAGTTAAAGAGGAGCTGACTGGGTACATTTTCATCTAAAGTAACTAGAAGCTCTGACTCTGCTCTAGGATGGACTGTAGGAGCTGGAAAGAGCCAGTTACTGATGACTTCCTGTACTGAGGGCCTGGATTGTGGCATCTGTCAGCCTTCCCCTTTCTCCTACTCCCTCCTTACTGACAACTCCTCTTAACTCATCCTTTCCTCCTCCATCCTTTTGCCCTCTTGCCCACTCCCCCACATCTACCCCCGCCCACCCTTGACTGGGGCCTGAATCACACGGTGTTTCACTCAATTTGCTGGAAATCCTTCCTCTCTGAAGGCCTCCCGAGCTCTCTCCCACCTTCCTCTCCTCGCCTCTCCCTTGGCATTGCTACCCACACACATACTAGTTCCCCTTGATCCCTCTGACCCTTTCATGGCCCCCTGGGTCTAATTTGTGTTGCCCTTGGGTAAGGGCTAAAGCCAGGAAAGACAGAGAGGTTGGTGGTTTTTGGCAGGGCAGCAGAAAACTGAGAGAGGCCTTCACTGGAAACTCAATCAGAGACTGAATCACTCTCAGCTGGATTCATACAGAGAATAAAAGGCTGGCCATTCATTTCCAGGCTTTAAGTTTGTGTGTTTCTGTGGAATTCTCATGCCTTTCCTTCTTGATCAAAATGAGTTGGTGGAAGATGGTGGAATTGTGCTGCTTTGGATCACATGGTTTTGATAATGACTTTGGTTTTAATAATAAGACTTTTCTGAGTAACAAATGTGGGTGTTGATTTGCTGTTATCTTACCTTTTCTCAGAGTTGATTAAGCTTTATCAAATCAATTTATCAAAGGTATTTTTAGGCACCTTTCAAAACACCTTTCTTCACCTTAAAGAAGTAAATTTATCTAAAACCAAAGGTATAAAAGTAAAAAAATAAAATAAAATAACTTTAGAGCAAGGACAATTTTTCATAAGTATGTTTTCCATTCAAGATGTGAAAATGGAAAGAAAGTCAGAACAATCATTGTCAAGTGGAAAAGAAGAGTGACTGAAAGCTGTCCCCAAGTGGTAACCAGATAATAAACTGGGCCACTATGATTAATGGAGGATGAAGATTAAAGAGTGTGGGTGAGTGTATAGTAGATATGCAATGATGAGAAAGATACTGAGGGGTGTTGTGATTAAAGATCTTAAAAGAGAGAAGCAGAATTTTGTAACAATTAGGACATTTAACTGGTAGTGAGTGAAGCTGTTGAAGAACAGGAGTTAATAGAATAAGAACAATTATTTGTTATTGATGTATGCTTGAAACATTAGAGTGCTGTTGAGAATGACACCCAGACTGTTAACCAGAGGGGAGGGAAGAGCTATTTATTTGTCGCTGTTCTGGAAAAGCTACCATGTTAAACTTGGTGTTTGTGTAAAAATGAACTTCTGCTTTGTTGCTAATAACGAATCAGAAATTTGACAAAAACATTAATTTTGGTTTCTTGTAAGCAGTTACAAAGTCAGTTGGAAGAAAGGGAGAAAGTAAGTTTGACACAAATATACATCTGGGTGTTGATCCACAACAAATAACCACAGACACTCATGCTGTATTTGAAAGACAAACTATTTAAAAATGTGACAAAGGGAGAATGAGGTTATAGTTCCTAATACAGAACCCTGAAGTATACTGAATGTGACTGGAAATGTCACTTGGATAAACAAGAAGTACTTCTATTTAACATCAGAAAGACCTTCCAAACCATACCTTTGGAAATGTACCAAGTCTGTTGACTTTATAGTCTGGTGTGCATGACAGCATAAAATATAAGTAGGTGCTGTGTTTTTCTTCATTTTTGTAAGTGCTCTCTTTTGCTTTTAAAAGGCTAAACTGCCCCTTCCTTCATTCAAAACAAATCAAAACAGTTCTTCATTCTAATCCAGTAAGGATAATTTCCTAATGCAAGAATTTATCTGTTGAAACACCACCTACTGTTTGAAATCCTACTACTTTCAAACCAGAGATAACAAAGTTTACCTAATTTGTGTTAAAGCCTTTTTTGATGTCACACTATGTTTATTTAATGTCTTTTTTAAGATAAATGTTTTCTTTGAGAAAATATTTGTGCATGCATCATCAAATCAACTGAACTTTAGTTAACACTGTATTAAGCATTTCAGTAGATTTCTCAGAGGAAATGCAGGTAACAGACAGTCATTTGAAGTGTTTCAGTCAACTTTTTTGCCATGTACACGTTACTCTGGTGTTATGGTTTCATAACAAGATAATCATTGCTGTACTTGACTTGTGAAAAACTGCCAAACAGTTCACACTAAAGATTTTGCATTGCATACTGTTTACCCTATCAGACTGACAGTGATCAGTGGACATGTTTATCCCTGCAAACCACAAAGATGAGCAGTTATCTTTCTACAGACAATAAAGACAAACCATGAAGCATTATAAGACTTAAAAGTGAGCTCAGTTTCATAATCACTTCCACTAAGAGAAAATATCTCACCATGTGAAATTGGACACATAAGATTTCCCATGCAAAGAGTGGCTGCTACCAGAAAGGGGGCAAAGTATAATACGTGCACAAATAAGGTTGACTACGTGCCGACCTGCCCGTCTGTGTACGAAAGTGTGTGCTTATGACTTTTAGCCCCAGTATGACTGCAAAAGTGCCGCGTATGTGTGACCACAGTGAACGAGAACATGCCCACCACAAAGAGACTAAATGAGAGAAATTTGGAGAACAAAAAGAGAGGCAGGCGTCAGAGGTGCAGCAGAACACAGTCTGTTCAAATGTGGGTATGAAATGACACACGTCTATAGGCACATGGTTGGAAATACACACACACACACACACACACACACACACACACACACACACACACACACACACACACACACACACACACATCAGGTCGACTCAAAGCCACACACCCACAAGTTTCACTTCTGCCTTATGTGGCAGCACTCTTGAAACACCAGTGCACCCAGGTTAGGGTTCACATACAGGTCAAGACACACATAAACACCACATTGGAGAAGTAAAATTTACAATGTAAAATTTCCATTTTTAATGCAATCAAGGTGCAAAAAGAGACGCAAACTTATCAGACAACATCCCAGATTGAAAGTGGCACACTGGCACATTAAACAGCTATGATTCTGTTGTTTTAGGATGTTTGTAAAATCCTATAGACTAAACAGCTGTCAGCATTGGAAGGTGAGAGGGCCTATACACACATACAGACCAACAGAAGGATGGATCACATGGCCAGTTTGTGCAAGTTGCACAGAGAAACCCACCAGATTCAGAAATAATGAAGAGAAATTGGCAAAAAGCTTTAACTAAGCCATGTTGCTACCGGATAAATGAGCACATCAGAAAATGTGTTTGTGGTGATTCTACAGAACTATACTGAGATGGGGAACTTGACCCTGGGAAATCAGCAGAGTCTGGACTGTGACTCATTTGCATGGACAAACTGTCAGCGTTTTGCTTGATCAACCCACAGTGCTTATTTTTTAC
This sequence comes from Anableps anableps, assembly GCA_014839685.1. Taxonomy (NCBI): domain Eukaryota; kingdom Metazoa; phylum Chordata; class Actinopteri; order Cyprinodontiformes; family Anablepidae; genus Anableps; species Anableps anableps. The sequence continues at coordinate 8,579,888 of CM026068.1, read as the reverse complement.
CTTCAATACCTCTACTGCGGAAATAGGTAATAGACGATCTGCTTTTGTCTCAAGATTAGTCACTGTAACCCTGCTCTGATGGAGCTAAACTTGTGTACTTGTAATGTGTTCAGCGTATGTCACAGACAAAGAGTGTGTGTGTGTGTGTGTGTGTGTCAGAGGGTCAGCAGGGTGAGAGTAGCGCAGGCCAGGAGGAGGACGGCGAGTGTTGGAGCGCAGGACAAGTCTTTCTCATGGCCTCTAAGCCCTCTCTGGACTTGACTCTCATCTTCTGATTGGTTGGATTCCAGACACTGTCAGTGAGACCAGACAACACACACACAAATGTGCTTTTACATCTTGGAAAGAGAGAAGACAAACACATTATAAAGAAAAAAAGACTTTGAGCAGAAGCTTGATAGGCTGACAAAAAACCAAGAAGATGGAGAAAAGAAAGCTGTCAAGTAAAAGTGGGCTGAAATGAACTAAATGTCTTCCTTTAAACATGCCACTCATGTCACAGTGTTTGTCTCCTGTTAAAGGAAGAGTCTGCCCTCTGCTGATAGCCTGTTGAAGTGCACATATTTATATATAAATTTAAGTCGAGTTTTTACAGCTTGATTTAAAGTAGCAAGAAGAACAAGGTTTCTGGATTTCTGTATCAACATAAGCTGGTCCTCTCTTTATGTATATAGCACCAATTTACAATAGATGCCAATTCAAGGCTCTTCATAAGAAAAACACGTCCACTTCACATCCGTTTGCAAACCCGACACAATTCAGTCATATGGACAGATTCAAATTCTAAAAAATAGCGACCAGTACAATCAAATTCAACAAGAGACATGGCTGTATTAATGATGAATGCATGAAACTGCCAATTAGGGATAGGAATCGAGAACCGGTTCTTGTAGAGAACTTGTGGAGTTCAGTAGTTCAATTCCTTGGAATCATTAACCTGCCTGCTCAATGAGTCTGTTTGTTGGTTCCAGTAACGTGTGATGTATTTGCGTGATGACGTATTGTACACAACCCTTTATGCACCTATATGTGTCCAACACAGACAAACGAAAGCTCCTTCAGAGAGCAGCAGCCTGTTTAAAGGTAGCCTCGGGCACTGAGAGTGGGCCATTAGTCACAAGCTAATGGATGTCTTTAATATGCAGAGTCATACAGACAGATGTTAACAAGGCACTGACCCAGAGCAGGAAGGATTAAAATAATATACAGTAGCCTCTGCAGAGTTTCCCATAAATCATCTTTAGTATCAACACAACATAAGAGTGTTTCTATAGATTATACACACTTACTTTGGTGCGTGTATACACACGCCCTCAAGCAGGTCTGGCACTTTAAAGTTAGGCCAAGTGGTGAGATGTTTATCCCACAGACAGCTGGTAATCCTTCTGTTAGGTTAAGCACTGCCCTCAGAATAATGAGGCTGACACATAGTATAAATGGACACACACACATAAGGTAATATATTTAAAATCTAATAAGCAGGTATATATTTCCATTCCACCAAAACCAGTAAATTTTATTACATTTATTTGTTTACCTTTTTTTTAAAAAGAAGGTCCTAGGTTTGAATCCCAGCCGTGGACTCACCAGGTTACAAAACCAAAAAAATGATCTGCATTTAGATTACTAGTAATTGGCCACTCTAAATTCTTATGAATAAGTTAATGGGTGGTTGCCTGTCCTTTGTTTAGTTTATTAGTTTATTTTTAGTGTTAATTATTAAGATATACTGTATAATCAAGCATTTATATCCTAATTTGAAGCACCCATCTTTAGCTGGGCTTTAGAAAATTCATAGCTCTTTACAGCAAAACTAAGAAACAGATATAAAACATATTTTTAAAAAAGCTAAATATATCAAAAACACAAAATACATATGAAAAACATCAATCATCACATAAAAGAAAGAAAAACAAAAATTCAAATTTAAGCATATAAAAAGACAAGATGAGACATAAATGAGATGATAAAGAAATTTTTTGACTTCATGGGTGAGTTGCAGTAATGTTGTCAGTCCTGATTTTAAGGAGCAAACCTTAGGCTAAATAAAACAGAAGACAGAATAATCAGTTACCAAGCAATAAATGGTGGGGACCAGATGTAACCTCTTATGCAAAGAGTTTGTCCTAGAGGAGAAAAGTCTATGCATAACACCTCCGCTCAATGTGTTATGCATAAACTTGTTTCTGATGGTTTTCTCGAGATAATGAGTTATAACGATGGTTTTCTCAAGTTAACGAATTAATCTCCCGATGGTTTTCTCGAAATAATGATTTAATTTAGAGAAAACAAAGTTTGTTTTCTCGAGATCACAACATGATTAGTGTGTGTGTTAAACCTATTTCCATCATTCAAATGCATGCCACACCAGTATTCGTTGTGTCATTATAACAACATAAATAACTCGTTATCTCGAGTTAACCATTGGGAAAATAAACATGCAAGTATGACCACTCTTGGCTTCTGTATATATCTTCTTTTAAAGAGTCAACTGTTTTTGGTCTTGTTTAGAATATTGATGTCACAGCCTTACATTTTTGCTCACTAGTCTTTCTTATTTCCAGGTATGTTATCAGTTATTTTCAGTTATCAGCCTTTGGAATGAGAAAACTATCGGTTATCGGTATAATTTTTAAAAAAAAGTTATCATCCATCCCTAATTTAATCCTCAGTGGCTTCATTGATACAGGAGCTGCTTTAAGACCAACATGACCAGGATATGTCATTTAAATCCCATATTAAACAGGTTTATAGGATTTCCTTCTTTCATCTCAGCAATATTGCCAAAATTAAAAACATCCTGTCCAGGAGTGATGCTGAAAAACTAGTCCGTGTATTTGTTACTTCAAGGCTGGATTAAAGTATTTCTTTACTATCAGGAAGTCCACAAAATACAGTTAAAAGCTTTCAGTTGATCCAAAATGCAGCAAGCAAGAGTTCTGATGAAAATTAAAAAGAGAGATCATTTTTCTCCTATTTTAGCTTCCCTTTATTGGCTTCCTGTTAAATCGAGAATAGAATTTATACAGTCCAGTCCAGACTGTTCTCCCTGGTTCTGCCTCTCTCATGACACATTGTAAGGTGTTATGTTATCCTGAGCTATCTCTGTAGTTTTGATGCTATAAGGAAGCTGCTAGAGGACAAACTGACCATTTTTCCTCACTCTGCTACTTTCTTCTTCTATTGCTCTCCAATTTGCATTATTTGATGTTATTTCAACTGCTAACTTTATGGTTTCTTTCTGGGGTTTTTTTTTCTCTCCATAGAAGCTACACCTGTTCTGGCATTCTGTTTGGCTGTGATATCTTCCTTGAGGGGGGCATTGGCTGGGATAATGCTGCCAATAACTAAACATTCTCCCTCTCCTGCTATTTTTACTTTTTATTAACATAGAAAGTACTCCTACATTAGTTCTTCTGTTTTTTGTGCATTCTACTCTGTCTTCTCAAACCTCCAGTTGGTCATGGCACAGAGCCAGGTTCCACTGGAGGTTTCTTCCTATTAAAGGGGAATTTTTCCTCTCCACTGTTGCTACATGCATGCTCGGTATGAGGGATTGGTGTAAAGTCAGTGACACAACACAAGCGATTGTCTACTGTTGCTACATACTCGTCCAGGAGTGAATGCTGCAAGTCAGTGACTGCAATCAGCTGGGTTTCCTTAGACAGAAAACATTTTATACTAATTTAAATAATAAACTGAACTTAATGCACTGTTTGATAACTAGGATTAATTGGAATGTATGCATGATAAAATTGAAATGCCTTTTTTTGTAAAGTGTCTCAAGACAATATTTGTTGTGAATCGGTGCTGTATAAATAAACTGAATTGAATTGAAGACCAAGAGATAAAACAGTAATTTAAAATGGGGTTGATTTTTTACTTATGTATTAAAGTATTTATAACATACAATAGTAGACAGTCCCAGAATAGTCCAAATATATGCATGTTTGCATTAGCGACCAGGGCTGGGTTTAGGAGGATGTGGGACCCTGTGCTAGAGCCAGTATTAGCACCCTATCCAAACATGTTGGCACATTGCAGCATATTAATAGCAAGACACACATCAGCTTTATGATTTTTAGCTGTGTCCTCATTAAAAGTAGGTTTTCTCAAACAATGAATTTTTTCCTCGTCATAAACATGACATAATTTCTGGAACTGTTGTCAATTACTTTACAAACTCATCTATGCTAAGAAGTTGACCCAAAAATGTCACAGTAATGTCTTTATGTCAATGTCTTTATTAGCTGCATAAAAGACTAACAGCCTGTTCATCTCAACCATAATGCCAGCATGCAAGGATAAGTAGAAAAAAATTTTGCAGAAAATTGATGGATGGATGGAAGAATGGCCAACCAAATGCACAAACATTTCCAGACCAAAAAAAGCAGCATCACAAGGGTTTTCCAATGTCAATCCAACTCATTTTAAGGAGCATGCTGGCCTTGTCTTTGTAAGAGCAATGCTGCTGTATGCTTGCTGACGACAAAAGGTAACCCTGGAAACAGCTGCTAAGGTGCTGCTACTCATCTCCCTGCCCACTGATACACCACTGCACTCTTTCCCCCCTCTCTCTCAGCAGTTGTGGTGAGTCATGATGGCAATCATCAGTTTCCTGTGCAACAACTCACACTGGAGACCAAAGAACACCAAGGGCAGACTTTCTGTTTTGCAGTTATAATATTTCTAAATGACAGCCACATTGCTGCTAATATTTAAATTATAAATAGTCTGTGTTTTATTATTTATCAGCATCTCTAAAATAGAACAAGTTCTGTACTGAAAATGTTTAGTTGCAGCAATTCTTTATAAAAGCTGCTATAGATTGGTTTATCACAGCACTTCTTTCAAGTGGTTTTCACTGTCTATAAAGATTCCTTCTCTGGAAGACAAGCTGGTCAAACTGAAAAAAATGTTTCAGATCACACACAAACCAAATGAAGGTTTGAAAAGAGTTTCATTTTTCCATCTGAAGGTAAATTCGTCTTCTTAATCTGATAGTTTAAAATTCACAAACTTTACAAACAATAAAGTCATATGTGGTCCTTTGTATATATAGCAATTGTGTAAAAGAATGTGTGATGGTAAAATTTATGTACATTTTTGCTAACACCCACAAACCTCAATCTATTTTGATGCTATTGTATGCCATGATCCAGCACAAAGTAGAATGTAACTATAAAGTAGAAGTCATTGTCATTTTCAAAGATTTTCACAAATAAATCGGAAAAGTCAGGTGTTTGTATATATATTCAGCTCCTGTTACTCTGATACTTCTCAGCAGAATCCAGTGCAAACAGTTGCCTTCAGAAGTCACAGAATAGGTTAAAAAGTGACCACCTATATGTAATTCATTCTCTGTATAAGTCTAGCTGTTCTGTGAATGCCTCAGAGGTTTGTTAGAAAATATTTGTGAACAAAGAGCCTCATAAAGACCTCGGACATAATGGACAGCTCAAGTATAAAGTTGTGGAGAAATATGAAGCGATATCCCAGGCTTTCAACATCTCGCAGAGCACAGTTCAATCCATCATTTTAAAACAGCCAGAGTACAAGCATATCACCCTGAAGACATGAAATGGTTACACACCTCATGATGGTGGTAGCATCATACAGTGGGAATGTTTTTTCTTCATCACAATAAATATAAATAAAAGACAGTAAAGTTTTTGGCTGTAATTTGACAAAATGTGAAAAAGTTGAGGGGGTTTAAATACTTTTGCAAGGCACTGTATCATATTACGAGCACAGGATTTTTTTTCCTCGCGGAAGCCCATGTGTGTCTGTAATACATGCATACAGGTGGAAAATTGTTACATTGTCAAGAGCCAACACTGTGATCCAGCGGCTTTGAGTTTTCGATATGCGGAAAAGATAAGGTCTGTTTGAAAGGCCAGCAACTTTAGCCAAGGCTTATTTGTGGCCAACAGCAGCTGGCTTGGCACACATGCACCTTCATCTGTGTGATCTGGCCCCAAACTTTGACAGCAGATCATAATCACATCCATTCAAGATTCAATCACTGTTTGTGAAACTGTGAGAAGACTGAATGGGAAGTGTGCGTCCTGGCCAAAGCACATGTGTTTCCATTGATGCTGAACTACTTCTTCAAGAAAAGTGTATTTTTATTGGAGAGGTGCAGGGATATAAAGTCAGTGGAAGATCATGACTCTCAACTTGTAGTTTGTGTACACGTATGTGTGGCTTATTGCCATGGAGCACAAGCACAGAATTAAAAGAAAAACCTCAGAGAGGCAAAAAAAAAAAAGGTCACCAACTGTGAACAAAGATAAATAAGCAGACACAGTCAGATATAAATGGCAAAAGGTTGCAGTGCTTCCCTTTACTTGAAAGTACACAGATATAACACAAACTGCTGCTTGATTTATGAACTTAGAGTCACTCTGAATATTTCTCACTGTTATTTATTTTTAAATATAAGCCCTGATACACAGTTTCTTTTTGTGTCTTGCTGATTTCTTTGCAAAGGTTAAAACTGCTGCATCCTATTTGCAAAAGTTGAAGATGCAATGTTCTCTTGATGTATAAAATATTTTAAACAGGAACATGTGTTGTGAAAAAAGCATTTGGCCCCATACATATGTCTTCTTAGAAAATCAAACAGATTTTAACATAAGCCAAAGTAAGTACTAAATGAAGTTTTCAAATGATGATTTTATTTATTAAGGGGAAAAAAAAAAAAAAACAATCAAACCAATCTGGTCTAATGTGAAAAAGTCATTAACCCCCTTGTTAAATCATGAATTAATTGTGAACAACTGTATCCATGTATATCTCAAAAAGCAAAAACCCATACACTGATCTGAAGAAATTCAAGAAGAGATGAGAAACCAAGACATGGAAATCTCTGTCTGGAAATGGTTACAAAGTTATTTAAAATGTTTTGAGGCACCAGCAAACCATTATCCACAAATGGAGAAAACAAAGAATTGTGATGAACCTTTCCAAGAGTGGTCAGCCTGTAAAAATTACGTTCAAGTGCACATCAACAATTCATCTAGGACACCACAAAAACATCAATAACAACATTACAAACGAGACTGAGCAAAAATGTTGTTTTAAGGTGAAAACCAACGATGACCAAAAAGAACATAAAAATCTGTCTCATATTTAGACTTCATGATTTTCCCTAAGACTTTTAGGAAAATATTCTTTAGGCTGATGGGACAAAACTGGAACTGGAAGGTATATGTCCGATTACATCTGGCCTGAAACTAGATAGCATTTCAGAAAAAACCCCCATCAATCCTACAGTCAAACATAGTATTGATAGAGTTATGGTCTGGAATTACATTGCTGCTTCAGGACCTTAACATTGTGCAATAATTGATGAAACCCTAAATTGTAATCTCCACCAGAAAATCCTGAAGAAGAATGTCTGGGCATACTTTCATAACCTTATGCTCAAGTGCACTTGGGTTATGCAAAAGGACAATGAAACAAATCACACCAGTAAGTTCATTAAGATTTTTGAATGTCCTAGTTAAAGTCCTAAGTGAAATTTATTTTAGATGCTGTTACATGACTGTGAAAAGGCCATTTATGCTTGAAAACCCTCTGACATGGCTGAATTGAAACAATTTTGCTAATAAGAGTGGGCCAAAGTTCCACCACAACAATGGTGTTAAAGACTAATTGCCAGCTATCACAAACATATTGCAGCTCTTGCTGCCAAGTGTGGCACAACCACTTACTGGCTGAGGCAGTAATTACTTTAAACATAGGGCCAAATTGTTTGGAGAAGTCTTTTTTTTTTTCGAAATGAAACCAAAATTGGAAACTGAATTTTTAATCAGGCTAACTTTTTCTGATATTTAAACATGTTTGATGATCTGAAACATTGCAGTGTGACAAAAAAAAAAAGAAGAAAAAGCAGAAGACATCTGTAAAGGGGAAATACTTTCTCACAGCATGATGCCTTGCAAGACTATTAAGTGTGGACATATAGTGAAGTTGTCTTTACAAAATCCTAAACTATTTAAAATATGACTACTAGAGTCAAATTGTACTTCTGTCTAAAATATGTAACCTGCTTTACTGAGATAATAAATTAAAAATGGAAAACATGTGAACATTAAATACTTGATTTGAACTTACATTATTCAATGCACATAATAACTTTTTATCTTATTTTATCTTATTTTCCATTTTTCCACTCATACAGATGTATGCATTTTGTTTGTACTAGTATTTATATTTCACTTCACAGTGTATTCTTCAAAAATCAAGACATTTCAAGAGCTGGGGTTAATAAACTACTTCTATTCTATGTAAAGCTAAAGCAGTGTATTATTTGATTCATTATTTGATTAATTAAATTTATGTCAATGGGGGAAAAAACTGAATGAGGCTGAAATTAGATTTTTCTTCTAAAGTAGTTGATTTGAATATTCTTCTTTTAAGGATAATAACTGTTGATGCACATTATATTTTTCTGCACAAAGCACCAGTTAAGCTATTTGAAAATGTGTGTGTACTGTATGTTTTTCTTTCTCTAAATGTAACTGCAGTTTCTGGTTTCTGCAATATATAATAAAGCCCCATAAATTTATTCTTTATCAACAAACATTATGTATGGCCCTCATTTACAAAATGCATGTGCAAACACAACAGAAAAGGAATCATTCAGACACGTCTGCACAGATTGAGTGCTGCTGACTACATCCTGTGGAGAAGGGAAAAAAAGGATCACAGCAAGACAGAAGGTGCGTGAAGAAGCTGCTGCTGATTTTAGATTATCTAATTTGGCTCAGGGCTACAACTTCATCTATCTTGTGAGTGAATGCTGTGACATTTATTGCAGGAAGAAGGCCTTCCAAGGGTTTGAGGGCATGGCAGGAGCCCAGAGTAGAGACTGTAGCCATGGCCAGGACAACACTGGGTTTGGGACCTCTGGGAATTGGTGAAGCCCTTTGGAGCCAGTGGTGGCTAAGGTTTCTCCCCTTGACACATTCACAAACACTGCACACATCCACTCACAAAAAGATGTCCAAACAATTTTGGCATCTTGAATCACCAGCGTATCACAAATAGCCAAAGGAATTGTTGTAAAATGTATTCCAGGTACGCTTGCAAAAACAGACTGTCTTGTTTGAGTATGTGTGAATATATGGATGGGTACAGTAAGGTCTAGATTTAGCCTCTTCATAGAAAATGAGATCTGTCAGGGATGATCTACACTTGCAACGAGGTTCTCCATGGACTGTAATGATGCATAAAGCATCCAACAACCGCTGATTTACTTTTGCTTTTAATTATTGCCTTTCTGGTGTACCATTTATGTGTGTATGTGTGTGCTTGTGTGTTTATGAAAGTGTGGGACCTTGGCCTGCAGAGTGCACTGATAGGGCAGAGGTACTTCCACCCCCACTTGCAGCGCAACCCATCAGCAAACCACAGAGTCACTTCTGCTACCTCTTCTGGAACAAAAGGTCAAGTATAAGCTTGAATCTACTTTCAGTCAGCTCCTGCTTCCCTATACTGCAAATCTCACACAAAAGAGGGATGATCTCTGTTTTTAATAGATTGATGTAGATTTTTTCTGCTTGTAGACACTTTGCATTTTTTTAAAGGATGGTAAGATTTTATAAAAAAAAATGTGTCATGAAAAAAAAGCTACAACCTCTGCAAAAGTTATAAAATTATAACTGAAAGGAAAGTAGAGAGTACATTGGTTAAACTCCGAATTTCCTAAAAGTATTTTTTAGAATATTTATGTGATAGACCAACTCAAAGTGCTGCATAATTTTGAAATGGAAGGACAATAACATGTTTTGTATTGGTTGGTTTTTTCTTCACCAATTAAAGTCTGAAAAGCATGATATTCATTTGTGTGCAACCATCTTTTCTGTGATACCCCTAAATTAAATCCAGTAGGAAATAGGAGTAAATAGCATTGGATACATATAGACTCACACTTCAAATTTTTAATGAATAAAAACCTTAAACCAGGGCTCTTTGTATCAGTATATGAGTGTAGAACCTTCTAAGTATGGCTAAATGAATGGGACTTGAGTGGTCTGTATGACCAGAAAAAGCACTATAATTTATATTACCAGTTTAGTTTGTGTTGGGCTGTCATATAAAAATAAAATGCACTGAAGTTTAAGGTTTTGTTTGAAGAAGTTTGAAGTGTATGAATGATTTTGCAAGGCACTGTATCTGTCACATTGCACCTCAAAGCATTTCAAAACTAAGATTCTATCGCACACAGTATTTTCAGTGATTGGTGAAGATAAAACAAATTCAAGAGATTGCCAAGGCATATAAATTACTAGGTCATGTGAAAAGAACAACAGTATCTTTCATAATAAGTGAATTGTTCTCCATTTAGTTGAAATGAAACTGGTCACAGAAACAGAAGACTGCTATAGCTGGAAGCTAAAGGTTGTGACCGCTGGGTCAGCTGAGCTGCAACATATGTGGGACTGAAAAGAAGCAGTAGTAGAGAGAATCTCTCAGCATCGGCCGCCTGTGTGGCTTCCCCATTGGTTGCTGCTTCCCTGTCTGCAGGGGAAGCAGGACAGTGCCAGGGTGCAATGTTTTATGAGCTGGTCTCGACCAAACTCGCCACATTCCCACAAGCGTTGCACTGGGGGGCGTGACTCTGACCATGCATCTGCTGCTGCCAGACCGCAAGGAGCGTGCATGAAGCATTTGCAGCGCATACAGTACACATGCAGACATACTGTCTGAATTATACTGACATATGTGTTCACAGTTCATAATTTCAGATAGGCTAACCCACTGGACTTCACAAAAGAAGTTCCAAGAAGTGAAAAGTCAGTTGATCTATGAAATAAACTTGTTTAGTTTAGGGTACGTAACCATCTATTTTAAGTCATTTGTAAAATCTTGTGAACTGCCTTATTAGAAGCTTCTTTTTAATTAACCAGATATATTTTTTTAAACCAATCATAAACTTCATTCTCAAAGCACTTTAAAAAGTTCTGTTAACCATCATATATTTGCATCTATCCTTACATTCTAAAACATCCTTACGGCAGGGTGAATTCCATGATGTATTTGCATAAAAACATTCAGCAGTGGCCACTCACTGTGACTTTCATTATGCTCTTAGTAGACATCTTGTATTACTTTTGCATTTATAATTTCAACATAAGTAACAAATAACAGTTAACCAATCACTTGCCATCAAAGGTTGGAGTGGTTCAGGACTTTATCTAAAGCAGGATTCAAGCAAGATCACGTTAAGTGTATAGGTTAAATGAAATAACTTATTTGAGTGGAAAACATAGATAAAAGAGGAAAATACAGCAAACACAAGGATCAGGAGGGAGGCCGAGAGCACAGGAAGATGATTTTTGAAACAGGAGATTCCAGCAAGGTGTGAGACTAATCAGCTGAGCCAAGTGTTTACACAGTTGAGTTAACTGACTAGTGCAGAACAAATGTGAGGGTAGCAACGAGCACTGGACTGAGTTTTGTCGGAGAATTAATAGGAGAAAATGGCTGATCCAAAATACATACCACAGAAGATGATAGAGGTTGGGAAAACAAAATAAATCACAAAAATTCCCCAGAATAATTCAAAATCTAAAAACCAAAACACAAGAATATAAAACCAACACAAGATTCCACAACTTAACACTGAAACACATAAAATATAAAACAGAGTGACAAATTAAACCGAAGGCCGGAGTAACATAACACTGGTAAGTACCAGCCATTGGAATTTGTCCCATTCTCACAGAGATGGGATTAAATGTATCTGCAAGGGTATTTTGACATTTAGGCTGAGTCTCCATAAATTCAGCATTTTGAGAGACCATAAATGATTGTTTTTGAAAACGGGTTCCAGAATGGCAGAATTTCAAAACAGCGGTGTCATGTTTCAGTGTATATATGCGCACCACGTCTTTTTTTAAATGATGACGTCATAGCTCCATCTCTCTCGGTAACTCAATACTGATGACGCCGTTCTGTGTTGTTCAGTGTTTTTTTGCATTGTTCTGTGGCAGTATTACAGCGCCACTGATTAGCCCAGCATACCTATTACCACATTTTCTGTGGTGCCGTTCGCTGTCATGTGGATGCACATTTTTTCTTAATCGTTTGCAAAAATTTATCATGTGCATTTCCATGTGGACAGGGCCTAATAAGCAGCAAACCTGAAAAAAGATCATGAAAAAGAAATAAGATGTAAGAAATAAGATGCACCCCAAACAAGGCATTCACATAAAACATTACTTTGAGCCCAAATTCAGACTACCAAACCTCCATCTCTGATGAGTAATGGGTATTCAAGGATGAAGACTGCTCTGAAAGCCTTTGGGAGTCCAAAGAAGGTGGGTGTGCCTAAAAGGTCACAGAGTAAATGAAGGTGTTTAATAGTTTTTTTTTGACTGTTGATCACCTTTACTCTTTTTTTCTCTCAAATCCAAAATTTTGTTAGGAATGTTGAAAATAATATTGAAAAGTAAGTGTTAAGGCATAAAACACTGAATTGAAAAAATAGCTCAGCTCCTTTGCACATTACTTAGTAAAGCAAGATGAAGTTAGGTACAAGTTATCAATTTTTTTATGCAGTACATTATCATATATTTCATTTGGTAAAGTTATATATATTTTGCCTTTGCATATAGAGTGAATTTAGAGAAAACAAGCAATTATTACCCCTGCGACATCAAAAGAAAAGACAGGAGAGTCATTTTACGGCTATAACTTTTGAAAAAGAACTATATTTACATAAAGTGATATATATTTTATTCTAACTTTGACGAAGCTAAGCAGAATGTGAAATGACACAAGGCAGCACAGGATTTCTGAAATATGCACATTGATAGCGTTACTGAGACAGAAGACCTTACAGAAACCTTTCAAACAACACCAACTTCAAAAAAATAAAAATAAAGATACATAAAAAAAATAACTACATGAGGAGGAGGAAGTGACAATGCTGCTTAAACAGACCACATGACCAGTTCAGAAGACAGTTATGAAGCAGCAGATACTCCCTTCTGAAATTCTGCTATTCACCAAAAGTAGCACACTGGAACAATGGAGTCGCTACGAAACTAACAGTTTTGTCTATACTTGCTTCCTGAAAGCCCACAAGTAAAGACCCATTCAATAAATTAGAATATTTTTTGTAAAGTTCATTTATTTCAATACCACAAGTTTAATTTTGCACAGACTGATGTTTTCAAGCCCTTCTATTTTTGTTAATTACAAAGATTTTACAGGTACTGAAAACAAAACATTTATGATTAAAGCTTACATCAGACCAATAAAAAAACATTCTTAAAACACAAATATGGGCTGAAAAGTATGTTTAATATCTGCCAAAAGAAGGTATTTTTAATCTAATAAATGAGCCTCATTGCAACACTTAATCTAATTTAGTGAATATTACTGTACACACAAGCTTTTACAGTTATGACTAAAGAAAATAAAGCCTTTAAATCTAACCACACATATACAAAAACACAACAACTTCCACAGTGTAATGTAATTATTTTAAAATTATTTTAAAATCAAAAAGCCAAAATGGAAAAACTGTGTGACAAAGGAAAGTATACTCTGGAAGCCTTCATTTGGTTTGACAGGGTAAGTAGAAGCCAAATACTACTGATCAATTACATTTGATTAAGTGATCACCATCAATGTGTCCACTTCTAATAGAGCAGGAATTTTGGCAGATGGCTGGTCTGGAACATACAGGTGTGTGTTGACACGGCACAAAGCAGGAAGGATAAGCAGACCAACAAGCAAGCTACCAACTTTAATACATGTGCTATGAAAAAGTGAAACCAAAGCAGAGATTTTTGTCCATGGTCCAAAGCATCAGCTTTAGACAAAATCAAGCACAGCATATCTGCAAGAACACTAAATGCCAACTGGGCTTTGGGGTTGCTGTGCAGCTGCAGGAGATGGGCACATGTATCAAAATATTCTGTAATCAAATATATGGCCATCTGTCGGCTGAAATGTGGCCCTAACTGGGTCACACAACAGGACAATGACCCCAAACACAGCAGCAAATCTACAATTAAACAGCTAAAAAAGAAACTCAAGTCCAGACTTGACCTGAGTGAAGTGCTGTAGTGAGAGCTTAAGGGAGTCTTACAGAAACAGAAGTCTCCAAACTTCAATGAACTAAAGTGAGTTTGTAAATAGGCATGGGTAAAAAGTCCTTAACAAATATCTGAGTCAATGAGCATACAAAAAATGGCTATTAAGAGCTACCTCAGCTAACTATAGCTTCACTAACTACTGAATTGAGAGGAGTATAAAGTATTTCATTTACAGCTTTTTTATTTTGAAGTCATCTTTGCTTAATTAGTGTGGAATTTGATGTATATTTTGGTGCCCTTGAGTTTAGATTGAAACTTTTAGAGCCTGATAAAGATCTGATCAGTGTTATTGTGTCCTGAAACATAAAGCCCTAGAAATGAGTAGAGGTCTAAATCCCTTTCTGGCAAAATTCATATCTTCTTGTGTTTTTTTTATTTTTTTTTTATTCTTTCCTTTTTTGTTTTTCCTGTACTGCTTGGTAGTTTATGCCAGATATATACCGACAAATATAGATACAAATAATCTGTAAGAAACTGAAAGAATATTCACAATTTACATAATAAAATATAAAGATCTTAACCCTTAAATTTTTTTTTTTTTTTTTTTTTTTTTTAAAGCCAGTTACCCAGTTACAGTGTTTAGTTTGCGTTTCTCATGCCTTTTACATTGTTTTTCTGTCCCAAAGTCATCTTTAGAATTGAGCTCGGCTGAGAAGAAGGCTTGCTATTAAGAAATTGTTTGGCCCTCTTCATTATTTGACAATTTTCTGTACTCTGACCCTTGCCAGATCATGTCCCCAACCAACATAACCTCTAGAAATTTATGAGGAGAGGACATGTAGAATTCCTTTTTGCTACATAGCTGACACAGAAAGATAAATAGCCTGCACCGTTGTGATTCTGCTCACAAAGTAAAAGCCAGATTTTGAAGAGGAAGGCAGTCGGTGGGTTTTGAGTGTGTGTTGGCATATCCTGTGTGAGGTTGACCAGAGATAGATTACACACCAGGAGTGTGTGGTGACCTGTGCTGCAGCCAGCCAGTAGTGGTTTAGATTGCAGCAGTAAATCATTTCATATTGTAGCCATATCTGTTCTTCCCATGGCAGTTAGAAGCTGCAATCTTAACCCACACAGTCACTACAGGAATGTCCGATAATATAAACTCGGTTTTCACAAGTTAAGCTTTTGACAGATCCCAAGAAGAGAAATACATCAGGGTGTACAACCACAAAAATCTAAAATAAGAGGAAAAAAATGATAGCACAGAATTCCACACTTGTCATGTATTTAAGATTTATTTATTTATTTCAACAAATGGGATATGCTTTCAACTGTAGGTTGTGAAAATACAGAGATTTTTGATCATAAACTGTGCACCAGGCCATCAAAGACAATATTGTTTACAACCAGTATGGGCAGAAAAAATGCTTGTTTGACGTGAAAACACACACCTAAACACACACACACACCACCACACAGGAGAAATCGTTCATCAGCTCAATACTGACATCTGTTGGTGACCTGATGTCTCGCATGTCTTATATATCTGACAAAGGCAAACCTCATTATTATATAAAACGTTTGGCATAACTGTCCATATTTTGAAATGCACTACAATAAACAATGTGCAAAAATATGTTTTGTTGTCTTTGTCTGTTTGTATTTGTATTTGTATTTGTATTAGTTTAATAATAAATAAATATTTCATCTATTTATTTAATATTATTTCATTTCAGTTCAGTTTATTTATACAGCGCCAATTCACTACAAATGTTGTTGAGGCACTTTACACAAAAGTTAAAAAAAAAAAACAACATAATTTCAGTTCAGTTACATACATTACAATTTATCCCAGGTATAATATGTGTCTGGAATTGTAAATTCTGTATATCTGATGACAGATAGATGGAAAGACAGCCAAACTGACTGTCAGGCTGGTACTGAGCAGATAGAGAACATTGTCAAGTCTTTAATAGAGATGATTGTCAGTCCATCTAAACAGTTAATCTGACCCTTAAAATTCAGTTGTCTAAAATTCAACAAAAGTTTCAATCATTTTATTGGTAATCTGAAAGACCAAACTAATAGAGGGCTGCTGAGATCGATGTCCTGTTAGGAGGCTTTCCATGTGTACAATAAACTTTTGCAGCTTTGTTAAACTGAGAGATTTTTTGGACAATTCCTTGACTACAGTCTGTCCAGTCAAAGTAGTCTGTAAAAGTATGGGATTAAGGTTTTTTCCTGGTCTGGATAAGAAAAAAAATAATTTTAAGGAAAATATTTTAATCTGCAGAGTTAATTCCTTACTCACTGCCTAAAAGTTTCCCCCATTTCTTTCTTTCTTCCTCTGGTTTTTGTAGGTTCCATACTCACTTTATGTTTGGATAATAATGGAATGAGTTTTAAATTCTAAACTCTGTTTTCTTAGTTACTGACTCAAATCAGTCATTTTGGACAACGACAGACTGATTTTTTAAAAATCAAGTTCACTGTAATCCAGTTACTAGATACTTTTCAATGATTTTTTAAAATCAAACAGAATGTATCATACTAGTATGTCTTTAACTGGTTTACAGGAAAACGTATTTCATCAGGCCAGAAGAAATGAAGATTTGAAAGCATATTGTGTAGTGAATCCCAGACATACAGTACCATAGTACTGTTTTAATTTCTAAGAACACAGTTCTTATTATTTATTAGTTTGTAAAGCTTTTTTCTCGAAGCAACTTACTTATTGGTTTAAAAGGAATTCTATTAAAAGTTCTAAATCATACATAGAAAATAAATATATATTACAATAAGTATGTTTATCTGTATTTAGCCATGATTGTGTGTGTAAATGTCTTGGACTGAATAAAATGATTCACACTATGCTGCCTTAAGAGTAGCTCACAGACTATATTTATCCACAAAAACTATATTTTAAAAATGAGTGATCCTGGCAGATCCATTTCTAAAAATGCTTAAAACATCCATAGGATACTTACATAAAAGATAGAAATTACGTAAAAGAAGCAGATCTCCAGCTATGTCTCAAAATACTGGGCAACTTTTTGTGTTCCTTTGTCAAGGTTAGCAGAGAGAGATAATACAAAGATGTATGAGACTTGTGTGGGGGGAGGGGTTGGGAAGGAGTAGGGCTGGAGAGAGAGGGGAGGGGGTGAGTCATCTGGATGAGTCATGTGCAATGCGTGTGGACAGCTCAGCAAAGGATGGATGGATGGATGGATGTGCTGTATTCTCTGCCTGAGTACAGTCTTCCTGTGAGACAAAAATGAAAAATATACTTTTAGGCTTGTGGTACTTTACTACAACCAGCAGAGGGCCCCTAAATGTCCAGATTAAAGATAAAAATCAAAGGAGGAAATACTGTAGGGATTTAAAGGGAATGGGGAGAGCCAGGAAGCTGTGAGAAAGTTTTAATAAATTAGAAAAGAGAAATAATGTTGGATGCTGGGTAAATGGAAGTTTGAATGTTGGCAACTTTAAAAAAATCCAAGATTTCATCCAATATGCTTTTTAGAACTAATCTTCTTTTATCTAATTTTTTCACTTATTTTTCCTCACACAAAGAGTAAGTCAATATCATTTCTTCCTACAGTCTCTCTCTCTTATATTCATAATCCCCAGAATTTTGTGCTATTAAATTATAAGTTAATGCACGGTCTACATAAAATACATCATATTTCTATTCAAGACAAAAGAAAGAAAAGGCTACCATAATGTGTTTGCGAAAAGTGAGCTACTGTGCTTGGTTCTCTTTGCTTGGATGAGTCGTGATGAGCTGAGTCAGACTGCAGACTTTGTCCAAATTCATCTGGTTCATCCTCAGCGAGGCAGTGGGACTCCAAGTCTTTCCCTTGATCAAACTGCTATGATTTGCCTTAAACTGATCAGTGACGAACCCACCCCGTTTTTATGTGCATAAGCCAGAATGTCGTAAAAAAAAAAAAAAAACAAACAAAAAAAAAAAACCACAACACAGAATTTTAATCACCGCTAGCATCATCATGCAGTGACTGTAGAAGGACAGCACTTCTGAAGAAGAGATTTTTTTCTCTGTTTTCACAGAGAACCACACCTGTAAAAACAGAGTGAATAGTCACGTCTGGTGGAATCAGACTAGCTTCGGGTGATACTGTTTAATTAATTCTCTCCCACCAACAGTGTGTGTGTGTGTGTGTGTGTGTGTGTGTGTGTGTGTGTGTGTGTGTGTGTGTGTGTGTGTGTGTGTGTGTGTGTGTTTTGTGGAAAAAAGCAAAAGCTGTGGAGGAGGAAGGGGGAATGTGATGAAAGATTCATGAGTGGTGGTGATGTTCGAAAATACATAGGAGTTTTATATCAATTTAAGAAAAAGATGCTGCAGCCAATACATGTGAGTCAAAGTCAAACACAAAGTTATGTGAAGTAGCACACTTACAGATGTAATGACATAGAAAATTATCTAAAAATGTATGCATTTAGGGTTATTTAATTCAAAAAGTGAAACTTATATAGATTCGTTGCACACATAGTGATACATTAATATGTTTGGATACAGCACTCTGTGAACAGTCTACCTCTTTAATAATAACCCTATGTGGCTTACCCTCCTTGTGCTGACCAAGTGTTGAGTCACCCGTCTTCCCCGTGATTTTTTAAGATCTTTTTTTTTAAATCAAAATTATCTGAAAAACCTAATTTGGGGTTCACAATAGCTATAAATTAAAATTACAAAACTACAAAATAATTACTTTAAATATACCATGTCTCAGATGAATGAATATGATATGCATATACAGGTTGGAGTTTTTGAATTTAATTAGTGAAATAAATAAACTTTTAGATGATATTCTAATATACTGAGATCCACTTGTGAGCGAAACACAAAACAGTATGATTTTTTTTTTTTTTTTTTTACTGTTGCCTGTCAGCAGGCAAAGTGTAATTCCCAGTTTTAGGAATAAACAACAGGCCTCTTACTTGTAGTTAGCCACAGTCTGGAAATCTGAAATTAAGAATCCAGTCTCTGTTACATCAGTGTAAGTGATGCTATGCAGCTGTGGTAGAAATAAAAAGGGGAGGATCAGAGATAATAGCTTTGAAAAGAAAGACAAAAACATATAGTGGGAAAATGAAAATAGTAAAGCAGAATACTGATGAGACGTATGTGTGAGAGAGGAGGGAGAACTGGAGCTCTGCAGGTGAAAGTTAATCCTGTGGGGTCTTTTTTTCCATCTCTGTCTATGTTGTTGTGTAACCATAACACAAAAAATGAGAAGACACTGACACCATGGGAAAAGATGAAAAATTAGAAAGGGAGCACGGAATTAGCAGCGGCAAAAATAATTCCAGGATTAACCCTGTACATCGAATTTATGGAATATAAATTTCCTGCACATAAAAGTTTCTCCCTAAAGCCACTTTTCACTCTATTTCTTTTTCTTTCCCTTGTGTTCTTCTCTTTCTGACAAATTCATAGTTTCTAATTTCTGGAATGTACATTGGGTTGAGGCTTGGCAGCTGGAGATGATACTACTCAACATGAAAAAAAAAAAGTGATTCTGAAGCAAATAGTTGTGAAACATAGCCTCAGGGTGAAAATGGGTGGGGTAGGGAGGTGGAGGGTGGCTGAGGTTGATGGGGTAAAACAAGCGTAAGAACATGAGGTGCACTGAGGATTGAACTCCCAGTGACGTATTACTGTTTCATTCTTAATTCATGACACCCTGGTGGGAACACTGACGGCTGGTTCTGTTATTAGAGTGAGTAAGAGCACTGATCGAAGCTACCTTTTCACTATGACTTATTCATGCTTGGCTTACGTGTTTGTAAAAATCATCAAATCGTGTTTAGCTATGTTTTTCAGCCAGGACAGAGTTGTTTATGTAAAGGTTTGACATAAAAAGCAATGTAACTATGTTGATTATGCTTTTAAATGGGTTTTAGTTCTTTAGTTGAGTTTAAATTAATTCCACAGAATACATTCGTCGTAATTCTTTTTTGTAATGTTGCAGTCATAGTTTGAAAACCATCCAACAACAAATTTTAAAAACCCCTTAGAGGGAATTTTGAGCAACCAAACAGATTAATTGATTCCAATCAGGATTTTTGTCTCTGGTACTTATTCAAGTAATTTAAGTAAGAGCAGCAATCCAATGCTATGCTGAAGTTAACAAAATCAGTGCCATGTATTCCTTAGAAACTACATAGCTTAAAATTGCAATAAAATAACACTACACATTTAATCATTATCACATGGTCTATAATAGTATTGTGAATTTGTTATGTTCAACAATGTTGAATGTGATTTACTTGGTTAATAAAGTTACTACAATGATCCAAAAACATTTTACCTGAAAGGTAGATAGCTTTGTTCATAAAGATATATCTGACTTGACACAAACAGTTACCGTCTTCAGTAACTTCCCTCTTGCTCTTGCTGATGTGTCTTCATGTAGATCAGTTAGTCAAAGTGTAAGGCTAATATAAGCATGTTTACTCTATGACTTCTTGATGATTTGGGCTAACATTTTACAGCTTGGTTTCAAACTTAGCACTTTAAAAAAAAATATTCTAAAATTTTATAACTAGTATATATCAGCTACACCCAGGAACTGCAGAGTAGGTCACATGACACAAACAATCAAAAAGATGCAGCAGCAACAACAGTCTCTTGTTAACTGTGAATATCAGTTAAAAGGGTGTAAAGCACTTAGACTGTTGTACCTTTGTCACACTATTATGTATCTCCCTTGCATTTCTATGATGCATGAAGTGTCTGTTTTATCTTTCGGTATTTATAGTAAGAACAATAAAAATGACAGAATATTCTTTTAGAAATTCAACTCTTTTGAGAATATACTTGTCTCTGCAAGCAGCCAGTGCCTCACCAACACAAATACTGATCCAGAAGTAAAACTTACCCAGAGCATTAGTTACGATCAGCAGTACGAATGTACCACCAAGAGGTGCACAATAATTGCATTCAGTTATATTTTCAAATACATTGTTATATATGTAAAGTTTCATGAAACCACAGTGGAAAAAAGTTTGAAACAGTATAAGTAACAGTCCCAACTATGCTTTCAGTTTTAAAGGTTTGTGTTTAGACTTTATCAATATCAGGATATATAACAATTCTTATAAGCGTAATTAATTTCATAATAAACAATACAAAAATTGCCCATCACTAAACCTAGCATCACCTTTCTACATTTATGATAGTATAGCATGTAGGTGCCAATGCTTCAATGTGTTCCAAATGTCATATGTAGGATTTTCCTTTAATGTTATGCTATGCAGATGTTCTGTCTGTCCTGATGATGATTTGTTCACCTTAGAATGTCAAATGTTTAAAGTGGCTCCAAGAGGAGCATATTCCAACCTGTTTTCTGACTTAGTCAGCTAATAATTATTTGACTATTTGGGAGTATGCATAGATGCCAAGGTGATGCGCTTCATTTGCTCCTGTTAAGACCCACCTAAAAAAGACGGTTTTAAATGAGAACATGTGAAACAGTGCGACAGCATCTTTAACAAAAATTACTTTTGTTACATAAGATATGTTTGGCCTATGATATGGTTTTACGAGTCAATAGACCACCAATTTCAAAGTCTATCTGTGAAAATTGTGGCTGCACAATTTACTTATAGCGAGACTGCAAAAATTTCATGGAAAGTACACCAACAACAGGTACTGGCGTACGTCCTCATCAGAAACTCTGATAATGATCACCTAAAAGTTTCTTGATGGGGACCCTGATCTAATACTTGCCATCAGATTGGGACATCCCTACATTAAAGTTTTTCTTTTGTTAATTTTGCATCAGTACTTTTGCTTGTTAGTTTTAAAGTGTAAATATTACAGGACATGTAAATAGAGATGTGTGTATTGATTAAATCAGGGTTGAGGAAACACAAAAAGTCATTGAGAAAAAATAAAGAGAACAATATTATTCACACCAGCTGTCAGAGGCAAAGATCAGAAATGTATTTCCTAATTTCTGAGGCACTAATGATAGCGACAAGAAAGAGAAGCAATTTAGACTTAGCTCAAGTCTTAAGTCTAATTCACTGGAGAGGAATAAACCTCTTCGTTGAACGTCATCACATTTCACATTCACTTAGGTCCACAGGAAAATACGCCTGCCAGGTCTAAAATAAGTGGGATAGAATTTTTTTTTTTTTTTTTGAGAAAGACAAAAAAGGGAAAGCCATCAGCACAAATAAACCATATGAAATGAATAAATTTCAGACCATTTGATGTGACTCTGTCAGTATGTTTTCTTTTGAATTCTTCTATTGTTTATTGTGCTGTTTAACTCTCCTTTCCCTCACAGGATAAAATTCTCCATAAATTTATTTGGATAGGCTGAACACAAAACAATAATCAGAGGAAAGAAAGCAGGCCTAGAATCTGTCTAGAAACTGTCTTTCTTTTCTGCTGAAGTCCAAGTGATGAACCCGTTGTGCCATGTGTTATACAGTATCTCTCTGTTGGCTCTATATAGCATTAATTTATCAGCCAAAGCCATGTAACTCATTCTCCAGTCTGTAGATGTTTACCTCCCCCTCATTGCTTTCCTGCTTACACTAAAACTAGTGAATCATCACTGTTGCTCCCTCCCTCTTCTGTTAACTGCAGTTTTCTCGCCTGTACACTCACACATGAAAAAAAAAAAAAAAAAAAAAACATCCGTCAACAGCCTAATAAAGAATACCACCTATAAGAAGGAGAGACGTAAATGAGGGCAGAAGAAAGGCTGAAACTGCCATAAAATAACCATATGTGGTTTATATTTTTCCATAATTTTAAGGGATGACGAATATTTACCTCATAAACCCTGCCTTACATCTTTAACGTAACATTCAAAAAGCATCTGTCATGTGCAGGTGTATTTTGAGTATTAGGAAATATGTTTAGAAGCAGCTGCTGCAACATTAAATCATAGTAAATGAACTAATGATAGCAATTCAAAACACAAATTAATAGAATGATGGACACAAATTATTAAAACGATTAAACTGAACAATATAAATCAGTTGTTGATACTTTTATATTACTGTATAAGCCTGTAATAGATTTCCTGTCTCGTAGGGAATAAAAAGTCAGTTATAAACATGAGTAGTGTTAAAAAGTATCTATGTATTTGTTTATGGTGTAGATAGTGATAAAGCTAAAGAATGAAAGCCGGAGTTGGGATGTGAAAGGCAGAGATGGGCGCAGCAGAGCGTATAATGACCAGCAAAGTTTGTTAAGGGTTGATTTTAAAAAAATACACTTTCTAATAAGGGTCACAGAAATGTATTGTTTCAAAGAAATTGGTAAAAAGCTATTAATGAACTAACAGGTACTTAATGATAATTAATTACATTTACATTTACTTCAGTGCCCAAGCACTAGTAAATGCTTAGTTTGTGTTCGACTACTTAGTAAAAAAGTAAGGAACAAGTCAGGTACTAAGTGTCCCCTAAGATAAAGTTACACAAAATATGTTATTAACCATTAATTTACTATTACTTTATGAACAGGAAATATACCAAATTCTCTTTTTATCATTAATTAACTAGTCCTGCATCATTATCTAACCATTTGGAACATTTCATGTTCCATAAAGTGAAGCCACACATCAAAATC
This sequence comes from Anableps anableps, assembly GCA_014839685.1. NCBI lineage: Eukaryota > Metazoa > Chordata > Actinopteri > Cyprinodontiformes > Anablepidae > Anableps > Anableps anableps. The sequence goes on along the minus strand of CM026068.1, from coordinate 8,556,209 downwards.
TGTAATTCATGATTAAATACCCATTAATTTATCATTATTTAACAACTAGAAAACATTTTTGTGACTCCTGTACAGTTTGTACAGTTGCACATCAAAAGCCATAGTTGACATTAACTAACAATTAATTTAACATGATTTAATTTTTCAAAAAAACAAAACAAAAAACGTTTTGAGTCCACTAAAGCGAATTTACACATCAGAGTCTGTTGTTAGCCTTTAGTTAATTATTAATTCATAATTACATAACCAATAGATAATCTTTTATGTCCATTATTTGTGTTCCTTGAAATAAATTCCCTCATTAAAATTAAATTCCCTCATTAAAATAAAAATTTGTTATTAATGAACAGTTATACATCAGTTCATCATTACCTAACCATTAGGAAGAGGTGGCTAAAGTACCCAAAAGTTGAACTCAAGTAAGAGTAGCACAACCTCAACATATTTTTACTCAAGTAAAAGTAAAAGAGTAGCTCTTACTCAAGACTAAAAAAGTATTTGGGAAAAAGCTACTTAGAGTAACTGATCAGAACATCTGATTTAATATTTTACAATGATATTTAATATTTTACAATGATATTTAATATTTTAATATTTTATCAGATAAATTTTTTATCAGATAAAATATTTCAATATTTTATCAGAAAGGCAAAGAATATCAAGCTATGTGCAAATTCTAGTATTTTAGAGACTAAAATTAAAAAATACACATAAATAAGTTCATTAGAAAATAACACATATTAAGCAGAAGAAACACTTTTCCAAACCATTTCCTTTTCCATGTAAAACTTATGAAACTAATACTTACAGTAAGTAATGTATATATTATAAAACAGAGTAAAATACTTCCAGTAACAATGTATGGTGTTTACTGTACCTTCACTTAACCTGCAAATGGCACAGCAGGCTCGAGAAAGAAACATGAGACTAACAAAAAGCTTGTGAACAAACAAAAAGTCTCACTTTAAAATAAACTGTAGGTTTGTGTCTATGTCTCATGCAATTTTAGGTAAAACATACTTCTTGTTTCAACATGCTCTTCATTTACTGAAGTTACTCGGAGTGGTTAGAGTATCCAGAAATTGTACTTTAGAATCACAATACTTCATCATGATATGACTCTGGTAAAAGTAAAAAAGTATAGTGTAGTAAAATTACTCCTAAAAGTGCCTTTTCTCTAAAACGTTACTCTAAGAGTAACTGAGTAAATGTAACTAGTTACTACCCACCTCTGGCATTATGAAATAATTCCAAGTTCCTTTAAGTCAGGTTACACATCAGACTTTTGATAGGCAGTTTAGTAAAGTCACTGGTTTTTGCTGCATCTCCCTTCAGTGTTCATTTGCAACTTGTTTTTGGGGTCCCACAGCTCCCAAATTCCTCATAAAGATGAGAAATGAAAAGACAAGTGACTTCTATAATTAGTAATGAGAAAACGAGAGTGTTTATTTCAAAGAAAAACGGAAGTGATTCATTGATCATCTTTGAGAATACTCAAACTGATTCTCTGAATAATGACTATAGGAAAGTGGCTTCATTAGCAAAGTAAGAAGGGGAAATTAGAGACAACTTTTTCTGTTCTCTCCTCTGAGACTAATTGCTCACACTTCATTCTGGCACTTTACACCTCCAAAGCAATTTCCACTGGTCTGAAACGTGCTTTACAAGCACAAATAGGACAAGTGGGTAGAATAGCTGAACCCAATAAAAAAACCATCACCCCCACCACACCCCACTCTCCCCCATTTCTCCCGTCCTTCCTCCCCTCGCGGAACCCTGAGCGTCCTCCTGTTGACTACAGCTCCTCGATGACGTAAGAGTCCACGTACATCGTCCATGTAGGTGATGCTTTTGAATGAATGAATGTCCCCTCCCATCTCCATTACTAGTACTACGGGACGTCTATAAGAGCAGATCACCGGGACAGCCCGCTGAATTTTTTGAGATACCGGAAAAGGATGCGGGGCTTGAAAAGAAATCTGAATCAGAGCTGTCGTTTTTATCATGAAATAACACAACCTTCAACGATGAGCTTAGATAGAACGCGATTATTGCATTTGTAGATATTTTTTCAAGATTTAAGGTTTCATAGGAAATCGCCTTTTAAGAGTATGAGTCGTAAACCAATAAAATCTCTGTTGGACCAGTGAAGATTAAAAAGGTAAGTTGTATTTTTTTTTTTTTCTACTTGTCTATTTTTTTTTTGTTGTTGTTGTTTAAATTAATTATACTTACAATATATGCTTTAACCAAGTGTGACATGGTGAGAATATTTAAAATACACTTAACCCTACTTTATTGAAATCACCTGAATTTCCTTCTGCGTCTCACTCCATGAATGTACGGTAGATTACAGCGGATGGAACTTGCTGCAGTGTGAGTCACTTTGGCGCACATGGGCAGTGACAACTGTGGAGAGGGGGGAAAAAAGAGGAGAGTGACTTGTGGGGTGTAGGCTACGCTGACTGCATGTTAACCAGGCTGCATCTCCGCAGATATTGAGGGCGAATCACGACATGCGGTGAATTTCTGAGACAGTAAGGGCATCAGTCTGCGTGGGACGTCCTAGTTCCTTACATTTCCTCCGCGGTCAAATCCGCTGTATTGAATGACAATGTGCATGTGATTGTTAGGATGACCCAGTTTGTGAGGAACAAATCAGCATCACTAAGATGCAATATAATGTGAACCATTATTCAAGATAAGTTTTTATTTCCTTATTTTTTGTTCTTCTTCTTTTCATGTTCAAATGGCATGGTGACGCGCTTTTGAGGTGAAGTCAATTTTGCGTCATTCCTGCGCACATGCGGGCAGCTTCCAATCACCCAGCAGAAGGTGTTAAAGACACAGCTACAGTCTACTGTATGCGTGCATAACCTGCATTGCGTTGCGTCTCTATGTGCTAGGGAGAGTGGAGGAGGGGGAGGAGGGGCAGGGGAGGCCTAGTGCCTGCTGATGGAAAAAGCTCCCGAAGGTAACTCCTGGAACAGGGGTAGCTGTGACCAGAATCACAATGAGCTCTGGTCAATAAGTGTCTCCCACAGTTTTTAATGTTAAATGTCCACCTGCGCGGGGGAACTACGCTGTCTTCAGGCAGGACACACGGAAGAGCCATGTGAGGCATACAAATGATCAGCATGTCGCTGTCCGTGGTTCTGAAAGTGGGCTAAAGGCTGGATTTAGACGTGACATTTAAAAAATATTACACTGCAGGTCGCTTATAAGTACAAATTGTCAGCATTTATTAGGTTACTTATCTCCAGAGTTTAATTTGCTATAAGCAATGTTTTTTTAAAACGTCCGGCCATTTTTAAACACACTATCATCCACTGATCTCTCCTTCATAAGTTTCCGTTAGTTTAATGTAGCAGAGATGCTGTAAACTCTCTGACACCCTGACTCACAAAAGCAAAGGCACATCTTTTCCAATATTTACGGTTATTTCGCCCCTTCACCATTTCGTAGTAGTTCAGGTCCCTTCGAACCCGAATTGTTAGTAGAGCCGCCAACCAGTGCCCATTTCATTCCCACTTTGACAACCGATGCTTTTTAGTAATTATTAGAATCTTCTTAAAGTCTACGGTAACGAAAATAACGTCTACTAACACGAAGTCGCTCATAGTTGCTTTGGCTTAATTTTATACTTATTTCATGAAAACGCATTGGTATTTTGTTCCTTCCTACTTTCATTTCGTACCTGTAAAAACTATTTAGCACCATGGCCGTTGACCATTATGTCTTTCACCATTGTCTCATTTGTAGTTTTCGCAGTTTCGTACCCGAGCCGTCTACTGATAAACGTTTTCTCCCGACAAAGCGTCAGTTTCTACCCACTACCTTTAGTACCCGTTTTGTTCACTGAGAATTTTAAATAATTTTCTATAATCTATTTAAAGTCTACTGTACATGTGGTTGTATGACTCCAGTAAATAATATCCACCAGCAAGAGTTTACCTTGGTTTGATCATTCGTCATAATCTTTCAAATTTCATAAACTCAACTTGCCCAAAAGGGATTACAACAAAATATATAGAAATTGGGTGAAATATAGTTATTTTCAGAAACCTCCGTACAATTAAATTAAATGACACTTGATATGTGAGTATTTTATGACAATTCACGTACATTGCAAAGAAAAACATAACTGATACACAATGATTTGAGTACATAGGTCCAAAATGATTTGTTTATATGTATGAAATGGCAAGGGTAAGGCACGAAGTGAAATCGGGGTATCGTTAAGGGGTAAACTGACCTAGAACCCCAGAGGCAGACGCTTTCATTTTATATTAAGTAAAGTCCGGTATGAAACAACCAAACATGTAAAAGTACATAATCGTGAAGGCGTGAAATAAAAAGGGGATCAGAACCAAAATAAATGGAAGTATGATGAATGATTTTAGAATACAATGTAAAATAAAGACTATTTACCTCCATAATTCACAGAACGTTTAACTACAAAGACAAGTAAACTGATATCTAATAGTTTAAGCCCATGAATACAAAATGGAAGTATAAGGGACTAAATAGCAAAGTGTAGATACACAATGGGTGCAGAATCCTGATAAGGCAGTCTCCAGCACCGTGGACAGAGTTCTCACACTTCCAATGAATAAATTTAAAAGGAGAAATTGTTTTTTTGTTTATTCTTTTTATTTTTTTTTCATGCATCATTTCTACATTGGTTAGAACTGTAAACTTATGAATAAGTTATAATTTCAGCCACTCAAATAGGTCACAGAAACAAGTTCAAGTCAGTGGTAAGCTTTGATGGAAGATTTCACTTTAATCTTTCTTCTTTTCTTTCTGGTCCTTCTGTGTTTGCATGAAAACACACAAATTTTCCTCTTTGAACCACTTTTTTCACACAGACAGATCCATCAAATTGAGTGCCCAAGTGAACTGAGATGTCCTGACGTCAGTTCCACTGATACCCAGTTGGGCTTGCATAAGCTACCAGCTCACCCTATCTTCCTGTGTTCCTGTCTAGCCCTATCTTGCATCTGAGTCATCCATAACCGGCATGGAAATCGATATGACAAACACGACAACAAGTGGGCTATGTAACTGTCCTGTCTGGCCATGCATAGCCTTAGGCCTCTGCCAGGAAAGGCCATGATGTGTTCTGCTCTGAGCATTGTGTCACTCGGCTTTGGCAGCACTTTACACCTTGATTTGTTTGTGTAGCACAGTTATTAATTTGTCCAGCAAAGGATTCACTTTTGCATGTTACCTGTTCCCTACAGCCTGATTTTAACCCACTGCTCTCTGTCAGAGCATCAATACCTTGGCTCTAGACTGCTTACTGCTAAAACTGACCAGAAGTACAGTAACAGTCTACAGTCATGGCTACTGACGCCTGGCAAACCTCTGCACAGTGAGTGTGACTGTAATGTACTGCGTGAAGCACTGAACACTGAGGCTGCATCACCAACATCATCATAAAAAAAAAAAAGAAAACACATAAACACACACATCAACGTCAGCGGTTACCACAGCCAACCCTCTTCCCTCCTACTGTCTCCATGGTAACCGTGGCATTAGATTGTTACTGTAGCAACAGCACCACTGGTAACAGTCTACAGCCATGGTCGCTAGGGGGCAATACATACACCTAAACCACAGCAGTGCAAATATGAGAGTATCATACAAGGATGCATTCCTATTTAACAAAATAAAGGTGACAAAGATGAAAAGACTGCATGTTATAGTTTTAGGCAATACAAGTGGGATTTCTCTAATGTATTATCTATCTATCTGATGAAATAAGATTCTGATCATTTAGATGTTCACATCATCATGAGTAATTGGATTTATTTGGCTGTTTAATTCTGTGGCAAATGCTGCTGATTCAACTAATTTACCTAGTTTATTTTTGAATTTTTGCTAAACACGATGTAATTATTTTCTCTAAATAAAGAATTAATCATATGCCCATGAGACCTGATGCTTTTTTCAGTAAATTTAAGTTTTCTATTTTTTTTTTTCATCTTGGTCACAGTTGAAAATGATGTGTTGGTATGAATATTTTGTTTGACTATTCTGATATATGAAAACTTCGTCATAGCCTACTCAGTGAAGGACTTTGTTTCTGCACTATAGAACACTGCATGCTCAAATGAATTCAAGAAGGACACAAACTCTTTATGCCAAATTGAACAAAAGCTGCTGATTATAATCAGCTAAAATTTAATAACAGTGATTGACATGGTGATAAAAAATTAGAGTCTTTCCAGTCTCTCAGCAGCTATTGGTTCTGGATGATTAGAATGTCCTTATGAAGGGTGTGGAGGCACAGTGTGAAAAAGTGAAATTCCACAGTAAAGTCTGTGCAGGTAAAACTGATATAGAAGGATTAACAACCTCATAAATCATTAAACAATGTTTGAATCTATGATAAAATGTTTTATTTATTGTCTAGAAATATTTTTAAACAGGCAACTAGAAGCAAATTTCCTTACACATTCTGTCTTAACAACATGTAAATGTGGTTGAAAAGTAAATGATCAAAAGTAATCTACAAAAATGCTTAAATATGTCAAAATATGATTGAAAATGGCTATCTAAACAAATAAGTCCAGTTTTTAAGGGAGTTTTCTGATAGTAACTTTAGAACAATCACTGTCTGGCTTGTGTGTGAATGGATTTTCCATGGGAAGAAGTCTGAAGTCATTTTTGGTCTGGAAGCTAAAGAAGTCATTGTTGTGAACAAGGCTAAGTTACAAACCATAGCTGTACAACAGGAAGGTTTTTATGGCAGGTTTTTATATCAACTTTTTGAAGTTGTTTTTCATCACCTGAGAGTACAGAGAATAAACATTAAAATCATTGTGATATGGTGTATTTTATCTTTTGCAGTTCTCCAATTATACTTGTATGTGAATCCAAATATAAAGTGGGTTTTATTAATTTGTGAAGATGCAATTCCTACCTTTTGTGTTTCAGATCTTTTCCTTATTTTTCCAGAAGTCTAGTGTGGATTCTGTTTTTGTGTATTTCTTAATAAGATTTAGAAGAAAAAAACAATTTAAATAAATACATTTTTTGATCAAAAAAAAGAAAGAAACTGAATCCATGAAAGTCTCTTAACTTACTAAACCAATCAAATGTTTTCATGCTCAGTTGTAATAAATGCTTCTGCAACCATTATATTAGATGATAAGTACATACACATACAATAACTTTTTCTGACGGAGATAATAAGATACTGCCATTTCTTTGGCGATGCAACTTCTGTAAGAAGGGTTTTTGTATTTATAATGATCTGAGAAACGAAATCACTATGAGCCATCAAAACAACCTGTACAAATGAATAGGAACTTTTAGTGTGAGTTTCAGCAAATGAGTCTCATTCATATGAATTATTACCAGGTAACACACCCAAAACTAGTGGTTGTTTTTAATTCTGTGAATTTGTATCTTATTAAGTTTCCATTTATTTTGCTCAATTCTACCACTTTATTGTTTGAACAGAAGAAACCTGTAGCTTCATTTCAGTGTTCCCCATTCAGAGAGAGTTGCAACACGAATCAATATATATTCAGCAATCAGTTCTGGGATTTATTTAGGTTCTAGCTCATTAGAATGATTTAATTTGTTCACATGATGCTTCATTGTCATTGTTTAAAAGTCTTAAGTCTCAGAGTGACTAATACATTTCCTAAGGCAATGTCATCAGTTGTTACCCGGGCTTTCTGAATCTCTTTCAAAGCTTTCTTGGGACACCAGAGGCTCATTCTTATTTTCAGAGGAATGTTGTTTTTTGATAGTAAGCTTCTGAACTCTGACCAATTAAAGTACTTAAATTGGTACAAACGTTAAAGCAATGGGTAAGTGTTGAATTTATGCAGAACTAAAAATACTTCATAAACTAAATTTAAATGTGTGTTATGTATGTTTTCTTGCAAACTGTCACCTTTTATGCTATTTGTTGAAATGTATAAAAAATAATCATATGATAGAACAGTCTGATAATTCTTATTTTTATATTATTAGTAATTATTTTATTTTCCTAGAATATATTTCTTTGCATAAACAGTCAAATACTGTTTATCTTAAAGACCTGGTGTGTCCCTCAGGTCATGGTTCTGGTCTTTCTGGAAGTGCTTTATGGTTATTAATTTGGGATGAAACTTTTCTTGTGGAAAACAACAGTTTCTGGCCTAAAGGCTCCTGTGGAATCACTTTTATGATTCAAAAATCTGTCTGTTAACTTTGACTAAACAGTATACTGCATGTGGCTAAAAGGAAGTTAAGATGCTGGTATGTGGCTTTGCCATTGAATGACTTAGTTCTTTTAAAATTGATTTAAGGAAAAGAACAGTTCAGTCCTTGAGTTTAGGATCCATTCATGCCTGAAGGATTTAAAATCCCCCAAAACAAAGCTTCTGATGTTGTTATGGTTTCAGAGGGCCACAAGAAGATTATTAGTGCAGCCCCTACTGATACTCCTTACAAAACCTTCTGGTGATCTCCCTGTGTAAAAAAACAAACATAGTTGCTCTAAGGTTGCAAGACACAGCAAATAAACTAGTAAGATTATTCAGTAAAGTTTAATGAAATACAAAGATTGCATTAAGATGACAAGCTCCATGTGTGTCAAAATCCAGAGTAAAGGTTCCATTCAAGATCAATTAGCTGTTATCCTGAGTGTTCTGAATGATAGATAATGATTTAAAAATTTCTTTATGTAGGATAGAGGCGCTCTGTTAACCTTAAAATCTAACAATAGAATCTTAAAACCAATCCTGTAATAAACAGGAAGCCAGTGGTATAACGCGAACACAGGAGTTTTCCAGATGATGTAAGTACTCAAGCTGCAACATTTTGTCCAGGAATAAGGTGAGATGCCTGATGTTTTAAGTCATTACTTGTTAAGAAAATGGAAAATCTCAGAGATTATACATGACTTATTTAGAAAAAGTGCAGTTGAATACAGATATTTACGTACACTGTATAAGAAGGACATATAATCTTTCAAACTTTTCTGCTTTAGATCAGTAAGGTTTACTTAAATAATCTGTTTTTGTTAAATTGATTTTAATTTTTCTTTTTAGAGAATATTTCACAACTTTCCTCCAACACATTTCCTTCAATTACACAACTAACAGGTATTTAGCAGCAGTGCCTTTTAAACTGTATAACTTGAATTAAATGTTCTGGGTACTCTTCCCAGGAATTTGGTCCATTACATATTAATTTTGTTGTCCTTATACCACTTTGTGTCATTGTTCATTTGAAAGACCTGTTTGTCTCCAAGGTTTGATTTCCTGGCTGATGTCTTGAAATGTTGCATCAATGCACATTTCACACCAAAACAATTCATCTATGGGACCCAAGGAGGAACCAGTTCTGTGAAGGTCCACAGTTCTTATCCTGATTGCTTGGCTGACTTCACATAAGGAAGCAGTGCATTTGAGTTTTCTCCTAAAATACATCCACTGGAAGGCCTCCAATTAAGTAAAATGTTGTGAATTAACATGGCAGAAGGTTACACGGCAAAAAGGTTAGAATAGAATAGAATAGAATAGAATAGAATAGAAATCCCTTTTATTTTCCCTCAGTGGGTAAATTCAGGTGTACCAGCAACAGATAGGCAAGTCAAAGCATGTAGATTTACACAAAAAATAAATGAAATATTATATAAATTTCACCAAATTGATTGATGGCAAAGTAATCTTGGTGTATGTAAACTTCTGACCAAAGAATTTAATGAAAAGTTTTGTTTTTTTTTTTAATTTATTTTTATTTTTTATTCTGGCACTCAAATAAAAATACATTTAGAATTCCCAACTAAGCTAATACAGCACAAGATTAAGATCTGACTCTGTTCTAAAGTCAGAGACAGAAAAAAAAATAAGTTACATTTTATACACCTTATGTAAATATGTGGTTTTGTCTGGAAATATTAAATATTTTTAAGCTGTCAACATTTCTAAAAGAGCTTCACAATGCAAATAGCTGCACTACTGAGTAAAAAGGTGAAAGCTTTTATTGTAAAGCATAACCTTGTCAGACTTTCAGCTCAACCCCATCATGCCAGGATACATTTGGTGGCAGGACACGACATGTTGAAAAAGACGGTGACTTTTGTGACAGGCTTGTGTTGGGGTGGCACTTGGCCGGATAATCTGGGACAGGCTGACCTCCTACGCAGAATTAGTCATCTCTTTACAACACTTTTTTTCACAGAAGACTCTTATTCAACCTTCTAGCAACCTTCCGCCCCAACTTGGCCGCCCAGGCTTCTTCTCTCCCACACACACAGAGTCAGCAGCCTCAACTCATAATTATTTATTGTTAAAAGTTTCACAGGGATGCTGTAGGCTGTTAAACTTATAATGGCTGACTGAAACAAACGTTAAAAATGTAATCAGTTTAATATAAAAGCAACAGGCTGTTATGCCACAAGAAGAAACAACATGAAAGATAAACAATGCATGTTAAAGCTCGGTTTACATTTAAACAAAATAAATTTGGGTTTTTGGTTTATTTTGCACAAAAAAGGCTTCCAGTGAATGTGTGTTATTCTTTCCAGAAAATCATTTCTAAAATGCACAAATCACACAAAATCGCAGTGACTTCTCTTACCAGGCTCTTCACCTGAAATTGAAATTGCCCCTGCTGCGCCACATCAGACTTCCATTATTACAGCGATGGCACATTCAAAGAACAGTGTTTCTCTGCTGTGAAACAAAGATGTTTTTTTCTCTCCTTCACATCTTTTTTCTAAGCTTCTCAGCCACATGCAGTGTTTTGACAGATAAAAGTACAGACAGGTTTAAACAAATCATTTAATGTAATCCAGAAAATGATAGGAGCAAAATAGAAGAGACAGAGACAGTGAGACTGAGGAATACTCAACAGGAACACTGTTTCTAAGGACAAGGGTAAAAGAAAATGGCAGATTTCATTATTATATGCAATGCAACACTGAAGTGAGGTCATTTTTATTATCAGTTTATATATATATATATATATATATATATATATATATATATATATATATATATATATATATATATATATATATATATATATATATTGTGTATCTTGGTCCATATTGATTTCATTTCAATTGCTATATAGAACACAGGTATTTTACTTGAAGCTTTCTTGGACCTGATGCATGAGCTTTAAGTACTGATTCATTTTCTGAACAGGTTCAAGAATGCCACACAATTTTATTAGCAAACCAAATTAACTCAACAAAAGACTGGCATATGCAATTATTTCACAATGGGGTTAAAATCAAGTTGCCTGATGTGCAGAGGGGTGTTGACCACATGTGAAAATTAAAGGGAGGGTAGGACAGCGAAAGACGACGGTGACTCAGCCTTTCCTCAATCAGAGACAAACAACTACACACATCAGGAGTGACGCCATGTTTTTCCCACCTACAGGTAAAAGAGTCATACAAAAGCAAGCTACATAAATTGCATATAGTTACTAATAAAACAGTCATATAAATATAGATGAATTTACATCAACTCCTTGGTTCTGTGAATGAAATGAATTGACGTTTTCTTTCATATCATTGCTGTAAGCTGAAGTGTGCAGAAACAAGTGCAGAGGGTCACTGGCAATCAGTCAGAACCCCACAGTGAAGGTAAATTTGTGAGTGTTACATGACCTTAACACTTGTTGTGTTCAACCCCTGTGGCTTTTCACTCTCTATCAAAAATTACAAACTCTCACAGGTTGAACAGAGAATGAAAGGTCGAAGTTGTTAAATGATAAAGTCTGGAGCCAAATTTCTCTAATGTCTGGAAGTAGATAAACAAATCAGCTATGAAAACCGACTATGTCAGAGAAGACAGTCTACTCTGCATAGTCTCTCCACAGAGAGAAGTAAACTGAAGCATGCTAAGACTGCAAATAAGGCTTGCAAACAGTGCCACTCAGTGGTCACTCATTTACTGGTAAGACAAAAATTTTAGATGACTGGATAACAGCAATAGGGTAAGGAAGCTGAATCAAAAAAGATACCATCCTACATTTTAGAGGGTCTGAAATACTCTATAATTTTCAGAAGGCAGCCACTACAGAACACTTTCGATATCTTCATTATCCATTTTCTAAATGTTGGAGCTGGTGGTTAGAGAACATAAATTTATAAATGTTTTAAATACAGTTATTTAAGTGTACAAATGAAATGTCTGAGAGATTTTAATAGTTTAAGTGATGCAGATTAAAGATCAGGCATAATTCTGATTCAGTAACTAAAACACCTCTGGGGGGAGATCCCCTTGGAAGTCACACATTTTACCAAATGCAAATATAAGCCTCTGCTCCAGACCTACAAGGCATTTTTAAAGTACTTTTGCCCCATTAACCTTTTCACATTTTGTCCCTTTACAAACACAACATACAATCTATTTTTAATGACAATAAAATGACACGACACATAAAAATCTGAAGATGTGAAGTGGAAGGAAAACCATAATTGTCTTACGTAGTCTGATAACCCCCGACTAAAATCCAGTGCAACCATTTGCCTTCAGAACTCACCAAATTGGTAATTACAGTTCAACTCTGTATGAATTAATCTCTGTTCATATGTTCTGTGAAATCCTCAGAGGTTTGTTGGAGAACATCAGTCAACAGTTTCATGAAGACAAAGGAACATACCAGGCAGGTCAGAGAAAGCTATAGAAAAGTTTAAAGCAGGGTTAGGTCATAAAACAATACCCTAAGCTTTGAACATCTGAATGAGTACTGTTCAACCCATTATCTGACAGTGGAAAGAATATGGCACTGCTGCAAATCTACAAAGACATGGCTGACTAAACTAACTGGGTGGACAAAGAGAGCATTAATCAGAAGAGCAACCAAGAAGCCCATAGAAATTATGGAGGAGTTGCAAAGATCCACAGCTCAGGTAAGAGAATTGGTCGACAACTATTAGTCATGCAATCCACAAATCTGGCCTTCATGACAGTCCTGTGTTCACTTACCACAAGCAGCAAACACATGGAAAAGATGCTCCACTGAGACTGGACGAAAATGTTAACTTTTTGACTTAATTTTAAAGTGCAGTGTGTGACAGAGGACTAGTACTCCATATCACAGGAAACACACCATCCACACAGAGAAAAAAAATGGTGGCAGAATCGTGATTTGTGAATGCTTTTTTTTCCAGAGGGGACGGGGAGGCTGGTCAGAGTTGGTGGGAAGATGCATGGAATTATGGAAGAAAGCATGTTGGAAGCTGCAAAGGACCTGAAAGAGTCAGAGGTTCAATTCAGATCAAAGCAAGCAACTGTTAGAATGGCCCAGTCAAAGTCCAGCTCAAAATCCAATTGGAAATCTGTGGCAAGACTTGAAAATTTCTGCTTACAGACACTGTTTGATTTGGCTGACCTTGAGCTATTTTGCAAAGAAGAATGGACAAATGTTTCAGTCCCTGAATGTGCAAAGTTGGTAGAGAAAGCACAAAGATGTACAAAAGTGTGTGTGTGTGTGTGTGTGTGTGTATATATATATATATATATATATATATATATATATATATATATATATATATATATATAACTTTTCTTTTACTTTACAAGTAATGCTCAACTTTTTTCTTGGTCTATCACATAAAACTCCAAAGAACAACAATACAATTTGTGGCTGCAATGTTACTGAATGTGAAAAACTTATGAGTTATGAACACCTTTCTAAGGCGCAGACCCTCTACTTCTGTGCAAATCATCCACCTGAGGGGTACTGAAACATACATTAGCAGCATTTGAAATGAACTGAAATAAAGTCTAACTTTTTTTTAAGAATAATTGAAGGTTTCATTTCTGCATGCCTCAGCAGACTCAGCTCAGTAACAATAGTTTTGACAGGTACTCCTGAGCCTCTGTGGCCACTTTGATCAAAGTGATATGACAAATTGTTAAAGGTCACACTTTTCCAGCAATGATTTTCCAGACATCACCTTTGCTCACCGAGATTTTTGCAGAGTCAATCAATCTTTATAAATAATATGGATTCTTAAAACTTTGCAATCTAACATTAAGATTTATTTTTAAATGACTGGCAATAGATCACATTTAGTAATGAATTTGTTGAATCTTACTTTAATCATGAAATCTACTACATGAAATCCATTAAGTCAGCAACATTTTAAGTCCTTCACAGTTCACACTGGTGATGGCGGCGTACACAGACACAGTGGCATGGTGCTCTTCTTTTAAGTGAGACATTGTTTTTATCTGGAGAATTGCACCCATTGTACAATATTTCATTGTTACAATGACAATACAGATTCTATCTATTGCATCTTCTATCTATATACAGTATGTTGTATAAGCTTCCTCCTTCTCTGCATCTTTCACGATTTAAAAAAAATAGTAACTTTTTGTCCCAGTGTCTTTAAAAGTAAAGTAAAACGATTCAACAGAGCACAAATTGATTTATTTCTTGCATTTTATAAAGTCCCATCTTTTATTGAAATCTTTTGAAGAAGTTATTCACAGGAGCTTTGCATTTATAAATAATACTAAACATATTCTAAGCTGAAATAGTTTAAGCAGAGACATTTCTTTAAACAGGTACACTGAAGTGTAACTTTTTTGTAGTTTTCTCAAGCATGAAACTTTTACATTTTGGAGAGTTTATGATAATACTTAAAATCAGCTTCTGTTATTTTAATTTATTTTTTTTAAATTTTTACATAAATGAACCTTCCAACAATGCTGTATTGTGCAATGCATTCATCTTACTGCAGGATCCGTTATCATCACACTTTTTGTCAACATGAGTAAATGATTTTACTCAGAGAATTTTACACATTAGACATAAACCCTGACAATAAAAGTAGAATGTCGTGGCTGTGATATGATTCAGGTAAACATGACTCATACTGTAAGTACAATAAAGTGAATGACGAGACTATTCATACCTATTGAACATTTTCACATTTTGTCACAATGCCACCACAAACAATGGATTTTGTTGGGATTTTATGTGACAGATGAACACAAAGTCGCACTTTAGAAGTAGAGAAAAAATGATAGGTTTTCAAAACATTTTACACTATAGTGTGGTGTGCATTTGTTCCCACACTCCCTGTGTTAAAGCGTTATAGAATCCCCTTTAGAAAAGTCCCCATACCATAATACTGGTACCACCGAGCTTTAGTGCAGATATGTGTTCAGGGTGATGTGCAGTGACAGTTTCATTCCACACAGATTTTTACATGTAGCCCAAAAACCTTAATAAGGTCTCATCTGACTAGAACACCTTCTTTCAAATGTTTGCTACATGACTTGTAGAAAACTGCAAATTGGAATTTCCTCAGACTGTCTTCATGTCACTCTTTCAAGAAGGCTAGATTTACAGAGTGCAGGTATAATTGTTTTCCTGCTGGCAGATTCTACCACCTGAACTGTTGATCTTTGCTGCTCCACCAGAGCTGCCATGATTTTCTGGCTCAATTTGAGACAGATGGAACACATTTACAGCTAGGCTGACTTCTGAATCCTATTCTTTGAACTAGATTTTTCATATTTTATTCAAATAAATGTTACTTATCAGATTTTACTTATTTTATCTTATAAAACCTTTTGAAAACCACATCACCTCACAATTATGAGCTACTTTGTGTTGGTATGATATGTATTGTAACAAAACAAAATGTGAAAAAGATCAAGGGCAATAGCTATTTTTGCAAGCTACTAAACACATAAAAAAAACAAATTAAATCTGATATTCATAAGTGTCCTATGATAGAAGACAATAAGAGAAACAGAGATACAGTAAACATCCAAAAATTACATTCTGGCAGATATGAGACAGATTTTCACTCCTAGTATTTAATATGTTTGAGGGGGCAACTGAAAAACTAATAAATCTAGCTGTTCTGCTTGTCTCAATTCCTGTGCTCACAAAGCAGAAAATAAACAATATCCCAGAGTTTATCTGCATTTTTTCAATGCCTGTTGAGAGCGGCTGGAAGTCATAAAAAATCCAAATGTTGTTAAAGTGAAAAAGGAATCTTAACCTTGAAAAGACAATTGAAACACTTCTGTTTCACAAAAGCTATATTTGGAAATTAATTTATATTTTACTGATTTCAACTTCAGATTAAAAGCAGTGCACTTTAGATGGGGGGGGAGAGGATTTATAAAACCCCTCACTCCTTTTTCCTGACAGAATATGCTAAAAAATAAATAAAACATCAACTAAGAGAGCGAGCTCTCTGCTGGTCAATAATTTATTCCTGACCCCTCCACTGAGGATCACAAAGTCTATGATGGTGAGTACAAAGCGCTTTAAAATATCCGCCACTAGTGGGATGCGCATCATGAGAAATATTGATAACTGGCAGGAGAACTACATCATGCTGGCTTTTGTTGCCAAGGAGAAATGATGATGAATATGACAAGAGAAGCCTGCTAGTAGCTGTAGCAGAAAAACCCCCAAAAGACAACTCTATACACCTGAGACAGTATTCAGTGATGTGGGGAAGTTTCACAAGTTCCTTATTTCCTCTAAGGCCACAGCCAGCTACTGTCAATCAGTTATTGCTGCAGCAAAAACTGCAATATGGTGTTTTTTATTTATTTATCGACAGGGTCCGACATCAATAAATAATGAGGATGGAGAGCAGTCGTGACTAGCTCTGCTCACATCTAGGAACTTGCAGCTCTTGGCTTCAAAAACAGACACACTGCTCCCTGCATTTAAAAACAAACACACGCGCACACTGAGCAAGGTTCGGTTTCTGATTTATTGTTTTAAAATGGGTCTGGGCAAAGCAAAAAAAACAAACAAACAAAAAAACCCAGACAACACTGCATCTTTGATATTTACACTGTACATCTACAGAAGTGCCTCCCACAAAATGTCTAAGTGGAAAGGAAATGTATCGCGAGAAGAAATGTCAGACAAATTACAGTACTTTCTGACAAATGGGCTGCGTTTGACTGAAGACACCCACGTTAACAGACTTTATTCCATACAACATGCTCAAGGTCAGTTCGAGTCTTTTCTTTTTCTGTCACAAAAGCAAATGTCTGTGTGAGAGAAAGGGCCCTCGCATTCCTGTGCAAGTATATTTAGAGCAAAAGAACAACTCCATTATGAGAAAAAAAAAACTCACATGAGAATGTATTTACATCTGTTTGAAAAAGGCATACAACCAAAATATAAAAACTGAGTTATGAGTTTGTTTGATCTGCTGGGCTGTGATTAGGGATTAGATCTAGCTGCTAATCCTGCTAATGAGGATAAAACCTCTTCTGGCTTTTAGCCTCTCTTGCTGTTAGTTAGTCTGGACATACACCATCGCTCTCTTCCTCCACCCCTCCTCTCTGACCTCTTTCTCTCTGTAAAGGCAGGCATGAGATGAATCAAAGACAGAAGTGGTCACAAAGTGTCATTCCCTTTGACATCCACAGAGGGCGCCCTGACTCTGCTCACACGTCTTGGTGGGAAGGGCTGGCTCCGTGCCTTGTTTCTGCAGGCAGGCAGTGGGATAGCATTAACACTTGGAACAGTGACAGTACCTACCTCAGACAGATTAGTGGTAATATTAGGCATTATGGCTACTGTGGGGTAGATTAAGAGAGTTGCATTTAAATTGAAATTTAACAGCCTTTTTAAGGCCTGAACAAATAAGAAAATGTAGAAACCACATGAAGGTCAAGGTTAAAACCACACCTTTAGGGTATGTTTCTCCAGGATGTGTTCTGCTGTCACTGGGCCACTGGGTGTCAGTATGGCAACATGCTAATACCGACATAAAATTAGCCCCAAAAGAACCCAGTCACCATCTTTATTATCATGATCCTCTTTAACTCCCTGTCAGTCATTCTCTTAGCTCCATGCTGTGCTCACCTGGGTCTGTCTCCGAGTGGGCCGTGCCGGTTGGTTTTCAGGGTGGTTGGGCGCCCACGGCCCCAAGCTCTGATTGGAATAGAAGTCCATGGGATACACTTCCTTCCAGCTGACTTCCTGGAGAGCAACAGCTGCCTGAAGAGAAAAGGAAAGATTTACAGAACAAAATAAAACCTGAAGAAGCACTTTGAGCGGCCTCCTTTTCTCTAATCTAAAACCATACTAACAGAACGATGAGAAAAAACAACAGACTGAGCATTCAGATAGGACAAGTACAATATTAAGCTTGGATAACACGTAGAGTTGTCATGTTATCTCTATGCAGCTGTACTGTGTGACATAACAGCTGTTAGAAGAGAACAATCGCACAAGCAAGACTGCAACATGACACACTGTAAGTGCAGACCGCTCCATATGGATGACAAGTGACAGTGAATATTGATTATGAATGCAAGAAAGAGCAGCTGAAAGGCTGAACACATGAATAAACATTCACAGAACACTGCAAAAACAGTTTTTATGTTCACTCATTATTTCATCCAAATGATTTGTACAGCCATGTAAAAGTATTCACATCGCATGAAATCTTTATACATTTTCTGACAATACAATAAAAAAAATGTAATGTATCTTATTAGGATTTTGTTTGATGGGTCAAAATCACATTAAATCCATTATTGTGAAGTTGAAGAAAAACATCTAAGTTTTATTTTATTACTTTTTTTTTTTTTTTTTTTTTTTAACAAGTACCAATCTGTTCTCTAAAGGGCATGTGGCAACTTTGCTTTGTGGAGTGGATTACAAAGAGATGTCCTTCCAATACCTGGGGTGTAGCTCCTCCAGAGTTACTATAGTCATCCTCGCTGCTTCTTTGATTAGTCTTCTCCTAACTGACCCTGTCAGATTTAGGTGGAAGACCATATCTTGGCAGATTTGCAGCTGTGCTATGATGGATATATGTTCAAAGTTTGATATATGGTTTTATAATCTAACCCTGCTTTAAATCTCTCCAGAACTTTATCCCTGACTTGTCAGCTGTGCTCCTTGGTCTTCATAATGCTGTTTGTCTACTAATGTTCTCTAACAAACCTCTTTTACCTTCACACAACAGCAGTATTTAAACCAAGAAAAAACTGCACACAGGTTAACTCTATTTACTACTTGGATAAGTTCTGAAGGCCACTGGGTGCATGGATTTTATTTAGGAGTATCGGAAAAAAGGGGAATGAATACATCTGAATTTTTAAAAACCTTTTATCCTTTTTCTTACACACAGTTACACACTACTTAGTTTTTCAATACTTTGGCTTAAGGACAATCTATGTGTGGAGACGTAGGATATCAAGATCAAAATACATTACAAAAATTCCAATTAAAGAATAATTTTCAAAGTAATGCTATCTTTTTGTAGTGAGACATATGCTAACAGTTTTACACGGCCTATAAAAATCTATTAAACCGCAGATGTAGGGTTTTAAAAAAAGGCTCTTAGAAGCCTAACCTTTCATCTACCCCTTTACCATCAGTCTCTCATTTACTCCACCTATTAACCACTGCTCTCCTCCTCTTCCCTCTTTCAGACCAAGATCTTCCTCTCTGTGGAAACTAGCTTCCCTCACTAAACCCTGCTCTGACAGGAGAGCCAAGTGTGTCTTATTGACTATAAATATAACATGAGAAGCACTGAAAATAAATGCTGTGTAGTCCCCCTCCCACCACCACCACACACCCTTCACCGTGCTCACTACACCCTCCCCATCTTATTCCTCTTCATCTTCATCTTAAATGCCACAGCGTAAAGCACAGCTTACCGAGATGCAATGGGGCTCATAGGTATGAGATGAGGCTGAATTAAGTCAGATCACAACCGTATAGATACAAGTGCAGCTACAAATTATTTTAACGCACAGACCATTTCTATTTTTTCCCCATCAAATAGCTGCCGGGGGAGAGTGACGGCCGCAAGAACACAAAAGGAATTTAAGGAAACAGATTAGTGCTTAGCTCATTACAACGGGGGCGAATTTCAGATTTTCTTGTGCATAATTATAAAGGGGGGGGAATCCTTTTTTTATGTAAATGCTATCATCGTTCTAGATGGCTTTGCTCTCAACTGTAAGTGCTTCAATGAGGTGCATAGTTGGAATTAAACTGAAGCCATTTCTAATCACAATCTGCTTTTCAAGAGAGCAATTTTCCTGACTGTAATTTCACAAGGATTCAAGTCAGTGGCACATCAATGAGAGAAATCCTCGTACAAAGTGATAGTTATATGCTAAACATTGCCAAAAAAAAGCTATATTGTTTTCATTTGTTTGTTTGCCAGCTGCCGCAGCACAAATGAACCTTCTCTCTACTGTCCGATCTTTCTCACTTCCTCAAAAAAAAAAAAAGACAGCTGTATGAGGGGCGGGACTGTGTAGCCCTAGGGCCAGCAGGGGGGGCTAGTCCTCCGCTCGTAATGTTTTACATGCGTGCGCACTATTGTGCTTTATGGTGTGGTGAGGATGGAGTGAGAGTGACACTATCTCAAGCATCAACAGGCCTTGTTGAGAGGCACATAAATTCACTGCCCTTTTAGACACGGCACTGTAACTTGTCTCCTGTACTTTGATAAAAGCTTCAAGATGCCAACTGTAAAAGGCTCCGTGCACACTGCTAGGAAGAGCTATGTGTGTGTTTTTGTTTTTTTTTTTTTTTTTTAGAAAACTGACTGGCAGAAAGGAGTTTACCTCATATGGAGACAGCAGTGGTTTTGAGAAGGCTGTTCCCCAGTCGATGGAGAGGCGTGGGCAGGCGATCTGGACCCACCTGTAGCAATAAGAAAAAATGGCACATCAATCTGGGCTCAAGTGTACATTCATGAGTGCAACAGGAAACATGAAGCTGCGATGGAACCTGAGACAGAACGTTGCTATTAGAGAGGCAGGGCACATCTGCAACTGCATGTTGTATGTGAATTCATGATGTAGTGGTTTAGCAGGGGGGAAAGCCTCCCTCCACCTGATCACCAGCTTCTGTTAGTGAGATCTGTGCTGATTTGTACCATTCCTAAAGACAGTTAGACTGCACTATCTGAGGATAAGGAGCAAGCAAGTGTGAAAGCAGGGCTGAGAAGGTAAGGAAAGCTTGCAGTGGTCTAGTTGGGTGGACTGACTGTGGGCAGGCATCAACATAAAAACAAAAAGAGGATACCATGGGTGAACAGAGAGGAGGAAAAAAATGCTGCGAAAGAAAAGAGGGAGAGGTTAGGTGAGTGTGAATAAAAAAGCTACGTGAGCTGGTCTCCACGGAGGTAGCCTACATAGCTTGCAGACAGGGTGGTGGGGCTGTGTTTTAGAGAGATGGGGATGGGGTGGGCAAAAAAAAAAAAAAAAAAAAAAAAAAAAAAGGAAAGAGAGAGGGAGAAGGACAGAGATATGCAGT
The DNA here is from genome assembly GCA_014839685.1 of Anableps anableps. Taxonomy (NCBI): domain Eukaryota; kingdom Metazoa; phylum Chordata; class Actinopteri; order Cyprinodontiformes; family Anablepidae; genus Anableps; species Anableps anableps. Next base: position 8,534,948 of record CM026068.1, on the reverse strand, counting down.
GATAGGAAGAAAGATGAAAACAGGAGGAGTGGTCGAAGAGGCAGAGACAAGAAGCGAAGACAGAACAGAAGCAAAAAAGGAGGGAGAAGACTGTCAGGGAGGAAAGTGTTTACACTGGAAAATGCATGAGAGGAATGAGGAGAGTGTGGATGTAAACAGCTGCAGGGAGGAGTTAACAATGGGAAAATGAAGACGGAAAGCAGCTGGGGGTACAAGGGTTAAGTTTCACAGATCAATGCTATCCACAGCTCCATCTCTACCGAGGCAGCATGTCTTACTTTGTCCCTAATCCTCATCACAGAGCTCCACAGGAGATATTGGCAAATATGGATCTACTTGCTGCACATAAAAATAAAAACACTAGATACAAGTTAATGTCAACAACATACCAGCCTGAGATATGTGAAAAATGAATTGGAGGCAAAAAAATAGAAGAAAAAAAAAAATTGCTCATGTGAACCTTACTGCGGTAAATCCCCCCTTTTGTTCATTCCGTATTTTCCCACTTTCACACAGTTTTTCAGCTGCAGAACAGACTGCACCACTGACTCTCAGTCAGCTTTGCTTTCGGTCTCAGAAACATTCCCACACCTCCTGGGCAAAATGTGACATTTTCTCATTTTCAAATTATGTAGATTCTTCTCTTGTGGCTTCCCAAAATCACTGAATTCTTTTTCATCTTTCTAATTTGAAAGTCAACTGAGTCAAAGACATCAGCACAAAACACCAGTCTCCTAGGACCTAGGTTTGCTAAGTTTAGACAAAGAGTGAAATGTAAAGCACGATCTTTAAGTCCATTAGCTTATTTTCTCTAATTACAACCCTTTGAATATTGCAAATGCTACAAAGCTGCTATGATTAACATGCACAAGAGACGATCTGTTTGACTGCATTAATGTCACTGTTTAAACAATTGTTTTTCTCCATTTACATTTAACTTTTCTACCCATTATTAGTTGCACTTCATTTATTAGTACCATAATAACAAAAAAATGCTTCTTCTCGAATACTGGATATAATATTGGAATATTTTTTTACTTAAAAAAATGACAAAGACATTCTCTTGTGAGGGTATTCATACAATTTGAACTTTTTCATATTGTGTCACACAATATAATATCAATGTATTTTTTCAGAATTGTATCATAGAAGCCAACAAAAACTAGCAAATAATTGTAAAGTGGGAGGTAGATGATCATACTTCGTCAGATTTGATGGAGATCGTCTGTGAATATCGGGTTGCTTCCAGGATTGCCTTGTATTTAGCCTAAACTCAGTTCATGTGTAGTATTAATTTTCCAGAATGTATATTGTTTTGCACAGGGTCCACAAAGTCTTAATTTGGTCTTATCTGCACCTTCTTCCATATATTTGCTGTGTCTCTTATATTGTTTACAAATGGCAAATGGGACTTCTCATGGATTTCTTTTAATAATGAGCTTTCTTTTTGTCACTCTTTCATAAGGACCAGATTTTTGGAAATGACTAATGGTTGTCTTATTAACTGATTCTGCTCCCTGAACTGTGGATCTCTGCAGTTCCTCCAGAGTTACCAGGGGCCTGTTGGCTGCTTCACTAATTAATTCTGTCCTTGCCTAGTCTGACCATTTTCAGAGTAAAGGGGTTGAATACAATGATGCAACACGTCTTGAGACAGGGAGAGGCAGTTTGATGTTTTTAGATCTTGAAGGATAGGAAAATGTTGGCCAGATATCAAAGCAGAGAAATCATGAAATTGTCTTTAAGGTACATTCTAAATATTGCAGTTCTATGCTGTTGCTTTAACCCATAGGTTTCATTTTCCTCCTTTTCATCTTGGCCACATAAAGATGTGATCAGGATGATATTAATATAGTTAACTGAAAATAAGATTAGGATTAAAACTATATAAAGTGATTGTGCTTTTAGAAAATCTATTTTTTTTGTTTTGTTCATTTTTCTTTTTGTTCGGTTTTTGTTTGTCTATCAAGCACATCTCTGATATGTTGCTTTAGCTAAAAGGAGAAGGCAGTTTAAGGCAGGAATAATAAAACAAAGTGTTACATGCAGCTGAACTTTGAGATACAATGTTTTTGTCATATTGCCAACTCCCATTGTCACATTTTTAATTGTACAAAATTTGTAAAACCATACATTATTTTCTTCCACTTCAAAAATATATACATTTTATTTCAGTCTTTCAAATAAAACACTAATAAAATACATTGAATTTTTTGATTGTAACTTGATAAATTGTAAAAATATTCAAGGTGCAAGAAAACTTTTGAAAGGCACGATAATATTAAGAGAATTTTTTCTTTTTTATTTTACATAAATTAGCATGTTTAAAATTGCTCATCAAATCATCAGATATCAACATCCAAAGGCAAAGCTTTTATGTACAGGCAATCAAGTAGTTCTTTAAGCTGAAACTCTATTCTCTTGTGACACTATTACAGTCTTTGTAAAGCTTCCATCACATCACTTTGGTCCATAATTTTCCTTGTGGATTCTGAACGGGATGTTTTTCAAGCATAATACAAAAGTTCTCTCAGATTCTGAATGTAATCTGACTTTGTACAGTTTGTCTAATATTCAAAGATCCCCTCCAAGTTGATTTTATTGAATCCAGAAGACAATGTCACTTTTAAGCACCAAATGGTGACAACAAAGACAGCCATAATAAAGCATAATGTCTGCATATCTATACTGAGCAAAGAGCAAGATTTTTAGCAATCAGGTTTTCATTTGGATAAGAAACACAAAAGTGTTTGAACACAGGCATGCAGCTCTGATTTGATAAAACAAAAGAAAGGTATGCAGCTTCAATGACATTCCTCGGCATCAAGCAGGATGGTGGGATGGCAATGCAATGGATGGCTTTTGAGACCCAGTGCATTCAGACACTGTATCAAAGTAAATAACATGTGAAGACTACAGATTCCTAGACTCTGTTAAATAAAACATCATATCATCTAAATTTAATTTAGTTCTATTCAGTTTCTTTTATATAGCACCAAATCACAACACGTTGTATCAGGAAACTTTACAAAAACTAAAACAAAAAAAAAAAAAAAAAAAAAAAAAAAACACTCGCGCACACAAAACAATTCAATCCAGTCAAAATCCAGACACATTCCAAGTCAGTTATGCTGCGTTCAGACCGAATGCAATTTGAGCATCAGGGGTGTATGGTTCACATGCAAAGTCTATGGTGCATGCGTGTCTGGAGGTGTTGAGAGGTCTCGCGGCACATTTGGAAGCGTTTCGAGTGTTCGACGAGCATCAAGCGCGGCAGACGCTGGAGTTGGAAAATCTAAACTTTAGTTTATAAGCGCATAGTGTCACATTTTCCAACGGGATGGCAGGACCAACAGCCCATCTATGATCAGTCGAGCTACCACTACAGAGACACGAATAGAAAGGACCTTGCCTGGAGGAGGATCAGCGAGGAGTCGGGATCTTGGGTGAAAACATTGTTACCACGGTAAATATTTCCCCTCATTTGAGCTAGCCAAATCCATCCAGCACAATGTTGGGTCACTACTAGTTTCACGCTGAAGAATTAATGTATATATTCAGAGGAAATGTGCAGGAGATGGTGGAAGAGTCTATGCGAAGCAGTCAAGTCAAGAGGCTCCTCCCGATGTGCGCCAAGAGAAACTGAAGGGTTTGACGCGCAAAATGCATTCGCTCTGAACACAGCATTACAGTTGAGCTCATAAGTTTATATACCCTATCAGAATTCTTGATTTTTTGGTAATTTTCCATAGAATATAAATGATAACACAAAAACTTTTTTTCACTCGTTAGTGGTTGGATGAAGCCATTTATTGTCAAACAACTGCATTTGTTCTTTTTATATCATAATGATGACAGAAACTACCCAAATTAACCTGATTAAAAGTTTACATACCCTAGTGATTTTGGCCTCATAACACGCACACCAGTTGACACAAATGGGTCTAAATGTCTACTAAAGATAACCATCCTCACCTGTGATCTGTTGCTTGTAATCAGTGTGTGTGTATAATAGGTCAGTGAGTTTCTTGGCTCCCGACAGACCCTTACATCTTTCATCCAGTGCTGTACTTAAGTCTTTGACAATTATTTTGCTTTCCCCATGACTCAGAAACCAAAGGATCTGCAGGAAAAGGTTACTGAACTGTATAAAACTATTGCTGAAAAGCTAATTTATTTATGTAATTCCATTCAAAAAGTGAAACTCACAGAGATTAATTGTACACAGAGTGATTAATTGTACACAGAGTGATACATTTCACACATTTATTACTGCTAATTTTGATGATTATCAAAATTACAGTTGATGAAACCCCAAGTATTCTCAGAATTTAGGATATAACAAATGACAAATATAACTAGAGTCAGTGCTTCAAGAGACAGTACACACAAGTCTATCCAAGACATGAGCAACAACTACAGGATTCCTTGTGTTAAGACACTCCTGAACCAGAGACATCAGGAATGTGTTATGTGGGCTGAAAAGTCCTCTTTTCAGATAAAAGAGTCTGGAGAAAGAGGAACAAAATCCACATTGGTTGAAAATCAGTGTTAAGTTTCCACAGTCAGATTTAGGGGGCCAGGTTGTCTGCTGGTGTTCATCCACTATTTTTTTTTTTTTTTTTTTTTTTTACAGAGTTCAAACTCAGCACAGCTGTCTATGAATAAGCAATTCATGCTCCCCCTTTTTGACAAGATTTTTGGAGACAAACACAGTAGACAGCAGCAGTTTAATCTCCAGCCCTTCTCAAATTGATGTTCTTGTTCATAGAGTTACTTCCTCATTGCGTGTGACATTAGACAATGTGGTCCCCTTAAAAAAGAAGGTAATTATCCATAGGAGGCTGGCTCTTTGGTTTAATTTAGAGCTGCATACTTTGAAGCAGAACACTAGAAAATTTGAGGATAGAGGAGTCCTACTTAACTTGGAATAATAGTCTACTGCTGTACAAAAGACCCTTCATCAAACTAGAACATTGTGTTTTTCATCATCAATAGAGGAGAATAGGAACAATCCTAGGTTTCTTTTTAGTACAATTGCCAAACTTACACAAAGTCATAGCTCTGTTGAGCCATCAATTCCTCCAGCTATCAGCAGTAATGACTTTATGGAATTCTTCTTAAATAAAATTGCTTCTATTAGAAATAAAATTGTTGACATCCTCCCGAACGTGATTACTTTATCCTCAGTAAGTGAAGCAGCACTGAATGTAACTATAGAACCTGATCTGTGTTTGGATTGTTTTGAGTCAGTTGAGCTTTCTGAGTTATCAAAAATATTAACTTCTTCCAAACCTTTGACTTGCATGTTGAACCCCATCCCAACTAAATTGTTTAAAGAGGTGTTCCCTTTGTTTACTGCCTCCATTTTAGATATGATTAATCTGTCCTAAATAATTGGACATGCATTACAGGCTGAAGAAACCTTCTTTCAATCAAGGTTACTTAATAAATTAGGGACCTATATCTAATCTTCCTTTTTCATCTAAAATCCTTGAGAAAATAGTTGCTAATCAAGTATGTGAGCATCTAAAAAGTAATGACTTGTTTGAAGAGTTTCAGTCAGGTTTCAGAGCTTATTATAGCATTGAAACAGCACTTGTGAAAGTTACAAATGACATTCTCTTGGTCTCAGATAATGGACTTGTGTCTGTTCTGGTTTTACTTGATCTCAGTGCTGCTTTTGATACAGTTGACCACAATATTCTATTAGAAAGAATTGAACATGTAGGTATCAAAAGAACAGCTCCAGGCTGGTTTAAATCTTATCTGTCTGACAGATTCTAGTTTGTTCATGTGAACGATAAATCATCTTCCCACTCTTGGGTTACTTGTGGAGTACCACAGGGCTCTGTGCTTGGACCAATTCTTTTTACTACATATATGGTTCCAATTGGAAAAATCATCAGACAGAGTGGGATAAATTTTCATTGTTATGCTGATGATACTCAGCTATATATATCCATAAATCCTGATGAATCCAATCCATTAGGTAGATTACAGGCATGTCTTGAGGACATTAAAACCTGGATGACACTAAATTTTCTTCTTTTAAATTCTTCTTTTAAATTCTGACAAGACAGAATTGGTTGTTTTTGGACCAGTGTTTTTGGAAGAGACACTGCTTAGTCAATCACTTGATATGAATGGCATTAAATTGGCTTCAGATAATAAAGTAAAGAACCTCAGTGTTATTTTTGACCAGGATATGTCATTTAAGTCCCATATTAAACAAGTTTCTAGAATTTCCTTCTTTCATCTCCAGAATATTGCCAAAATTAGAAATGTTTTGTCCAGGAGTGATGCTGAAATACTAGTCCATGCATTTGTTACTTCAAGGCTGGACTACTGTAATGCTTTACTATCAGGAAGTCCACAGAATGTAGTTAAAAGCCTTCAGCTGATCCAAAATGCTGCAGCAAGAGTTCTGATGAAAATTAAAAAGAGAGATCATATTTCTCCTATTTTAACTTCCCTTCAATGGCTCCCTGTTAAATTTAAGATTCTCCTTCTCACATATAAAGCCCTTAATAATCAGCTCCATCATACATCAGAGATCTGACTGTTCCATATCTTCCTAACAAAGCACTTTGCTCTCAGACCGCAGATTTACTGGTGGTTCCTAGAATTTCGAAAAGTGGAATGGTAGGCAGCTCCTTTAGTTATCAGGCTCCTCTCCTGTGGAACCAGTTCCCAGTCTTAGTCTGTGAGGCAGACACCCTGTCTACTTTTAAGACTAGGTTTAAAACTTTCCTCTATACTCATATTGGCTTAGGTTATCCTGAGCTATTTCTCTAGCTATGCTACCACAGGCTTAGGCTACTGGAGGATAAACAGACCTCTTTTTCTCACTTTCTTCTTCTGCTACTCTCCAATTTGCATTATTTGCTTTTATTTCAACTGTAAACTTTTTGTTTGCTCTCATTTATTTTTCTCTCCTTAAAAGCTACACCTGGTCTGGCATTCTGTTTGGCTGTGATGCCTTCCTGGAGGAGGGCTTCAGCTGAGATAATGGTGCCATCAACTAATCGTCCTCCTTCTCCTGCTATTAACTTTTTACTTTCATGAACATCGAAAATAATCCTACATTAGTTCATCTGCTTCTTCTTCTTCTGCATTCTACTCTGTCTTCTCAAAACCCCAGTCGGTTGTGGCAGATGGCCACTTGCACTGATCCAGGTTCTGCTGGTGGTTTCTTCCTGTTAAAGGGGAGTTTTCCCTCTCCACTGTCACTACATGCATGCTCGGTATGAGGGAATGCTGCAAAGTCAACAACACAACACCATGCGGTCGCTAGATGCTCATCCAGGAGGAGTGAACGCTGCAAGTCACTGACTCGATGCAAACTGCTGGGTTTCCCAAGACAGAAACTTCAAACTACTTTGAATAATTCACTGAGCTTACTGTACTGTTTGATAACTAGTTAGGATCAGTTGAAATGTATGTATGTTTAAATTGAACTGATTTTTTTTTTCTTGTAAAATACCTCGAGACATTTGTTGTGAATTGACGCTATATAAATAAACTGAACTGAACTGAGATACAGATTTCTTGTTTCCAGCAGGACGTGCCGTCTCGTCACTGCCTAAAGTACCAATACGTGATTTATTTACCATGGTATAACTGATTGATTGACCTGCAAGCTGTCCTGACCTAAACACATTTTCAATTTAATAACTAAAATAAATTTACTTTTAGATGACGTTCTGATTTAATGGGTTGCACCTTCATTGCAGTGGTATTGTAGGAAACCCTTATAATCATGAGCTATGAACCAAAAAGAGATCTGTTCTGAATGAAAGATAAAGAGGCGTCAAAAATAAGAAAAAAGTTAGGATTAAGTCTCAAATGAGGTGGCATCATTCTACCATTTAACTAGAAAAAGAAAGTCAGCTGACAAAGAATCTATGATTATGGCTTTGACAGACTTATTTCTCTTATTTACTCTTAAGAATGAGTTTATTTCAACAGAAAGTAGAACCTTTCAACACAAAGACACATGTCAGGATTAGAGAAGCGGGAATCAGGACCGGTGAGCTCCATGCTGTGATGTATAAAAGCTAAAACCATGTGACATTTTCTGCAGCTATGCAATATGAGCTCTAGTCTGGCCATACTGCATTACCTGCTGTGGACCATTACACCCCAACGTTAGGAGAAGGAACCTCCACCTGCATGATCCTGCTTCATTTTGACTCTCAGCTTCAAACCACTGAAAGCATTAGACGCTAACCTTTTAGAACTGCAAAGAAAAAAAAGTGTTCACCTTTAATGCCAGGCTTAATTGAAATAAAACAATCAATTCTGCTTAAATGTGGCCCAAAATTAAATTTTAAACAGAGAGATAAGAAATGCACTGTACAATGTTTGCTGTCTTAGATAAGTGTGTGTGTGGTGTGCAGATATGTGTACATTAGTTTAAAACCTGTTTGGGGACAGACTAATTACACACTTAAGAGCATATGCTAATGGTGCCTTTCTCATTCCATGGAAAAATATGTGAGTGTTTAATGACAGAGACAGCCTGGGGGTGGGCTCTGTGCTGTGCGCAGTGTCTGATGGTGCTGAGCCACCACACACACTCCATCTACCTCCCAATCTGCCCTCTCTCTCTGTGTCTCTTATTTCTGCTTTCATGCAACCTCAGCCTCATACAGCTTATTGTTTGTCACTGTTACTGTAAGCTGATGGAGGATACAGGCTCTCTTGCAGGCTATTTTGAGCAGTCAGGAAGAAAAGATACAGTAAAAAGAGAAGACAAAAAAATGCTTTATGACGTAAGTTTGTGACACGAAAGTATTGAATCGAAGTTATGAGTATTTAAAAACCTGTGGAATGGTGTTTTTCATTCAAGGGTGTATTATGTACTTTTATATCCCTTTGGGGTTAATCAAGAAGATCTGTACATTTTTGGTAGCTTGGGTAAAGATTAATAAAAACTCTTAAAAGGAATGCATTTTTGTAGAAGCATAATCTCACACTGAATAATTTGTTGTAGTTCTATAACAGGAGACAACACCTGAACCATCCTCTCAACAATGCCACCAAATATTGGTCATTGTTCATCCCAGCTCCTGTTATTTTACACTTTATATTGATCTAACTGTACATATGGCCATGCTTAGGTGTGTAGTTATTTTCTTGTAGGCATTTCAGGACTTATAAGGATCAACACCAATTAGTGTCACTTGGAGGACTAGTCCTCTCATCTTTCCAAATTTGAAGAAAATAAGAAATGGGCATTTTTGGGTGTGTCCAAATTCAGGGGTTGCATCCTTCGAAGGACCTGACGTAGCTAGTTGACCCAAAAAGTGAGCACCTGTGAAATTGGATGATTTAGCCATCCTAATAAATCCAACCCTTACTTCGGCGTATGTTCTGTCGCCTGGCAATGGTGATGGTGCTAAACATAAGCTCAAAAAAAATCTCTAAATCTTGCTAAGCTTTTTTATTACTTCTTTAATCTTTGTTACTTAAATGAATGAATTAATTAATTTCTTTTTTTACATAACTTATACGAAAAAACATCTAACATACCCGCTTTAAGCTTTTAATATTTGCACATCCAGATTTTAAAATATTTCTATAGAAAATTGTACTGCTCGCCCCCTTTTTCCACCATTGTTACAAGAACCCATTCAGCCTGCAAAAAATCTTGGGATAGGCTGGATTGCAAAGAATATATCAGACCTGGGAAGGAGGAGGATGCGTTTGTCAGACAGATTTGGAGGAGCCTTCGTTGCATTGCTTTGATGTAATCGGCCTTCAAATGCGGCCTTCCAAGGATGCGGCATCTGAATTTAGACAGACCTTTTGTTATTTTTATACTGCAATGAGAAAAAGGCAAAGATTACTGATTAAAACCTCCTATACAATTGTCCAACCTTGTTATGCAGGAGACCAGGAAAAGTCCTTTCTTTTGAACCTCAACTACTGGTTGTTCTACTTTACCACCCTCTATATATGATGGCCTAGAATAAAGCTTGCCCACTAATGCCAAGGTCTCTCACCATCTCTAAGGCAGATGTTGCAACGAAACCCTCACATCCCATTTTCTATAGATATATTTTTGTACTCCATCTTGCTGTCTAGACTCTGCTGCAAGATCACAATATCAGTTTTTTTCTTCTAATGGCTTCTACGCAGCTGCTGGGTTTTGGATAAAGGACCGGTGCAGGCCACAGGTGTTGGCCATCTATGGAAGAAGTGCAAATTGTTGCCTCACATCATCCAGCAACTGTAAATCCCTGTCTTCAACAATCCAAACTGGTCTTTAGTGGGAGCCCTGATGCCTTTAAGTTTAATATTTTAGGGTGCCTGGATGGTAAGACATTGATGATTTGTTACACTGAAGCACTAAGGGTTCCTTTCAAAGGAATTTAGGGGGAGAGCCAACCTCTTGAAAAACAGACACGCATCAATTCCCTCTGCACCAAACGTCACACTTGACAGAGTACAGTCAGGCCGGACAGAGATCCATGAGTTTCTCTCAAGGCCACATGTGTTCACTGATCTCAAGTAGGGCTTCAGAAAATCTTGCAATGGCGATAACATTTGTGAATAATACTGTCACTTTCCTATCCGTGTTTCCATCCCTCTGTGACCTTTAACACTGTGGGCAATGTCATTTGTTTCCAGTGGGAGCATCCGCTGCCATGAGCCTCTGTCCCTCTGGCTAAATTATACATTAACATGAAAAAGCAAGTTCATAACACTCGGAATATATTAACCAACAATTATTGCACTCCAAACAGTTCTTTGACAAATGAATACTGCACACACTGATATCTAGGTGATGATATACTCACAATATATTGTGGAACCTTTCACAATATATAGTGGTGTATACAGTGGTATTTTACACAACTGCATCCAACTCTTAGATTTAGCTGTTTGGCCACTGAAACCCATTCCATATTTCACAATTTTCTTGAGGTAATCTGTGGGATACATGAAGTTTGGAGGTATTTAACTAGTGACTATGCAGAAAGTTGGCCACATATTCTGCACACAGGAGAGTTGCAGTCATTCCCAGTTACCTTTACTGTTATAATACCACTAATAGTTGTCTGTAAAACATTTAGTTGGGAGAAATTTCCTTGACTAGACTTATTTTACCAGTGGAATCCTATCATAGTACTTTGATATGAAAACATCTATGTATCATTAACTTTTGTTTCACAGATGTGCAAGTTACCTACACATTGTATCCTAATGTCTCCCCATAACATAAAAGATACTAACTCTTAAAAGACACAATAAGCTGGATATTCACTTTCAGCGTCATCCCAGTTTCTATCATTTGCTTTGAATTTAGAAGGAACTTAAACCTGCAGTAGGTAACTTTTATAAAAATGCTTTTTTTTTTTTTTTTTTTTACATATTTGTCACTATGTCCTGACAGCATAATATGAGATAGATAATGTGAAAAAAAATTGAGCTCCTCTGCCTGCTCCCAGTGGTCCTACTGTCATCTGCAGAAATACACCGCTCCCGGTCAGAAACAACCAATCCGAGCCAGGACGAATGTCTTAGAGCTGTAAATCACGCTCATGTACGCACTGCTCACACCTTCCCCGTGCTTTCTGCTGTGCTAAAGCTCCTTCCACACAGTGGAGCCTGCCATGAATGTGCAGGGTAGTAAGTATGGCCAACGATGACGGTAGATAAACAGGTTGTTTCTCCACACTATGCAGGGGAAGGTGTGAGCAGCACGTATTGAAAGTGGTAAGAAAATGAATATTTTAAAAATATTTCTAATTTCATGGGTTGATGTGTTGTTTTGTATAGCTTTTACTTAGATACATGTTTCAGATTTGCAAACACTGCATTTGCTTTTCATTTACATTTCACACTACATGCCTATCTCTTAAAAAAACAGGGTTGTAGTTTGGGCCTTCATTTTGTATTCTAGACTTTTCCTTTACATCAAGGCTATACTTGCTACCGAAGCAGATCTTGTTGAAAAGCTTTTTGTCTGTAATGAGGGATTGTTTTGGTTGGGAAAATCGTGCCTGAATTACATAATTTTAGTGTTGCACTTGCATGTCAGTCTGAGGAGGAGCACAAAAACAAAACAAAAGAATCACTTTAGCTACAATCTCTGGCTTTCCAAACACAGCCCCCTCAAGTATATCCACGTCTCTCTAGCTCAATCTCTCTCAGACCTTCTGTCCCTATCTCACCCACTCCTCCCTCACACATCACACCTCTCATTACTCCGCAGTGAGAGGCCAATCCGAAGAAGGGTGAGTGCCAGCATTTCGTTGATTGGAGCTGTTGCAAATCAGTGGCTCACTGACCCCTTGTCCATCTTCAACTCAGCCTTTGCAGCTGGAAGTCTGATAAATCAGACAAACTGAGACGTGAAGTCAGACAGTATCTGATATTTCATTGAAGTAACTTGAGAACATTTCTAAAGATAGGAATTAATGTTGCGGGCCTAAGTGTTGGAGAATATTTCACAATCTTCAATTGTGATTTTCAGCAACATTAAAAACTCTATTGACAAGTGGGGTTACGTTTTTACTTCCCCATGATCAAACAAGTTTTGTCAGAAGGTTTCACAGTTTCCTAGATTTCATGCGAGGCAATTTGTTTATCAGCATTAGATGATTAAACAGACGACCTGGAGAAAATATATACATACTTATTTGAATCAAGGACACCACTCAGTTTTTATTCTCTGTGTATTTTTACACCCTTATATTAATGCAAAAGTGGATCAAGTAAGTGAATTCAGTGAATTATTCATGGAAGAAATCTACTTTCCATCCACTCTGTTTTAATGCTGAGGACAATGTGCGACACATTCAGTGTGAATTATGCTGGAAATTCACCAAGACCTGAATGTCAATGTTGTTTATAAACACATATGTTTGAAAACAGTGTTTGTCAAATGTGTTGTAGTATCCACCAGTAAACTATGCTGACTCCTCAATTATGCTTACAATGATGCTTACAGAATACATCAGAAATGTTGCTGATTGACTACTTGCTGTTCTTCACACTTGCTCAGTAGGGGAATTAGTTGATGTATAAATTATTCATGTAAAAGAGGCAAATGTGGTAAGGAATTTATAATAAAAGAAAACATGGCGCTTTGAGAGTACAGGTTCATTCCTTTATCTTCATCACAAACACAAAGAGGTTTTTTAAAAAGCAAAATCCAATATTATAGATTACAGAAATGCTCTGTTGTAGCCCCAAATTTTCTGACTTCAAATTACATGACTTTATAATCACATTTAAAGAAATAACAGATATTGACCAAAGTGTTGTACTGTATGTGGCATGAAAACTGCCACATACAGTATGTTGGGGAAGTTAGTTATTCTAAAATTGAGGGGCAGCAACTCCAAAGGCTCAATCATCTCTGTGCACAAGCTTAGACCATGAAACAACTAGGAGCAAACAATCACCACTCTCAGTGATCTTAAGTCACCAAATTTTCATGATGAGTTCGAATCAGATCATGAAGAGAAATCAACTGTTACTGAATGGATTAAATTTATGGAAATCTGTTTTTGACAGGTCTGAAATGAAAATATGCTGGAAAAATATGGCATCAAGAGGGTTTCAAAATGGGGATAGGTACTGGCAAAGGGGTCAGTTGTCCTGGAGCCATGAAAACATAATTCAGAGGTGTAACAAGTTCAGAAAACTTTTCAAAAATTAAGGGATGTTGATCAACAAGTATGAAACAAATTCTCTGTTGCCACTTCTGACATCTATGTAAGGCTTTTGCTTTATGTTTAGTGTCTTTACAATGAATCAGAGGATATCTGATTGGTAAGAGTTTTCTTTGTACAAGGGAACCTTTTGAAAAGTGGAAAAAGTTCTAGCTTTTGTGCGCAGCTTTACCTCAACAATGCTGTTTCAAATGCAGTCATCAATCTCTGCAAAAAAAACTATTATAGCACTTTACCTGACATTTCTTAATTGCAAGTCTAGAGGGAATAACGCTACTGCTGCCAACTCTTCTAAAGACAGTAAAGTGAGGGGTGCCAGTGCTGATGAAATTTGTGGGATGGGACGAGTGCAAAAGCTGTAAGATAGAGAGCACCCCTCTGTCTTTTCTGAAATCACAATGGAAGAAGTTGCCATAAAGTCTCAATCATTTCCATCATGTAAGCCATATCTCATCAAAGAGGTGGGTGTCCAACAGAAACTGCATACATTTGCTTTATTATTATTTGATGTATTCATATTTCACCATTTAATGCTTCCAACTATGCCACTATGTTATATGATATCTGTTTTGTTTTTTTATGTATGTGTGTGTGTGTGTGTGGGGGGGGGTATTTTCTGGTTTATTGTTTTTAACTTTGTACAGCACTTTGAGCTGTATACAATTTGCCTGTTTTCATATGTAAAAGTGTGTTTTCAGAGGGTCAACTATAGGTTTTGGCTTTTGAAAAGGGAACACAACTTCTATCTATTGGAATATTGATCTAAGGAACCCGCGTGCTTTCCCTGCAAGCTGTTGCGGCATGGCTGACATCATTGTTATTGTATTTATAATCGTTTTAGCTCAGCTACATGAAAGTGTTCAGTGTTTGGGATCTACAATTTAAACTCCAGCCTAATGGCTCTCAATTTAATGGTGGTTTGTCAATTGTCTATTCAAAAGGACTTTAATAAAGGACTCAAAGGCCTGATGGCAAACAAGGCATTTCACTCAATTTATCCAAAGCTTATGTTGTCAAGGAGAATAATGTCCTTTGGTCTGGACCTGGCAGATATTTTTCCTACACAAAAACATAAAAAAAATACATTTCAACTTTAAAATAAGAGGAAGTTGTGGAATGCCAGCATTCAAAAATAAGAAAATAGACACCATGAGAAGCTTTCAACTCTGTCCAGTGACAATAATAAAATAACTGCCTTTTCAACGCAGAGGAAAAACCTTAGCCTTGCAAAATAATGCATTTCTACAGTGTGTCTCAAAGGCATCAGGGGCTTCTGGAAAATATATCAAAATCACTTTATATACAGCAGCCTAGCATTCAAACCAGCAACAGCTGAAGTCTAAATGATGCACTTGATTTGTTTTCAGCATTCATGCAGTGAAAACTGAGAATAAAATATTGGCTTCTGGAGGGCATATTCTCCTTTTTGTTTTATCTACCAATGAGCAGTTCCAGCTCAATGCTCATATTCAGAAACAGGATACGATACAGCATGTTCCACTGATGGGTTCATTAATCAGCTGAAGTATATTTCAGATTTAGGCCAATTTTACACAAACATATCTCTCAAATTTATTTAGGTACCCATACACATGTAACAAGAAAAAGTAAACAGCAAAAAAGGTATAACAGTACATCAAGTAGTTTAGTGTCCAGGTTGCTTGCTGTTGTTTTTATTTTTCATAATTTGTAAATTTATGTAAATTTCACTGAAACTTGAGTTGCTGCATTCGAGAAAAAGTAATCAGGGTGCATCTGAAAAGATTAGTGGTCAGATCAAAGGAAAACAAACTATGTTTAATAGATAAGTGAAATGCATAAGTGTTTATCTGTGAATCTTAATACTTACGCATCTACATCTGGAATCAGATCCAGCTTGCTGGGAAAGATTTCAGAGAGCAGCATTCGAGTGAAGGACTTGCCCAGAGATTCAAGCCTTGACTCCAGGTGCTACAGAAAAACAAATAAACCAAAAAAAAACGGCTTTAATAAAATGAAAATACTCCAGATTAACATGTCCTTTGTTTCAGAACGTTTGGCATGAATTAGAATACAGTGGGTGCATCTTTAGGCCCTACCAGAAGACAGACCACCATGGAAAGCCTTCAGAAAATTGAGTTAAACTGTGTAATTCGGTGAAACTTTGATGCATTTTTATGTGTACTAACCTGTGCTTGAGTAAGTATTAATTAAGAGCCAAACATAGCTTAATTTTATTGCGACGTAATCATTATGTTGGTGCAATTAGCAATAGGCTTTTAACAATAAACTCATATTTTAATACAACAAATGTTGTCATTTTCCATTCAGTCATTCCACTGCCATGATTGAAGGAACACACGCACATTGCAGGTCAGTGATATTTTCTTGTGTTGACCAATCAGCTTGAAGCTTATGAAAACCACTTGACCTAACTTTGTGATAAATGAACCAACAGAATTGATTCTTAAATACAAAGAGACTGAATTACCTGGATGTTAACAAATCAACAAATCAGTCAACAAATCTGTCTGCCTGTGGTTTACATTTTTTCTTGGCTGTGCTGGGTGATTTTTGATGGTTACCTTACTTTATAGTAACAATACCATTTTGCAATATGCAGACAAGAAAATAGGCAGTGATTTTTTTTTTTTTTTTTTTTTTTTTTTTTTTTTTTTTTAAATAGCAGCGTGAAACATGCCTTCTTGGCTTGCTAGCCACAATCAGATTTGATTAGTATTTAGCAATAAAACTATCATGTTGTTATTTTACCTTGTTCTGTACTATTTGTTTCTTTAGACCGCAGTCTATTTAATACAGATGTCATAATGACATTACAGTGCCTTGCAAAATTATTCTTACTCCCTTGAACCTTGTCATATTCTATCATATAACAAATTTAAATGTATTTTACTGGTATTTTATAAAACAAACCAATACAAAGTGGCACATGATTGTGAAGTGGTATGTATCTGCCAGCTTTAACCATTTCTATTTGTTGCCCATTGTTCTTTGCAAAACAACTCAAGTTCAGACAGACTGGAAGAGAACATCAGTGAACAGCTTTTCCGGTCTTGCTAAAAATTATCACCAGGATTCAGGGCTGGACTTTCACTTGGCCATTTCATCACATGAAAATTCTTTGATCTAAACCATGCACTTGTATCTCTAGCTGTATATTAAGGGATGTTGTCCTGCTCAAAGTCCTTTATTGTACCTACTAGATTTTTTCCCTGCATTTAGCTCCATCCATCTGCCCATCGACACTGGCCACCTTCCCTGTCAGTGCTAAAGAAAAGGAACCCCACAGCTGACACCACCATATTTCACCATGGGGATGGTGTATTCAGGGTAATGCGCAGTCAGTTTTCACAGAGGAAAAATATAGAATTACCTTACATGGTTGCTGAGTCCCCAACTTGGCTTGTGACTAACTTTAAAAGGGGAATTCTTGCAGCTTTCTTTCACTCAAAGAACTTTTTGTCTGTCACTCCTCCATAAAGACAGATTGTGGAGTGACCCATTAATAGACCTGTCAACAGACTCTTACACTTGAGTTGTTGATCTCTGCAGCTTCTTCAGAATTACCATGGGCCTTCAGCCTGCTCACCAGGCCAATCAGTTTAGATGGATGTTCATGTAAGCTTATACTATAGTTGTATTATACTCTTTCCATTATCTGATGACAGCGTGAGCAGTGCTCCATGAGATGTTCAATATTTGGGATACTGTTCTTCAGCTAATGATTGTTTCCCATGTTCTCTAACACAGTTTTAAAGCATATATACTAGAGCTGTAATTATACTGATATGTCGGGGTATCAGAGTAAAGGAGGCTGAATGTCACAGATTTATCATCAGTTTTTCTGTTGTTTTTTTGTTTTGTTAATTGTAAAACAATTTGAGGACCAAGCATCATTTTCCCTCCACTTCACAATTATACACTGCTTTGTATAGATCTATCATATAAAATCTTAATAAAGTGCATTTAAAATTTGTGTTGTAACATAAAAATTCAAAGTATATACATACTTTTTGCAAAGCAATGTATATTCTGTAAAGTTCATGTGTTTTGCTGCTAAAATTCTTCTTGACCAGATGTTAACAAGCCTTATCTAATTAAGTTTTTTGGTTATTAGGTTTTTAGAGTTTTAACAATTAAGTCATTTTTAATTACATGTTTTACTGGCCTTGTTATGCAGCTAAACTCTCTTTCTGAATATGCCCTGCAAGCTTGACTTATAACTGAATGCAAGTAATTAGAACTAACAGTGTTGTGTTTCCATATAACAGCCAGAGGATACTTTCTAATCTCCTCACTGTAACTGCAATTCTAAATGTGTTTGTTTTTCTATTCATCCGCTGTAGAGTTATGGATTATACATCTACTGTACATATACTTTTCAAATTTAGATTTATATTCAAGTTGAAGTCCCCTAAAATTGTTGACATAACTTAAATGTGTTCCTGACTGGTGGAAAATCAACCCCAGTAGTTTTGCTTTTTTGTTCCTGATGTATAGTGCATTAACAAAAAAAATCCCAATGTGCTTTATGAGCAATCAAATTATGGATAAATATTTACTTATTGGCTTGAATGTTGTTACTGACAATAAACTCCACCTTTATACTGGGTTCACAATAAAACTGAACAAACTCTTTCTGTTCTTTCTCCTCTAACTGCTTAAGGTTGTCTGTGTCTGTTAGACAGAAAGTAAATCCTGGCCCTAAGTAGGATTTTGGCTGACACTTTATGTTGGGAGCGGTGATAAATATGGCTGTTGCTTCACAGTTTTATAACCTCAGAGGTACTTCTCCTACACCTTTAATCAACACTTTACATTTTTCTTCTTGGCTGTGAAAACCTCACAATGTGAAGGGACACATTACAAGTGCACTGCATCTACTTTCACTGACAGCACTTTGAGCTCCCTGTAAGCCTGTCCAGAGGTTTAGCTTTACTGGTAATAATCTCAACAAGAAGATGGTTTATTGAGATCTCAGTTTTTGAAGCTTCACATTTGCTTTTGCATTTATTGCTTAACCATGTCTGCAAACTAGTAAATGCATGATAAGACTAGAAAAAAGACAAATATTCCTCTCTGCAAAATTCTCCAGGTACCCACAGGTTCTGCCTGAATATCTCTGACTAATGTGTCTTTTCAAAATTTTTTTTTTGTTTGTTTTGTTTTTTTTTTTGTTTTTGTTTTTGTTTTTTTTTTGAGTAAACTCTGGTCAAAATGCCACAGAGAAGAAGCATTGAACTGTTGACTCTTGCAACCACTTCTCACTCATGCTGGAGTTTACCTTCTGCTTGAGCTTGCAGAATTACATCAAAAGAAAAGATGTAATTTTGAGGTTACCAATTTGAGGTTTTATTCCACTCCTGAGTGTACCAACACAACTTTTATCGAACTGATTGTTAAACAGAGCCATTTTCAAAGTCTTCCTACAAAACAAACAAACAAACGAAAAAAAAACAATAAAACAGAATCACTGTCAAGGAGGAGTGACATTCAAGCAATTGTATTATCAAATCACCACCTCTAGAGCCATTTGGTGGACAGAAGGCATAATTTTTTATAACTGTTGCAGTTAGAACCTGTCAGCAGAAGCCCTCAGAAGATATTTTTGGTGTCAAATTTGTATTTGGACCAGAAATTCTGAAAAAAAAAAAAAAAAAAAAAAAAAAAAATCGATTTCACTTCCCCATAAGACTACTCAGAAGATTAAAGAACTGGTAATCAAATGTATCTCAGTCACCAACAAGGACATACTTTAGCAAAGCACCTACATATAAATGTGCCCTCATTAATATGAGCAATATGTAAAACAAGCTGAATCATTAGGAGTTGCTGTTATTCAGCAATGGAAATGGATAGTCCAATCTGGAATTTAGATGCATTATTTGAAAAGATGCACGAAAAAATTGTCTGGTGACTAGAATCAAACAATTTACAGCTTCATTTGCCCTGATCTGTGTCTGGTTAGATGGAAATTGAAAAATATAATCTTTTTCCAGTCAGTGAACAGACCATCTATTGCAGGTTATTACAGGTTCCCAGTAACAGACACACCATTCAGTAAAATGGTAAATGGCTTGTACTTGCATAGCGTTTCATCAAGTCCAGAGGACCCTAAAGTGCTTCGCACCACATTCAGTCATTCACCCACTCACACACTAATGGTGGTAAGCTACTGAATCGTAGCCACAGCTGCCCTGGGGCAGTCCGACAACAGCGAGACTGCCATGCACTGGCACCACTGGGCCCTCTGACCACCGCCAGCAGGCAAGGCAGGTGAAATGTCTTTCCCAAGGACACAATGACTGAGACAGACTCCTACCTTCTGAGCCACCATCACCCCAGTAGGAAAAATGTTACAGAAGGTAGAATACTTGAAGAAGACAGTTTTTAATAACAGTGAGGTATTTAATATAGTCAGAAGAAGAACAAAGATTAAGCTTTTTAAAAGAAAACTGTTTTGTGCAACATGTTGTTAACTCAGTCTGCAAGAGACTTTCAGAAGATAACAGCAAGGCTTAACAGAGGACAACAGAGTTGCCCATTTTTATTATTTTGAACTTTTAAGCTCGATCTATCATGAAACATGCTGGATATGGAAATGTAGACAGCCTTTTCGAAATCCTAGTTAAGGAAAGGGTCTAAATTCTAGCTTTTGTAATTGTGTTAATTATTATCAGAAGATGCAAAAGACAGTATAAAATGTCAACTCTCCATGATTTTCTCACTGTTTTAAAAATATATAATATCCTGTTGTTACATTCACCACTCTCTTCCAGACATGGTGTTACATAATCTTGCCTCTGAGTACAACTAAAAACTGATATTTATTTGGCATTTTTTGGAGTAATTCAACTAAAGATGCAGTATTATATGAACTTTATTGTGGGTCAGGACCAACACCTATTCTTAGAGAGTAGTGGACCCAGATAAGATCGGGTTCCTTTTTGGCTTTAAAGGGGAGCTATATGAGACCCCATATATATAACCTTTCCAACAGGATGTATCAAATTAAACTGTTCTTCAAGTTTAGAAACTCCACTTCCCTGCTGAGTCTGCCTTTGGAGATGTGGGCAGTTGGCTGAGGTGTTATGAGAGCAGAAGGCAACCAGACAGAGGGAAGAAATCCCACAAATGCGCTTTAAGTGAGATAAAGGTAAAAGCAATGCTGATATCCACCCTCCCTGGGAGGATTATGAGACATTTCTATGACTGGGCTCTTATCAGAGTTAGTTCTGTTCTTTTACTTGTGAGGTTATCTGACACCACACTTCTTAATCTGAACAGATCGCTACTGGAGAGCTGGAGGGTTTTTATTAAAATCTGACTTTTAAATCCTTTCTCATCTAAAGAGAAAATTATCTGTCTCGTCTCCTGTTGACATTTTTACATCAATGCTGACTCAGTGTTTCAAATCTGGATTTAAACAAACCTAAGAAGTGTGCCAGTACCAGCTTCAGAATATGTATTAGCTTAAGAAAGATAGGTGATCTGGTATTAAATCTTTCACATCTAGCATTTACATTATAGCCAATTTATGCTGTAATACAGGAGGATTAGTGGTAGAAGATTTTAAACTATAAAAATCTTCTACATATTTTTTTTATACCTTAAATATCTATCTTCTCTGATTGATCATTTCTATCTAAAATCCTCTTTAAAACTTTCAAAAGATATCTATCCGCATCATGCAATAAGTGAAATAACAAGCTGTCAGGCAGAACACTGCCTGTCCAGATAGCATTATATGCCACCAAAACACTTGTCTAAAAAACTTACTCTGCAAAGTGTTACAAGTCATTGCACAAGAGGCCTCAGGACAAGTAGACTGTGGAAATGAGGATGCAAACTCACCTCTAGGACTTTGGGACTACCCTGTCGGCCAAGTGTACCCAAGATCAGACCCCATCTCTGGGCCAGTCGAGCCTTGTCAATGGCCTGGAGCCTCATATCCCGCATGGCCTTGTGATCATAGTACTCCCTGGAAAACACCTTACTGTAGGGGTCATATCTATGAACAAGCACAGAGAGAAAATTGTTTTAGCACACAGATGGTTTAGAAAGTGCACATAGACATAAACAGGGAGTTTTATTATATATATATATATATATATATATATATATATATATATATATATATATATATATATATATATAAAAAAAAAAATTCCCTTCTCACCCTCCACGGGTGGTCTTTCTCAACCTCTGAGCTCGGGTCCTCTACCAGAGGCCTGGGAGCTTGAGGGTTCTGCGTAGTATCTTGGCTGTGCCGAGAACTGCGCATTTCTGGACTGAGATGTCTGATGTTGTTCCTGGGATCTGTTTTAGCCACTGCTCCAGCTTGGGGGTGACTGCCCCGAGGGCCCCGATGACCACAGGCACCACTGTGGTCTTCACCTTCCAGGCCTTCTCCAGTTCCTCTCTGAGGCCCTGGTATTTCTCCAGTTTCTCGTGTTCCTTTTTCCTGATGTTGCAATCGCTTGGTATTGCTACATCCACCACAACGGCTTTCCTCTGTTGTTTATCCACCACCACGATGTCCGGTTGGTTCGCCATTACCATTTTGTCTGTCTGGATCTGGAAGTCCCACAGGATCTTAGCTCGGTCATTCTCCACCACCTTTGGGGGTGTGCCCCACTTTGATCTCGGGGCTTCCAGTCCATATCCTGCACAGATGTTTCTGTACACTATGCCCGCCACTTGGTTATGACGTTCCATGTACGCTTTCCCTGCCAGCATCTTGCACCCTGCTGTTATGTGTTGGACTGTCTCAGGGGCCTCCTTGCACAATCTACACCTTGGATCTTGTCTGGTGTGGTAGATCTGAGCCTCTATTGCTCTGGTGTTTAGGGCCTGTTCCTGTGCAGCCAGGATGAGTGCCTCTGTGCTGTCCTTGAGTCCAGCTTTTTCCAGCCATTGGTAGGATTTCCTGATATCAGCCACTTCAGTTATTTGTCGGTGGTACATCCCATGTAGGGGCTTATCCTCCCATGATGGTTCCTCCAGCACCTCATCCTCTGGTCCCCATTGTTTGAGACATTCGCTGAGCACATCGTCGGTTGAGGCTTTGACCTTGATGTATTTATGGATCTTGGATGTTTCATCCTGGACAGTGGCTCTCACACTCACTAGTCCTCTGCCTCCATCCTTACGGCTCGCGTATAGTCTCAGGATGCTGGATTTAGGGTGGAACCAAGATGGTGTTGGTAGGGATCGTTCTCAATGCTGCATTCACATCTTCAATGAGACTTTCTGATGGTACTTCACTCAGCCGTTGTAATTGGCATCGGGATTGCCTGGTGTTCATTCGGGCCACGATCCTACCTCTCAGGTCAGTTGCTGCCTCGTTCAGCTGTGATGGTTCGTTCATTATTGGGGCTGCGTACCCAATCTCCGGGTGGGGAGTTGAAGCTAACTCCCCTCTGACCTGGCGTCCTGGCTCCCCCTTGCCGTAGCATTTGTGTTGTACCTCGTCTATCTCAAGTTGTGACAGCATTTGCCGTTTGCGGATGTTGGAACACTGAGCTACTAGTTGTTTGGCAGTTAGTGTTGAATGGGGATGTCGACGTAACCATTCCTCCCGCATTCTTTGCATGTAACCCCTCTGACTAGGGTTACTTGAGTAGTAGCATTCCAACAGATCCAAGTTTTCACCTCTCGCCCAATTCCGTCTTGTTCCAGTAACCCATTTTTCGTGAAGGTGCCCTGGTTCCCCAGCACCTGACGCAGACCTTGTTTGGCCGGGCGACGTCTGAGCCGGCATGGCGTGTATTCCTTTATCACTCATCATGAGGTAGGCAGTAGCGCGAAGGATCTTGCCTAAGGACCCACACTGGATATCTCAACCAAGCGACCCGGCCTGGATTCGAACCCCGGTCTCCCGGGTGAAGGTCGGGTGACTTACCCATTGAGCTACCCAGCCGCTATAATATATATATATATATATATATATATATATATATATATATATATATATATATATATATATATATATATATATATATATTTATATATATATATATATATATATATATATATATATATTCACAGTGCCAGCTGTTGTTCAGGTATCTATCTTGAGGACAGAAATGCACAAAAAGATGAGAAATTTAATCATGAAAAGCCATCAAGTATGACAGGAGCTAGAGTATCTTAGGGAAATGTGGGTATTTCTGAGCTTTTAATCTCTTTTTCTCTGCTACACTTGAGATTAAAATTTTGTTTATGAGGGAGACCTGAGATCTTCGCTGCAGTGCATATATGTATAACAGCTGGATTTGGTTTTAAATTCAAACAAGTTTGCTTTAAGTTTAATGTTTAATAACATTATATATCACTTTTTTTCCAGCCACAACAATATTAATGATTTGCAGACTTAGAATGTTACTGAAAAACAGAACAAAAACTATTTTCTGTGATTTAAACATCTAAATTATTCAGATTATAAGTTATTCTTATACACTGGATTTTTTTTTTTTTTTTTTTTTTTTTTTTTTTTTTTTTTAACAATTAGGAATCTAAAGACTATCTCATGTGTCTGGTTTCAGCACCCTTTAATCTAATACAGCTTAACTGCCAATAGCTTTACCTAATTAGTAAAATAACACCATCTGTGCGTAATTTAATCTCAGTATAAATACAGCTGTTCTGTTCAGGCTCAGAGGTTTGTTGGAGAAGAATAACAGACACAACAGGGATAAAGTTGTG
Source organism: Anableps anableps (assembly GCA_014839685.1). Classification (NCBI taxonomy): domain Eukaryota; kingdom Metazoa; phylum Chordata; class Actinopteri; order Cyprinodontiformes; family Anablepidae; genus Anableps; species Anableps anableps. The sequence goes on along the minus strand of CM026068.1, from coordinate 8,510,550 downwards.
GGAAAGGTTATGGCAGGTTAGGTTAAAGCACTTAAAAACAATATTCCAAGAATACTGTCAATCCTTAATCTGAAATTTGAAAAAGTATGGCACAACTGGAAACCTGTTAATAGATGTTCACTTGAACAAACAAGCTAAAGTAGAATAATAACAATATGAGAAGCAGCCAAGAGGCCCATGGTAACTTTGGGGGAGTTGCAGAGATCAACAGCTAAGGTGGGAGAATCTGTTGTCAAAGCACCAATTAGTCATGCTCTCCACAAATATGGCCTTTATGAAAGGGTGGTGGGAAGAAAGCCATTTTTAAAGAAAGCAAAAAGAAATCTGGTTTAAATTTAGTCAAAAGTGCTGGCAGACATACAACAAACATGTGGAAGAACGCTTTGGTTCAAGGACACCAAAATTAAACTTTTTGATCTATACTGAATGTCATGTGTGACAGAAAACTGACTACTGTATGTATGTCTTCATGAACACAATATCCTCACAGTGAAACATGGTGATGGTAGCATCATGTTGTGGGGATGTTGTCTTTATAGGGGAGGGGTAAAACTGGTCAATTAGAAGATAGATGAAGCTGTGTACAGATCAATCCCAGAAGAAAACCTGCTAGGAGGTGCAAAAGACTTAAGAGAGCTGTGGAGGTTTACCTTCCAGAAGAACAAGAACATAACTCAATAGGTGGTTCCACAAAGGATTTGGCTTGGGGGGGGATGGACATAAATGCAAGCAACTCTTTTTAGATTCTTATTTTTAAAATAAATAAATATTTTCCTCCCACTTCACAACTGCATATGTAAAACTGAGTGTCTGTCACATAAAATATTCATAAGGTTTTTCATATTCATTGAGGTTTGTGGTTATAGTCTGTGAAAACAACAACAAAAAAATAGAATAGCTGCTTCAATATAGTAGGTTTCTAGGCATGAAAACATCACATATGTAAACATTTCTCTAACAAGTTTCATATTACCTGTACGCAGGAATGTCTGGGTTTGCAATCATGATCGACTCCAAGTGAAATCTTCCATCTCCAAGATAACTTAAAAAAAAAAAAAAAAAAAAAAAAAAAAAAAAAAAAAAAAAAAAAAAAAGCTAATTTAATGGTGAGCCCTGGAATTGAAAAAAACTTGAAAAATGATGAACAAAAAATAATCACTTGTCTTCTTCATTTATTGTTTCTCAGTGTTAATGTACTGTATACATACACAGCCTTTTTAAAGTAACACAATTCAACTAACATAAATGCAAGTCTTACATATACCCTGCTGCTTGTATGAGGAGGGTGTTCAGGTCTGTACATGTTCTTACTCAAGACATCACACTAATTGCTTTCTTTTTTGACCAGTTTGTAGCTGTAGGTTGTTTGCCATACAGGCAGTTTTGAAACTTGACGTGCCTTGACTATTTGTAGACTGTACTTATGTGAAAACATGCACTCATTTCCCTGTATATACACCTGTAAAATAATATGGAAATACGGGACAGAATAAAATCAGGCACAGCCTTTGCTGCATTGCTTTTCATTGCTTAGAAACATCCAAGGCCCTCAAATAATTACATCCACAACAACAAACCTGCAAGCACTTCAGTCCCGTTGTCCGATTCTGGTTGTGTTCTCTCAGCCTTTGCCTTATCATCATGTTCACATCCTCATATTGTTCTTTTATAGCAAAGAGCAAAAGCACATTCAGATGATAGAAATGGTCCACTGATCATTTCTTAAAGCTCTTTTGAATACAATTTCTGGCTGCTAAGACTGTTTTTTTCAGTGCTTCAATGACTTGTATGTGCATTTACATTTTGTGCATGTAGCATTTCTGTCACACTTGCTAAGTTCTAATTAAAGTAAAATAAACCAAAGCCAAGTTTTAATTAATTCCATTTTAAAAGGTTTTGATATTCTGCACTGTTTAAAAGATATATCACTGCAAACCAAGTTGAACTCTGCTACTGTTGTTAGAGATAGTGACTTATCGGTTTCGAAATAACTTAATAATAATTTATTAAGTAAAAGGAGACCCATTTATTGAAGGAAACTATTACTCTGTAATTAAGCTTTTAATGTTGCTGCAACAGCACAACAAAACACTTTTTTCCCCATTTTGTGGTGCATGAGAGAGTGCGTTGAAGCCCATGTTTAGGGAGCCTCATCATAATATCAATGTTATTCATTAGTTTAAAGGACATGTGTTATCAGTTTTATAACTTTTTAAAAAAAACTTTTACTCAGGTTTGTAGCTCGTCTCAGTTATGTTCATTTCCATGTCCAAAATCAATAAATATTTAACAAAAAAGTAAGAAAAAAAAGGAAGCACAAGGCAGCATTGAAAACAGCTAAAAGTTGCAGAAGAGTAATGACATTACACTTACACTGTGTACAGTGTAAGTGTAATGTTACACTGAATGATACAAACTGTCCACTTCGAATCAGAGATAGTAAAGTGATGGTTTATGTGTTGATTTACCAATTAAGGAGGAGGACGGCAGGAGAAACGCTGTCTGAGAGTAGTAGCTTGGAGACCTAACACACCAGCACCCAATGGAAGGATTTAAAAGTGCTTTACAGTGTGTCCAATCTGCACATAATTAACTACAGTGGGAAATGACTCCTTGTGACAAAACCTGTAATTTGAAATACAATTTCTGGCAGCATTACAGTTAGATAGTGAAATTAGTTCTGGTTCTGACCAGCATTTTTACTCTGATTCCCAAGGGCGTACACCCTCCTATTTCTCCAAACATCCGTGTCACCAGAAAAAATTATATAAGGGAGCCATGGCTTGTCAAGTCTTTCTTTTCTCTTTTCATGAGGCTTTAATTGCACTACAGTGATGCAGCTGTCAAGACACTGAAGAAAACTAGTTACATTTACTTATTTTACTTCTGTTTGGGTAGTCAAGTCAAGTTTATTTGTATCACACATTTCAGTAACAGGGCAGTTCAAAGTGCTTTACAACATGAAAACATAAAAACATCATAAACACATCAAACAGTCACCAGTTGTGAAACCAGTAACAAACATTACATTTTATCAAGTGCCATCATTAAAAACATCAATACACATCACATATGTTGGTCAATGATCCAGTTATTATGGGTCAAAGGCAATTCTAAACAGGTAGGTTTTTAGCCTTGATTTAAAGGAATTCAGTGTTTGAATTGTTTTGCAGTTTTCTGGGAGTTTGTTCCAGATTTGTGGAGCCTAGAAGCTGAATGCTGCTTTTCCATGTTTTTGTTCTGGTTCTGGGGATGCAGAGCAGACCAGAAGCAGAAGGCCTGAGTGGTCTGGAAGGTTGATACAACAACAGGTCTTTAATGTAATTTGATGCTAAGGCGTTCAGCAATTTATAAACTAGCAGAATTATTTTAAAGTCCATTCTCTGAGCTACAGGGAGCCAGTGTAAGGACTTTAGAACTGGGGTGATGTGCTCTATTTTCCTGGTCTTTCTAGCTAGTGTTCTGGGAGATGGCTGCTTATCGGTTTGTTTTGGAACGCTGTGGACCTGCTGGGTTTGTGCTTGTCCTTCTACAATCTTTAATAATAATATTATTAATAATAATATTTTGAAGTGTCACTACTGTCAATATTCAGATAGCATCTAAATCCAAACATTTTCTCTTTAATTTGGCTCAGACACAAAGAAAAAAAATCATGCTGACAAAAATAATTATTAGTATAAAAACATTTTTATGCTCTCAAACAAATGAAATGTGGAAGATGAGTCATGATCTCCTAGTTTACTCTTTGTTTTAGGAATCTGTCTTAGTGGTGTGAACTAAGTGGTGTCAACATCCTTCAAATTTGAGTTGTTCCTTTCCTTAAATCCAAGAATACAATTGTTTCATGATTCCAGAAGAAGAATTGGAGGAAGAAGTTCTTCCAATGCCTAAACCATTTTTAGTGAAAGAGCAAAACTCCACCTGTGCCTACTTCAGTTTCTGGATAGATGGATATATTTTTCAGTCAAAGCAGTCACTATATCCTTTTTGATGTTTTCCAGAGTAAGTCACATATCCACAAACTGTTCTTCAACAAAATGATCTGTTTTCTGTCTAAAACCATAGACAGTGAGTGACGGGACTGCAAGAAGTTGTCATTTTGGACACAAAGTTACCGTCCATATATAGATGGTAGAGTTTTCCTGTTTCAGTGGGTGTGACTAAAAAGGCTTTTTTTTAACGTCAAAAATGTATTTGTCTGCTTTGAAGACCAATAAGAAGTCAAGTAGGATTTATTTATTTATGATGCATTCACTTTAATATAATACTATTTGTATACACATAAGAGAGATGAGAGGATACCAATTTTCAGGGAAAACTCGTCACTTCCTCAAAACATTTCTGCACTTCAAAACTGGTACAGGAGGGACACCATATATTAAATTAGTATGTTAAACACATCGTAGCTCTTCCTTTTGTCTCAATTTGTGCATATAGCAAAGCTTTTCCATGTGTTTTCATTTTAATCTTCATGCACTGGAAGGTTTGAATCACATGGCCTAACACCAAATGACTAAAGCTAAATGTGTGCAGATAAGACAGGAGGAATTTTCACCTATGCATAATTAAATCAGGGAAATTACATTATCTCACTCTGAGCAACAAAGCTCAGGATTTGTCGAACACAGACCAGCACGACAAGTATTGACAAAAAGCAGCTGCAGGCTTGTTGTCTGCTGCTTGGCCTTGATACTTTAGCAAATCTCTCTATTCCTTTTTCCAACACTTTGAAATATATTACCTACACAGAGTTATGTAAAAACACACCAGAGCCAGTCTTTTAGAAGTCATGCAACAAATGACTGGAAGTTATGTTTTTCCACAGAAAATGAGATAACTTAAAATAGGCAAACACATGAGCTGCAACAAATGTGTAAACAAACTGAGATGTGTTGCATAGTTTATCAATTCTCACCATGCACATGTCACAGTAGGTGTCGTTCTTTGAAAAAGCTCTTTTTTAAAAGTTGGAAAATTTGGCATGGATGTGGCTATATTGCAGTTTTAAAACATCCAAAACTGTCAAACTCTATCTAATTCTGAGATTTTCACAGTAAGAAGGTATTTTTAGTCACCTGTGGATTAGCATCTGGCTTCTTCTGGCTGCTTACAGATCACAGACAAACCTAGTTATCTCTGCCAACTATATTTTATGTGACTGGAGTATTGTCACAGTGATGACTTAAATCATACGAGTGGGTGTGGAAATGGCAAGAGGAAGACAGGAGGGAAGAGATTTCTTACATTATGGCATCGGCGTGGCGATCCAAGCGAGGAGAGGTGCAGCCTAGAATTTCTCCTGGTGACAGAGGCCGACACTGTGGGACAAGCACATCATACTCTGGCCTCAGGGCTGAACTCACAGCCTGCAACATGAAGAAAAGGGAAAATAATTTCAACATATATATTTTAACGAGTAAGAAAGTATGTGCAAGTTTTAACTTCTATGATTTTGATCACTTTTCCAAAAAGAAATAGCCTAAATTTTCCTTTCCAGTGAAGTCAGGCTTTACATTACGTTACATTTACATTATCAGTTAGATAAATCGTACTTGGACTTTAAATTTTGGGTTGATTTTTAAGATAGTCCCTTCTTTTATAATTAATGTAGAGTAATTAGTGTAATTAATTAGTAAATATTATGAAGATGTTCCTTTAGAATGGTCAAGAATTTAGCTTTTAGACTGATTATTGATAAGAGACTGTGTTGGACCTCCAGCCATGAAGAACAGAATACAGGAAGCTGGTATAACTATTGATACAACAATGCACTGCACTTTAACCCAACTGGGTCCCAGCAATAGGAAGAGGAGGAGTTTCAGGAAGGAAACTCTATGTTATGGGGACCCTTAAAACCACACAAGGAAAAAGACTTCTTCTTATACCTGCCGCTTGGAAGGGCAACAGTGGGGAGACAGCACACTCACTTCTCCTGCTGGCGGAGAGAGGGCCCGCTCCATATCCCAGGAGCTTTGGTTGCAAAAAGATATATAGGTTTCTGTTAGTGCAACCAGTACCTATGCCCGGCTGAAGGAATAAACCTTGATCCTGATTTATTTAGAATTCTGCAGAAGGAACCTTGGAATTACAAGTTCCCCAAGATTGCCGTTGGCAACCGACGCTGACTGCCACTTCCCCTAGGGAGAAGAGGAAGCAGCCTATTCAGCACTGCTTCAGAGCTGAGAGATGCAGCTTCACTGAGTCTGGCCGCCTGCCAGGCAAACGCCGTTGATACTGTGCAAACCAGAGCTAAGAGGACACCCCGACTTTCCAGGTAGACCTGTTCTAGCCACGCATAGCTGCTGCTAACCGTTATGTTTGTTTTTAGGACCTGAGCTGGGAAGGAGATTCTGGGCTCACCTGTTTTCACTACCAGACTCTAAGAAACAAACCCCTGACCAAGCGCTACAGTACATTCAAGACCAGAGCTGAGCCAGCCAAATGTCAAAGCTCATCTCACCTATCGGAACTCTACTCCGGAATCAGTGGTTGTATCTGAGCAGAAATAATAATAATATGATCAATTTAAGTGTTTTTATTGTGTATTTGTATGGTCTTTGCAGCATGTGTGGCCTGTTTCAAACTGACCAGGCTGCACATGCTGCAACTAAAGCTAGCAAGAGTTCTGTCTGTAAAACTTCATTCCAGTAAGTATTTTAAGCTCTGCTAGTCCGGGAAGGCGAGCTTATCTGAATTTACGGGTATTTTCTGTCCCTTTCTTGCCACTAAGTTACATAAAATAGCCTTAAAACATTTCTGAAATGTCCTGTTTTCTTAAAGCTAACTGTAGCTAAGCAAAACGTGATTAAAGGTGATAGCAATTTCATTCAAAACATAGCCTTTTCTGCTCCTGGAGCGGATCACTGATGTTCATAAACAGTTAATATTGTTATTTACAGCGCTTTGGACTTAAATTGTTTAAACAGCAAGCCATTACATTATTTTTGGTCCATTTAAGACGCCATTTTGTGAGTGGCAATGAGTTCTTCGACCATTTTGCTTCTCCAAATTAATAAATTTTCTGTCAATGCAGTAACTGTTAAATAGATTAAGACTGAACGCTCCAAAAAAAAAGTTATTGATTTTTAATTCAGACAAAACTAATAAAGCATTACTTCCTCAAAAAAGGTTCTGTTTTTGAATTGTGAAATGGTATTTGGAATACTCAGTTTTTGTCTAAACTAATTCATAAATTAATTTAGCGCTAATTGGCCTCACCAATAAAACTCCTTAATACAGTCCTTGGTCTTTAAGCATACATATTCATACTGGACTGTGATATTACTACAGATCATTCTCATTTATTCGTTACATATTTCTGATGTTGCTATTTGAAGAGTACACAGCATATTTTGGTGTAAACAAATCTGAATTAGTTAAAACTAATTAAAACATTCCAAATAAATCTGGTTTCTCAATGTTCACAATTCATACTGAACTGTGATATCATTAGATCATTTTATTGGTTCTATTTTTATCTATTTTTAATTTTTTATTGTTTTTACTTTTAGCATTTTATTTTCACCATTTTACCTTTAAAATTGGAAATGGCAGAAGGCAAATTTGCAGTGACCTTTCTTCCCTTAGCCCCATGTGCTTTGTAGAGGATTTTTTAAAAATAAAAATTATCCTAATCTTTGATGATGTACAAAATATAAAAGATGAAATGTTTTGTAGGAGAAGCTGCATGGCCAGGATGCTCAGATTACAGTGTCTTTAGAGACACAGACTGGACAACACAATTGTTAGCCAGGTGACAGAGATATGAGCAAGATCTCAACTACACCAACCCACAAAAGCATACATGGCCATATACACACATGGATGCACCGAAAAGCCAAACATACAATTTAGAGTCACCCAGGAGTGCAGAGCATGATTTAAAAATAGTGTATTTTACATTAGTAAAAGCCCACAGCAGTGGTAAAGAACTCAGCAAATGAAAGCAGCAGAGCACATTATAGAACAACGAGGCAGCAAGCCAGAGAGAAGGATGTTAAAGCTTAATACTATAACTGCTGCCACTGCTTATGTAAAGAGCAGTCCTGAGCATGATGCTGAACTGAGAGGCTTTCCGAGGTCATTGCGCCTTTCAAAGCAAAAATAACTGCTGCCAGATTTGACAAACCCACACTTGAACTGAGCTTAGAGGAGGGTTCATGAAAACCAGGAACCACAAAAAAAATATACTGTGCAAGGGTTGAGATGAATGCATATCTGTATATTTCTGCAGCACAAAAAAATAGAAAAAAAAAATACAGAAGTCCAAACTGTAACCCAAGAGAGGATTTAAAAAATATGGAATTCACCCTGGATGTTTTCCTGATATAAACAATGAGCATTCATGTGTTTCATGCCTTGCAAAAGTGTTTATTCCACTTTCCAGATTTTGATGCATTACAACCACAAACACAGTTTACCTTATAGGGATGTTGTTTGACAGACCAGCAGAAAGTAGTGCAATATTGTGAATTGGAAGGAAAAGGACATATAATTTCTAAGATCTTTTTATTTCAAAATAAAATCTATAGAAGTGGAGTGCATTTCTATTCGACCTCTTTCATTCTTCTTTGCAAAATAAGTCAAGATTCTCTATTGGACTCAGGTTTTGAATTTGACTGGGCTGCTTCTAACACATGGATATATTTTGATCTAAACCATTCCACCGTAGCTCAAGCTCTAATTTTGGTCTTGTTGTCTAGACCCCGTTATGATATCGTTTGCTGCCTGTTACAAGTTATCTTCCAATCTTATATCTATTATAATATTACATATTTATGTGTTTAGCTCAGTTCCTCTTCCCAATTGCCATTGGGAAGAGGGACTGAGTTTTCTTCAGCATGCTTTTCTCCATGCTGAAGAAAAGCATCATAGCACCACCATGTTTCACCATGGGGATGGCGTGTTCAGGGTGATGTGCAGTCTTAGTTTTCCACAATAGACAGTGTAGCCTATATGTAAAACACTATTTATTAATAAACTTCTGAAGGAAACAGCACTGGATTTTATTTAGGGGTAACGGAGTAAATAGGAGTTGAAAACATATCCATGCCACACTTTTCAGAGTTTTATCGAAAACCACAAATCATTTTCCTTCCCTTTAGAAGGGGTTAATACCTTTTGTTGGTCTATCACATAAAGTTACAATAAAACACAATTTTCTGGTTGTAACATGACAGAATGTGACAAAGCATGAACACTTTTGCAAAGCACTGCAGATAGAATTGGAACAATAGCACTGGTTGATCACCTGCAGTGCTGCAACAAACTGAATAGTGCTGACAAGTGCCAGGGTTTGCCCAGGATTGAAGTTGAACTTCACTGTGTCCAGGAAGTGTGCATTGTCCATCTGGATATCCACAAACACATACAGCATCTTGATCCCTGCAGTGGAATCTATGGGGACTGCAGGATGACAAAGACAAAAAGAAAGGAAAGACAGATTAATAATTCACTCCTCTGTCAGATGAATCAGTAATATCTACACTGCTAATGGCGCCTGAGACATTAAAGCCTTTAACATGTTCAGACATACAGCTGTATAGGATCCATGAATGCACATTTATAGCTCACAGTTGGCGTCTGTGGGGTATAATTGAAAATCATTTGCATCATGTTACTAACTCATGCAGGAACTGATGCAAAGACCTCAATTATTTAGGGAAGGAGAGACACATGTGATCGCTATTAATGCTATTAATTTCATAGGCCATTTACCACGCACTTGGGTTTAGGACGTGTAGCTAGAGACGTGCCGAAGAAGGTGCTGAGCAAAGACGGCAGGAGTCCAGGAGAACAAGGGGAAAGAGGACACATAAAACTCAACAATTATGGCTTGTTTTGACAAAAACAGTCATTCATCCTCTTATTTCACATATAATATGCTCATCAGGAGCAAGAGGACGTCTTGTTTTAATTGAATAAATGGCCCATTAAAGAGAAAAATTTCAAGACTGGAGGAGGTCCCTAAATGTTTTACATTAAACAACTGAGAAACACTAAACCAAAAAAAAAAAAAAAAAGAAAGGTACATGAATTCAGACTGCATACAGACATCTTTGCAGAATACTTAAAGCCGACAGGAATGAAACAAGAGTGAATAATGAGAAATCCCAACAGAAACACGCTGGAAAAATCTAATTCAATTTAAGGGAGAAGGGGATTTCATAGCCAACTATAAAAAGCTCAAATAATTTGGCACATAAGACAGAAGTGTAAAAAGTAAAACATATCCTGAGCATGTGAGAGGTGGGTTGTCAATTAACTGGACAGAGAAGGACTTAATTAATCCTACATTTGAACCAGGAGTACAAGGTATGGATACGATTGGGTATTAGAAACTGCTTGATTTCGCTGCAGGGCCCAAGAAGTTAGAACTGAGACTAAAAGTGTTGCACTTGATGAGTAAAACTCTGAACTGAGACCAACAGCTGTCTGTTGCTTGTTTATACTACTGTCAAACTGTAAAAGGGCAGAGCAATGCGACATCGATCTGTGTTCACATTAGCAAGGCAGTCTGAGTGCACTTAGGTCCTGCAATTAGAGAAACAGTCAATGAGACAGACAGGACTCACTGCACAATCACTAGTTTTATTCTCATGTGTTATAGTAATAGGGCCTATTAGCTCAGTTCCTTATTAAAACCCATGTAAACAACTATGTGGGAAAATTTACTAAAAGTAGATGTTGATAATGGTACACAGGCTCGTTGACAAATGGATACCATGAAGCTTAATTTATTCTTTAGTTTGTTAAAATTGTGGCTCTGAGTGAAACAATGTATTTTAATGGACAACACAGCTGAAAGTAAAACTAAAGTGTGGGATGCACATATAGTGAGTATGTAAGCAATCTTCTAACAAGTGTTTGTTCATAGCAGACACAGGTAATTATGACAGAGTAAAGATACCATGGTTTCACCTTAAAGTTTTTAACAAAAAAAAATTGTAAACAAAAATTTGTAACATGTCCTAACTGGTTTTATAGAAAATAGAAATGCCTACTACAGCAAACATTATCCTGATTATTTCCACTACAATAAAGTTGTCTAGAACAACTTATTAAATGGATTTTAATACAAAATTTAAAACAGAACTAACATCTAGAAATTTACTGGTAGTTGTTAAATATTTATTGGGCAGAGTACATCTTTTTGCAGTTCCGAGCTTTACACAGTAACACAAGTGTAATAAGCTGTCATTAGCAGATTTTTTTAGTCAGTCTATCTACTCAGGTAGCTAGACATTTGGTGTTCAACAAACACTACAACATTATCAGCCTTCTTTGTGCATCTGTTAAAGCTGGTGAGAGACAAAATAATGTTATGATTAAACATGGTCACAAACTTCTTAGGCATTGGTGAGAGTCTGTTTCTATTGCGCAACACTGTCTGTGTTGTTTAAACCAACCATTTTTTTTAACTGCACCATCACAGTGAGTCAGCATCATGTCTGTCAGTGAAACAGATAACCAAGAGTTAAAGCTGAGCAGATATGATTTAACTGAAAGTGAGTGCTGAAGGTAGAGGTGGGGAGCAATCTGCATATTTATAGATCCATCCCTACTCTAAAGGAGGTTTAGGTGTGCAGTTACATCTGAGCCATTTTAAGGCAAAGATACATTTTTATCCAGATGAGAAAATGCATCTAAATATATTGCTATGACAACTGTTGATTATCTGATTTTGTTTTTTTTTTTTTTTTTAATCATGACAATGATTTTGGATATGTAGTGATACCTAATTGTAAGGTACTCCTCGACAATGACATTTAAGAAGATGGGACAAACAAACAAACAAAAAAAAAACAAACAGAAAACACTGCAGAGAAAATGAAAGAAAAACAGCGGAGACAGTAGTTATGAGTCATTCAAAGGCCTAAGTCTTTCATCTTTCACAGGTGGTTGAAATCTTAGGAAATAGTGCAAATGATGTCTCATGGCTGAGAGATGAAGGCTAAGATCATAGACAGAAAGACGACCATAAACAAAGATGCTCTGGCGATTTCTTCTTGTCTTAACTTTGAAACCCACAAAGACTTTAAAACCTTCAACTTTAAACTCACTGGGTGCTTTTAAGTATAGACATCAATATGTGAATATTCCTTGCCCCCCCCCACTCATAAATAAAAGTATCAGCACTAATAAAATGTCTCTATAACTGATAAATAATGGCCAAACAAAAAGAAACCGAAGGAAAAAAAAAAACATTTCTTCAGTCACATTAAAATTCTGTTGGTCATTTCTGGTATTTTGCAGAGGTGAGCTTGTTCTGGCAGACATATATCAAAATTGATTTAACATTTCTTCCTATCTGCAAAAGACCGACAGTGAGGGCATGTGTGAAGGTCCTGAGGAACTGCTTGAGGTCTCCAAAGGAGAACTCTAATGCAAGTTTTCAGTTTATGTGAGGGGCGAACGTGATGCTCCAAAAGTCTGGTACAGTGGCTCATGAAAGCATTCAAACCGCTTGAGCTTTTTCACATTTTGTCTAATTTTGCCAAGCTACCAACATAAACTTCTGTGTAATTTATTGATTTAATGTGATAGATCAACACAAAGTATAGCATCACTGCAGAAGGAAAAGGATACATAGATTTGAAAGTATTCGTATCTTTGGCTGAAGTTAGTTTTAACTGTTTTAGGATATGTTTCTACCAGCTATAAACAACTAAAAATTTATATTTTTGCCCATTCTCATTTGCAATTATCTTAAACCCAGTCAGCTTATTGTAAACATCAATCTTTAAGTCTTGCCAAACATTTCCCTTTGAAATTATGTTTGCATCTTCACTGGGTTGTTCTAAGTGAGGAATATGCTTTGATCTAAACCCTTTCATTGTAGTTCTGTGTTCAGCGTCTTGTCACGAATTGTCCTGCATTAAGCTCACTTTCATCTTCTTATCAACTTTGACTAGTTTCTATGCAACTGGTGAAGAAAAGCATCCCCACTGTGAAACATGGTGGTGGCAGCATCATGCTGTGTTTAGGGTCATCTGCAGTGGTGGGCATTGCTAACTAAAAAGTTAGTTGTGTTAACCCTAAAGCACTAATCAAACACTAGCTCTGCTGGTGCTAAAGCACTACACACACACACACACACACACACACACACACACACGGTATTTAGCAGAAGCTAATCCTAAAGAGCTAAATTCAATTCAAATTAGATCTGCCCTTGAAAGGCTACTAACCTTGAGCACCAATTTAATTTGACATAATTTACATATTCTATAATGCCCTTAGATATTGTATTTTTATTTATATCTTGTTCTCAACTGTTCATGTTTTATTTTGCTCCTGTATGTTTGTTGCTTGAAATAAAGCAATTGGGAAGAAAAAAAAAAAGAGTGAGAACATGAGGAGAGGAAACAGCTCTACAGTCTCCACCCACTTCAAATTAGAGAATGAATATAAATGTCTAAGTACTTGAAGAATTTTAACAGTCGATAAACAAAACTTCAACACAGATGTTGAACTTTATTCAACTGAAACTTTACAAAACAGTCAAATAAATTTATGCTTTAGAATTTATCCAGAAAAGTTAATTTAGGGAAAGTTAATTGCACTAAACATTTTCAAAGTGAGCAAAAAGCGCTAAGCAAAAAATTAGCTCCGCTATTAGCGCATTAATGGATTAGCGGAAGTGTGCCCACTTTGCATGTCGGCCAAAAAGTTCAATTTTGCTTTCATCTAACCATAGCACCTTCCTCCGCATATCTGCTATGTCCCCGACATGGATTCTGGCCAGCTGCAAAATGGAATCCTCTCCCTGTTCAGGTGGACAAACATATCCTAGTAAGTTGGCAGTTCTCCCACTCTCCTGTTGTTTTAAGATTTTAGGATGAACAGTGACTTGTGAGATGTCCAAAACAGGGGACATTGTTTTATAACCTGCCTCTGCTTTAGAATTCAATGGGGATCAGAGTTAAGGGGCCTAATGCACACCATATGTTTTGTATCATTTTGTTCAGTTTTTCCTCCACTTCAGTCATGCACTACCTCATGTTGGTCTTCAACATAAAATCCAGATAAAATGCACTGAAATATGTAGTTGTAACTCGACAACATATGGAAAAGTTCAAGAGCTGTAATTATGTTTTCAAGGCTCTTTATATTTCCCACAAGAGAGATGGTATGATTACTCTAATTATCTACATTTTGCTTTCATCAATAGTAACACATGTCAATCTCTGTCTTTTTTGATGTTGATATGGGCTACATGTTTTTTTCATGATGCTTTTTCTCATCAGGCTATTTTGATTTTTGCATTCAGAGTAAAAAGAGAAACAGACAAACATGTACACAGGATGTAAAAAAAAAAAACAAAACAAAAAAAAAAAACAAACAAAAAAACGCACTGAGACAACTGTGGCCATAATGAACCATGAAATCTGCTCCCAGGGCACGAGCAGTGAAGTCGTCCACGCAGCAGGCCCCGTATGTCACGTCCCCCATTATGATGGTGTCCGCCTCCGTGAATCTGTAAAACACAGAGGCAATAATCAGTGCTGTCACAGACTATAAGCACCTTGCCTTGATTCTTACTATAGGGATCAATACACATGGCATGCAAGGTGCTATGTGATTATGAGAAAGATGAGTAACATCAATTCCTTTCTTGGAGAAGCAGACAAGCCACAGCTTATAGTGTCTGACAGTTTTGCTGATGAATGGCTGACTTGAAACAACTGAATGACTTACTCAGCTGCTTTGTCCCTTTATGACCAGTCATCAATAGCCAAAATATAGAATAACAGCCCGGATATATAAAAGTTACAAGGTCATTCAGGCAGACAGGCCAATGAAAAGAATATACAAGCAAGTAATAAAGGAAGCAAATAAAGTAATAATTAATTTAATAATTTTTGAATATTTTTAATTTTTGAAGTGAAATTATGTGAACTTATTTCCAGTGATGGATCCCTGTAATTTGACAAATCTAATTAAGTAGAGAGTCTGTCAATAAATGAAAAAAATCCCCTTAGTAGCATGGATATTGCTCAGTTGAGAAAACGGTAGCAAGGACCACATATTAAAGAGTAGAACTATAATAACTGGTAAGGAAAGATTTTATCCTATGGACCAGAACATTTTCAGCTATTTTAAATAGTTAAACTCAGTTAAAATAGGAGGTGTGTCGTGCTATCTGCTAGCCTTCTACTGATCTGAGGATTTCTTCACTTTTCTACAAACTCCTGGCACTGTGACATCACACAACTACTGGTAAGGGAAGCTTTATCACTGATAAAGCTGCAAAGATAAATTGGCTTTTGTTATTAGCTTGATCACCCTTTAATGGTGGTAAAATGGGCGGGAAATGAAAAACTGGATCTCTTTCTGATCAATGAATGCACCATGTGTATGACCTACCAGGAGAGGATGAAAACACTCAGTGAAAAAGTTGCTATTGTGGGGAAAAAAAACTCAAAGGTTGCTTTTTTTCCCCACTATCAATGGGGTAAAGTCAGTGACATGTATGTGGTTTATTTCGGCTGCTAGAGAGTGAGAGAGAGCATGACTTAAAGTGTACAACAGGATGGCTGAATACGGTATAGCAGTTGTTCTGATATTCTTAGCTTTCTACCTTTGGCTGTCATGAAACAGGCTGGATTTGTAAATGTTTGTACAATATTTGTACGCCTATGAAAACCTCAGATAAGGTAAGGCTCAACATTCTCTGGGGAATGCAGACAGACTGATATTTGTCATAATAGCTGTGCGAACCATGCTAAAGGCTATTTTACAATGTTATAGCCAGTTTAAAACTGTTTTACAACTACTACACTCTTAAACAAGCAAAGTGCTGTTGCCTCTGCTCCTAATCTAAAAAATGACCTACACTGACTTTTATTATTGATTCATAAAGAGAAATCATTAGATGATTATCAGCAGATCAAAGCATGAGAAAAAACACATAAGATATCAGCACAATTAGTTAATCTCTAATTACTTATAATAACTTCAAAGAAGCACACTTAAATCTGATTTATTCCTTTAAAGTTATTCAGGTTTACAGGTGCTTTTTTAAAACCCCATCTATGGCCTGGATTCTTTGCAAATCTGCCTGGAAACAAGAAAAAAACTGCCTCAACAACAGTTTGCATGAAGAAAATACACCTTTCAGGATAAATACTACCAAGCAAAAGCAGGTTGTGAAAGTGTATCACAAACCATGTGGACCTACTGTTCTAGTTTGCAGTAATAAAGGTAAAAAAAAAAAAACCATCATAACTTCTTGAGAGGAAAACTAGCAAATTAAACATGCATCTGTGGGCCCAAATCTATTCGAAAGAACGACAGAATGCCTTACTGAGAAAACAAGCATTTACTTTTATAGTCCTTTATGGGCAAATAAATGTTAAGTAAAGTCATTAGGGCTAAGTAAAATGAATAAAATCTGAGTGGAACACAGAACAAGTAAATGAACCAAAGCTTGAGGCATTTGAAAGAGAGGACAGAGCTGCAGGCGAGGGGGTAGTTGCAAAAAGGTGGTTCACACCAGGTATTTGTGGTTTAATTCTGACAGATTTAGGCTAGACAGAACAGGGGGAGAGCAGAGAAAAGACAGAGGGCTTAGGAAGTGATAAACAGACACGGCTGCATACAGAACAGCATCTGTTCCGGCCAACAGAATCTTCGTAATGCGTCTCCTGCTGCACAAGCTTTCAACCTCCATCCACTCAGTTTATTCCTTGCTCTGCCTTCTGTGAGGGACCTTGGACAAAGTTTCTATTAAGCCTTTCCACCTTTGTTTTCTGTGATATAAACTCCAGGTTGGACTCTCTCTCTGGGCTCTCTGTCACTGACCCCTTCTTATCCATGTTATTTCTTTTTCTCCCTCTCCTCCCATTTCCCAGTTCAGTCTACTCTAATGGTCGCTCTCAAGTGAAGAGTAGTGCAGGCCAGCTGAGCCCAGCAAATCAGAACAGGGAATTTATCTGGTAAATAAATATTTGCCTTTGATGGTTTGAATCAATTATCCTCTCTGATGTTAAGGTGCAGATTTTGTTTGAATCTACCTGATTTTACTGTGAGCCAATAGCAGGTAGATGCTGATGGTTTGTGGAAAATTATACAGTCACGGGGGTAGATTCTGGGGTCTGTGGACTCCAGTAGAAGTTTTTCCATTCACTGTGCCATGCTGTTTTTCTTCTACCAGAGTCTGCTGACTTTATTTGGAAATGAATAAATGGGCATCCACCCTACAGCTAAAAATACTCTGCATGCCCACCAGGGAAAAAAATGCAATCCACTGCAGACCATGAAAAGCCATCTACAATG
Source organism: Anableps anableps (assembly GCA_014839685.1). Lineage (NCBI taxonomy): Eukaryota > Metazoa > Chordata > Actinopteri > Cyprinodontiformes > Anablepidae > Anableps > Anableps anableps. The sequence continues at coordinate 8,493,267 of CM026068.1, read as the reverse complement.
CAAAACACAGCACTACAGAAGATTATTGTATCTAATCAGCCATCTATCTGCCAAAAACATCATTATCACACTACCTCCACTCACGCTGCAAAGCATATCTAGTTATTTCCAGGGTGACATTTTATGGTAATAAATGCTAAGGATCTGAGTAAGAGGCCGATATGAGAGGTATGATTCTACTGGGGCATAGACATAGTAATTACTGGGCGATGCATACTCCCATATCTCACTGGGAGCAAGGAAAAGAGGCAAGATGGCTGATAGGGTAAAGGAGGCTGTTAATAAAATCCAGATTTCCATAGATGTATTTTAAAATAGAACATACTATGGGACAGTTTGGCACATATAAAGAATACTGTCCTCTATCAAACTAATTTGCATATATTTCAGCTTTAAACACCTTAAGACCTCCATCTCACCATTCTAGTTTGCACTTATTTGTTGTGTCAGTTGTTTTTTCGTACCACATTGTATATCTGCACTGGTTCAGGCGTACTCTGTTCAGCATTTCCAGTGTAAAATGTCATTAAGATCTAATTAAGATGTCAGAGGAGCTTGTGAACTCCAAGACAGTCCTTGTTAATTAGCTCTTTAGCACAGAATTCAAAATGTGTGAGAAATTACCCACCGATTAAAGTCTTTTCAATAAAAAAAAAAAAAAAAAAAAAAAAAAAATTTACTGGTGTCTGCTGCAAACACAACTACATGTCGACAAGAAGGCAGGAAAATATGTTTACACGTGCCCACATAAACACAGGCTGTGTATTTACTGAAAGCTGATCGTATCACTTTTTATCAACAGGTTAAGCTGCTATATTTTTCATGAATAGTATTTCACTTAGCTGAATTCCAGCTCTAGAGAAACAGAGCAAACATAAAATCGAACTAATGTTTCTGCTTCATCCTCCACAGATGATATTCTTTTTCTGACTTTGACAGGAATTCCTTCAGATGCCACCATAAAAGAGAAAGTTGTTTGGTAATAATACCTTACAGCTCAGAGATATTGCAGCACACAAAGAAAATAAAAAAAATAAATAAATAAAAAAAACATACCTGCCTCCCATTAGCACACACAAAGAAATTCTGTTGCAAAAGGCACTCTTCTTTTGATGGAAATAACTAGATTGAATTAAGAAAACAGGCTTCCACCATCTGTCTGAATAGTTTGTTTATTTAAGGTTCCAGTAATTTGTGATGAGTCGCAGGTCTTTTTTGCCTCTGATGAGGCCTGTTTGCATAAGACATAAAACTTTCAAATGGCTTGCAATAGAAGCTGGAAAATAAAGACAGATGGTAATTCTTTTTATTAAATTTGTTTCTGGCAGTGCTGAAAATATTGCAGATGCAATGATTTATCTAGTGTAGATAAACTGACGGTACATACTTCAGTTAATCATACCTAGAGAGTAACAAATGCAAAGTCTAAAAGGTTCACAGAGTATTAGAAAAACCATGAGCCTCTACATCTGAGTATGATGTAGAACGGAACTCCAAGATAACACAGACAACAACTGCGGACTGACTGATTGACTCATTAATTAAGGTTTATTTATTAGGAGCCAACATTTTTTTAGCAAACGTAGGTGCGGAATCCTTGGTCATGCCCTCTAATCTCCACTTCCTCTGCTTGAGAGCGTCACTGGAGGCACTGTTGTCGAATCACATCTTTCTTGACTGGATCAAGAAACTTTGCTTGTTTGGTTGTTCACGTGGCCAGCATCCAACTGGGCTAAGACCCAAAGCTTTCTTGACAAATGATTTTCAATGCTGCCCTATGACTTGGCTTTACATGAGTAACTGGGTATCTTGGATCTGCTCAATTACCATTACAACTTCCGTGAGACACCTCACCTCTTCTTTTGAATATTTTTTTTTCAAGCCACATCAGACCGAGCACTCACCACTAAATGGGTGTTCTCATATTTAATGGTGGCTGGTCAGCTCAACACATCAACTGGGCAACTTTTAAAGCAGCACATAACTCTAGGAACCTGCCTCTACTTAAGCCGAGATACATGTACTGTTCATTTTAAAAGTATTCTTACTTCTCAAATGTTTTCACATTTTGTTATGTTTTAACTTGGGCTGTGAGTTCACTACCTTAATTTTGATTAATTACATAGATTTTTAATGTGTTAAAAATTTTAAACACAATTAATCACTTTTTTTCTACAAAAAAATAAAAATACGAAGGTTTCGGCCAGAATCTTTGTATTCGCACATTTCTGGTATGCCCATAAATCTGACGCACATGCGTCATCCGCAAACAGCAGCAATGGACGACAAAGCTGCTTCTCTTGATCCACTGGGGGTTAATTTTTGCGTCAAAAAACAATCTGATGGAATGCTGGAAAAGATTATTGTGTGCAAGTTGTGCAAAAAGGAGTTGGTGTATCACCGAAGCTATTCAAACCTACAATACCATCTCAATGCAAAACATGTTGCAGCAGCACAGACATCCCAGATGTTAATGTCAGTGTCCACAGTCCACATTTCTAAATAAGTATTTTTTCAAAGAAGTTACATGAATGACCAGGGCTTCCTGAAACACTTGAAAGCTAAATGGGTATAAAAGCACTTTGCACCAATCTGATGGTTGAATAACCTAAATAGCAGATTAAAAACAGTATATTTGCTGTTAAGTTCATATGACTACTCAATACTTTAGCAGCAAAAAGGAGTTTTGAATTGAAAATGTTTCTTATTTTGTTGATGTATAGTATAGTTTTCTATTAAAATGTGATTAATTGTGATTAATTAATTAAAGACCCTACAACTAGCTTGATTAAAAATTCTAATCGAGTCCCACCACTAGTTTTAACTACCAATTTGAATGTTTCTTGAGTTTTTTTAGGATTTTATTTGGTAGACCAACACAAAGTAAGACAGTCATAAAGTGGACGTAAATGACATCATTTATTTTACAGATAGTGTGACATGCATTTCTATTTTACAGATAGTGTGACATGCATTTCTATTTAGTTCCCTTCTGTCTGATTGTCCTAAATATAATTCAGTGAAGTAAATTAGTAAATAAATTAGTAAATAGATTCAGTCTCTGTAATTTAATCTCAGAATAAATATAACTTCTGTGAAAGGCTTCAGAGGTTTTTAGGAAAACAATTGTGGAGAAAGAGCATCATGAAGATCACAGTACACACCAGACATGTCAGGAATGAAGCTGTGGAGAAGTTTAAGGCATGGTTGGTAAGTTAGAAGAAGAACAACATTTTTATTATTTCACTGGGCAATTTTCAATCTGTCATCAAAAAATAGAAAGAGTATGGCACAACTGTAAACTAAACAAGCCATGGTCATCTACCTAAAGTGCTTAGATGGGTAAAGAGATTACATTATCAGAGGAGGCGGCAAGAGGACTAAAGTATCTAGGTGCAGAGATTCATTGACATCGGGAGATTAATTTGTAAGCAGGACAACAATTCATTGTTCAGCCTAGAAATCTTGCGTTTATGGATGAATGAAATAAAGAAAATTCCTGTTAAGTTGATGTGAAGAAGTTAAAGGAAGTTGGAATGTACTATCAACGGCATAGACACAACCTAAATATTTAAACTTAGTAAACTGGTTTCTGACCTGACACCCTTTTTCATATCTTTTTTTAAAATTATTATTTGGTATCCACATTCCAGACATACTGTCTTTTATGAACCAGTAGTCTGCCTGTTTTTTATTCCACTGTTGAGTTTATTAGGAATTAAAGCTATGGTGTTTCTCTAACACCATCCATGAGTATGATGCTTGGATATCTGTTCTCATTGTATCCATGCAAAGAATAACAAGCAGAGGTGATTGGGCCCACCCCTAGTGAACACCAACCGAGATAGAGAATGGGAGTAAGATTTTGGCAGGCAATTGTATGACGCTTATGGAATCAAGACAGAGGATCAATGCCCAACAAACATACCCTTTCGACACACCATGTGAGCTGAGTGCATGTCAGATTAGTTTGTGGGAAATCCAGTCAAATACCTCTTCAAGGTCCATATTGACTACACCATGCTATGCTCACTAAAAAAAGATAAAATGGCACAGACACAATATATTACAAGAAACACTCTAAAGAATAAACCATAATGTTTGTAGCAGAAATGCTAATTTGCAACACTTTTCCCAAGAGAGGATTTTAAAAATAACTGAAATGTTTCTCAAAATCCCTTCTATGGCTACTATAATCAGTTGCCTTCTATCTTGATACTTTTTTATGAAAAGTGGGATTTTGGGCTACTTTACCCATTATGTGCAGGGGCATTACAACTTACTTTAGTGCTCCCTCACTGCCCCAGCCGAATCTTAAACTATCTCTAAATGCAGAGAACCTGATAAACCAAATATGTGATAATAAATTTAATTTGTCCCTCTTTTTGCTCCTGCACTGATATAATGTGTGCCACATGTTTCTGTAAGATCGATACTGCCAAACTCATTCAACCTTCTCTTCTCCAAAGAGTTTCTATCTTCTCTGCCATTGTTCTGAGCTCAAACTAAGAGAGATCTCATTCAATTTTCTTTTAACTCTCTGTTAGTAAACACAGTACAAAAAAAAACATTTTTTGTCATAAGACTTTTCCAAAGTTATGGTAGTTGTAGTAGATCAGAAAGAATCTGATTATCAGTTTAATTTGAGATGCTTAGTAAAAACTCTGGTATTTGTTCCTTCTTGTCAAACTCCTTGAAACATTGGGATCATAGTCTCTCTTTCCATTATCTTAGTTCGCAGAGCTAAACATGTCAAAAGCTGTCAGGCAGTATATTTAGACCTTTAAGGAAGGTTAAAAGCAAATTGCTATAAGGGAAAGGAGTGTATTATAATACTTAAGGAAAGCAACAAAGTAAAGCTCAAAATAATAACACTTTTATTTTAGCGAGTGAGTTCATTTAAAACTTAAAATAAAACCAGGACTGAAAATGCAATTTCATTTAAGTAAAGGGTATGGTTGAGTGCAGGAGAATGGGGTTGGTTGCCGCCCCTCCGCCGCAACTCCACCACTCAGCTCCTCCAGACTAGTGGCAGCAGCAATTAGTAAACACCTTGTGGAACTGTGTGTCTGCTGAGCTCATCATATGAACTAATTCTCAGTGCAACACTCCTAAAAACGATGTTCAAAGCTTAATTGGAGAAACACTGCTGTGATGATGAGCTGAAGGCGGTGTGTCGGAAAGAACAGGAGCTTCTCAAAGAGAAGGAGGACCAATTTCAAGGTATTAAATTACGAAATCAAATTTCTTTTAGGTCATATTTGATATACACAGCATTTTTTATAACAACTGAAGGTAACATAGTTACTTGATTGTGCTATAAAAAGGCACTATATGCTGAAAAATACATAACACTGTCCCTTTAAAAATGGATTAAATAGTTGTGACAGCTGAAAAAATGCGGGGAACAGAGAGCACCAATATGGGAAGTGCGGGTGACTGGCGCTGGGTTTGGATGGATGGATAAAATCCAATTGTTTTTACATTTTTGTTATTTATTAACAAGTATAAAAATATGTGCTGAAGAACTGATCATTGACCAAAACACATGGCTTCAGGTAAAGTTCCAGTAGTGTTTAGCAATTGTCAAACATGAAATGCTTTTTTTTTTCCTGACATCACTCCCAAATAACTTGAAAACTGCCATTCTCTTACAGCGAATTTAAGATTTTCTTTCTCCCTTTTCTTTCTACTCTTCCCCTCTTGCTCCCTTTTAGAGACATTGACAGACCTGTCCCCCTTAGTTTTTTAACAACTATGTGGAACAACCAGGAGATTATGGCTTTGGGATCGAAGGCCATTAGCAGCAGGGTGTTTGGGTAAAAAGTGACACAAATAATCCAGAGCATGGCCATTCAGAACCCTGTAGGTGAGCACAAGAACTGTAAACCAAATTCTAAAACCCACTGGGAGACAGTGTAGAGAGTATAAGACCAGGGTGATATTAGTGTATTCACTAGATTTGGTGAGAAGTCTGGCTGCTGCATTCTGAATAACTAGCAGATGTGAGACTAATGACCTGTCCAGATTGGTAAAAAGAGCATTACAATAGTCCAAGAGTGATGACACGAAAGCATGAAAATTTTTCTCTCAATCAGCTCTGGAGACCATGTCTCAAAGTGTTTCAAAGTTTTGCATTATGAAATCAAGTGTAGATATGGACAATCAATACACAATTACCTTACTTGCATGGAATGATCTCTTATTCCCATTTTGAACAGTCCATATGAGAAATGGGGTTTTGTGTCACCTAGCATTAATACCTTACAGGGCCTGAAATTCACTGCGGGATTGTGGGTATTGCACAACATAAAATAATTTCCCACAAATCTAGTTTGTATAATGTGTGAAATTCCTGCATGCACCAGAGCCATGAACTAAAATGAAGAGCACTTCTAGTGCTGTCTCCTCCTCTCTTTAAAGTATGAGCTCCCTCCGTTGTCCCAGTATCTCTACTAAACTAACACTAAATGACATTAAAAGTACGAATAATATTTTTGTAGATCAACTTTTTCTTGTCATTAGGTTGAAAACTGTATTTTACATCATTTTACACAAAATTCGACTTTCAACAGAGACGTATCCATCCTGTTTGTGCCAAGATTGTACGTTTTTCCATCTTTTAAAATCTAAAAATTAAACTAAAATAGGGTTCTTTAAAAGGGAACTGCCTAAAAGTCTTTTCATTATATGCACTGGTAAGAGGAAGGTTGCACAGAATGATAGGATTTTCTGACTGTGTTGTCAGCAACACTTTTGCATAAAATCCAATAACAGAAGTGGTAGACTGGCCTCACAGGAAACAAACTGACAAGCAGGTCAGTGAGGTGGGTACAGGTGCTTCATTGCTGCTCTTGTTCAGCCACAGAGAGCAAACTGCACAAATGAGCACATACAGTTTCCATCCCATCAAGCCATGTGTCCACTAACACCCAGTAGTGCATGAGAATGCAATCTCCCTTTCCCCTCTGCACAAAACATGTGTGTACTTTTCCCTCTCACATCTGGCGAAAGCTCATCTTTTATTCCATTACATTTCAGATATCAGCAACCACCTCCCCACACCACCACCACCTCCCCATACACCCACCAACAGCCCATTGTATGGCTCTGAGTGGGCTTTGGATAAAGGAAAAGCAGATTGGTACAGAAAGAGAGGCCTTTCCCAAAGGTAGGATCTCTATGCACAGATGAACCGCCATTATTTCTCCAAATGAATTCAGTTTAGGTAAGTGGGGAAAAAAAAAAAAAAAAAAAAATATTAAATCAGCGAAATGAAAGTCCGCTGGAATAAATGATTTTGTGTACGGTGGGAAAACAAGAGAATATGCACCTTGAAAACTAAATAGGAGGAAATGAGGAGTATTATCTACAAAACATGGAACCGTTTGGATCTCAGACAATGCAGCAATGAATACAAGGATGGCAACAAAGAAAAAGGAAAATACGGGTGATCGCATCATGGTTGTAATATTACCAAATTTGATACCAATAATCTGCTTTATACAAATATAACAACGGAAATATCCCAACTGCCATCCTCTAAACATAAATCCAGCAGGGGGCAATGAGCAAAAGGATTAAATTATCTCATATTCCTTCTCTTGTTGTCTGTAGGTCTTTACCATTTTCTCCACTTTAACTTCTCATTGTCATTTTTAAATTGGAATCACTGGTTTGCTAATCCACAAAGAAGATTTGAATTAAAAAAGTGACTGTCAACCTGCAGCTATGGAACATCTGCCAGCAAAATGAGACAACAGCGAGGCTGTGAGCAGCGGATGATGCTTACACAGATGTTTTCAGTAATACCATTAGATAATCCTTTAACTCCCTGAAAAACAAGATCATTACTGGCATTTTCCTGAGTGTATCTCATCTATTTGCTATGCCATTTATTCCTAAGCCTGAGCAATGGGTCATTATAGAAAAGCCCATAGCTTTATCCACACCAATCCCCAAACTGTATTGCATGTAGAATAGTGGAAACCGAGTTTACATAATAACACTAAAGAGCAAATATGGCAACAGTTATTTTGAGGGAAATATTTTTGTGCTGATTTTACTGTCCAAGATGAAATCTCAAAGCCATATACAACCAGGATCATGGTAATCTTCCTAGCTGTCTGAAAAATAACACAAAAAAGTAAATCAAGTTTGATGTAGTAGTTATCAGATCAGTGAGGGTTTAAAGACAGGGATCATGATAAGCATGAAAGAGAGGGGATAAAAAGGGTATTATATGCTACTGTGCCACCACAGGAGCACATGCCCAAAGCTTCCTTTAAGATGCTGTTATTGTGTGCAGTTAATTATTCATCTCTTTTCTATGTGAGTAATTATCAATCATTACAAAGGCAGACGTAAGAAGCTAATAAAAGTCTGGCATTTTTAGAGACCAGACTGTTAAAACTCTCCTTTAGCTAATTGGTTTCAAAGAAATGAAATGATTCTTTAAAACAGCCTTTCATTTGACCCTGAGCTGTGCATTCCATAGCCTAAGGGTCACATCCAGCCCTTCAGACTTCTTTTACTGCCCAACATGAAAACTGGAAATCAAACCTGCATATATTTTTTTATTCAGCACCCAAAAGTAATATGTTGCTTTTATTTTAGACAGGATTGCTGATTTTTAAGGCCAACATCTCTTGTTTCCTGATTTGGGTAGCTATGTAAACACCCTCGTACTGGCAAAACAATTTTTGGAGGCTCTTGCATGAGAAAATGTGACATATCAGCATGTTATAGATCCCTCTGCATTATTTTATGGAGCTCATGTCGACTGACTCCTTTTTGATTTGTGAAACAACATTGTGCTTTTAGCCCTAATATTCTGACATTTTCAAAATTATTTGGCTTATTATTATTTTATCATTTAATAGCAGAAAACTGAACATTTTTCCATTGATATTAACCTGTCAGTATGCCAACAAAAACTCAGATGGTTCACTGAGAGTTTAAGACATAACATGCAACTGTATTCAAATGAAAAAAAAGATATAGAGAAAAATTCATTTTACTGGCTGGAATGTAATATGTGCATTATTTGTTTCTCGAAGTTTTTGACAGCACATTATTGAATTTTCACAAGCTGTACGCATCAGACATTATTATATTAACACAAAAACAAGCATTTGTCATTTTACAGTTTCAAACTTCTGTCTTACCAGTTCTTCTTTGCTAAATCTTATTTTATGTTAAACAGGAAAGCTTAGATGGAAATAAAAAACGGCGAACAATAAATGTGAGAAGGCACTGGTTGTGTCTGAAATGGAGTACAAACACCTGAAATAAAATAACAATAAGAAGTGTATTTTGACGTCTTGTCCAAATGTATACCCAGTTTATATTCAGACTTCTAAACAACTATGTGTGAAGCTCAATGCTGCTGAATAAAAGTTAAATTGAGCTTTTCCCATTCCTTGGGTTGACAAAAGTATAGGAAATGGAGCAATACTCAGAATTCTGACAGAAATCTCTCTTGACATAAAAGTCAACTGTGAAAAATAGCTGGCATAGGAACCTTTTCCTTGTCGCAATTGATGAGGTCACATACGTATAAACCATCCCTCGTTTATCCTTAAGGCTTTCCTCCATCATGTGTCACTCTGCTCCCTCAAGACTTTCAAATTTTTTCTCCATTCCTACTTTTTACAAGTTTCTTTTAACTCCTTTCCTAACTCTTTATGATCCTTTTCATAATTCCTAAACTCCTGTGATAAAATCATACACTTTGGTATTTCTCTTCACAGAACTTAAGTTTTTTTCTAATTATTGTACACATTTTAGATCCTTCTCATCCCAGATCTATTATTGAACTGATTTATGTATAAGTAATAAATCATTTTCCTAAAGCTAAAGATAAAAGTTTATCTCGATGTGTATTAAAATCATTCTTTGACCACATTGAGAGAAAATATTCACAAAATGATAAGCGCTGTGAAAATTGTTCATCTTTTTTTCATGGAGGTAAATTACTTTCATGATAGCCTGAGTCAGCATGCCTTATTTTATTTTATACAATCCACATAGGTTTTTTAACAAAACAGGACAAGAGGAACATTTATTGCAGTTTTCAAATTGTTTTTTCTTTCAAAAAGGCTCTTAGAATACCAACTAAGCTAATCTAATGTGAGAGTTTAAAACAGTGGTTCACAAAATGTTTAACCTCCACCCCATAAAAAACTGTTACTAACAGAAATGTGATCTTCACTTTTTAAAGGTACAGTACAAAAACATTTAATGAATTTCTGAAGACAATCTCAAGACCCGATAATAGGCTGTTATCCAAATGGGAACAGTGTTCAAAATGTATATCTAATTATAAATAAACAACATAAATCAATGTAGCAGCCCTGAAATAATATTTTCAGAATACAAATCCAGGGTGAAAACTTTTGAACCTCTATCAAACAGGTTTCCATTTCAACAATCAATACACATCTTTCCAAAAGCAATGTCATCGGTATGGGCGGAGAATCTGATGTGATTTACACAAAAATTTAAAAGAAACAAGTATAGCGTTATTTAAAACTGAAAAGCAACGGTCATTCCTTCATGTTGTAAAAATATTATAGATGATTATTACAGCTATAATGATGTCTAAACAGATGTATCTATGGTTACATTGATTATTGTGCATACTTTATACAGAAATACACGATTAAGACGAAAATCATTCATACTCCTTGCAGATGTAGATTTAAAATGGTTTTCATTTAATCAGGAAGTTTGTGGTAGAATAAACAGGCATCTTCTAAAGAATAATAAAGCTATCAAAGAGAAGTATTCACTTTGGAAAAAAAGGACAAATCTATCTGTTTTTGGTAACATTTTAATCAAAAATTTCAAATTATTTACAGCTTTCTTCATAACAAATAGAAAAAAAAAATTTTTTTTTGGCATCACAGCAATCAAACCCTTCATGTAACTGCTGACCAGCATTTTATGTTTCCACTGGTATTTTTGATGAGTTATCTTTTGCAATGAACTCCAAGATGGGTTGGGTGGCCTAATTGCCATCACCCAAATCTTTAGCTCCATCTACTGATTCTCAATTAGATTCAAGTCAAAGATCTGGTTGGGGCACTCCAAAATGTTAATATTACTGCAAGTCAGAAGAAATATGTTGGTAAAATTTAAAGATTACTTTACACCTAAATCTGAGGATGAATAATTTTGTGCCTAACTGTAGAGTAAACGTCTGCTATAAAAGTAGTAGCAGTTATAAATTGCTTATTGGCAAAACATTCATTATTGGACAAAACATGTCTAGCTCATTTAAGCACTTTAAACTGTAGAATTGGCATCACAGATAATGTCTGCATTTTTGAAACTATAACTTTTAACCCTCGTATACCTCGATACAAATAACCAGCTGATGCTGACAGCTAAGCTATGCAAGCTTTATGCATATGCTTCTCTGTTTCTGGTGTGTTTCTGTGGCAGTGACACAGGACTACGAACTGCCCTGAGCAGTAACTACAGTGTTTTGGGTTGATATCTGTTTAATAATGTGGGTGAAGATTTCTAAAAACAAAACCATGTTTACAAGGAACCTCTGAAAAGAAAAACAGAAAAATCATTCTGGAAAACGACTGATTTTTTTGGGAGATAAACCCAAAGACTTTAATAACCCACAGTTGAGTACAACCTCCAACTTTGTGAACAATTTGATTAAAAGTTACTTTCTTGAAAAAAAAATTTTGGGGGGGGGACCTGAGCTTAATATCACACTGCTTTCTGTGAAATTACAAGCAGATGTGCCAGACACTGTGTCACCCAAAAGAAGAGTGATTATGGTGGGTCAGAGTGATTACGTTGGAGGAAGAACAGATGAGGACAGGGGGAATAACTTTTCATATCTTTCTTCCACATTGCTGAAATATGGCAAACAAACAAAAAATCCAGTACAATGTTAAACTATAAGTAAAAAGCTATTTCTAACAAACCAATAATTATTCCTTTTCTAAATCAAACAAAGAATTCAAACCCAAACATAGTATTATGCAAGTTTCAGCCAGAGTGACCACTCTTTCTGTCTGTATCTGTGGAAAGAATCAATTGTACTTTTCACAACACCAGGAGCAATTTCAGAGGTGCTATTTTCCAAGATATCATATTACACAGTGTCAGCACCTACCAGGATTTCTGGTCTGCAAGGGCATGATGTGATGTGATTACGTTTGCAAAGGTGAGACCAGTGGATATTTTTGTGATCCTCAAAGTCTTTGTACAGGAGATGAGGATGGACATTAGTGAAGCTGATTCACTTCCCCCATCACACCACGGAGGGAAAAAAATCAACTGTGAAGAGACAGATGTCACGCTACCATTGGAAGGTGACGTACAGCAACAAACTATTCTTCATTCTTAAATGTCTCCTCTTGCCTTTGCTGTATTAAAACTAACTAGGAACATGGAAAAGATAATGTGAGTGGAATAAAAATATTTACACACCCACTTTCAACTAAACAAAATAAAGTAGTCAAAATAAATTCTCCCTTCTAAATAAAACAAATGAAAAATGGCACTGGGGGAAGAAGATAAACTTTTCTACTGAAATACATGTCATCAGTTATGTCACTGTATTTCTTTAAAGATGTCACAAACCATGAGAACAGCCTCACAGACACTGACAAGTTTTCACTGGGGTTTGCTGGTACCTGTTGAGATGCTGCTTCGGGAAAGTTTTAAGGGGGCATAGGAAAATGGCTGTCTAGAGAGAATATCTATAGAAAATGTATGGTTCTATGGGTGAACTTGGAGCTTATACAGGAGTGTTCCAACTAATAAGGATCTCAATTAGCCAAAGAGCTGGCACAAGTGAGAGTTGAGTGCAAATTCAGGAAAACACATGCATGATCATTGAGTCGCTCATTGCCAGACCTATTGCTCAGCTGTGCTGTGGGTGCCGTGGAGAATGTGACAATGTAAGGGAAAGAATGCGTTGGAGTCTCCTACAAGCCTTCTTCCTAATGCTAGACTTGACATTTACCCTGGGAGGTTGTGGGCTGTGGCTGCTGCTCTCACTGAAATGATTCAACCTGCTGTGCAGAATGGAATCTATTCTGATGGATGTCGACAGCTAGGAAGTAGAGATGTCTTGGGGGGGGGGCTGTGTGTGCTTATGTTGTTCCTGGATTTACCAACACACAATACTTGACATATCTTTTATTTGAGCCATTTAGGGGGTTATTTGGCAGCCACCAAGGGTTGGCACAATACAGACAGACAGAAAACAGGTATAGTATGACAGTGAGGTCTCCGAGAGACTGTTTTCCATCAAATTTTTGACTGAATAACCCTTTCAACCAAACAATTCCCAGACAGTTCAACAGATAGTAAATCCAAACCAAGAGAAAGAAGTTCTGTGTGTATAATTATATATATATATATATATATATATATATATATATATATATATATATATATATATACATATACATATATATATATATATATATATATATATATATATATATATATATATATATATATATAAATTCTCACATTTTTCATAAACGTTGTTCTTGCATTTATGATATCAATGGCAAGCGGAACCTCTTATCTTAATTAGGAAAATCTCTCTTGGGTACCTGAAGGGATAGTCCGTGGTATTGGTCATTGCTGTTAGTATAACAATTTCTATCCACTGTAATGTTTTTTTTGTTTGTTTGTTTGTTTTCTATCCATTCATCCACCCATCTGCTGCTTATCTGAAATCAGGTTTCCAGGGTAACACGTTTCGGAGGATAATTCAGAAAACCCTCTCCCCTGTGACATTCCGATCAACTTAAAAGTCCCGAAATGAAATGGGGGGCTAAAGTCACACCAAGATTCTGCCCATCGCCTTGGGAGTAGAGTCGGGCAATATGGCCCAAAAAAATTGTCACAATATTTTTTCTCTATTGAACGGTTTCAATAATTATCACAATACAATTTTAGTTTAAAAGTCTAGTTTCTCAGATAGTATCTGATTCAATACAAACTTGGAAAACAAAATAAAATGAAGTCATAAAACATTCATAATATCTACTGAAATGCTTAAAAATTGTCTAAACACTGAATTTCTTGAAAAATTGCGAGACTTTATGGATTAATAACATTTTCAACTAGCAATAAATTACTGTACAAATCCTATTTTGGTACTGTAAATTATAAATATGTTTGAGTACAGCAATTCAATTCAATTCCATTTTCAGCCAGAAAAGAAATCAAATCAAGATCACACTCCTGTTCGGGCTCTCACCTCCATCTTTTAAAAAACTTTAAATCATTCTGCTCCCACATAATGCCCATTACACCATATGTAGTGTCTCTCTTATTTAATTGTATAGCCTACTTTTATCACTGTTATTGAGATTTCTTAGTTCTTAATAAATTATTAAATCTTTTTTATTGCTCAGCACTACTCAAGAGGGAGTCACAAACTCATATCCACTATGAAATACAAAGGGTAATATAGGATGGTGGAATAAGTGTGACATAGTGATTTAATTAAAAAGGCAAAGACAGCTGCAGAAACAGTATGGGTCCGTGGTGTGCAGTGAGATCAAATGCACTGCATGATTTTCCAGAATCCCTCTGATCTGCTCAACAGAATCGGATCCAGACAATAAAACATTGACTGTGGTGTACGACAGCTTTGTTTGTATTGAAATCACCAAACTGAATTTGAAAAGTTTACATGGGGATCACAATATAGAGTTCAGTGAATTGGCAGTGAATTAGGTCCCATATCTCACACACCATTTAGGTGAATGGTACAAGTTGTAAGCCACACCCCTTTGGGTGCATAATCTCAACAGGATGCTGTGAAAGCACACAGGGCCAATGATCTCAATAGATCGACTTCTATCATCTGGCAGGACTAAATAATCAATATTGACGGCTTTGTGGTTATGTGTCTATGTGGAATCATGATCTGAAAGAGGCTTTAGAGGAGCTAATTATCTTCCTGACTGCTTTACATTTGACTATAAACCAACCTGCTGGTTTAGGTGTAGAGCGATGTCTTGGTAGGTTTGCAGTTGTGCCACTCTGCCAATCTGTTTTTTAGTTGACAAATTAAAATCATACTGTATGAGATGCTCAAAGCTTTCAATATGGTTTTATGAACTTTAGACTTTATCACATATTACGAATGCTGTCTTTCAGAAATAAAATAAGTCAAAGCAAAAGCTAGCCATGTACTGTTAAGACAGAGGTTGCTTTATCAAGCTAGGCACAGTGTTTAAAGAAATTTCTGTTTTAAGCTTAAATTAAAACTCAGCTCACATTCTGGTCTAAAAATATGGGTATTTTTGAGTTCATATTTTAAAATGTAGTCATAGAATTATAGAAAATAGTTCTGATTTAACTCCAATGACAAAGACAACATAAGTGATTAGCATTTAGATCACCAAAATATTGTATTATTTGCAAAAAAACATAAAAAACAAACAGGAAAAAGTCCCACATGTAAATTTAGTGAGGAACTTAGTTCCACAGATACAATCCATGGCAGTTCATTTCTCTTTAACAGTAGACAGAGATTTGGAAAGGGAACACACAAATGCACAGACTGAATACAATCCCGCACCCTTCATTCCTCTTTAGACTCTCTCCTCTCAACGCCACATGCCTTTTTGTCCGCCATCAGACTCAGGTCTTTCAGCGGCTCTGTTCCCCAACTCTGAAATACACTGCCTCTGGATCTCTAACCACATCATCCCTAAACACTTTCAAATCTCTCCTCAAAACTCAACTATTCAGACTAGCACACCCCACAAGTGACTCCACAAACACTTATTTGTAAATTATATGTTGTTCTACTTGCAGCACTTTTTAATCTTTGTTAAATGTGTTGTTTTTATATTGTTGTTGATGTAAAGCAACCTTGTGAGTCTGGAAAAGCACTTATAAATAAAATGTATTGTTATCATTCCACAATATGGTTCTACATTGTTGCCACAAACACAAACAACTCCTAGCCCATCTTGTTGCCCACACAAAAACCAATAAAGCAGTACAAATCCCACAATTAGATGCACTCACCACATAAACCCAGCATCTCAGAACTAGCACGCACCAGCAGAGCCATGTGTTGGAGCGAAGCATTCCAAACACTGCTTCTCCACTTTACACACACTCACCAACTCAGCTCCAAGACAACATTCCCCTTGGGCCTAAAGGTGTAGCAGAGCTGTGTCAACTTGTCCATCACATTGACACTGAAGCAGAAAGAAGGTGTTTTAGGTCTGGCTCAAAAGTGTCTCTAAAAATCTCAAAAAATAAATAAATAAAAATAAAAAACTATTGCAGCACACATTGAAATAGTTATTTTTCTTCTTTGTCCACACTGACAAAGAATGATAAATATTTTCTCAACACTGTTCAAGCTTTGTAATGAGTCTTCAGAATTGGCATCAGAGGTTCTTTAAATGTTACACACCATCTAACTTTGTTGTTGTTCCAAACCACAGATCAATGAGTCATGCTGTGAATTAAATGCCATGGATTATTGGCCATCTCAATCAATGTGTAGGCTCAGTCACTGTTATATCTTTAGACCTATTTTTAACAAAGCTCCTTTGGTACTTTTGCTTTTCTATTCATCTGTAGATTTTATCTATTGTAAAGGCTGAAGATCTGAGATATATTTTTTGCTTTTTGATCAAGCATTTATGTCTTAAAAGATCCTGGGGGTGGGGACAAAAACTCAGGTGGTTACTAGGCCTGGAAAGTATATAATAATTTATCATTATGGCAGTATCACTGTGTAACTTACCTTAATACTTTATTTATAAAGCACTGTTAAACTTTAACCAAGGCTGAAAACAAGTTATCAACATTAACAAAACGTAGCTAAAAACAGTTCTGTGGATAAACACCTAACACACACATTTTTGTCTAAACAGGTACAATATTTCTAGTACTGATGTAATTTTGGACCGTTTCATACATAGTGAAACAGAGTGCCCTTTCAGTCTAAACATTTACTACAGCTATCTGGGATGTTAGGCGTCCAGCGATTCAGTTTGGCGAGTAATGTAAGTTCAGACTGAACATTTTAATTATATTTTTTTTATTTATGGCTTGTTGCAAATTTTTCACAATATTACCACAAACAGCATATTTTCATATTGCTAATGAAGAATAAGCATGGGCCGGTTACCAGTTTCAAGGTATACCGCGGTATGAAAAAGTCATTTCAAAACCGCTCAAATTTCCCGTCAGCAATTTTTATGTCTGATCAGAGATAAAATCCAGGTGAAATCCCAATGCTCATGTGTAGCTGCAGTATCATGGACCCTCCTCCCACGCACCCATGCATAGCAACTCTGCAAGTCCAGGCCGCACACCCAGTCTAAAGGAATAAAAACCACTACATGGGAAAACATTGGCTACCGTAAGAAGACATACGGCGACTTGGAAGAAGATCGATGCCGTACATGCAAATCGTGCTTACAGACAACGGCAGCCACAGGAGGCAACACATCACTATTTGCTAAATTCAAGGTAAAGTTTATGCGGTCTTGAAATGAACGAGATGCCTAGCATCTAGCAATAGTGAAACAAATATCATCATGTTATTATGGCATATTGTGCTAGCCACAACTTGTCTGCAGGAGTGTTTTGGAGTTGTTGGATTGTGTATTTAATTAATTTCAAGTGAAAGGCGAAAGTACCGAGTGCCTCTGTAGTTTTACTTGTGGAACTCTTTATCTGAAGGCAAACTTCGTAAACATGCCTTCATAATTGTGATTTCTGTGGTTTCTTTGTGCATATGATTCATATATACGATGTGCTTTATGTCAAACACCATCTCAGAATCTAAAACACAATAAAAACTCCCAACGTGATACATTACGTCAATAAAAAGACCACGGTTGTTGAGCAGCATAATCAGAATTATCTTAGCTATTAAAGCAATGGAAACAAAGTTATGCTATTAGATGTAAACTTTATCAGTATAACCCGTCATGTGCCAAAAAAAAAAATAAAATAAAATAAAATAAAATCAAGTAATCAAGAATAAACATGCACGCAGGAGGGGAATGCAATTTCAGTAACACACCTGTGATCTAAAAACAGTTTCCAAAGGCCATTAAAGTTGACTATGACTGTACAGATTCTGGAGATAGGCTAGTTTGAAATTCCAGTTAAATTCACAAGTCTGTCCTAATTGTACTTTTAAAATAGCCGTGGCTAGCAGCAACAGGTCATGTCAAACGGTGAAGATCAGCCCACAATTCAGCAAATATTTCAGAAGAAAATTGTTGACGCATTCACATGAAAGCATGATAAAGAAAGTGCAAAATAACAAATTTTAGAGCAGTAATCATAATACTGTGATACCACGAAACCGTGATATTTTTACCTAAGGTTATCATACCGTCATACTTTCATACTGGGCCATGCCTACTGAAAAATCCAATGTGCTGTCCTGGAAAACAAAGTCAAACCAAGGCCCTTAATGAGGCTTATTGCACCCCAATCATAAAACGACATCTGTGTAAAGGCTTTAGGGAACAAAAAACGCCTTTCAAGATTATGTGTCTTCCAATCTGCCCTTTAGCACATGTATTGAATATCTCAGAGTATTATTAACCAGAGCATTTATATTTCTTTGCAGTCAGAGATGAGAACCCATATATACTGCAGCTAGTTTATAAAAGTATCTTTCAAACCCAGAACAAGGCAACAGGGAAACCATCAAAGGCAATAAAACATATGGTGCAGTTACAAGCACATACATCACTGGCAGCCTACACAACATCATCGGTTTTGTTTAAAAAGTTTCCTCTCTCATTTGCCTGCAAGTGCTGACTCTAAAATAATCTTTGAACCCATCTGACGTCACCACAGGCAGAGGACTGAATTATATAAATTGGCACAAAGAGAATTAGATAAAAGAGACTGAGCTTTGGAACAAACAGATCACTACTCTAATGAGCATCAATGAGTTCTTTAATTTCAGTCATTTATTGCTGGTTGTGACTCTTGCCTTTTTTTTTCTATTTTGGCCTTTGATCCACAGTGCTAAACTGTATTAAAACATAAATGTTTGTGAGAGATCTTTACCATATTTTTTAGTGCAGATAATGAATAACAAGAAAGCCAAAACAGAATGATAAACAGTTAAATATACATTCAATGTAAAGCGCTGAATACCTATTGTAAAGATGTGCATATGTAAAGGTTGCACATTTTGGCTGAAGTGCAATAACGCATGTGATGATTCACAAGAGCTCGTCCTCATTAAGACTTAGCAGTCCATCCAGCTGAAACTCCTAGCTATTGGTGCAGCTTAAGCTTTTTATCCTAATTTCGATGTGGACCTGAGCCCTGTCCATGTAATAGGGCGTTAGTGATAGTGATGACAAATCTGTCCAACTATTTTGACTTCTAGTAATCCTAAACATGTGCAGGGTGAGACAAGGTCAGTGTTAGGTTATGTCAACATGCTAATATTACTATAGATTCCTCCAAATGTGTTCCATTGTCCATGATCCTGTGTTGCAGAATACATTTTTGTTGTAATATCACTGAATGGCTGCTGTCAAGATGCTTCTAAATATTTGTCATTCTCTGTCCTGTGATCTTTTTTAGTTTGTTTTTTTAAGTTATTTCAATTTTCATTCCAAGAGCTCACACAGCTCCAAGGCATCTCAGCAGAACAGCAAGCAATCTTATCAGGGTGGTGGGAGGGCAGGGGGGTGTCAAATTAAACATCAAGAAGCAGAAAGCTTTCACCTATGGGTTAATCCTCTGAATAGATCTGCCAAATTTTATGTGCCATGCCGAGATTGTTATCAAGCTGATCCTCACTCTAAGGGCACAACCTAAAAGATTATAGTAAGAGTTAAAGTAGGCATAAAACAAGACTCTCTTGCTTTAGTTTCCTCTTTAAAAAGTTAGTGAAAAGGCAAATGTTCGCATAGCCTAGCATACAGTCCCTTCAAGTTCCATAAACAATGTAAAAATCAGCTATGCATCTACTATAAAATAGGCTTTCCAGTTTTTAAAATCATAATTAAAATCTAAATCATTAATTTATTGAAATGTAAACTACAGCTGCTGTAAGAAACTTTTGGTCATTCAACCGAAACATAAATCTCATTAAATTGGGGCTTTTAAAGACTGATTTGAACTGATTGTTTTCTTGAGTGGAATGCAAATAATTTAAGAAAAACAATTATAACAAGAATAGAGGATTTTCTCTAATCTCTACTGGGACAAAATTATACATATAGGCTAAAATATAATCATCCACCCCTCCTAAGAGATGAATAGGTTTCCATAAGCAAATTGCATCTCGACTACATGGTTCTTACAGCCATCAGCAAGCACCGAGCATGATTTTGACTTGAGATTTGAGCAATGTTTTGAGAAAGTTGATTTAAATCAGTTTATTCCCTGAAATTACATTTTTAAGGGTAGTCCACAAAATTTAAATGGGACCGGGCTTGGGGCTATTCCTGAAGTTTGCATTATCCATTTCAAAATATTGTTTTGATGCATGCTCGAGTTTATAGTCCTGTTGGAACCCCTAATTGTGTCCAAAGGTTAACTGTCTCACAGCTTCCCCTGGGGCGAAGTTAAAGATTATGAACGTGGTCTTGCTTATTAATTACCCCATCCACTTTGTGCAATGCACCAGTAACTTTTGCCCAAAAAAAAAAAAAAAAAAAAAAAAAAAAAAAAAAAAAACAGTCCCAGAACAAGATGCAACCACCACCATGCTTGACAGCTGACACAGTGTTCCTCTGTTTAAATACCTCACCTTGATTCATCCAAACATACTCTTTGTTATTGTGGCCAAACAGCTCTCCCCTTTTGGATTCCAAAGGTCTACATCTATCGACGAACCTGCAACACTTCTTACTGATGAACCAGGCTTTTGAACTGTTGCAAAGTTTCAGAAAATTACTTAAATGTTGTGAGTGAAAGTTATAAATATACCAGTCTCATTGTAGTAACTAGAAATACGTCTTTAACATTTCAGCAGATGTTACTCAATTAATTTAAGTTAAACTTTAAACCTTTAAAAAGGTTAGAAATCTGCTTACTTTGTGTCAAGTCTAAATGTTTGTTAAGAAATCAAAAATGCATCAGCAATACAGCAAAGCCTAATGAAAGGTAACTATGAGGAATATATTTTATCTTTTGAAGTCTGGAGGAGAAACCATGCAGATGGAGAAGAGAAGGTGAAAAATATTGAGAGACAAATGATAAAAGACAAGCTATAAAGTAAGTCAGAAAAGCAATTAATGGACACTAATTGCTCTCATTAGAAGAGATGGGACCGATTTAGCAGACTTCCATGATGGACATTCAAACATGTACCGTCAATGTGGACTGCACAGATGTGTGGTCTGAAAGCTCCGCAGTACATATTGGCAGCTCTCAGTCTGATAGCAGCAGGGCTGATAAGACCGGAGCCTATCATCAAAACTTCACACTATCTTTTTTCTGTTAAAGAAGCAGAACTGACTGTAAGAAGAGTGTTGAAGATAGTGCAATAGTAGAAGCCTTGTAGAGGAGCAGTAAAGATAAATAGCATTACAGTGTAAGAAGAGATGATATATAAAAATTTAGTGATAGAAAGACATGGCTTAACACTTAGCAAGTGTGAAGCCTTACTATTTATATTTTAAATAAGTGCATCAAGGCATCATAATATAAAGCACGTATAATCAAGAACAAAATACACTAAAATTGATGGGATCTAAGCTTCCTGCATGAAATCAAATATCCACTCGCCCTGAAAAGTTTATAGGAGCTTCCAGCACTCTATCGTTAATCTTGTCCATTTTGTAATCAGGTTTCAATTGACTAAACACAGAAAGGAATCCACACTAAGTGTTTAATGATAGCACCCATTTTCTTTAAGAGAACACATGACAGGCACTGCTCCTGGGAAACAGGGGCAAGCTGAAGGCAAAATGAGACCACATTGACAGCTGAGAGAGAATAAAACAGAGAAAAAGATGTGTTTTAAGGACATTATGGCCCACTTGCTCAAATGTGTTTTGGAATGTGTCTTTTTCTAAGCAAAGCACCACAAAACAAGCCCTAATTTACTGGAGAGCAGCCAAAACCAGTGAATATGGCAAACCAGTATTACAGTGCCGAGCAAAAGCATTCACATCCCATGTGTTTCCTCATATTTTGTCACATTACAACTGGAAACTTCAATGTATTTTATTGGGATTTTATGTGACAGACCAACACAAATTGTGGAACGGAGGGGAAATGAGAGATGGTTTTCAAAGTGTTTTGCAAACAGACACACTAAAACCTGTGGCGTGGATCATGAGTGAATGAGTCAGTACTTTGCAGAACCACTGTGTACTGCAATTACAGCTGTAAAGCTCTAGGGGGTATGTCTACAGACTTTGGACAAGTGGTAACAGAAATTTTTTCCAGTTACTTTGAATCAGTGGAAATAAATATTTTAAACTCTTGGCACCTACTCTAAATTGGATTTAGGTCTGAACTTTAACTGGACCACTCCAACACATAAACATGCTTTGGTCCAAACCATTCCATTGCAGCTGTGCCAGTATGTACGGGGATGCTGTTCTGATGGAAGGTGAACCTCCATCTCTGTCTCTAGCTTTTGTGACCTCTAACAGGTTTTCTTCCAGCAGTGTCCTATACTTAGCAACATCTCACATCACACCAAATCTTGCCAGCCTCACTGTCCTGCTGTCAAAAAGTTCCCCCAGAGCATGATTCCAGCACCACCATGTTACACTGTAGAGATGCTGTGTTCCGGGTTAACGTGCATCCGTGGTGTTCTATCACACATAGCATTTTTCATGTCCATCAGAAAGTTGTTTATCTTTCATCTAACCAGAGAACTTTCTTCCACGTGTTTTCCCAAGGGGACATTGAAAGCTTTTTGTCAATAATTCAACACTATTGCCTTCAATAACGACTAGATTTGTGTAATGTCTGACTAATAGTTGCCCTGTAAACAGATTCTGCCTACTGAGCTGTTTATCTGTGCAGCTCCTCTGGAGTTACTGAGGGCGTCTTGGTTGCTTCACTAATTGGTAATCCAATTAGCCAGCCTAACTTACTTTATTAAAATGATGGACTGAACTCTACTTTAAACTTCTCAAAAACTTTATCCCTGACATACTAGGTGTGTTTCTCAGTCTTCATGATGCCATTTGTTCACTGATTTTCTCAAACATACCTAAGAAGCCCTTACAAGAAAAGCTGCATTTTATACTGGAGGAGTAACTTCTAAAGACAACTGATTCCACTTGATTTTATAAAAGGTAAAGGAGGCTGGATACAAATGCGCTCCACATTTTTTAGATCAGTTGAGAAATGTTTTAAAACACATGTATTTTTTTTTCTTACACTTAACACTTGACTTAATGACCTACTTTGTGTTGGTCAGCCATATGCAATTCCAACAAAAAAGTAACATGCGTTTGAATACTTCTGGAAGCTACTGTATATTTGGTGTATCTTAAAGCTGAAATACTCCTTCCTGCAGTAGAAAAAAATAAATAAAATGGTGTCTGTTTGATGCATTAGGGTCTACGTGGATGTAATTAACAAGAATGATAACTCTTCCCCCCTCCAACTGAGAGCAACAGGAGCTCCAGTATCTGCTCTGTCCAAAAACAGCATAATCATGTCTCATTTTCTGCTGAAGTCCTGATTGAGTCAAAGGCGCAGCGTTACGATAATGCGTTCAGTCTGCTAATGAGTACCAAGTGGCCACAGCGGTCTAAGGTTACATGCTGCTGGTTTGACTTCTACACCTGCAGCTCATTCGTAGACTACCAAATAACATAATCTGAAAAATAAAAACAATTTTTTGTTCCTCTAGCTTACCTCTCAATTATGTCAGCGATGGTGCAAGCAAACATCTGCAGGCCCTCTGGAAGCTGCAAAGCGACTGAAACAAAAAGGAAACAGCAGACAGAAGATACATACTTGTGTTAGAGCAATGGGGACATGTCATACCTCCTCGACAGCACAGCTGTGCAAAGCCACTGCTGGTCACAACGCTGATAGCAAACTGTGACATTTCAGAGCAATATTAATTCTGCACTGCTGGTTTATTTAGCGGGTGACGGGCTGTTGGGAAGTCCAAAACAATTACGACAGCTTCATCTCTACAGTTCACAACTTGCCACTAGCATCGTGCATAGCATTGAGTCATTCTGCCCCTAAAGTCAAGCAACCAATTAACTTTCACTTGGCCTTCTGATCCCAGTGATCCCAACACTAAGAGGTCAGTTGATTTATTGACACATGAGTTGAGAAACCCAAAAGAAAAATCTAATTTTAGGGCTTACTGAATACTTTGTGTCTTTTCTCAGACTCTGAGAGACAGGCATGCTTTAGTTTTTTCATTTTAATAAACACAAGCAGAAGTGCCCAGAAGCACAGTTTGCCTATCATCTCTACTGCACCCTGCCTGCAATCAGGGACCCCTTTCCTTTATGCATATTCCTTCAAAGACAAATGACTGCTACTAATGTAAACACACAAACCAGCTTTGAATGAAAAATTCTCACCCTCAAAAAAGTATATTAAAGAAAAAATGAACTGGATAAAGATATTTCACATGTTTTCTATCAAACCCTCAGTAATAAGAACTGAGTCAGCTCAGCACACACAAGGGATCTGAACTACATTTGCTCAAAAACATGTGGGAGCTTTGGCAAAGGAAACTTCTTAAGAATGAGAAATGCGAAAAATGTAAAAGCCAGTTGGTTCATCTGAAAACGTAGTTGATGATAACCTGTGCAAACTGAGCATTTACAGCCCTGGTTGTTTTTCTCTATGGAAAACAACAGCAGGAAACAATCAGTTGTCGTAGGTCACTCAATTGGATTAACTGGTGTAATTGAATATTAACAGTGTTGCTCTAACCACGTAACTGCTCAGTTTTTGTCAGGAACAACTCATCTGTGACAAAGAACAGAGATTTTTTACACCAGCTTTTCTTCATACCTCTGAATCAGTGAACGTCGCTTACAAAATATATTCAACGAATCTCAACAAGTTATCCAATCTTCTTAGCACGCATTTTGCACATTTCCTACAACAACAGACCGAAGAAATATAAAAGGCCACAGTATCAGTGCATCTCTGCATCCATTCAAAACTCTCCAGCTCATTCTGGGGATCCCAAGGTGTTTCAAGGTTAGAAGGGATACACAGTCCCTCCAGCAGTTGAGTCTGCACCCAGGAGACATTCTGATCAGATGACCGAAACAACTCAGCTGAGTTCTATCTTTACAAATATAAGATTCACAAACATATAAACTTAAGTTCGTTTTTTTTTTTTTGTTTTTTTTTTTTTTTGCAAATTTTTACTTTTTTGTTTTCATTAATTCACACTATTTATACATCAAGTTTATGATTGATATAATGTACTCAAACTAATATGTTACAGTAAGTAATAAAAATGATTTAGTTTGGTTTAAGGAAGACTGATCTACTTTCTATCACAATGCTAACATCACATTAAAAATATTGTTATATCAGTCAGTCAATGGTCATGAAAACCGGCTAATTGCTCGTAATCCACTCTGACCTGGGATTGGTGTGATTGCATCTACTAGCTGACACGGTTTTTAGACAAAGGGAATGTCGAAGAATAACACGCTGTTGGGTAACGTTCTGTCTCTGCTTCTGATTTTCTTTGAATCCAGTCATTCAGTCTGAGCTTAGACAATATTTTGTTATTATTCCTCACTTAATTCAGAAATAACTGTGGTGCTGAAAAAAAAAAATCTTTTTTTTTTTTTTATTTTAAAATGACAGCAGCTGGATGTAATCAGCAAAATAAATAAAAAAGAAAAAAAATGTTCTATATATTTAAAAATGCTTAACATAGTATTTTGTCTCTAATAACATACCACAAACTAGACCTTAATCTTTAACTAAACATAATTAGAACAGTGCAGCAATATCATCTGGAAACATCTTGACAGATACAATTAATATTTTTTCCATAAACAGATAATATATCTATAATAAATCCAAGAACAATTTAGTTACATTTAGTGTCATTAATCATTTTCTGTCTTCATTAATTAAACATGATTACTTCATATTTTCAGTGACTGCAAACACACTGATGAAGCCATTTAATATCCTAAAAGGAACGTGAACATTTGTTAAAAAAAAAAAATTATCTGCATTCAGATATTTCTTAAGCTTGATAAAATAATGAAAAGGGAAACTTTTTCACCAGCTTTGGAACAAATGAACTAAAGCTCAGTGTTCAGAGAACAGGCCCATGGAACATTTGTGATTTAGAGACTGTTTGTGTGAAAGAATGGATCAAAATCTTACCTGAGAAATCCATGTTACTAGTTTCTCCAAACAGGATGCATCTCTTGACGTTATCAACAAAGGCTTTAGTAAAAAATAAACTTTATCAATCATCAATAGTTCGATTTCTTTGCATATGTGGACTGAATAGTTTGTTACAAACATTTAGTGAGAATTTCATGTCATTTGCATCTTTAGAAATCTATTTTAAAATGTACTTTAAAGAGAGAGTATTATGCAAAACCAACTTTTTTGAGCTTTATATCATGTTATAATGTTATTCCATCATTAAAAACACACCCGGAGTGGTGCTTTAATTCATTCATGCATCTTTGAAGAATCCTTGAATCTCCACTGGCAGCCATTTGGGATTGCCTTAGCGACTGCTCATACAATGTGCCCTAAGCTCCTCCTTGGAGCCTTTGGAGTTTCAGTCCCCCTCCCCCCCTCAGAAAGAGTAGCAGGTTCGCTGATTTCAAGGTGTCAGATGAGAAGTCAAATTTCTTTAAAGTTATTTTTTGATATATACAGCATTTTCAAAACAACTGAAGGTAAAATAGTTAACTGAATGTGCTATAAAATGGCACGATGTGCCTGAAAAACACATAATAGCCCCCCTTTAAAGTCGACGATGTGTTCAGTACCTATTTTATATAGGAATTTCACTTTTTGAATTGGATAACTGAAACAAACTTTTTGATGACTTTTAAATTTATTGAGCTAGAACTGTATTTATTTATTGATTTTATTTTTGAAAAACACACCCTGAATGCAGGTTTTCATGGGGGGTATTTGCCATCAATTTTGACGCACAGTGTGTGCACCTTTGCACCAAAATCTTTATTTCAATCAACAATGACATTTTCTGCCAGTAAACTCTGTCACATCTTTCTGCAATAAATCCATCTATTTGTCTGTGAACCTGTTTAGTTTGAAGTCGCATAACTCAGTACACAAAAGGGTTTTTATATGACTTGGCTTGAAACAATTTCAGAACTTCAATGCCCGACAACATGAAATAATACAAGATGGAACAGACAATAGGGCAAGCAGGCTGAGGTGGGATGTACACGTGATGGAGTGACAGATGGAGCAATACAAGGAGGTGGAGCGGGAGTGCTTCTTACAGATGAAAGGTTAAGGGATCACCCAGCACTCATGCAGGCAAAGAGACGGGTCATTACATGGAAAAGGCCAAGTTTATTAACAGAGAAGGATTCCAGAGAGCACCTCTGCCATTGCTGACAGAAAATAAAGAGCTTTCTCCGTCTGCTGGTTCCTATGCAGGGTAACTCAGATGCTAAAGGTGAGAGTGCAAGTTTAAAGCTTAGAGGTTTATAAGCTTTATAAATGGTTTCGACTTTAGAGACATTTCTGCTCAAAAAGACCAAGCATCGAAGACTTGACTCTACAAATTAACTGTATTTATAGCTATTATTGACTAGCTGTCTAAATCTATTTGTACTCATAAATAGACAAGTAAGAAAGTTTCATTCTTAATTAGACATGGCACTTAATTTGAACTGCTGTTGTAAAAGTTTTAGTTTCAACAGGAATTATTAGGAGGTAGACAACAGTTTTTGTTGGCACATCTTTTGTTGTAGCTCTGATAGCTGTTGAGGAGATTAGAAAGCTACATGTCGGATTATGATAACAATCAAAAACAAGAGGTAAACTACAAGAGTGGAAAAAAAAAAACAATTTATCAGGAGACAACAGACTGAAAGATCAAAGCCAGGAGATTACTGAGTTTTCGCACAGAAGTTTATAACCAGAAGGAGGCAAGTAAAGGCATAGGGCATTGAGTTTATCCCTTAGCAAATCCAATATCACGTAAGTGAATGCATGCATAGTGATTTTTTTAAATGTCAAAAAAAAAAACACAAAAAAACTAACCAACCAAATCAGCAGCGCTGAAAATGCAGTTGTAAACCTCCAACTTCTGAAGTAAATGCCAAAAAACGTTGAGAAAAGTAAATGACAATACTATTAAATCAGTAAATGTGGCTTTTTTAACAGCAATTTCTAGTCAACTCATTAAAGAAATTCTAATATCAGACAAAGAAAACCTGAGTAAATACAAAATGCAGTTTTCAAATACAGGATATTGTCCACAGTCAGTTCAAGTTTAAGTACTTCAGTATTTCCACCAGCATACTTCACAGTTGGCTTGATATTTATGTTCTAAAAGTTCTCTGTGGTCTACACCAAACACTCAAATTATTACAGCAAACTGTCTTTATTCATATGTTTTGCAAGCACATTCGAACAACCCTTCTTAAAAACATTTGCAATGAAAATAACAGTGGCTTGTGTTTCTTGCTTGTTCAATTTTTCTTTTTAAAAATTCACTACAATTGTAACCACTGACAGGTCAGATGAATGTCTATAACAAGGGCATGAACCTTCAAAGACACATAAAGACAATTACAAAGTTGGACTTCTATCACCTGAAAAACATTTCTAGGATTAAAGGACTAATGTCCCAGCAAGATCTAGAGAAACTCATCCATACGTTTATCTTTAGTGACATTGGGTACTGCAACACTGTCTTCACAGGTCTTCCTGGGGGGGGGGGTGTAAAAAAAAAAAAATAAATAAATAAAAAAATAAAAAAAATCAGACAGCTGCAACTGATCCAGGACGCTGCTGCTCATGTTTTCACTAAAGCTAGGAAAATAGTGCACATCATCCCAGTTCTAAAGTCCTTACACTGCTTCTCTGTAGCTCAGAAAATAGACTTTAAAATACTTCTGTTAGTTTAGAAATCACTGAATGGGTTTTCACAAAATACATTATAGACCTAGTGTTGTTATATCAACCTTCCAGATCACTCAGGTCTTCTGCATCCCCAGAGCCAAACATGGAGAAGCAGCATTCAGGTTTTATGCTCCACTACTCTTGAACAAACTTCCAGAAAACTGCAAGACAGCCAAAACACTGAGTTCCTTTAAATCAAGGCTAAAAACCCACCTCTTTAGAACGGCCTTTGATTAATACTAACTGGAACATTGATCGATATATTTGATGCATATTTGCTTGAGGATTTTGACGATGGCTTTTGACAAAATGTAATGTTTATTGCTTGTTTCATAATTGGTTATTGTATTGTGGTTTTTATACTGTAAAGCACTTTGAACTGCCTTGTTGCTGAAATGTGCTATACAAATAAACTTGACTTGAACATTGATACTGTAATAACAATGCAACACCCGGCAAGGAAACCTTGGATTCCTGCATTGATGTTAATGGTAATTTGACACAATGCCTACATAAACACTGCAGCAGAAAATATTCCTCATTGCAGCTATGGTCACGGTATGGCGGTGGCCTCACCAGAGAGAAAATAAAAGGAGTAAAACATCTCAAGAATATTAAATCCAACAATGTTGAACAGCTATCCAACCCTAGTGTATATTGGTCTGGACTTTAAAAACAAGAGAAGAAGTCCAGTTGCCTTCTACTTAAGCCCTTAGAATAGATCCTTAAGATTTGTGGGATATGATAAACAGTGTTTTATTGGGTTTAACTTCCTTTATTATTTTCCAATGAACATACTGCCAGGAACATAACATACAAATAAACTCAAATGTTAAGAGGAAGACATAAAAGGTAAGTATGAACAAGAGCTGGGTGACTAAGCCTAAAATTTATGTACTGACATTGTTTGGAGTGATACAGAATATATATTGCAATATTTCATTACTATGTTCAGCTCTCTAATACAGCTGAAAACAGTGTGTCAGACTCTACAACCTTCCTACACCAGGACAAACGCATTAAATGTTGCAACTATTTTTCCATATAGTACAAAATAAACAGAGGACCCATTTTGTTAAAGAAAACACTAATCACAGGCAACTGTTGTAGGATTAAAATAAATTCAGTGCAATCTGAGAGGAAACTTTGTTAAGTGATCCACATTAATAGCATCATTTCATCAGTGGAAACACAAAAAAGGTGGTCAGCAATTATAATAAGAGTTTGATTGTTTAATGCCAAAGATTTATCCATTTATAATTAGGAAAGGTATAAATAAATTTCAATCTGTCATTTTTTAAAAAATGTGAATTAAAAAAGAAGATAAATTAAGCAGTTATGGTGTATTAAAAAGTAACCTTTACTGTTTTATTAGGGATCAAGAGGGAAAACAACTTTGTCTGTTTGCAGCTCTATGAATGAGAGGTGTTAGCCATAAGAAAGTCCACCTATTATGCAGATAATTAAACTCTTGCATTTTTTTCTTAATTCAAAGTTGAATATTTGCAAATACTGTACACTTTTCTTTTTCTTTTTGTAGAATTAGACTGAATTGTGTGGATGGATTTAAATCCTTTACCAATCAAAACACTGCTTAGAAAAACTGTTGGTACTACTGCTCCTAAATCAGGTAGTTCAGAAGTCAAATGATACAGAAGATCAACTACCTTTTTAAGTTTTTTTTTTTTTTTTTTTTTTGTTTGTTTTTTTTTATTTCACAGTCAAAACAAATGGAAATGGTTATTAGACAGCCAGTATTGAATTCTATTCTGTGTTGTTCTTCAGTACCCTATTTCAAACAAATTGTGTGAGACTCAAGAGGAGTTCAACGGATGACAAAGAAACAGATGGGCACAAAGAGGAACAAAGAGGGACAAGGGCGATAAGGTGAGTTATGCTCTTTGAGTTCAGAGAGAAGGGATGAGCACAGATAAAAAACATAACATAAAAAGGAAAGCCAGCAGGATGCAGTAAACCTAACACTGCAACTGCCAACAGCACTTTCTTTAAAAAAATAAATAAATAAAAATCAATCAATCAGTCAATAAAATTATGCAATCCTCTTGGCATACAATCTGATAATTATATTCATGGCAATCACGTACTGAAGGACCACACATTTTTTATACTGGTGAAAAATATTTTGTTTTGTTTTTTTCAGGCTCAGGCAGGTAGAGGACTTGAAAAACCAAGCATTTGTAGAAATCAAAACATACATGGAACACTGTGTGGGAGCAGAAACTGAAAATAGGCATGCTATAAGGAGAGAAGATACCAAAATATGTGGCTCCCAGCCTGGCCCAAGATTTTCTTGTGATATGTCTAATTTTGGAGCGGCTTCGGCAAACGTTGCTACTAGCTGAAGGAAATGAGATGCTCCCCGTTTCCTCACCCACAACATGCTGGCATCAGCATCGCTAAGCAGAAAATGGCGGATCAGGTATAATTTCAGTACATGCAGCAGT
The DNA here is from genome assembly GCA_014839685.1 of Anableps anableps. NCBI lineage: Eukaryota > Metazoa > Chordata > Actinopteri > Cyprinodontiformes > Anablepidae > Anableps > Anableps anableps. Next base: position 8,461,738 of record CM026068.1, on the reverse strand, counting down.
AGCATCAGCAACACTGAAGGGCCCCTTTTAACTATAATGCCCAGCACCGGTGGCTCATGAAGTCCAAAAAGGCGTATATTTCCTGCAGTTGGTTCAGATCAAGCCTGCTCTGTATTCACACCAGAAGTGAACCGCACCAGAGTTCGTTTGGAAGCAGACCGAGACCACCCCAAAAAGTGGATCTCCGTCCGGTTGTTTGGTCCACACTGGGATTCGCATGAGTGTATTCACACCTCCAAAAAAGGTCCGGACCAATGAGGGAAACAGACTCTGGTCCGTTGAAGGGGACCAAATGTGTCAGGGGTGAACGCACCCTAAAATACTAACAAAGACGTTAGCATTGCGACTAAAAAAGGTACTCCCAGACATCAAAGAGGAAGACCAAGTGGGTTTCATTAAGAAGAGGTGTGCAGTTGACAAAATGAGGACGCATACTCATCTAATACACATGAATAACTAACTGAGTCCCTGTTGCATCTTCCTCTTTAGGTGCTAAGAAGGCCTTTGACCGTGTAGAGTGGGGGGTTTCATAGGACCACACTCTCAAAATTTGGATTTGAGTTCTGCAAATGAATGGAGACATATTCTCAACCAAGAGCAGCAGCTATGACGAATGGCCAGTTGTCCAATTTTTTTCAGATCTCCAGGGGGATAGTACAGGGTTGTGCCCTGTCTCCATTGCTTTTCACGCTGGTTGTGGAACCACTAGTAGTTGCAGTAAGAGCTGACCCAAGAATTAAAGGGATACATGCAGGAGGAAAAGAGCACAAACTGCTGCAGATGATATCTTAGCTGAATAGTAGATCCATTTGCCTCTTTCCCAGTACTGTTACAATGTGTTGAATCATGCTCAAAATTTTCAGGACACAAGAAAAATTGGAATGAATATGAGTTTATGCCAATATCCAAAACACGTCACTCTAAAGATATTACACCATATAACTTTAAGTGGGTGTCCTCAGGTATGAAATATTTGGGCATACCACTCCATCTGAATTCAGAGGAGATAAAGCCCCTGAAAGTGGAACCACGTTTTCAGAAGATAAAAACAAATCTTGCCAAATGGGGAAAATTAAAGCTTTCTTTATGGGGAAGGTAAATGTAATAAAAGCGATTGTAGCCCTACTATTCAATTATGTATCCATAATGATGCCTGTTGATATCCCACTCCAGGTTTACGAACAATGAGAGTGATGTTAAAGATTTCCTTTGGGACTAGAAGAAACCCAGAATTAGCATGAATAAAATGTGGTGTGCAAGCTGTACCAGGATATTGAACCAAATATTGGTGGGAGTTTAAGTATATATTTGAGCCTGTACATATAATTCTAAAGCTGTGTGGATTAGATAAACCTCAAATGAATTCAAACTTGTTCACCCATATTTTGTTTTTCACAGAAGCTAAATGTATGAACATATTGCTCTGAGATAAGGATTATTTAAAAGTCTCATTTATTTATTTCTATGTTTATTGCCAGTTATGTCAGCATTCCTCCTCCATAATTATCCTGCCCTTTTACATATGGGTTACAGAGAGCTGCAGAAAATTTTCAAAATTACACACTGAACGGAGATGTGTGTGTATGACCATCACTAAACTAAGCACAAGCCGTTTCAGAATTCTATACTTTTCCAGACTCATATTTCCTACAGAGCTTTTAGGCACAAACATTTACTGCAAATTCTAGATTTTTCTATTAACATGATGCAGAAATCTACCATCCAGACAAAAAAAGATGGAAAGCAGAAAAAAAAAAAGATTATTACTTGTAACCAAATTATGTCTATTATCATGTCAAAACACGTTTGAGCAATATTTTTTTAGAAGTTAAATGTTCTTGAATAAAATACATAATACAGTCTGGGAATACATGTTTTTTGTTTCCATACTCTATTTTACACACCTATTCAAAGGGGAAAATGCAAAAAGCAAACATCATATGCTGGTGGAATGCTTCGAAACCTTACTCTATGGACAGTGTGAAGAAAAAAAATCTGAGTTGGGGCACTAGCAGCTTCAATGTGAGTGCAGTTCTCCAAAGCTGTCAATAACACACAAGCACAATTCCTATGGGAGCGCCATCACTCCAAAGATCAAAAAAGGCCAACATGTTCCATTTACAAATTCAGTGTTAACTGACACCAAAGCACACTGGACATGAAGTGCATGTGAAAAGCATTTTGCTTCAGTTTAGTGACCCAGAAGAGGGAGCACAGCGCAAGAAAAACCTTTCTGTAAAATTACAGCAACATGAAGCTTAAACCGTCTTTAAAAGAAGCAATCCTCAATGCAGTTTTTGTTGGTAAAATATTTTGTAAAAAATACAGCTCAGAGATACTACATTTCCAATTTGGTTTGGCAGATTATCCATCCTGAGCCAATTCCAACAAAATCACATTTTACTGTCAGTGCAGGCCAAGAAAACCTTTTTTCAAATGGACATCTTGTAGGTGAGAAATTGTACAATAACAGTTATCAAAGTCAGTTAAGTCAAAAACACACTCATGGATGCCTTTTCAAACATTGTTTCCTTAAACTGGCTTTCTGTGTCAAATACCAAATCCGCTGTAAACTAAGTCTCCAACCTCAATGAGGTAATTGAGGTCTAATCACTTATATTTATGAAATATGTTAATGTATAATGAGTTACTGTTGAAATCTTTCAGACATTTTAGCAGAAAATGATGGATTTTTTTAACAGTTTTGTCTCATCTGACGTATACAGTTGAAACCATATATTTACATACACTGAATAAAAAGACACATACACTTTTTTCCTCGCTGTCTGAAATTAAATCAGACCAAACTTTTCTCGTTTTAGGTCAGTTGGAATGACCCAAGTTATTTCTATTTGCTGAATGCCAGAAAACTTAGCAAGAACATTTTTTAGAGATCTTTTTTGTAACTTTCTTCAAATTCAAAAGTTTACATACATTTGGTCAGTCTCAGGGATAACTGTCTTTTAAACTTGTATAACTTGGGTCAGACCTTTTGGGTTTCCTTCCACAGGCTTCTCACAATAGTTAGCTGGACTTCTGGCCCATTCCTCCTGACAGAACTGGTGGAACTGGGTCTGGTTTGTAGGCCGCCTCACTTTCACATACCTTTTCAGATCTGCCCACAACTTCTCCATAGGACTGAGATCAGGGCTTTGTGATGGCCACGCCAAAGCATTTACTTTGTTGTCCTTAAGCTGCTTTATAACTACTTTAGCTGTATGCTGAGGGTCATTGTCCATTTGAAAGATTCATTTGTGCCTGAGCTTTAACTTCCTGGCTGATGTCTTTAGATGTTGCTTCCATATTTCTACATAATGTTCTTTCCTCAGGATGCCATCTGTTTTAGGAAGTGCACCAGTTCCTCCTGCAGCAAAACAGCCCCACAACATCATGCTGCCACCCCCGTACTTCACAATTAGGATGATACAAGCATCCCCCTATTAATGTAACGATGGTCATTATGGTCAAACAGGTCCACTTTACTTTCATCAGACCACAGAACATATCTCCAGGAATGAAGGTCTTTGTCCCTGTGTGTATTTGCAAACTGCAATCTGGCTTTTTATGTTTCTTTTGAAGAAAAGGCTTCTTCCTCGCTGAGTGGCCAGACATTAAAATATAAATAGACAAGGTCTTTGGCTTTTGTTCTGAGGTCAATTTGCACATTTTGGACCAAAATCCGTTCATCCCTGGGACACAGAACCCGTCTCCTTCCTGAGCAGTGAGATGATTGGACATTCCCATCATGTCAATACTTATGTATGATTGTTTGAACAGATGAACATGGCACCTTCAAGCGTCTGGAAATTATTCCCAAGGATGAACCAAACTTGTGCAGCTCCACAATTCTCTTCCTGATATCTTGACTGATTCTTTTGACTTTCCAATTATGTCAAACAAGAAAGCAGTGTGTTCCAGGTGTGGCCTTAAAATATATCGACAGATGTGCCTCAGATTAACTTAATGTGTCAGTTAACCTATCAGAGGTTTGTAGAAGGAAACCCAAAAGGTTTGACCCAAGTCATACACTTTAAAAGACAATTATCTCTGATACTGACCAATGCATGTAAACATTTGAATTTGAAGAAAGTTACCAAAAAAATCTCTAAAAAAATGAAATGTTCTTGCTAAGTTTTCTGGTATTTAACAAATAGAAATAATTTTGGTAATTCTAACTGACCTAAAACAAGAAAAGTTTGGTCTCATTTAACTTCAGACAGTGAGAAAAAAAATTGTGTCTTTTTATTCAACACATGTAAAAATTTTGGTTTCAACCGTACATTTTAAGAACATTACTGAGAAACAAGTGCAAAGCACACAAAGACAAAAAACTAACATAATCTGAAAGCTCCGTGATGCTCACTTTTTTAAAGTCTTTTGCACCACAAGTCAAGTCCAGTCTAGATTTTTAAAAAAAATTAAAAATTAAAATGATCATATCAGATGCTTGCCATCTAGTCTGCCTAAAATATAGAGCTGCTGTCAGTTTTGAATTCAGATCATTATTCCTATTCCTAATTCAACACAAAAGCAATTAACATTTGTATCTGTTTCAGAACATCATACTGTTGCTTTAGTGCTGCAAATTATTCAGATAAAAATAAGCTATAATATTTTCCCCATTAAAATATAAATATTTATGTATGACCCCAAATATGGTACAAATAGGTTATGCCTGTCAAATCCCACTTATTTTCCTGATTACGAGACGAAGAAAGTTCACGAGATTTGTGAGATTCAGACCTCAAGTCCAAGTCAAGTCTCAAGTATAAGTCAAGTTTAAAGTCTTTCAGTACTTAAGTCACATTCTCTGCAGCAAACGTAGTCAGCTTTAATTTTAAAACATTGTTGAAATTAGGCAATTTCCAGCATTAGAATATAACTTCTTCAAAGGAAAGCATATGCAGACACATATGCTGAAGTTTTTTTTAAGGAGAGACTACCAAAATATACTTTAGCTAGGGGGTAAATGATAATCTAAACCTATCACATAATTATTTAAAGTCAAAAGTGACAATATAGAAATTAAAATGAGCAAATTATCTAAAAGAAATATTAAAAGAATCACCTCTCTTTGCTTTTGCTTGTCTCACTCTCCAAACAGTCTTGTGGATCTCAAAGTTGTAGTTTGGTGGCAGGACTTTGATTGCTTCCTGTAGTTCAGGGTCTTGGAGGATTTCATCTGGAATTTGATTGGCTACCCGTCGTGGGCCCCGTACTGGAGAGAAAATTGATCATTATGATGTTACCAATTTGAAAAACAAACAGGGTAAATGATGCAAAATAAATAAATCTGACAGACTCAAAGGGTAGTTTCACCACTATAAACTACACACTGAACAGCAGAACATCAAAAACAGGTGTTTGGGAGGAGCAGATTCGAGAGAAGGAACTGTCACTCAAACTAGATTTCCACAAATTACTGATGGGTTTTAAATTCTGGGATGGGTTTAAAATGCTGTGAACTCATTAGACTAAAATGAATTCTGTATCTACACCGTCTGTCTATAGTGATAAATAAAAGGAATAACATACTAGCTGGGATAGATATGGCTTTTGGTAAATGACTGACTATATTTCCTGTCCATTAACAAGGTATTCGTAGCTCAAAATGAATAAAAACCACATTTACTCAATACCATTACTCCTCCTTAGTCTGTTTTGGAACATAAAACTATAGTATTTCTTTAAAACTTCCCTTTCATTTATTAGACGTCCTAAGTGAACAGTCTACTTTTCATTCTAACAAAAAGTTCGCTTGGTACTTGCTTAGCAGTGCTAGTCAAAGATAATAAGGATAAGGATTGTTTTATTATTTTCAGTTAGTCAAAAAAGGAGTAAAGCTTGAAGATAAAAGCCAATAAAAGAGGGGAAAAAAGTGGAAAGTATTTCATGAAAAGAAAATCGTATCGTCTTTGCAGTAGTTATGTGACAGTTTCCCATGCTCATATTCACTTAAAACAGATTAATGTCTATACCTCTTCCTTATAAAAAAAAAAAAACAATTGCACGTTTCTTTGCTCATGAAAAATGATAAAGTTTAAAAGTAAATATATAAATCATGTACTATAACAGAAAATGTTTTAATCAACCGAAAACACACCAACTATTACATGCATCACTGCCTGGCAGCGCTGAGCTACAAGCAAGGCGGTAAATCTGTATATCACTCAGACTGTTACTAAAACACTGAACGAACATTTAAAGATGTGACAAATTATGTGTTTCATTTGCGACAATATTTACCTGTGGGCTTTTTGACAGGAACCATCTCCACTTCACTTGTGGGCGCAGCCATGTTTATTCACTTCGAAACAAGAAGCACGTGAGAGACAGAAAGGCGAATCCAATCGCTTGAAGAGGAAAGTCACGATAAGATGAGCACCGATGTCATCGATGGCACAGCGTGGGACAAGAGGAGAATATCTACCAGCAAATTGTTATGTTGAACCTTTTGATAAGATATTATCAAAAGGTTCAACATAAAACTAAAACATAAACATTTTTTAAAGATAAAATAGAATTGTATAAAGTAATAGAAAACAAAATAAATCTAAGATTAAACTAATTAAGCAAAACTGCCTGTAATAAGTAAATTAAAATGTAACATAGTATCTGATATACTCTTGCGAAGACATTTTTTCAGTTTCATTTAAAAATATAATAATTTTTTTTTATTTATAAAGTTATAAAGTAAATTTCAGTATGAAATAATCCCAAGACCCTTACAGTGCTCAAAAAACAAAACAAAAAATAACAATTCCATGCCACGTAAAAAAGCATAATCAGGTAGGATTTGTACACGAACAAGTGAAAAAGATCAAAGTGAAACATTATCTCACAAATGTTAATACTATTATCATAATAGATTTTACTTCGGCAATAAAGCCAATTGGCTGCTTCAGATTATTATTATTATTATTATTATTATTATTATTATTATTATTATTATTATTATTATTATTATTATTATGTCATCTCAAATGTCAGATAGGAATGTGTCCCAGGCTGGTGTGGACAGGGACACTTGGCAGTGAGAGGGATGGAGCAGCACGCTGCCCTGTGGAGGGGCTGAGGCGGTATCACTCTTTCCTTCCTCCCTAAGCGCACAGAGATCCATAGTTGGAAACCAACGAGAGATCTTTCCAGATAAGGTGTCAGAAATGTAAGCAGAGGTGAGAGCTGAAAAGGAGCGGGATCTTGAGAAAAGCGACGGAATCAAAGTCCACAATAATAAGGATGATTTGAGGAGTCTGCGCTCATAATCTGACACCAGAGGCGGAACGTGAATCCAAATAATTTATGATAATTATAGGTTTGGAAGACTATGATGCAATTTCGATCATAATTTGTGTATAGCCATCTAAGTTTTAACAGCTTTTTTATTTGGATTTTGGGTCTCAGTTTACCAAAACTGATCTGAAGCCTATACTGTCATTCAGGTCTGAAAGGAGTTGGCTGGGCGAGGGGTTTCTGCTGTGCGCCCTAACACGCTGGACTTGATATTTCGGACTTGGAGGAACGATTTATTGCACCAGTTTCACAGTGATTGTCCTCGTTTACAAGCTTCAAGTGAGGTGTGTCGGACTTTTTAACAGAAAAGAGCGTATTATTGGTTAAATCCACGACAGTCTGCGGCTCCAGCTGAATCCAAGGGAGCGCACAGAGATCCAGAGGAGTGACAGCTGACGTTCTGCCCGACCAGACCCGGGATCCTCTCCCGATTGACTCCAAAACTGAAAGACGCAAGTTTCAAAGCCTGGAATATAAGAATCGATGAGACGCGCAGGACGCAGGACGAAATAACGCATACATAGACCTCCAAAATGCTCAAACGGGGTAAGTCTCAAGTTTTGCTCCAGATTCAGTCTCTCCCCTGCAGGGTGTTGAGATGGATTTTTTTTCCCTGCGTGTTCTGTTTTGGTGTAATGCGTGCACTGCTTGTACTCCTCCCGGTCATAACCAGATGTTTAAAAATGACACATTCATAAGGCACCAGGCTACCCTGCAGATGTGTTATTACAAACGTTGCGCCATTTGAGGCGCATCTTTAATTTGCACAACAGGCTCTGTAGGTCTGTGGGAATTAAATATTCATCTGCGTGAGGATACACTGGGATGCACTGTGTGATATTAATACAACTGATGCCGCACTGCAGTTTATGAGTTATGCACGGGTCACAAAGCTGTTTCTACTAGCATATTCTACTCTCTCTGTTTGCTGTATCTGCCGGGGATAAATGCAGTAGTTTTCCTCCTCCCATGAAAAAAAAGAAGAGGTCTCCGAACTTTTAATAGCCATATCCCTCGGATAAATTCACATGAGACCACACTCTTACTTGATGGCTTTTTTTTTTGTCCCGAGACCTGCCTCTTTCATTCTGGGCTTTAATTGGCCATATGAGCTGCATAACTATCTCCACAGTAGGAAGAGTAAAAAGCTCTAATGAGAATAAATTACAGTACTACATGCCCCCACTGCGCAATTATTAGGGGGTTGAAATAATAGTGAAATTAAACTGTTTCTCATTTTTGCTGCGTCTCTTTGATACCCCCGGGGGTGAACCTGGAGTTCCAAAGACTCCACATCTGCAACTACTGCGTTTGGTCTTTATATGTCAAGATGCAGAGTAACCTGCTCCTTTGTTGTTTTTATGCGATACATATGATATAAAAGCTGCATAAACTAGTAAAACCTCCAGAAATGCGTCATGGAGTGCCTTGTACATTACAACCACAAACTTTTAACATGTTTGGTTGGGATTTTATGTGATAAGGGATGAGATGCATGTTTTTTAAATTGGTTCTTACTAATTAAAATGTGAAAAGCTTGGTGTGCATTTGTGCTCAGTCTCTGTGAGTCAATTACAGCTGCAAGAAATTTGGGTTATGTCTCTACTTGCTTTGTACATTTAGACACTGAAAGTTCTGCCCATGGCTTGGAAACTGCAAATGAGATTCCTTATTGCTTTCTTTAAACAATGGCTTTCTTTGAGCCCCTCTGGTATAAAGACCATAATTGTGGAGTCCATGAGTAATAGTTTAGCTATCAACAGATTCTTCCACCTGACGTGAGGATCTCTAAAGCTCTTAGAGTTATTAGGATCTGGTTGTCTGCAGCTGATTGTTCTCCTTGCCCCTTGCCTTACCTGTTGGTATAGGTGGCTGGCAATATCTTGGTTGATTTGTAGTGGTGGCAAAGGCTTTTCATTTCTTGGATGATGGAAATAAACAATTCTTTGTGAGATATTCAAAGCTCATGATATTGTTTTAAAACCTAACCCTGTTTTTAACCTCTCCACAACTTTACCCCTGACCTGTCTGGTATGTCACTTGGTCTTTATGATGCTATTTGTTCACAAATGTTTTTTACCAAACCTCTGGGACCTTCACAGAACTGAGATTAAATCAGACACAAGTGGTCTCTTTTTAATAATTAGACATCTAAAGGTATTTGATTTTACTTAGCAGTATCGGAGATAAAGGGGCCTGAATGCTATCTACATGCATGACTCGTGTAAAACAAAATTAAAACCTTGCTTCGTTTTCCTTTCACTTCACAGATATGCACTACCTTGTGCATATTAAATCAAAATAAAATCGATTGAAGTTCACGGCTGTAACATCACAAAATTAAAAGGCTAAAAGATACATGTTTAGCTGAGATCAATTTAAACTACTCATGAATTGTGGTGTTTGTATTTATTTAGGGTCTCCTGTGAAAGAAACTCTTCTGTTTGGAGTGTTTGTTTTTGCTGTGTGCCTGCGGGGCGAGGGAAAACATGTTTTTTTCTTGCTGCCATCAGATCGATTATTGCTGTTCCAACAGTTGAGATAAAGCACACCATAGTGATGACTGCTTAAAGCAATGACACCTCATAGAGGATACAATCCTGCTTTGTCAAAACTTCATATGGGGTTGGGGGGTGGGGTATAAAAAATACCACGATTTCACAGTATCAGGGTATTAGCAATACAATTTAAAACTCTGATGTATAAAATGATCTAATTTCTTTCATTTAAAACAACTTGCCAACCAGCTTGTCAAACATGGTTTCAAAACAGCATTACCTTAATCAGAATGATGGGTGGAGCTCTTTAGGTTTCCCCACCTTGACTGTAAGAGTATTTCATGGAAATATTTTTAAAAAGACCTGACCATAGTACAGAAAACTAAAAAGTAGTAATAAAACAAAATAAAATAGTATAAAATAACAGAGTATCTCATATATTTATGCAAAGATGTGAAAATTGTTTTTATTTAGTTTTTATTTAACTGTTGGCCAACCAGCTTGCAGCTTGCCAAATGTAATTTGGTGTCAGGGTCAGGATGCTTTAACAGCAGAGCTGTTTGATCCAAATTAAATGGATGAGAGTTTGTTTCCTCAGATAGTCTGCTTTGTTGGGGCAGGTATGAAAGCTTATTTGAATTCTGGTGTGGACTCGACAAGTGAATTCTGGTCTGCCAGAAAACACGGTCCACGGTTTGTTTGCAGGTGAACCCCAGTTTGTCTGTGCCTTTGCTTAAGGTGCATTCACTGCAGTTCTTATTTGAAACTTTGGCTGTTGCTGCAGAAAGAATCTCCCTGTATTCAACTATTGGCAGCAGGAGAAGAACGTGTAGAGGAATAGCACTTCATATGGACAAGTCTAACCTTAAAGGATTGACTGTTGTGTAAGTCTTACGTGCTTTTTAAGAGTAACATTAACAAATGAACAAATATTTCCTCTGTATCTATTTTCAACCACACTTGTAAAAGCAGACATGCTTCAAGAAAATACCCTGACACACTTCCTATTTGATAAGCGTCACTTGCACAAAAATTTGGAAAAGTGCCAAGACTGGCATACTGATTGAGAGAAAAAGATAAAGTGAATCAATGAGAGGAAGGGATGTATGGCTGAAATTTATGGTGTCCTTGCATTACATCATCATTTGTTGCAGTTTCTTACTCTCTGCTATTTATTTCTTTACTACATATTGCTAGATAGCTCACTGCTTCATCTACTGCTTGTCTTGGACAGCTTCTTATGATGGTGTCCAAAAGGACACTACTGTTGTAACTGCATGGTGTTGTACAGGTGGCTGTGTCAGCATAGAAATACAATCAGGTCAGCCAGCTGACTGGCAGTGAGCAGCAACATGTGAAGGTGGGAGTGCTGCATTACTTCCTGCTCCATACAGCTTGATCAGTGCCATGTGGTCAGGGGAGGCAGGTGAGGCAGTGCCTTACCTGTAATCCTGACTAGTAAAATTGGTACTTGAGAAGTAAAACAGATGTCAACACTCATGAGAGAAAATCAATTTCTCCTGAATTTTTCATGAATTTGTTTTTTATTGGTAATATCAATATTTTATAGTCAAAACCGCTGAATTTACCCATTGCCTGTTCAAATACATGGAAGAAGTCTGGGGTAAAGCAGTGTAAGGCTGTGCCTCACCTCTGGTGGCACTGTGTCACACATAATGAATGAAGGAGGCAGCTGGCACATGCCCATTGCTGTCTCTCATTATATCGCCAGGATTGTTTAATTTCACGTGTTACACATGATGATATTCCACAGTCTGTCTAATATATTTAATGAATGTGAATGACATATTCAGTCTTTTTGATTGGCCATTAAAGCGTAGTGAAAATGCACAGGGTGAAGCAGAAAGTACCATGCCTCACTGATAAAGGGCAGTGCTGAACTCCATGGGCAAAACAGGCAATAGGTGCCCTACTTCTACACATTGGAAAGACTGAAAACAATCAGAAAACAAAGAAATCAGTTGAAATGGTAGAACCATTCAAGGCCACACTCCTCTTTGGCGATCATCCCCATTAAAGCTGTCAGATTTTTGAAAATGACAGGAAAATGAGAGACAAACAAGGATGTTTTTTACACAGAGTGACAGATACTCATGGAAAAGGATAGGTGCGTTGACTTCATATAAAAAAATAAAGGTAAGATCATACATGATTTTCAATTTTAATCAGCAAAGAGAAAGGTCAGCCAAAAAAAAAAAACCAAAAACATTCAAATTAAAAAAAAAAAAAAAAAAAAAAAAAAAAAAAAAAAATCAAATTTGACCTTATGTTAGATTTTATAATATTTTTCTTGCTGTCATATTGTTGAATTATATATAATTGATTAAAGCATAATGAAAAGCTTTACTCATCAGTTAAGGTCAAAACTGAAATATATGCTTCTAGATAAGATTTTGAAATTGTACATCTGACTCTTGGGGAGTCAATGCCTCACCAGTCATGAACCTCACCGCACCGCACCGTCACTGAGCTTGACTGGGTGGAGGAGGGGGTAAATAAGAGTCACTTTCTGCATTCTGTTTAGGAGTCAGTTAGGCATAATATAAGATTTCTAAATACTGAAAGGATAATATGTGATCATCAACAGTTCCCCACTGAGATGATCTCTCACAACATACATTTATTTGTGTGTTGATGAGTAAATATAAAGCAGACAGGTGTGGATCCAATTTGCATGCCTCATCCCTGCTCTGACCAAGGTTTTTGTATGTAAATCAGCTGTTTTACCCCCTGCGCAATCCAAGACGAATATAAATCTCTTAATTCAAACGGAATGAATTCAAAGTGCTGGTTTCACCACTCTGCCAAATGTGTTCTGTATGCCAGCGAGTCTGAGTCTACAACAGAGAGGCAGGGATGCGTCAGCTTTGGCAGGAACAGTGGAGAAGTTCTCTGGTGAATTTGAATTTTTTTGCACCTGAAATAACACATTTTATAGGGAGCCAGGATGATGCATCATGAGCAGCAGCCGCTGTGACAGATCCGCCATTCACAAACACATACAAGGAAAGCATCATGTTGCAGCCCTTCCTAGGCTGTGGTGAGCTGTGCTTCCCTATCTTTTTTAATGAACTGCACATGTAGGTTTTGTAACAGTCTACTGGTTTACACTCTTAAGTCATGTCCCAATCCACAAAAAATGTCTGAACATGTACAGCATATGTGTCTTTCCTATCAGTCACTTTGAGCACATTTGAGTGATTCTACATCTGGGTGTACAGATCTATATTTATGTAGCCATGCAAGCACACATGTCAGGTCCATCTCTGGCTTCACGTCTATGACTGCCTCTGTTTCTTGCTTTGACAATCTCCCTCTCTATTTTTTCTCAAAACCAGTCAGCCACAGACTGGGCACAGGGGATGAAATGTCAGAGCAGCTTTCAGACGGAAAGGACAAGATGTCCACTGAATTTACTATGCAGTGTCGTGCTGTAATTGCAGCTACATATTATTCAGGATTATTGTAAGGGGCTCAGCTAAAGCATTTTTTTCTGCTAATACACACCAGAAGGACAGGGTGATTTGCATAGACAGGTAGTTGATTTATGGGTTGAAAAATCAACATTTAAATCAACCTGTGGGTGCATCTATAACTGGGAAATTATCATTGTTTTTCTCATATTTTGACCCATAAACTAAGCTCTGCTGAACTTGTAGTCATACATCTTTCTATTCCCATAGGGCCAGGTTTCTTTTCATTCCAGAACAGCTCAAAAATCTATTTGAGAAGGCTTAAAACATGCTTAGCAATATCTCTGTCGACATGAAACCACCTCTATTTTTTATTCACTTACATCATTATTGCATTGTGATGCTATTTCAAATAGAAACTGCTTATATCCCACTTTTGATGCTACTTAAAGAGGAATTTCACCAGAGAACACAGAGAACTGGGTTGCATTAGGCCCTAAGAGAAAAAAAAAAAAATCTGACACCAGCCAGAACGCTTTCTGGTCTGGATTCTGCAGAACTTTGGCTTAAAGCTCAGAGAAAATCATTTAAATTGATCCTTAAATGTTGAATATATCATGAGTTAAAGACATTTGTTGTTTCAGAACTTTCAAATGGATTACTCATGTGAGGAAAAAATGACATTTATTGCAGGTTTTCAGCTTGTAAAAAGGTAAAGAAATGTGAATAATCAAATGTGCAGCGCATCAGTTCATAGACTCTTAATCAATATATACTGTATAGTGAACCTTAGATAAAATATAAAGTTGCTTGAAACCTAAACAGTCACCACTACAGTTAATATGCACTGAAAACAGCTACTCTTTTACAGATTTTGCATGGCAGCAAAATCCATTGCTCTTTCCATAATCTTCTACACTCTTTCCTTTTAGCTCACCACACAGTTTTTTTTTTGTTTGTTTGTTTTGTTTTGTTTTTGTAGGACTTGGGTCTGGGGGCTGACCATGAAAGAAGGTTAATTTTTTTTCTATGAACCATTTCTGTGTTGGTTTGCTGATATGTTGTGGATCACTTTTCACCTGTGAAAGACCCAAGAACAATCCATTGTCAGCTTTATTTAAAATGTTCCAGTTTATCAAAGGATTCAAGTAATAAGCTTCTTTCTTGCAGCAATTTCCTTTCTTGAGAAGACCAGCACATATTTGCTTTACTTTAATAACATGTTGCCTTGTTTTTCCCATTTTGAAAAATAAAAAATGAAAAAGATTACCAGTTAAAGGTTTCTAGTCACTCTGATCAGTTTATAAAAAATAAAGTATAAGTCACTGAACTAATTCAGTTATTTACTTAGTTGGAATTAATTAGTAACTAGAGGTTTTTACATGCAACATCTGACTTTCTCTCTTTTGTGGTATTGAGAGCAAGAAGTAGCATATGCTCCAAAAACTGAAAAGGCTATCATTACAGGATTATTATGGAGACTTGGAAATCAATCAGCCAAAAATTGGTGTTTGAAAAATTATCTCATCATCAGCACTTATCAGTGATTGCCAGGTCAACTGCTAAAAAAAATCTCTAAAATATGGACCTCACAGTCCCACAAAATCAGTGTAGAAGACCATCATTATGCATGCACGCACACACACACACACACACACACACACACACACACACACACACACACACACACACACACACACACACACACACACACAAATATGTTGACATGTTTGCTTTTTGCAAGTGTCAGGTTTCCAAGACAGGATTAATTTGGAAACACATGTGCTCTAAAATAATGGGTTCTCTTTAATGGAATGTAGCTCAAAGGGAACAAAGAAAACAGTAATTGCTCTCCAGATTTTTAAAGCCTTATGATTGCGAATATGTGCATTCAAATAAGCAAAAATATGACTAGTATTTAGGGCAAATGTTTAAATCTCATATACTTGTTATTTAAAAGAAAACAATTCAAACAAATCAGTTCATTCCTTAACCTTCCAGCTATAGAGACTGATGATTATGCTAAGATAATTACTTGTGGCGATTAAAACAATATTGAAAGCAGCTGTAAATTGGTGCATAAAGTAGAACATTTATTGCATTATTTGCACAACTGCAAACAGAGTTGGATGGTTTGTCATTAATGATTTCAGTAGAGCAAATACACCCCAAGAAATATACCTGTGGCTCTATAAAATAAGCATGGCTCTGAGCCTTAGGCAATGGCCAAGAATGGTACAGCTCAAAATCATTTAGTACTCTGGTAATATTTCCAAACCAAAATTTGTATGTCACTAAGCAAGTAATTGCATTTTTCTAACAGCTGACATGTATGTTTCCAAAATGGAGTCACAGACAGTTCTCTCAGCAAACCTAATAATTATACAAATTTGCACAAAAGCAATACAAGACCCATCTGTTGCTGCTTGTGGCAAACTTTCAGCCATTATAAGGCTCAGAGAGCCTTGTGTTTAAAGAAAAAAGATTCCTTGCTCATTTTATCGTTGGACTAATCCTCTAAGACCCTCAGAATGTGCCATCACTCCATGTCAGCTCCACACCGTCGTACTTTTCAGCGTTAACTCGGGTTTATGTGTTAGAGAGAAGGGCAACGACTGAGTTCGAGAGGAGAGAAGGTTTGAAAAGAAGCAGAGAGGATAATGTAGAGTGGAGCAAAAATATAAACCTCAAAGTGATCCCTTTAAATCTTTCTAAGCCGCCTGAAAAATAGAAAGTAAATCTGAGCAGAAAGTCGACGTTTCTACTCTAGTTTGACACTTGTTTAGAAGTGCAAATCTTAAAAACCTTCTGCCCCTCTGTTAAAAATGGTAATCAAAACATCAAGTAGAAGCATGGAGGTGAAAAACATGGGCACAAAAAAAACGGTGCTTGCTTTTTTTGTTCTTTTGCTGGAGCCTTGATGCAGTAGGATGGAGGGAAAAATGCACTAAAGTAACTGACTGATTGGTATTCCAGAGATCTGTCCTAGAAAACACAGAGTCTAAGATAATTGACAGAGAAACAATCATTGGATAGCTGAGTCACATTTATTAGACAGCCAGACAGTGTACCTCGGCCTCTGTCAGTGAATTCAAAATGTCTCATTTAGCCAAAGGAGATTCTTGATACCGAAAAGCCATTTATTTAGCACACAATACTCAGGAGTGTTTCTGTGGGAGATAGTGGCACTTTTTGATCAAATTTCTCCTAACAGAAGATGGCACATAATTAGTAGGTATACGAGTGAGTGTGTGTCTGTGTGGTAAGCATCAGTCACTGGTGTGAGTGTCCTGTTGAATTATGCTTTTGTTTCAAGGAGCCATTTCACATTTCCATTTCAATCATTTCACAATGAATTAGGTCACAAGGGGTCAGAGTTCAGAAGTTTATGCAGTGGAGTACTGCCTCGTTAATGGGGTCCAAAAAGGAACATTTGCATTGCATTTGTATTTAAAGTCAGAGGTGAAAATTTTCAAAAAGTGCACAGAAAAACCCCCAAACACCCCCCAAAAAAAGTGTGTGTGTGTATATATATATATATATATATATATATATATATATATATATATATATATATATATATATATATATATATATATATACATATATATATATATATATATATATATATATATATATATATATATATATATATATATATATATATATATATATATATATGTCACCTGATTTCTGTGCAAATGACATTTTCTTTCCCTTTGTTGTGGAAATGAGATGCAAGGAGGGTCATTAGTGGATGATAATGAGGTGAAGGAGACAAACAACCTAAGCCCTGTTGGTTTTTCTGATATTAATAATTAATTTGTGATTAAGTGGCTAATTGGAGTTTAAAGGTCAATGTCAACTGCAATGCCATGGATCTTTAGGAGGTAGAAAAAAGGATGACAAGAGGTAGGGGAAAGACGGTCCAGGAGACTGTTGACAGTAATCCCAGGTGCTCTCCTGTTACAGTGACAGCTCTCCCCCATCTTGAGATTTCCTCCGCAGGCGACATCGCCTTTGTGTGCTGAGAACAGCAGTTCAGTTGCACCAGCACCTGGGCTTCTGCCCTTTTGGCATTGAGAACATGAAGTGACATGTCCTCCAAAAAGGTAAAAGACTAAAACACAGGATTATTGTAGAGATGCACCAGTTAATCTGCCAGAGAGCAGACCTGGCCGATTTTCCTTTGACCGGCTCTGACTGGTTATCAGCAAGTCACATATTACATTTATCAACATTTTTGGGGGGTTTTCTCTCCATATTCATTAAAAGTATCAAAACTAAGAACTTTTATCAGTTGATTTACTTTGTTAAGTTCATCAGAAATCAGATCAATTATAGAGACATAGAGTGGCTCTGAAAAGTACACATTTACTCTAAAATTCCAGGTGTTTCAGACCATATTAAATCATTTTCAGAATATACAAATTTAGATATTAAGACAGTTAGTAGCACAGACGGTGCCCTGGGTGGTAGGTACTTTTTAACAGTCTCCTGACTCCTGCAATGATTTATTGCTGATTATTACTCAGATAATCCCCACTCTTCATCCACACCCCGGTCGGAGCTTTATATTTTGGGGGTGTTTAATGTGAAAAAAAAAGGCTAATTCAGCCTCCTGAGTTTGCACATTTACATATGTTTCTAAAATAATTCCTGCATGGGCTGTGAGGCAAATTTCAAACCACTTAGATGGGAATGAGATGATTGAAAGAAACAACCATCATCCCTTTATTTCTGAGAGTCCTGTCTCCGGCTGTGCGTCTCCCCTCACTTGCTGCTCCACCAGACCTGGCCTCGTCATTCCTAGTGTTAATGAGACAGGCTACTGTCACAGTCACATCTGAGCTCGGTTCTTGTAATATCTGCCCTGACTTTGTTCCGGATAATGTTATCTCTGCCTAGGTGTCTGTCACGACTGTGGTTGACTTTTAGGGAACAGTTAAAGCACTAGTAAACTGCTGCAATCCACTGGAATTAATTTTCCTCTTTAAGACTATCCTCTGTGGTATGGCATCTGCAGAATCCCCTAAATAAAATCAGTGTAACCGATTTATCTGATCTGGGGTGATTAAGCTAATTTTGCTTAATTCAGCTAACACTCACAACCTCTAGCTTTCATATAGAATGTTCTATTAATGTGCTTTCTCTGATTTTTTACATTTTGTTATATTGCAAAAAATTTTCTGGGATTTTAAGTGACTAACACAAATTAGTGCATAATTGTGAAGTAGAAGAAAAATAGTATAGTTTTTTTTTTTTTTTTTTTTACAAACAAATATCTGGAAAGTGTGCAGTGCATTTGTATTTACCCCCCTTTACTCTGATACCACTCAAAGTGCTTTAGAGCCACATTCATTCAGTTGCATGGGCAGATTGGTAGGAAACTTGGAGTAAGTGCCTTGCGCACATTGAAATGCGACAGGAGGAAGCTGGAATTGAACCCACAACTTTCAAATCACAAGACAAATACAGTGAGCAATAAATAAAATCTAGTGCAATAAACTGTCTTCAGAAATCCACTAATTGCTAAAAAGAGAATTCACCTACATGCACCTTAAGGGCAAGGTTAGGTTAGAAAACAGTATCTCAGGCTTTCAAAACCTCACAGATTACTGTTCAGTCCATCATCAGAGAATGGAAAGAGTATTATACAAGAGCAAAAACTGGTAAGGGGAAGACTCCAGCAATACTTGAAGTACTAACAAACAACTTTATTTGTAGACCAACGCATTGCAGCTTGTGGTCTTCATTCAGGATCTGCAAATCTGCAGATGTCCATGTCCAAACATGGACATCCAACTTAACTGACAAACCCAACAAGGAGAGCATTAATCAGAGAAGTAGCCAGGATTTCATGGTAACTCTGGCGGAGCTGCAGTGATCCACAGCTCTGGTGGTAAGACAACTAGTAGTCTGGCTATGTATAAATCTGGTTGTTATTGAAGAGTGGCAAGAGGAAAGCCATACGAAAGTCCGTTTTGCAGTTTGGCACAAACAGTGTAAAAGAGAAAGCAAACATTTTGAGAAAGGTGTTCTATGAAATGAGTCTAAAACTGAACCCTTTGATGTTATGCACAGCACACACATAGAGAGACATACACATGGACACGCATTAAAATTCAATTCATGTGAATGCTTCTGCAAGGCTCTAAATGCTGTAAAATCATCATCATTTTTATGTATTGTATATCTAAAGAAACCTTGTATTATGCGACAGTTTCAGAAGAGCAGGAGGATTTTCTATAGAATCCAAAAAAGAAGGGTGTAATGAATAAATAAAAGGCAGAGCTCAGAGAGAAAGACGGAGGTTTAGTAATTACAGAATATAGGCCAAGGTCTTCCACATCACCACTCTTTTTATATGCAAATCCATGACAATTGTCTTAGAATAGTAATAATTTTAGTCACTTACACCAGTTTGAACATGTTTTGACCTTGTTAAAACTCATATAAAGGGGATAAGAATGAACTGGAGTTAGGAGTTTCAATTTACTCTCTTTTTTCATATCTCCCTAAATCTGAGTCTAAAATATCCCGCTGTGTTTGCAGCCACCTTCATCAAATTGAAATCTATTTATGGAGCACGAAAGGGACCTCTCACACTCTCCTTCCTTGTGTATTTCAGGGACTTGAATGAGACCAAAGTCCTTGACATTTTTTTTTTTTTTTTTTCTTTTCTTTTCTTTCAAACATTGTTCATCAGCCTTGGCTCTCACTCATGAAAACCATTCAAGCCATTAAGACCTAGCATCATAAAAAATACTGGCCATCAAACTCACAATAGGGTTCCAAGGTGCTGTTTTGTGTGGGAGAGATAAGCTTTTAATTATTCCACTATTCTCGCAAGAGTATGGAGCTCATGCTGCTTTCAAATAAAGTAGATTTTGACAAATAGTGCATGTTTAAAATATCTCAGTTTTTGCTGCATTGCATCTCCAGCCTCCTTAATTGATGTTGCAGGGCCTTTTCATTTTCTGGCAAGAGGTTGCACTGGAGTGCCGTGCTTAAAGATGAAGGAATTGAAACAGTGTTGAGAACTGGTGAAATCGAGAGAAGCTTATTTTAAATTCAAACCACCTTGATATAGTGAGATTTCTTTTGTGCATCCTAACAAAGCCTTTTATCTGTTCCCTCAGGTTAAAGTCGTGTTTCTGTTTGACAAAATCTCCTCTCAGATCATCATATTTCTGACCATCATGGAAAAAACAAAGAAATAAAAATTATTCACATCCCTTAAAGCTTTTTCACATTTTATCATATTACAATCTCATTCTTCAATGCATTTTATTTGGATTTTTTTGTGATAGAAAATAGTGCAGAATTTTAAAATAGAAGGAAAATGTTAGATGATTTCCATATTTATGATGGAAAACAAAATTAAAAAATGGCATACCACTGGATTAAGTTCCCCCAAACAAGAATACTTGGTAGTACTACCTTCTCCTGTAGTTACAGCAGGGAGTCCTTTGAGATATGTTTCTACTACTATAGGTTTTCACATCTAGGACTGACGTTTTTGTCCATTCATTTGTGCAAAATTGGTCAACCTTATTCAGAATGGATGGAGAGCATGTGCAAATATGAATTTTCAGGAGTCAGCACAGATTGTCAGTTAGATCTAGTTCTTGACTTTGACTGGGACATTTTAACACATGAATATTCTTTGACCTAAATTATTTCTGTGTAGCTCTGGCTGTATGTTTCTTGTTGTTGTACCGCTGGAACAACTGTAAGTGAACCCCCCTGCCTCAATTCTTTTGCTGCCTGTAACTGGCTTTCTTACAGGATAACCCTGCATTTAGAATCACCAATCTTACAATCAAACCTGTCCATCTTTTCTATCCCTGCTCTAAAAAAGCACACCCACAGTCTGATACTTTGACTTGCAGTTGCAGTTGTTCAATAAAACACTTTCCAAAGCTCTGGACATCTTATAGAGGACTATTCAATCCCTATTAGTCACTACCTTGTAGAACAATCTTTTGCTGCAACTACAAGTGCAAGTATTCTGCTGAAGAAAGGTATCCCAATAGCATGATGCTGCCACCACCACGTTTCACAATGAGGATGGTAAGTTCAGGGTTTTATTTTTCTACCACACATATCATTTTACATGTTGGCACAAAAAAAAAAAAAACAACATATATTTTTAGTTCTGACCAGAGCAACCTTCACTTCTTTAACCCCCACCCCCAAATGGCTTATAGCAAACTGGACTTCTTGTGGTACTTATTTAATGATGGCTTTCTTCTTAACACTTTCTCAGGAAGGGCATATTTTTAGGGTTCACAAGTTATAGTTTTCTTATGGAAAGATTCCCCCACTTGAGCTGTGGATCTCTGCAGCTTCTTCAGCATTACCATGGACTTCATATCTGCTTCTCTGATTAATGAATGCCTTGCCAGACCTGCCAATTTCCGGGAACAGTTGTGTTTTGGTAGGTAAGCAGCTGTACCATACTCTTCCTGTTGTATGAAGAATGGAATCGTGCTCTGTGAGATATTCAAACATTCCATTCCTTGGTCTTCATGATGCAGGGTTGACCCTGTTTTTGAATTTAGGAGTATCAGAGTAAAGAAGGCTAAATAAAAATGATTACCAGATTTTGATAAAAATAAATAAATAAATAGAAATACAACTTTTTTAAATCAACTTTGTATAATTTTTTTCTTCCAGTTTCAATTTTTTTTCTTCCAGTTCATATTTGTATGCCACTTTCTGTTAGCTTGTTACATAAAAATCCCAACAAAATTTATTTAAGTTTGTGGTTCTAGTAGGGCAAAATGTGGAAAAATATAAGGGTTATCAATGCATTATGTTTCAATGGTGTGTTTGGGGAAACGGTGCTTTGTTTGAACATTAGGCTTCTTCTCTTTTTTTCAACTTAATTGGTGAGAAAAAAGGGAAAGCTTGGAGGTGTTTTTTATAAGGTTTCCATCCATCTGGCATGGTTGGCAAGGGACCTTGAAGGAGAAAGCTCTCTCCTGCTTTGCCTGAAGTCAAAAAAAGAGAAAAGGAGTGAGGAAAAGAATGTCAAACTAATAGATAGTCACTACCATGTATGCTGTGTCTCACAGATGCAGCTCCTAGTCAAAGCCTCAATCACACACTGCTCAATTCCCATGGGAGGCTCGGGAACACAGAGATGCCACAGTCTGACAGGGAACACTGCCACGGCTCTGCCCCAACACCCCAGTATAAGATCACTGTCAAGGCCATGTGTGCACCTCTGACAGCTTCAACTCTTACTTAAACTACAAGTGTCTTTATTCCCCAGATGGCCAGGAAGAGCCTCCAGATTGCCCTCAGCATTCACGCTAATATGTCCCCTGTCCCAATGCAGAGACCTGCCTGATGTGAAAGTGTATTTTAGAAATGGAACGCAATATAAAGGGTAAATATAGCAGATGTCATCTGGTGCCAGCTCTCCAATGAAACAATAAACACAGTTTGCTGTTGGAATATGGGTGTGTTTTATCACTGAACTGGGGTTGCATAAGATTTATGAACTGCCACGGTGGCAACAATTCCATGCAGTGGGGATTGATGGTGTTTGGTACAAAAAAATTTGTCTGGCTGGGACATTAACTCAGCAGATTTGTCCCCGTCTTCACAAGTACAGCCTTGTCAATTATTCAAAGGAGCAAAACAACAGCCCAGAAAAGACAGCACACTGTGTATAAAGCTCATTTACACGTCTTTATTACCAGAAGTGTTCTCATGTGTTTAGGCCACAATAGGAGGTGGTATTCTACCCCCCACTCCCCCATTGTGTTTGTCTGTTAATTCACACCGTTACCAGCATGAGTTTCCATCATTCCATCATCATCCCTCAAAGATGAAGGCATCAAGGGATGCAAAAAAAAAAAAAAGGCACTACAGAAAGGGTCAGTGCTTACCTTACAGAGAAAGACCGAAGACTTCATTGTTGTATCTCAGAGATACACGATCACAGAAAGACGGACTGAATGCAAGGACAGGAATTAGGCTCTGTCAGGGCTCTAATGGAAGAAGCAGGTTCTCTGTGTCAGGGCTTCTCCCTTCAGTGATGGATAAGGAGGTTAATAATTGCTATGAGCTAGGCAGCTCAGTGTGCAGCATCCTCTGGAGCTGCTTTCCAAACAAAGGGGTTTTATAGCCACCCGATCTCAGACTTGGTGATAACAAATTATAACCAGAGAACTTTGTTCCCGTGGCACGTTTGGACTTTTCTATGTGGCAATACTTTTTGGATCAATGTAAGACATTCATAAGAAGTTGACAAAAGTGCTTCCCATTCTAACTCCACCTGTATTTCTTTTTATTATAATTGATATTTTGGCCCTCAGGCCATCAATCTTCAAAACTAAAGGTCCTAAGGTCTGATCTGTTGATCAAATCAAACAGAATACACATGGAGCAAAAGAATGTTACTTTTTACATTTTTTACAGCAAGTTGTTGCATTTTGTGCACCTAAGCTAAGTTGTGTTTATATTCATAAGGTGGACAAATACACAATGAGCCTTAGAATGATCATGTAATGTTTGTGTTCATTAGTCAGCTGCGGAAATATTAAATCTGAATACAGACTTCTGGGAGAAGGAGGGTATTGGACACAACAGGCCTCAGAACGTAAATTTTGTGGTTTCATTAGCATGTGAAATATAGTGTGTGATAGGCTTAGAGATTGAACAACAGCTCAATAAAAAAATAAGTTGGCTAATTTATTAAAATATTAGCATTGCTGGAATTGCTCACTGAAGCAGCATTCTCAGTAAATTTTATGCATTGTAAATATTCCTAACGTCTATCAAATGCTACAACAGGTTGCCACCACATTCAAATCTTACATATTCTATGGTAGATGAAGGCAGCCAGCTCAAAACAATAAAATAGAGCAGTTTTCCGCATTAGTTTCCCATTGCTGCTGAGTCTCCTTGTTACTCCTCTGTAGAGCACAGTAGTTTTCTCTGCACTTACTGCAACTGTAAAAGTCCAACATAATCTCTACTACTTTAAATGTTTGAACAAAATAAATGAGAAACATTAATATTTACTACTCCTCAACACTGAAATATCTTTGAAGATAATATTGTGCAGCAGAGTGCTCACTCTGTCCAATGTCTGGCTTCCACAAGTGCCACTAGTATCGTCAAACTACTAGTAATCCGCCAAATAATAAAAAAAGTTTATATATTTGAAACATCTGCTTATACACAATATGATATATTACTTATTGGTCATCTGCCATGATATCTGTCTGTTGCAGCATAGTTAAGAGTTTATTCAAGCGTTTATTGCAGATTTTGCTTAAGATGTCTCTGGGCTGCAAAACAAACAGTACGTATTCTATGTCCCAAATAGGCAGAATATCTCTGTTCCCATCTACTCCATGTTCAAGCTCGAGAAACATGCATCCTGCTTTGTAGTAGGGGCCTTGCGAAGTATTCATCTCACTCTAGACAACAAGGACAATGGATGATGACTGATGATGGGAAGACAGATTAGGTCTCCTCTTGTTTTAGGTTGTCAAATTCTCTTGAGTGATCCTTCTGTAATTTTCTTCTCAATCTCCCCCTTCTGCTGCTCTGAGTCTATGTGTGAGTCACTGTGTCAGTGACATATAACAAACAACATGGTAGTCAATGTCACTCAGAAGGAGCATAATTGAAAATTCATGGTTGCAAGGATGAGAAAAGAAAACTTTTTGCGTTGGAAGAGGTCTGACTTATTGCAACGTAAGATTAAAGGAGAAATAAATGCATATTTCTAATTGTACTAGGAGGATAGTCAGCATAATGAGTTCAATAATAATTAATAATAATAATAATAATAAACAAGAAAACTTACAGGTCTATGAACTGAGTAAAGTGCAGGGAAACGGCTAGGAAAGCTGATCATGTCATGGAAGGAACCAGTAAAGGACAAAGAAAACCGTTGTGTTTAAATACTAAGGGATGAATGAATGATGACATGTGATGCAGATGAGGGAACAGCTATGGAAAAGAGCAAACTGGCAGGCTGACGGAAGGTGAACAACTAACACAAAGAACCTGAACTTAGAAACAATGAATCTCCAAAACAAGAGGAAAGCAACAATACTGATCTAAGAAAACATCATCCAATATGCACAGAAAACAAAGCACAAGAATAAATAAAGAAACTAACACACTGGAATGAACTTATATGGCAAGACATTTCAAACAATAATGAATACAAGGAACTGAACAGAATAAGGCAAAACCCACATGAAGATAAATTAACAACAAGAAGGTGGTAAAAGCAAAAATGGAAATGAAACCAAACCAAAACTCTGTCTGGGAAAGGTTAGTAGCAGCTTGAGCATTACATTTGAGCACAGTCTCTAATCTGTGCCTAGCTATCTTTCACATAAAACCACATATTATTTTGGAGAATGGATACCAATTTGCAGTTTATGCTGTATGAATTTGAAAATAATGGTTTTGTTGTTGTGCTCATGGAGAAAGCTGTCAGTGTCCACAGAACAACATTTCAATTCATTTCTCATTTTCAAATATCTCGCATTGTTTGCAAAGTAGAAACCCTTGTCCCAGTGTCTCCAAGCAGCAGAAGCTGCATGTTGTGGTGTTGGGAAAAAGCAGCACCCACATCCCAATCTGTCAGGGCTTCTCTGCAGACCCTCACCACACACACCTCATGTTTGCTGTCCACATTTATTTCAGCTTCTCATCTCTGGATGTAGTTCCTTCAGTTATGAAACTGGGAGATGCTGGCTCGATTATCCGGCAGATTACAATAGCTTCCGGGGCTGTGTGGGTGTAACCAGGGTGATCTGGCTACAGGTGTACACACACATGAGCACAGACACACATATGTACACCGACAGTTGTTGTTCCATCCTTATATGTATGAGGCCTCTCCAGCCTCCCACTAACAGGTGCAAGCACTTCTATAGAGCTAAAATGCTTCAGTTCTCACTCCCCATAAATTACTCATCTACTCATCATGGCCCACGTAGCCCTCCTGATGAATGTGATCTTATCATGTATGTGGGAAACAAAACAGCTTATAGTACAAAGTTCTGTTTTGCTTCCACTACTGTTCTGTATGTGGAAAATATTCAATTTAAATGGTAAGCACAAATCTTTTCAGATAAGTATTTATTTTTGTCAGTCTGTAACAACTTATAAAGCCAATAATTTCATTTAAAAATGCTTTTTTTTTTACATTGAAAATGTGCTGTGATGATGCTGCACATCTTCACAACAAAACAGATGTCCTTGTGGGCAGCAGATTGCAATCTGTGGCAAGGATTCTGACATTTCATTGTACCTTGAGTGACAATATGCAGGTTTGCATCTAAGAAAGGACCCTTGCTTATGATACAATGTCACCTGAAAGGTGTGGAGGAATGTGATATCTATGTCTTTATAGGTATTTAAGTGCCAAACTAAAGAGCAGGGAAGTTGTCACCACATGGTATATGAGCGAGAAGCTTGGAGGATGGACCTTTGCCGTGCCTTCCAAAAGTATTATTACAGCTTGAACCTTTTCACATTTTATTTAAAAAATATATGTCTTTTATCCTTATTTTATGTGATAGGCCAACACAAATTAGCCAATGCAAAGAAAAGGAAGTTGTAGAAAATGTTGAAAATGATAGTTCAACCCCCTCCAACACGAACCACCCCCGAGACCCCTAAGTTAAATTCAGTGCAACCAACTGTTTTCAGAAGTCACAACATTTATAAGTAGAGTCCACCAGCTCAAGGGATGCTGTTTTTCAGCAGTGAAAGGAAAGCTGCTCATAGTTGATGAAAGCCATATGGAGCAAACAAAAGGCAATCCTGGAGGAAAATCTAATTGATTCTGGAAAATAATTTGAAACTGGGATGGAGGCACACTTTCCAGCAGGATAAGTGCTCTAAACATACAACAACTAAGAAAAATAAAAAGAATCATTTCAATATTTACTTGTCTTTGAAGAATTTTTTAAAAGATCAGACAAAATGAAATATTTAAGTATAAAAATTACGGTGTCATTTTTTTCTAAATTCCTCCTTATTTGGAAAACTCAATATCCAGCCTTAACAACCAGCAAGACTGCAACATCTGTATCAGATTGATATAATTCACTGCTCGGTATGTCTCCTCGGCCCACAGTCAACTCCATCCCGCTGTGTGCACTCTTACCCTCTTTTCGGCTTAAGATTGATAAGGGACATGTCAGAGGTGTGTTTGTGTGTTAGTATTTGCGTATAAATTGGAGCTGGGCATGAAAGCCTGCATTCTCTAAAGACTGTGTTGGAACACAGAGGCCGTGACCTCTCAGTACCAGTCCTGTGACCCCATAACCCAGCGTGCTCTGCCTCTGCCAGACTCTAAAGACTCACAGAGCTCCAGCTTATCTGCAGTCAAAACAACAAACAAGCATATTTAGAAGAAGATAGCAATACAAGCAAAGAGGTGAGGGTTTTTTTCTCTGAGTCAGTGCCTCTGTCTGATTGGCAGAGGCCTATCTCCTTTTTATTTTGAATGCATCTATGAAAGAACAAACTGAAAGCACAAAAAGACAAAAGATGTGCAGCATTTCGAGCAGCAGACAGAGGAATTTGGGACATACCTCAAACATTTAAAATTAAAATATACTGTGTTCCATTCGTTGTGGGGCAGTCTCTATCGTGTTTCTCTTGCAAGCTAATTCACATAGACAGACAAAAAAGACAAGATAACGGACATGCTCCATGGCGTGACTTAACACAATACGGCGTCAACAGAAACGATTAAATCTCACCACAGTGCTTCCTCATTCTTCTGTGTGCACAGCCTCCAAATGAATAATTAATGTAAACTGGAGTTGTTATCAAGAGTGGCAAATTCACAAGAGCTTCAAATAATTGTCTTTTTTCCTTTTGCAAGTGGTGGGAAATTTAGAACATAATAAGATGTGGCTTAGGCCTCGGTCAGGTGAAGTCAAACACTCAAAATGGATTGAATCATCTGAGACAAAATTCAATTAGTATCTAACTCCCTGCCTAAAGAAGAGATGTTGCTGGAGAAGCTCTGCAGGTGCGTTTGACAAATTGGAAAACTGAACCAAGATAATTGTACTCTCATTTAGTTTAGTACCTGAAATGTGCTTTGACATACAGGTGGAGTCCAACACCCACAATGAGCATCTAATTACACACTCACTGTGTAAAATTGTTTCATTTTTGATTTGCATAGTTGATTTAAGGATTCCCTTATTTTTAGTTGACAAAAATGAAAGCGTCATAAAATAGACCATTGTCTTGGTCTACTAAGAAAGTGATGACCATAAATTATGCTAAAACAGTTTCTTTAGCAAAAATCTAAAGAATATTTAAAATCATACAGTGCTTAGCAAAAGTATTCACACAATGAAACAAATTTCAAAATGACAAACAAATGGATGACAAATCTAAAAGTAAATGTATTTACTCCCTTTACGCTGATATCCCCAAGGCATTAATCAGAGAAGCTTCCAAGAGCTCCATAGTAACTCTGGAAGAGCTGCAGAGACCTACAGCTCAGGTAGGACAAATTGTTGACAGAACAACTATTCAAAAATCTTTCACAAATCTGGTCTATGTTACAAAATGAAAATTGCTGTTCACAGATGCTCTCCAGGCAATCTAACGGATCTTTTACAAAGAAAAATCAGCAAAAATGTCTGTAATTGCTGCAAAATCGAGAATTGAATCTGACTGCACAATACCTTTTTAGATTTTGTAAAAACATGTATCATTTTGCTTCCACTTAAAAATGCTCTAGACTGTGCTTCCCTATCATATAGAAATCCAATAAAACACCTGGGAGCTTGTGGCAAAATGTGACAAAGGATAAAAAAGTTGTAGGGGTATGAATACTTCAGCAAGGCACTGAACAAATGTGTCAAACTGCGAGATGTTGTTGTTGGATTCTTATTCTCCCTGTCATTTCCTTGGCCTCTTTGCTAACTGCAAAAATGTCTCTCTTCTACTCATCCTGAATTATTTAAAAGTGTTGTGATTCCCAGTATGATTGTGAATCTGGGGCTTCAGCTCTCAACAGCGCAGTCATATTTGCTTGTTTTTTCTCTCTTCACAGTTTTCCTTTGGTTCAAATGTCAGTGCATGATGCAGTAGTCTTCACGGCTCAAATCTCACCTTCATTGAGGCACTAGTGTGTGTGTGTGTGTGTGTGTGTGTGTGTGTGTGTGTGTGTGTGTGTGTGTGTGTGTGTGTGTGTGTGTGTGTGTGTGAGTTGTGAGGAAGGTAATGAATAGTCAAAAAGCTGTCATCTACAAGGCAATGGCTATTCATATGAATCTGTATTCAGGTCAGAGTCGTATTCAGAGGGGAAGTGAAAAAGAGGGAGGGAATGGTTTTATTTCCCATCATGCATCTGTAGCGAGATCCAAATTGGCACAGAGGATTGGGGAGTTTCTCCAGGGATAAGCATCCTGTCCCGACACCCTCTGAGGGAAGTCTGCCAGGAGCAGTTCTCCACAAGATGCATGTACAACAAACATAACCCAAAGCTCATGAGACCTATATGTGCCTCTTCCATCAGCTTATTTGGCTACCAAAACCAGCGATCCCACCTCTTAGATTTTTTTTTTGGTTTTTTTTTTTTTTGGTTTTTTTGTTTTTTTTGTTTTTGTTCTTGTTCAAATTTCAATGCCTTGAAAACTTGAAGTGCCAGTGACTCTTTGGGCACTCCAGACATCAGAGTTAGTTGCCCCAAGGAGAGGTACTGAAAACAGCCACTGGCAGATGAAAAATTGATACAGTTTTGCCATATTTGAGCATCTCCACCTCATCCTGTCCTTCTGTCTCTATTTCTCTCTCCAGATGATGTGCAGATGACACACACAGTCAGTACAGCACATGAGTCTGAATCTCTTTTGTCTCTGATCTGTAGGGTAATATTAATGTAGCGTGTGCTGTCTGGGATGGATCAAACTATTCAGTTAAGAAGAGGGATTTTCATCTGCACCCACAAGCACTGGCTTGTCGGGATTTTAATGTGGCACTGGCTGGATGTACACTCTAATAGGCAAGTGGTGAAAACATGGGAGCGGTCCTCAGAGAGCACAATGGAGGAGCATATTGAGGAGATAGAGATATGGATGGTTAGATCAGTTCTTTTTATAGATGGAAGCATTTGTAACTACAGTTGAGCTACTCTGCAGCTCTATTTCCACCCTCCTTTCATAAATTTCAATGTTTAGATCCGGAAACAGTATGCTTCATGTTAATCATTTAATGAGCCTTACAGCTTGTATGTCAGCAGAACTTTAAGTAGAGATGCATAGCTGAAATAACTTTGAGACCCTTTGTGTCAGAATGCCTGAAGAAAACAAACTGATTTGTAAGAAAAGAATGAAGCAGAAATCTCAAGTATGAGATTTGAAGTTTACAAACTAAAATGGTTCTACTGTATTTAAGATGTTTTTCAAGAAGATAAAGAAAAGCTTTCTTCTAAAACTTTTTTCTCTAAATGAGTCAGTACTAGGTTCTATGGTGTTTAAAGTTCTGGGACTTGTAGTTAATGAATTCATGAAAGACTCATTTGCAAGTATGGAAGTTTGTTCAAGAATAAATCTGAAACTGAAAAAAATTTTGGACCTGAGCAGTACTTTTGAACTTTTTTTTTTATTTCAATCGTTTTTTTCAGTTTCAAAATTATTTTTCACTTTCATTGTTTTTTTTTGTTTGTTTTTTTTTTTTTGTCAGTTTCAATTTTTTTTTAAACAAAATTTATGGTCCCAGTTTAGCTCCATTGACAAGAATTGATTTGAGATTCACATGGCATGGTAACCTTATGTAAAAATAACAGGGTTTCATGGGTTTCATATCAGGGTTTTTATTTACATAAAAACTTCAAACAAACCTATAGAACATGATGTAACTGCTTGAATGTGGTACAAAAATTATTTAAATGGCTGAAAAAAAATCAACACATTGCCTACTACAGGTATAATAATGTTAGTAATAAAATTTCCATTGCAGTATTTTGGGCATTTTCCTCATGCATCAACTTCAAGAAAATTAAAAATTAAAATTAAAATTAAAAATTAAAATTAAAACTAACCCTAACCCTAACCCTAACCCCATCCATTGAGTTGTATCTAGTTTTATTCCTTGTTGCTGTTCTGCTTGCTGAGTAACACGTATATTGTATTTTTTGTCAGCAGAAACATTTCCAAACAGCCAAATTTGTGTTTCTTTAAAGCAAAAGACAAGTACAGAACTCTTCTATCAACCAGTTCGCCTGCAGTGCGCAGCAATATGTGGGTGAAGGGCAGCATTACCTCACTCAATACTCTTTATGGCCAAGGAAATCTCTAGTTAATTCAGCCCTTTATTCTGACTATGACTTTTTTATATAATTTAAAACCTTTATATACCTTGACAGCAATATCAGACTAATATTCAACAAACACTGGCCCACATGTCAAAAATTTTGCAACGTACCAAATGGTCACAGGAATATTTTACTTCAGCTCCTAGATTGTATATGGCATCATTAACCCAATGTGACATCACAATTGAATTATGACTTAACCTAAAATAAATACTTGTTTACAAAAATATACTTACTGGTTTTGCACCAAAGTCCAGCTTTTGTTGTTTGGGTTGTGGGGAACCTCCTGCATTAGTTGCAGCTCTCTGCTTTGCACTACCTGGTGGAACTTTCTCTATAAATTTGCTTGTGCTGTGCTGCGCCTCAAAATGCTTCTTCAAATTTGACGTAGTGGTTTTGAAGCTAGATAAGACTTTGTCACCAGCACAGAGTGGACAGTGAACCTTAATATTATCATCTTTAAACAAACTCACAATAGTTATGGTATTTCCAGCAAGAAGAAGCACCTCTTTCTCTTTCCTCCACTGTTGTTTATGTTTGCGTTGCTGGCTGCTTGGTATGTATTACATTGAGTTTTTTGTGCTCATGCTGAAAACGAGACTTGTCTTATATGTAATGCTACTCACTGCGACGCAAGATTGCAAATATATCTTTTTACAAAAGAAAATGACAAAAACAGTAATACACAATGACTTTGATAGGTAACTTTAATCTGATTACTGGTTTGGAAATAGTAATAGTAAATAGTAAATAGTAGTAGTGTGAGATTACTCGTTATTGAAAAAAGTGGTCATATTAGAGTAATGCTAGCCTGGTCAAACCCAGCCCCTTGTTCTACGCTTTGCTTCATATAGAGGGTCTGGGTCCTCAGCTATTGAGAAATGAATGTTTTCTGGGGGCGTGAACTCTGTTGAAGTTTTAAATTTTACCCAATCACTAGCATTTGGCTTTGACGTATGTAATGCTCCAGTTCGATGCTATGAAGCTTACTGGAAATTGTCTGTGCTGTAAACAACTATCCCCCACTGAGAAGAGAGAAGTGCTGAGCCGAACAAGATGGTTCAATATTTGGAAGCGTGGCCAAGACGGACTGAATGGCTCCATTCACTTCCTCCACTGCCGTTGCTAAAACTACAGGCAGACTACAACTCTTAGGAATTTGTAGGAAGGCAATGGCCAGGCTAGAGTAACGTGTTACTAAGTAATTCATTACCGGAATAACTGCATTTTATTTATTAAAATGCTTAGGATTGTAATATATTATTATTTCTTTCTTTTTTTTTTTTTTTTTTTTTTTTTCTTTTTTTTTTTTTTTTTTTTTTTTTTTTTTTTTTTTTTATTATTTAGCTGTAACCCCATCTAACTTATAGCTAAGTTAAAAGCAAAAGCTCCTCTGACAACTTTGGTTCAGATGAGAACCAGATTTCACTGACTGGCCTGACAGTTAGCTCTGTACAGCAACTATCCTCTGTCTTCTGTGTATAAACAATTCTAACAAGCAGAGTTATGTGAAATAACCTTCATGATTGTACAAAAATAAGGCAAGTTTGGCAAATGTTGAAAAGTAACCTTAAAACAGGAAGTAATGTAACAGTTTTGATCATGCATAACAGTTTGAAGCATTCATGCAAACCTTGTGTCTTTCACAGTTTTAAAAGGCAGATGTAGGCCAGTAACACTTGCATTTTTGAGTGACACTTTGTTGTTAAAATAGAATGAACTCAATTTTTAATGTTACGGGCAGTTTTTTCATTCAAAGTGTTTTTTCATGCCTTTACTAGAATTCCAATCACAATTTGCAAAAAAAAAAAAAAAAAAAAAAAAAAAAAAAATGTCTTTGAGGTTAAAAGGCTGTCTTGCGTGGACTATAATTTTAATTTCTTTTCATATTTTCATTTAGATTTTGAGTGTACCCCTAAAACTATTTATAATTTTAAAAAGGCCTTTTTTCTTCTAAAGAGCCACATTTGCTTCCATCTTTATAAAAGCTCACCTGGACAAATGAGACATTTTTTAATCATTAATCCTGTGTGTTGAACCAAAACTTTTTTTTAAAATTTTTTTTGCATCTCTAAGTCTTTCATTCAGTGATAATTGAAAATGTAGTATCATTCATCCATTCTAAAAGAAATTTACTACATATTTGTCTTTTAATGGTTATGTTTTTTCTACAATTCAGTGGCCATATCTCTGCACATTTTAGGTATTATTAGTAGTATTGGAGAGTAGGTTTGGCTATATATAGATATATATCTATATCTATATATAGATATATCTATATATATATATATATATATATATATAAGCCAGTCTTCTACCTTTGAAACACTAGATTAGAGCCTACTTTAATGGCAAAAAGCAAGTCTTGGTTAGCATATTTGGTCAACCCTGACAACTTTTTAAACACGTGTAGTCAATAATACATATCTGGATGTAGACAATTTTTCACTGTAATGTTACTTTTTTATTGCATTGTGCCTTGGAAGGGGCCATCCCCATATTTTTCCCACAAAACTGGGAGTATGAAATTGTTTAAAATATCTTGGTATGTCAAAGCATTAAGGCTTCATTTTACTGGAACTGAAGGGCCGAGCCCAACTCCCATAAAAAAAAAAAAAAAAATAAAAAAAAAAATCTCTTCGAATCCAAACTTGAACACAACACCTGTTGACCAGGTATTCAACCACTCAAACGTTGGGAACTCCAGATAGTTCACAACTAATCTTTTTTACACCCCTGCTTTACCTCTCTGAAAAAAGAGATAGTCAGTTTCTGTCAAACTATCAATTTTATGGATTTCTTGCAATTATTTTTCTGTCACTTATCAACCTTAATAACCAGACAATCTGTTTAGGCATCATGGCAAAAGAGAAAATCCAAATATTTGTTTAAAATGTTTAGGCTTTGTAACAGGCTATATTTAGTCTTCTAAACTGTTCTACAGAGAAACAGCAGCACCAGTCAGTATAGCAACTGTCCCAAAATGTTTAGTCAGCAAAAAAAGCAGAAGCTTATAATAAAGAAAGCTGTCTAGTTAGACAATAATAGGGGAATAAATTCTACATAGTGAGGGGTTGGATTAGTAGATTAACAAAACATCAAACTGTAATATGCTAGAAATGGGCTGTTTTTCTGTTTAAGTATATGTATAGATCGTTATGTTTTAGAAATTATAAAAAAAAAAAAAAACAATATTTCAACTTGCTTTTGAAATGCTTTGGAAAAAGAAAAAAAAAATCATTGCTCAGCAATTATTTATGCCTGAAAGATATTCAATATGGAAGAAAATAATGATTTTGGTCTGTAAACAAGTTTTGGGGAGTAAAAAGTGGCAAATAAATTAAATCATCACACCGGACTCAGTTTCCTTCTGCTTTATTAAGGCCAACGTTGAAGGGCTCTTAGCGCACCTGCTTTTTACACAAGTTCCATATTCACACAAATCTCTCAGAACCCCCAACTCTCACATGGAGCATGTCTACTTTATGTGTATGTAGAGATCTCAACCAGTCCAGTTGGTTCTTTAGCTGACTCAGATCCTTTGGCTTGCTTCATGCTGGAGTCCAATGAACATTTCCAGGAATCACTCACAGCTGGGATATTTCCAGGCTTGGCTACTTAATTGTTTATAGCACTTTTTGAATTATTTCCCTATCTTTCCAAATCTGAATTTTATCCTGACTTCTCAGGCCAGAGTGATTTGCTATGTCACACAAGCACATTCTTTCTGGATCAGAATAACCTGGAACATTGCACCGATTGAAACTGCACAGACAACATATCCATCCATCCATTATCCATCATGCTTATCCTTGCAAGGTCGCGAGGGGGGCTGGTGCCTATCTCCAGCTGTCATCCGGCAAGAGGTGGGGTACACCCTGGATAGATCGTCAGTCCATCGCAGGGACAGACACATAATTATTAACAAATAAAATAATCATTATTATCCTTCAAATGGACAACATAAGAATACTTATACTTATTTCAGTGCAGTCTTTGTTACACTTAACTCATTGTATGCTAGAATAAATAGAAGTAATATAACCATATTCATTATCGACATAACAGAAATCACATCTGATTCAAAGAGCACCTTTGCAAGTTGGTCGGTAATGAGATATATTTTACACAAAAACACAGTTGGGATGAATTCAATGTTAAAGGCCACAGGGATTATGAATAGTAGTTTAATGAGGTAGTAGGTGGATGTCATGGGACTGGGCTTCCCAGACCCTGTCAAAGCTGAGTCTTTTATTCAGATCAATGTATGGTAATGATGGAGAAACAGACTGTCTAAAGTGAAAGATTGGAAAATGAATATGTAGTTGCAGTCTGTTAAAGCTGCTGCAGTAAGAAACTGGCAGCATAATGACAATGCTAGTGAAAGACCAAGGGTATTTGGAGTATAGAGTATATGCACATGTGCTGCTGATCATAATGCAGCCACAAAGGGCTCTGCAGTAGGGTCAACTGAGGTTGCTACTTTCAGCTTTGAGCTGTCATTACAAACCCTCTATTCTTGCCTGTGACTTTCACTACACTGAATAATAATCAACAACTTCCTCATGCACAATAATGCATTTATTGCAGTCTTTTTCAAACAAGTCATCTGTACTAAATGCCAATGGCATGTTAATGCTGGTGTTCACCTAATCATATTTCAGGATGATCAGAGACCATCGAGCTAAATCACAAGAGGATGGACTAGATCAGAAATGTGCAATGAAATCCAATGGTCTCTCCTCCCTTGAGCATGCCTCCAGGGCTGATTTTGTCCACAGTGAAACAGTCTGTGATCAGTTTCAGTTCAGACACTATTGTACAGAGTCTGTAGTGTAGTGGTTGGCTTGGGTAAATTTTAGAAAGTGGTATAGAACAGAAGGATAATTGCAGAAACAGAGAAGGTGGCCCCCAGCTGTCAGTACCTCTAAGTGTCTGAATTGTGCTACATGATCACATGATACCTCTTTGCCTTTCTTTCTTCCATGTTTGGATACAATTCCAGCTTCTCACCACAGATTACTACTCTGGGCTCAACTTATCCTCCTCCCTTCTCTGTTGTTTGTCTCCCACACTATCACCCACTGAGCTTTTCAGAGTGGAGAAACACTTGTTTTGACAGTTATAATAACTGACTAACTGTCATATGCCTGGAAGAAAGGGAGCTGCACTGTATTGGAATACACTTACTATGTCTCTTTTACCATCCCTATGTTCTACTATCTTCATGTGTGTGAAACTAGGAGGGGTGGTCCCAGTGTGATGTTTAGACAAGAATTGTGTCTTTTTTTCTTAATGCTACCCTGTGTCTGCTTCTCTGACATGGGAAAACATCAACAACTATGTGTTTGTTTGAGTTGGGAGCTTTGAGCACATGTGGAGATTCACCACAAATAGTATTCAGTTGAGAAAGATAGACAAAATATCTATTCTGCCATTGCTGTATTGCTTGGCAGCATAGTTACGTTAAGTTTATTTGTATAGCATATTTCAGCAGCAAGGCAGTTCAAAGTGCTTCACATCATAAAAACATCAATCAAGTATACAGCAAAATCATCAAACTCATCAAGCAAATACACATAAAAATCATCAAAATCATTGGGAAAATATCAATGCATCAAAGTCATAGGGATCATCAGGCAAATATCATCAAGCAAATATAGTTCAAAAATATTGATCAATGTTCCACTTACTTTATTTAACTGAATTACACTCAAACTTCCATCCTTTGGAAAACCAAGCTTATCTTCCCAAATTAAGGCACATTCAGAACAATCATCTCCATCTTTTCCTCTCATTGTTTTATATATTGAGTGAGAAGTCTGGAGGAGGAGGCACCCCTGAGGCCTTTGATGTTCCGGAACCCTTGTACCTTACAGAGGCACGTCTGCCTGCTGGCTTTCTCCTTTAAGGTGTAGAAATCGCTAAAACCACCTGCAGAACCCTCGCTTTGTTCTGCTAATTTCTTAACCTCCCTATACTCCTTACAGGGTGACTGGCCCTTAGCTGATGTCCTCCCTCCACCAACTCTGTAGTCTGGAGGAGGAGGCACCCCTGGTGCTATAGTATTTATTTGCAGTTCCAGTGAGAAGTTTATCTACACTCATCTTCGCCATGAATGTCACAATAATTTTGGGATCTTAGTGATCTATTTGATTAATTAATTTTTCCTGATTGAGGATTTTTCTCATCCACACAAGCTCAAAATTATACATATAGGCTCAAATATATACATACACCCTGACTAATGATTGTTAGAAATTCTGGCTTACCAAGCTGCAGAAGAACCGTATGCTTTTTATCCCATCAGTAAGGTCCTTGGATAATTTTGGTGAGATAATTGACCACTATTCTTGCCACAGTTGCAGTTCATTTTAAATCAGCTGATTTCTGATCATGAACTTTGTGTTTAAATATTGCGAACAAATTGTCATATGGGTACAAAATTGCTTTGGGAAAGCCATTCC
Source organism: Anableps anableps (assembly GCA_014839685.1). Taxonomy (NCBI): domain Eukaryota; kingdom Metazoa; phylum Chordata; class Actinopteri; order Cyprinodontiformes; family Anablepidae; genus Anableps; species Anableps anableps. The sequence goes on along the minus strand of CM026068.1, from coordinate 8,423,706 downwards.
AAAAGCCTAATATTAATCTGCTTCATAGATTCAAAAACCAGTTTTGATCTGTGTTTGGGATCATTTTGTCTAAGTTTCAGCATTCTAGCTGTTGACTTGAGAAGAATTTGCAAGTAAGCCACTGTCTTCATCATTCCACCCACTTTGTGTGATTTAGCAGCATTACTTTGTCCCCCGATGATGCAAATTTAAAATTTGCTTTGTGTTGATACAATTTTACAGTTGTTACTCCATATCTACCTAATGCCTCTTATTTAATTTGTAGGAGAGTAAAAAGTGGCAAATAACAAAAATAAATTATCACACTGGACTGCTTTATTCAGGCCAATGTTGGAAGGTTCTTAGCATAACTGCTTTGTAAAAAAGTTCCATAGTCACACAAATCTCTCAGAACCCCCAACTCTCACAATGAGCGGGGCATATTTGTACTACAGCTTGTCTACTTTATGTGTGTGTAGAGTTCCTTCCTGACTTTTCAGGACAGAGTGACCTAGTGCAATTGTATAAACACACCCCTTTCCTTCTGATAAAAACATGCCTTAGGGCAAAACAGCTGAATAACATAATTATTACCAAAAATAATATAATTATTATTTTACAGTTTCAACTACACATTGTCTCATTCCTGTAGACTTCTCTCACCACTGTCTTTGTTAGTATTTTAACAGATGCTTTTTTATTAAAGTGTTCAACCAGGTGACTTCATATAATCAGTATGCATAATCATGTCTATTTTTGAATCTTGCAACACCTTCTATTTTTAAAACATGCCTCTTCACAAAAGGGAGGTGTTGTAGAAGGAGAGAATGTGGGAACAGGAACCTGAGCATAACCATCATTTTCAGTATGAGAGTGGGGAAGGTTATTAAAAACATCAGCTCTTTGAGATGAGTTGGGACTCTATCTGAACTGCACTGCACAGCTTGCTGCCACAGGTATAAAACTTTCAGTTCATTTCCCAACTCACTGGGGGTCAAGGTTAAGCATTTTTTCTTTCTTTCTTCATACTGTGAAAAAAAAGTCTGATCCTTGAGAATTTTTTTGATTTAAAAAAAACTTTTAACTTGGATAAAACTGAACTTTTTCCCCCCATATTTACTATTTGAAGAGTCCCACATTTGACAAGGATTTCCAGTTAATGATTTGCAGCTTGTGGATGGTTCCGGAGAGAGGATGAAACAGTGTGGGCCTTGTTGCATCTTTCCTTATGGTCTGCTTAGTGTTCTCATTTACGAGGTGTGAGAGATCATTTGCCTTGTCACATCATAAGATGTGACATTAGAAGCCTGCATATACGCTAATATAGCCTGCATATACGCTGTTACAGGACAATGATCATCAATTGCAGTCAATTGGATGCTTGTGAAGTGACATGCAGTGACTTCATAGTTCAGTCTCTTCAAGATGCGTAATTTGCAAAACATCTGACACTCAGAGGTTTGGTCTTCTTGTTGCCAGAACTACAAAGCTACTTTTTCTTAAGCCAAGCTGTACTAAGGGTGGCCCTTTGCTGACTAACATCCAAGTTGTCCAAAGACGTCTTGGGTAAAGTTCAGCTACATTTTGCTCTTAAACAGTGCATCCAGAAAATATTTACAGTGCCTCACGATTTCCACATTTTCTTTATGTTACAGCTTTATTCCAAATTGTATTAAATTAATCTCTTTCCTTGACATTCTACACAAAAATACCCCATAATGACAATGTGGAATTTTTTTGAGTGTTTTGCAAATTTATTAAAAATAGAAAACCAAGAAATCCCATTTATGCAAGTATTCACAGCCTTTGCTTAACACTTTCTTGATGAATCTCAAAATTGAGCCATTTCCTCTGATTATCATAACTAAGTTGAGATGGTTCTACAACTTAAACTGAGTCCACCGGTGGTAAATTCAGTTGATTGAACTTGATTTGGAAAGGCACACACCTGTCTATATAAGGCCCCACAGTTGACAGAGCATGTGAAAGTGCAAACACGAAGTATGAAATCAAAAGAACTGTCTGTAGACCTCCGAGACAGGATTGTTATGACGCACAAATCTGGCAAGGATATATATATATATATATATATATATATATATATATATATATATATATATATATATATATATATATATATATATATATATATATATATATATATATATATATAGGAGCAACCATGAGATTCAATACCCACCATGGAAAGAGGCTAGAGGCTAAAATCAAGGTAACAAGGAGGGAAGTGAGGCAATTGTCAGTCAGGCAATCTCTTTGGCAATTGTCCAAAGAGGTGCAATCAAAAGACCAGTACCCAAGCGGTACAGCCAGATGCCCATACACTCGAAACAAAGGCTCCAAGCCTTGGCCAGTCAGGCAGGGTAATAACAACAGAGCAGAACCACCAAGGCTGGAGACCCAACAGTACTGGAAAGGCATATGGGAAAGGGAGGCGACCCACAACAGCAAAGAATGCACAGTGGCTAATCTCTCTACGAGATGACCACAGCAACCTCCCTGAGCAAGCCCCAGTAACTATCACAGTGGCAGATGTCCAAGAAAGAGTCTCAGATATGAAAAACTGGACAGATCCATGCCTACTGGCTAAAGAAACTCACTGCCCTCCATGAGCGACTGGCAGCTCAAATGAACCAGCTGCTACAAAGTGGGACTCACCCTGAATGGTTAACTGAAGGGCGCACAATCCTGATCCAGAAGGATCCCTCAAAGGGTTCGGTCCCATCCAACTATCGGCCAATAACCTGTCTCTCTACAACATGGAAGCTCATGTCAGGCATCATAGCAGCTAAGATAGGTGGGCACATGGATAAATACATGAGTACAGCACAGAAGGGCATCGGCATAAATACCAGAGGAGCCAAACACCAACTCCTGGTAGACCAAACAGTCGCCCGAGACTGCAAAACCCGACACACCAACCTGTGCACGGCTTGGATTGATTACAAGAAAGCCTATGACTCAATGCCACACACTTGGATCATTGAATGCTTAGAGATGTACAACATCAACAGGACTCTAAGAGCCTTCATTGCAGCCTCGATGGGGATGTGGAAAACCACCCTTGAAGCCAACTGCAAGCCAATTGCACAAGTGTCCATCAAATGTGGCATATACCAAGGAGACGCTCTGTCCCCACTGCTGTTCTGCATAGGTCTGAACCCCCTCAGCCAAGTCATCAACAAGACTGGCTACGGATACCGACTCAAGAACGGAGCCACCATCAGTCACCTCCTCTACATGGATGACATCAAGCTGTACGCTAAGAGCAAACGAGACATCGACTCACTGATCCACACCACCAGGATCTACAGCACTGACATTGGGATGTCATTCGGACTAGAGAAGTGTGGTCGGATGATTACACAGAGAGGGAAGGTCATCCACACAGAAGGGGTCTCACTCCCGGAGGGAACAATAGCAGACATTGAGGACAGTTACAAGTACCTGGGAATACCACAAGCAAATGGCAGCCTCGATGAGGTCACAAGGAAAGGAGCCACAGCCAAATACCTCCAACGAGTAAGGCAAGTCCTGAGAAGCCAGCTCAATGGCAAGAACAAGATCCATGCGATAAACAGCTATGCCTTGCCAGTAATCAGATACCCTGCAGGAATAATAAGCTGGCCAAAGGAAGAGATAAAGACCATGGATGTTAAAACTCGGAAACTACTAACCATGCATGGAGGGTTCCACCCTAAATCCAGCATCCTGAGACTATACGCGAGCCGTAAGGACGGAGGCAGAGGACTAGCGAGTGTGAGAGCCACTGTCCAGGATGAAACATCCAAGATCCATAAATACATCAAGGTCAAAGCCTCAACCGACGATGTGCTCAGCGAATGTCTCAAACAATGGGGACCAGAGGATGAGGTGCTGGAGGAACCATCATGGGAGGATAAGCCCCTACATGGGATGTACCACTGACAAATAACTGAAGTGGCTGATATCAGGAAATCCTACCAATGGCTGGAAAAAGCTGGACTCAAGGACAGCACAGAGGCACTCATCCTGGCTGCACAGGAACAGGCCCTAAACACCAGAGCAATAGAGGCTCAGATCTATCACACCAGACAAGATCCAAGGTGTAGATTGTGCAAGGAGGCCCCTGAGACAGTCCAACACATAACAGCAGGGTGCAAGATGCTGGCAGGGAAAGCGTACATGGAACGTCATAACCAAGTGGCGGGCATAGTGTACAGAAACATCTGTGCAGGATATGGACTGGAAGCCCCGAGATCAAAGTGGGGCACACCCCCAAAGGTGGTGGAGAATGACCGAGCTAAGATCCTGTGGGACTTCCAGATCCAGACAGACAAAATGGTAATGGCGAATCAACCGCACATCGTGGTGGTGGATAAACAACAGAGGAAAGCCGTTGTGGTGGATGTAGCAATACCAAGCGATTGCAACATCAGGAAAAAGGAACACAAGAAACTGGAGAAATACCAGGGCCTCAGAGAGGAACTGGAGAAGGCCTGGAAGGTGAAGACCACAGTGGTGCCTGTGGTCATCGGGGCCCTCGGGGCAGTCACCCCAAACCTGGAGCAGTGGCTAAAACAGATCCCAGGAACAACATCAGACATCTCAGTCCAGAAATGTGCAGTTCTCGGCACAGCCAAGATACTACACAGAACCCTCAAGCTCCCAGGCCTCTGGTAGAGGACCCAAGCTCAGAGGTTGAGAAAGACCACCCGTGGAGGGTGAGAAGGGAATGAATATATATATATATATATATATATATATATATATATATATATATATATATATATATATATAAAACAATAAATGTGGTCTAAATTTAGCTGGTGATATTTAGATCTAAATATTGTGTTTGTGTGGTGTGTGCACATGAAAACTGCAGTTAAATTAAGATTTAACTGCAGTTTGCATGTGACTTCATTGCGAATTTGTTCAAATTTCTGTTTCTAAAATGTTTTCTATATGTTTTCTTCCTTTTTGAACAATTTTAATATTATAAAAGACAACAAATGCATGATACCAACAGATGGAACTTTGCAGAAAGTTGTGAAGTGTTATTTAGCTCCTTAAGAGCCATATTCCTGTTTCCAAGATTTAACACTGCATAACTTTTTCAATGTTCACATTTTTGGCAGGTTTATGAATGCTAGGTAAAGAGACTCTTGTAAAAGGCTAGATCCCACAATGTCCACAGAGGTTCATTTTCAGTAAATTTGGAAAGCTGAGCAATATATTTGTCACTTAAGCTTTCTCCCCGCCTTAGTAAGGAAAGAAGCAAATCATTTGGGAGCTTTACAGATCAACAAGTAAAGTGTTGTGGTGCTTGTAATTCAGCCCGGTCCCTCTCTGTGGAGGCAAAACAACATTCTCTGTTGATAAATAGTTTAACAGCCAGCTCCGAAGCACATCAATGCTGTTCACTCATGGCTTACTGGCCATCCATAGAAGAAGCTCAGCTATTCAGAAAACATTTGAGGAGCCAACATTTTTTCATTTACCTCTGTCTAACAATCAGGCAGTTTTGGTAAAAGCTAACAGCCTGATGTAACATTACATTGTGAAATATGCAGAAATATACAAATATATATCTGTTATCTTGAATCAGTCAGCTCAACCTGACTGACCCAGAAAAGATATTTCTTTTGATGAAGGGACCAGATGGCACATGGGGTGGGCAGGTCATTGTCTGGCTGTAACGCAACAGGAGGCAACAGGACAAGGAAGAAGAGGAAGTGTCCTAATGCCTACATGTCCAGACATCTCAAGGAGAGAGGTGATATGAAAATATATATCAGTTCCCACAGACCTGTGGTGTGACAGTCACCACCAGTGGATTTAGTTACCCAGAAAAGAACAAGAGTGTAGCCACTGCAATCAGCAAGAGGTGCAAAGAGAGCAGCATTTCCTCACCTCCTGCCAACTGTAATAACACACACAGACACACACACCCAAATCCTTCATAGACATGGACAATACCCACAAACTCCCATATCTGCTGGGAAAAATCAAACAGTGTGCTAAGACAGCTGCTCGCTTTATGAGCTCCTGTGACTCCAAAAGAATGTCCTACACAAAACAAACACTGTCATAAAATCTATTGCACTGCCATACACTGTAATGTTCAATAATACAGTAAGTCTAAAACAGAAAAGAAAAAGAAAATTGGTCATTTTAATTTGTAGTTTTATCTTTTCTCTAGAAAATAAACCTATATATTTGAAAAAAGCAAATTTTAAGACGAAAAAGAGAGATGTGTCAAATGAGCTTGTGCAGAAACATAAATGGCTGCAACATCTAGGAGACAGATAAAATATTCAGGCAGTTCACTGTGGGCTGCTTATCAGTATGACAGTATATCAAGGTTAATAAAAAGTTGCAACTTTAAAAGCCTCAAAGTTTTCCCTCATACAGTTTCTAAAGTTTAAAGTGCATTTAATGGAGTCCTATTTTGTTCTTTTTTAATGAATAACCAAAGAAACAAAACTTAAAACACAAGCCATCTACTGTATACTCACTGTGAATGCGGACTTGTGCTGGACCAGCTCATTATATGCCTGTAAATGCTGAAATTTTTTTTTTTGGTCTCTGAAGAAAACCTTTAGTTTAACCCAGCCAGTCTAGTAGTGGTGAGTGGCATGGTGAAAATGTCAGCTTCAATTCTGTTCACATTTAAACACAATCATGTTTTTATTGCTGTCTCTCTATATAAAAACCCGGCCCTTAAATTAACTGAGCAATAAAGCCAAATGCCTTTTCTAAAATAGATTTTATTCAGTTTAGTCAATTTATCTAACATGTATTGAAAAAAGGTGAAATACCTAAGACTTGAAGAAAATCAGTTTCATTCTGTTTTGCCTAAGTTAGAAAATGTATTGCAATAGGATAAAGATAAAGAAAAAACAGCACCGAGGTAAAATGCACTCTTGATGCATAAAAGCCTGTACATAAAAATCATGGAACAGCAATGGGCAGAATGCTATGCACAGGTCGTCACACCTTTTTGTAAGAGAGGATGTCACAATTTTTATAGTGACAGGCTGAATGAATGACTCCTGTTGAAAAGGGCTAACTTTGATTCTGCTTCCTTCAGTAATGTCTTCCTCGCTTAAGAGTTTTGTTGTTAGCTACAATTCTTAGCGCTTAGGTAATGTAAGCTCACTGATTGAAAAAACAAGATTAAATTTTGAGTTTCCAATCAGCCAGTTATTGTTAGGGCCAAACGACATGAAAAAACAATCAACCACATTTACCAGCTTAAGACTCAGAGGATTTCTAGTTTTAATCCTTTATGAGCTCCTTTATATCATCTCATTACCTATAAACTCCAGAAAATTAAAAAATAAAATAAAATAAAATTAAGCATGAGTTTTTGCATAAAACTAGAAGCATGGCCTGGTTAGTACAGCAAAAATATTTTCAAATATCTGATTCATGATTGGCACTTTTCAAATGTATGGTATGGCATAGTGCTAAACAAATGAGGTTTTTAAAAGTTTTTCACGTTAAATCACGCCCCACTGTAGAGTTGCAGATTAAACATCTCAACATGCATGGGAAAAATGGCACATATTTCCAATAATACTTCATGTTGTTTTTGACTGCTTCCGCCCCTGCAGTCAAGTTGTATCCCCTTACCTGTTTTGTCTGGAAATGTTATGTTGGCACTTTCTGTTTGTGCAAACCTTTAGAGTTTGCTGTTAGTAATTATGCCAGAGTTACAGCATGTTAACAGTTTTTGTCGTTGGAAATCAGATGCTGATTCTTAGTAGTGCTTTGTATGAATCTCAGAAATTTTAACCTTTTATTCATCTGTGGTTTACATAAATCTAAATTTTTAACATATTTTCTACTCTGCCACTGAGTTGATTACTTTGCTTTAAAGCAGGGGTGGGGAACATTTTGTTTCCAGTGGCCCGTATTGACTCAGTTAAAGCAATCAAAGGACCTCACACGGAATCCCAGGCACCAGTGTTGGAAGACCTAGGCTTTCTCCTTCCTTTTCAGAGAAGACAAATATGTACCATAGTTAGTTGTTTGGTCAAAAATGTTGCTTTAAACTAGAACTGTAGTAAATGATTATTTTAGTAATCGAATAATCTATTGATTATTCTGACGATTAATTGAGTAATCGAATAAAAAATTTGTCCTTTTACTAGCTTAAGTAGTAGCTATTTAAGCTAGTAAAAGAAATACATGAAAGAGAAAATTCTAGTTATAAACAACTCAGTTCCTTTTTTAATAAGAAAACATTTTATCGCTTAAAATGCAATATGATTCAAACATCAATTTTAGTCTCAAATTTAAAATGGATATGTCTAATCTTTTTTTTCATGTCATTTCTCTTCTTGATCTGCAAGTGCATGTAACGTTAACCAAAGAGTCTTTACAGAGTCTGTACATGTATAACATGCCAGACTCTGTACTAATAATCACAGATAAAAGTAAGTCTTTTGTGAAGGGAACAAGAACATCGCCTGTCAGCAGCCACAAACAAGCTCAATGCATGTAGCGGATGTTTCCTGCTGAGGTGTTCAAGGAGGGAGCATTGAGGACATGCTATTGTGAAACGCCAATTCCATTTTGTAGTACACAAACTGAGCTGTGTTATCTGTTCAATTTAGTTTAAAGTGCTCCCACACTTTTTGTCTCTTTAATGGTGGTGCTTTCTTCGACATATTTTTTTCCACGTGTGCATAAAGAGCTACAGAGTTACCAAAGTTGGATCAGAACTGATTTATGCTGCAGCAGGACATATATATGACTATGCTTGTCTCTGTGAAAGCAGTTTTATTTTGGGAGGCAATACATATCTCTAATTAGTTCCTTGCTCCCCTGTACTGTGGACCATGTGACAGTATGATTTGTTGTTGATCTAAACTGAGGTATGAGCAATGTTGTTCTCTTGTCTGATCAGACATTTTCACGCAAACACACATCAAATATATATTTGCAACACTCGCTCTTCTTCTCTGCACACGCTCCTCTCAGCTTGGCTCATTCTCTTCTTTGGAACGGAGAGGAGGGAGACAACTGAGCAAGCCCCGAGCCTGTTTACCTTTCTGTCCTCTAGGACACACCTACAGAGACTGCATAGCTGCATCTGAGCCATTTATTGTAGACATACTGCCACTAGTCATGAAAAACGTGTGGGTGATAAGAGGCCCACAACAGCTTGTGTGAAAATGCCATGACATTGAGGGCGATGCACAACAGCCTGAAATCCCAACGTAAATAGCTGTGAATATGTCTTTGATTATGTGTGTTTCTCTGTACATCTTCATGAGTCGGTGAGGCAGAAGACAGGCCATATCTTCATAGAGGTAAAATAAACCCATGGTAGGAAATTTAATCCATTGTAGGGAAACTTAGACCAATGTGAGAATGGGAGGATTAATTGAGTTTTAAGTACACAAACTAATCTGTTATAGAGAGTGGGACATTAAGATAAAGAAGAAAGAACAGCTGCGATGACCAACATTAATAACAAATGGCAGCAATGTAACAAAAGAAAATAAAGTTATGAGTGCCGCTATCATTCATACCTTCCGAACTTTTCCACAATTTTTCAAGTTTGAGCCACAAATTCCAATGTATTTTCTTTGAATTTTATATAAGAGACCAAAACAAAGTAGTGTGTTTCTTAAGTGGAAGAAAAAGCCTAGTTGTAATTTTTTTTTTTTTTTTTTTTTTTTATAAATCCAAATTTTAAATGTGTGGTGTGGATTTGTATTCAGCTTTCTTTACCTTGATACCACTAAATAAAATCCAGTCCAACTGCCTTTTTGCCTAATTAATAAACAGTGCATGTGAGTATAAATAAATCCCAGTTTAAATCCAGCTGTTTTGTGAAGGCTTCAGATGTTTGTTAGAGAATAATTATAAAGTAAATGAAGTAAATTAATCACTGAATAAACAGCATAAAGATGACCAAGAAAAACACCAGACAGGTAAGGGGAAAAGGTTTTGGAAAAGCTTTAGCAGGTTTAGCTTTCAAAACAGTATACTAAGCTTTGAACCCCTCATGGACCACTGTTCAATCCACTGTGCTGAAATGGAAAGACTGTAGCATAACTACAAACCTACAAAGACATATCTGCCAGTCTAAACTGACAGGATGTGGAAGGAGAGCATTAATCAGAAAAGCAGCCAAGATGAGCACGGTAACTCTGGAGGAGCTAGAAAGACCGTTCAAGTAGGACAATCTGTTGACAGGAGAAGTGTTCGTCGGTCACTACACAGATCTTTATGGTAGAGTGATAAGAAGAAAGCCGGTGCTCCAAGGAAAGCCATATGTAGTCCTATTTGTGGTTTAGCATAACCCCAGTAGGGGACACAGCAAACATGTGAAACAAGATGCTCTGCTCAGACGGGTCCAAAAGTGAACTTTTCTACATGCAAAGCTCTGTGTGGAAGAAAACTAAAGACTGAACATACCATCATCATGGTGAAATATGGTGGTTGCTGCATTATTCTCTCATGATGCTTTTCTTCAGAAGGGACAGTGAAGATTTTGAAAACCATGTAGCCTTTTCCTTTCACTCGTCAAATATACATCACTTTCTGCTAAGCTCACATCAGTTCTAATTAAAATACACTGAAGCTTGTGGTTGGAATGCTACACAAATTTGGAATGGTTAAATACTTTTGCAAGGCACCGAAAGTGTATTGTGCCAGACATAAGTGAAACTTAAAATATGTTCAAAACTAGAGTGAAGTCGTAATTGCTGAAGCAATTGGTGTTTTTGTCACATCAGAAGAACCATATGTTCTACAGAAACTGAATCTATTTTCATATTTATTTTTGCAAATTTTCTGTCATCAGAACTGAAGGATATAATTTGCATTTATGAGTTATGCCATTGTATTTCTGATACTTCTTATTTCAGTCCTTTTCTAAAGTTTTTACACACTTTGGGACCAGCTCCTTGTAAGCCACGTTTCACATTCCAACATATAATTCACGATCAATTTTAAAATCAGGCAGTATGACACAGGTTCTGAAAGGGTTTGTCATGGCATGGCCTTTCCACAGCAATTTTCCTGCAATCACAGGAAATCAGCAAGGTGGTGTACTCTAAAAAAAAAAAAAAAAAAAAAAAAAAGAAAACCTTGTTGTCACTGGTGCACCTGACCCAACATATCATCTGTTAATATTCTTTCTTTTTTTCACATATTCTGTTAACTGTGGTGGAAAACACAGTGGGTTGGCCAATCTGCTCCTCCAAATATGACACCCATAATACCATGCTCTCAAAAAGAAATACTTCAACTCTGAAGCCTTCTTCAAAAAATGTTTGTCATTTCAGTTATTACCTTAGATTGTGGCCTTCTTTTAAATAGGGCCATTCACTAAAAGTTTTCCTCTTTTGCAGAGAGCAACTTGAACTTTCTGTACTTTCTTTAGTGGTGGACTTCTATAAAGTTTTTAAAAGATGTGCCTGCACAGATATTGTCGTGCATCTTAAATGCAGTGTTTTTGAAAGTGGGCTCCGACAGATGGAGATTAGGTCATTCTTTTAGTTCCTAGGTGGCTCAGCTCTTTACTTAATTGGAGATGCATCCTTATGAGATACTGAACGAGCTCGCATCTGAAGATGAGAAATACAGCTGATCACTAACTTTTAGTGGAAAGAAGGAAATCAGCCTTAATCCTCCAGTGAAGCTATGTTGGGGAAAATGTCTCAGTATTAAGGTCAATGCACAAACTTAAAAATACAGACAAATTCATGAGTATCCCTAGTAAATATGAATAATAAGTCTTAAAATAAATACATTCTTTGTCACAGTAGCATAAGCTTACACATAATAATGTAGAAAAACAAAATCAGTAATGAAACAAGTTTTGGTACTTCCATGTAGATGTTTTCTCGAACCTGTTGGTATCACAGCGTTTCGTCTTTTCCAGATCATTTCACACTTTTGGTGCTTACAGATGGAGGATCTTTGCACAATTGCTCTAAGTCATCCAGAGTCTTGGGCCCCATGGTTTCTTCTCTTGAGCTTTTCCCACAGGTTTATAGAATTTCAATAGAAAATATGATATTATTAAAAAATATTTTAAAGGAAAACATGTTTGAATCAGAATGGTCATAATCCGAGTTAGAGAAAATATTTACACTTGGCTCCTATAATCTGTTGTCCCTGGATCAAGGTCATGACTTCATCCCTGGTTCCAGTTAAACTCCCAGCACACTTTAGCAGAATCAGTGTTGCTTTTATGATGGTAGAAATGTCTTTGTCTGACATCACTCTTAAGCAACCAGTTGTCACCTATATAGTAGAGCCTAATGGTTGATGTGGAAATCTAATGAGCCAAAGATGCCACTCTTTGCTTCATTCCTCTAACAGTGAGCTTTAAAGATTTTCTTCTTGGTTTACCTCTATTACCATACCGCTCAGTGTGTGGTGGCGAGATAAATGTGGCATCTTTGTTCAGTTGAGAGGCCAGTGGCTCAAAGAAATAGGCCTCTTTCTGATCTCATATTTACACGCCAGGGTGATAGTCAGAGATTATTAATTAGAACATAATAAATCTCTGATCAGCTTAAAAAAGTCGTGCATAAATTTATAAAAAATATTTTAAAAAAATGCTTTATTTATATTTTTAAGAGATTTTCAGCAACTTGTGTTGTCACTGGTTGTTTTTTTCTCAATTCGAGATTTTATTATTTACCAATAAATAAATATACTCCAATAAGAGGTTGATTTTTCCCCCAAGGATTTCAGTGTGAGATTATGTTACTGCAATAAAAGATGAATTTACTTTCTTACCAGGATTGCCAATTATTTTTAAATACACTGCCAACTGGGAACCCAGATTTTCTGATTTCTGCTTTGAGAATGTTGAAGAAATTGCACAAAAATATCTTTAGAGAACATGCTAGTTGAAATTTTTCTATTAAAATAAAAAGATAATGGATGCAAAATTAGATTGTTTAAACATATTTTAAAAATGACTTTCTCTTCAAAAGCCATAAAAATTATTCCATCCAAAACAGAAATCTACAAAAAATCTGACAAATTATCTACTCCGTTAAAAAAATACTGATTGTTAATTGTTCTAAATTTGACAATAATGCAGCATTTTATTTCTGTTATACCAACGAGGGTGATAGTGTTGTAAAAAAATACAGTGTGGATTCTGGGTACATCTTTGTAAGAAACTGTTCTGTTTTCCACTCTATGTTTTATTCTATTCTTTTCACTCCATGTGAAAATCTTTGACTCAGTTTACAAGACCCTTTTCTTGCATTCTTATCATGATAGATATGCTGTCCATTGTGCCTGAAGCAGTGCAATTCTGTGATTGCAATCTCAGATAAAGAGCCCTTATTCCCGAGTTGCTGTTTTTTTCAGTTGTGCAACTTATTTTCCCCTCAGATATATCATTGTTCTCTTTTAGCAAAGTGTCCCTCAAGGCTCTAACTGAAGGGATAATGAACCCTTTGGCCACTTCCTAGCCCATCAGATTCATGCTCCTTAGCAGCCACTTATGTGTCTTTTTTTTTTTTTTTTTTTTTCCAAAGAAAAATCTAGATGGAAACCAATTAATTACAAAGCAAGTGATGCAGGCTCTCAAAGTCTGGATCTCTGTCCAAGTGATTGAAAGAGCCCGTTCTGAGCTGACCTCGCACCGCTGTTTCTGCTGTCTGCTCCTTCATAAATATGCTCTTTACAACTGCAGATGCTCTTTACTCTCCAAGTGCTTTTTGCATTGTAAACAAACATTACAGTAGCTGGGGATAAAAGTACTGCATCTGTCATCCTGAGATAAAAGTCAAAGCATTTTCTTTAAAAGAAGACACAAATGTACCAAAATGAAAAAAAAACAGTGTGTGTTGGTTCCAATTAGCTCTTAGCTTCGTATAGTAAGCCTGTTTTCCTCTTGAAGAGTGATGCTGTTGAAATGCTTCACATGTATTCTCTCAAATGCTTTTCATGTGTGTTTTATAACTGAAAAATTAACAAATCCAAGCCTGTAGTTTGAATTGTAAGAAATGTGTCCATTGCTGTTAGTAAACCACAATGTCCAGAGGGGAGGGAATGCCTTGATTTTACCAAAAAAAAAAACGCACCACAGAGCACCACAGGAAGTCATTTCTGCCTGTAGCCATCAGACTTTACAATGCCCAACTCTGAGTGACTTAAATCAAATTTTTCTCTGGACTCATTTATAGATTTATTAACAGATTAACAATTAACATATTTTGCATGTACATGCTTGGTATTTTATTTATTTATTATTCATTTACTATTTATAATCAGTCATTTAAACTACTTACAACATCACACATGGGTATATATATATATATATATATATATATATATATATATATATATATATATATATATATATATATATATATATATATATATATATATATATATATATATGCTATAAATTTCTGTCGCTTATGGTTATATTTGCATTATGAATATTTGACACCTTGGATGAAGTAGCTTGTCAACTAATAAGTAATCTCCGCTTAGGGCTCAATAAAGTACATTCTATTCTATTAAACCCCATTGTGCACATTGTTAAACCCACACGGGTTCATTAAAAAGGGAGTGCCATAAAGCAGACTGCCTGTAGGGGTTGACAGAGTGGGATGCCCTTTGTAATAACAGGATCTGGGGCATGTAGACTGTTGATAGCTCCCTACCCTGAAACAAGCATGCACATCTGTGTCTCATAAACCATTTGCAGTTCTTTTCTTCCTCTCTCGCACTCTCAGCGATTTCAACTTTCTCTCACTACCCTTCTTGCTCTTCTTCTCTCCTTACATTGTTGTGCTATAAATAGGGAACAAAGCCTCTAGAGGATGTAAACTGGATAGAGGGGTACAAGGAAACAGCAACACCCTCTACGGGTAGGAGAAGTTGATGGATAAAGAGAAAACAATGAGTGAAGAACTGAGGACATGAGGACAAAGATCAGGGATTTGGAATGATGTTGAAAAAAAACATATACTGCACACACTAGAAACAAAAGAGATGAAGATGAATTGAAGTTAAACAGTGTCACACAGAAAAACAACAGGAGAGAGAAGGAAGATTGGTGACACTGGAGACTGCAGCTCCGAATCTATTTTCAGGCATGTCCTGTTGAGTAAGAAAGCAAAGACAATGAATTCAGATGGGACCTGATTCTTCAGTGTCCTCCAGTTACTCTAGCCTCCATGCTCCTAATGTGCCTGCATGGTCACAGTGCTTTTCTCTGCAAATAATAGAAAGACAATGAATGAAGATTGAAATCTTACAAAAGCAAATATGCAAATTGTGCTGAAATGAAATGTAAATTGTATTTTTCCAACAGCTGTTTTAATTAAAATAAAAAAAAAGTTGTGTATTAAGTTTAAACATTTTTTGCTTTTTGTTTTATGGATTTGTTTTTGAATAGAAACATGACAAAGTTGCTTTGGTCAATGTGGACAAGACTCTGGATCAATACACCCTTTGCCAATTTGTACAGCTATTTGATACCCATCCATTGACATTTTATCGCAGCCTAGTTCCATTTTATACCTACAAAAAATACTATTTCCTATCATTGTACTTAACAAATGCATATTAGTTTATTGCTCTTTATGTAAATAAAGAAATATAAAAAGTTGAAAATCTGATGTGCACTTTTATTTAACTGTATTTTATTTTCTAAACATTTTATAATGCTACTCACTTCCACTGATTAGGGTTCTAAACCCTGTATGGACCACCTGACTCTTGAAAAGTCATATCACGATCGCTGATAAAACTAAAATAACTATAAGTGACTTTCTGCTGAAAATTTTGATTAATTCAGGCCACAGAAACACATTTTACCAATGTAGAGTATGAAGCGATGATAGAAAATTGCAATTGATTATATTGATTCATATGTTCACGTATCAGTGCTGGTGGTCCTTTACTGTGATTTCTAGACTTTCCACCAGTGGGCCTTTTAAAACCTTGTGCTTCAGTTTCACCACATTTAAAGAGTTAGCTCAGTGAGCATGATTTACATCTTGTGACATTGCAACCACAAACTTTGGGGAATTTTGTAAGACAAAGTAATCCATATTGACCTTTACGGGCTTCATTCAAAAAGCTATGTGTGGAAGAAAATTAAGGCCACACATCGTCCTTAAAACACAAGCCAAAATGAAGAAACATGCCTAAAGTTAAATGCAGGACAAACTTGGATGAAAACCAGGTAAAGACAGCAAAATATTTCAAATGTAACTAACCCCCCATGATAGCAAAACCACACCCCAATCAAATTTGGAAAAATTGCACCAAAGTGGTTGGAGCCAAGAGGTACTGAGTACAGCCAAGTGTGGGGATGAGGGGAGGGGGTAAATGGAGCTGTTGTCAGGACAAGAGAAGCACTGTTGCCAACTTATCCACTTTGTCACTATATTTAGTGACTTTTCAGACCCTCTAGTGACTTGACTTTTTATCAAAACAAAAAACACAAGTGACAAATCTAGCAACTTTTTTTCTGTGTTATTCAGTCCTCTAGGATGTTGCAATGTTTTTTTGTGATTGTTTTGGCCTAAAATTACTGATTTTACGGCAGCTTTTTCAAAAAGTTGTGATCAAAGTTGCAAATTTTTTTAAGCTTTATTTTTGCCATAACATGGTCTTACAAAAAAGTTGAAATTACTGCAAATAACCTTTTCTCTCCTTCTCTTTTTCTCATCAAGTTATAATCCCTGAGAAGACCCTGCATCGTCCTGCTGCTGGCCCATGGTCTAATGTCTCCTCCCCGACTCTTTCTTTTGTGACAATAAAGATTTCTTTTACATATGTGGAAAGCAATAGTGAGCACAACCTCTGTACATAAATTAAAGAGGATTGGGTTTATTCCTGGCATTAACTTACTTGCATGGGATGTAAAATAGGTATACACAGTATAAGCAAATCCTGCAGCACATCTCAAAATGTTTTTTGCAAAACAAAGGGGGAAAAAGGGCAATTTCTTACCGTTTAGCGTCACACATGCCTGATCTTCCTCATCTTGCAGGTTTGGCTTTCAAGGGACGTCGTGAAACAGTAAGTTAAATTGGAAGGGGGCTAAAGTGATTGGTCAAAATTCAGCTGAGATGCAGTGACTGGACAGGAAAAAAAAGAAATACAGAAATGTTAAGGTGATTGGTCAGATTTGTGGAAAAGTTGCGATGATCGGTGAAAATAACAAGTCCATGCAAAATTTGTGAATGATGAATGAATTTGCATTACTAGTTAAGATCGCAACCTCAACTTTCTGGAGGGACTGGTTGTTGGAGACTTTTATGGCGACATGTGAAGGCAGCTCTGCAACTTTGCTCTGTCCTGTGAGAGAACAGAGTTGTGCTGTGTGCCCCTCCCGCCTTCTAAGCACTGCAGCCAGTCTTACACAGATGAACGTCCTGCAGCATAAATGCAGCAGTCAGAGCAGATTAGACCTATTCCACTCTGTGTCAACACTGCAAATAAATCACACATGTGCAAAGCAGAGAAATTCTATCAATCAATGTTCGCCATGCTCACTATTCCACCTTCTGACTCGCCTCAGTATAGAACGTGGTGCTGAGTAACGAAAAGCTGTACCGCGTGACATAAAGCTGAGCCATTTTAAGCAATAGGAGAATTCAACCTCTTAGGTTCCATTCAACCTAAGGAGGCCAGCACTGTGATGGTTATAGGAAATTATTACAGAACTAAACAAATGTACACAAAAATGTCAAAATTTGCACAGAAACATAAAGATAGAACCCTAAATAACCTGTTTAGACAGTTTATCAACCAAAAAAATGTTGATTTGGGGGTTTGTTACACTTTAAGATGGCAACAGAGGTTCAGCCTAACAACAATAAACACACCCAGAGCGACAATTGAATGGTTAGAGTTTTGTGCTATTACAGATCATTAAACATCCAGATCTAAACTAAATTGGGAATCTGAGCATATGCTGTTCACATATGATCTTCATCAAATCTGACTGAGGTTGAGCTATTTAGCCATAAAGATAAAAGATTCTTGTATAAGCTTGAGTTGGATTAATACAAATAATAATAAAAAAAAACATTCAAATTTGAGGTAGTAATGTGTAAAGGTTTAAGAGGTAAGAATAGTTTTGTAAATTAACTTATTGCATTAAAGGCAATAAAACCATTGACAGTCATTACCTAGCCAATGAAAAGTATGGTTTCTTAATTAGGTGTCTGATAATAAAATCACCTGTCTTGAAGCAAAGATTGCTCTGTGGGACAGAGGAAGGCAGGCAGAAATCGTTTATTGTAGCCTGACCTTAGAGACCTGGCTTTCCTCCAGGGCCACAGCTCCCACTGAGACATAATTACAATGCCACACAGCCCTCAAACAGTCATATCTGATTCCAGATTAAGCACTTTGACGCACCTAATTGAAATGAGAATTTTCTTTGAAAATGAGCCTGGCTTGTCTTACCTTCAATGAAAACAGCAACGCCAGAAAGTCACAATGAATATCTGAAATCAAGCAATGATTCCAGACTCTGATAGGATGCTTACTCTAGCTGTCACAAGAGCTTAACCAATTACCTGCTAAATACAGGATGGATCACAGCAGGATAACCTGGGGGAGTCACAGACAGGGCTTGTGGCTATAAACAAGCAGGGTGTAAGGTTGAAGAGGTTATTTTACCCATTTTCCCTGTTAGAACACACCAGCTATGTGTGGTCACACCTGTGGGCATTTGTTCTCATTGGACTGGATCACAACAGGGAAAAATATCAACGTTATTGTACCATTCCTTGCCTCCTCTCCTTTAGCTGAGCCCTTTTTCCCTAATTTGTTCCTGCTTGCAAACCTTTTCGATGGATGGCTTTCTCTATCTCAAACCTTTTATTCCACAGCAGTGAGACGTGACTGAGATCTGTTGCAGTCAGATCAGTTGAAGAGATCCTGTGTTGAATAAAACAAGAAAGAGAATCTCAGTGTGTGGCGGCGTACAAATTACTTTACTGCCATGGTTTTTGTTCTATGTGACAAGTGCTATGTGACAAACATGTATTGGCCCTTTAGGTTTTTTAGTGAGCTGTAATCCATCACTGCACTTATTTCGCTTTGATATTAGCAGCTACTGTAGTGTTTTTTATTGATTTATCATTGGTTCTTAAATAACAACACCAAAAGAAATAATATGCTGCTGCTTTATAAAGTAATATTTCTCTCTTTAGAGAATATTTTTGTCCTGTCTCTAAAGAGACTTTAGGGGTCCTTGGACACTTTTGCACTAACTTGTATTATTGTATTAACTGTATTATATGCTCATCAAAACATAAACTATGAAAAAAAATTTTAAAAATGCTTTATTCATGAAGATTAAAGATTTAAGATAAGAAGCCTGTCAAGGTCCTGTTGGAAGCATACTACAAATAAATCAAAACAGAACTCTGAGCTGCATTTGATACAGTGGATCATAACACCTGTTGACTGGAAAAGTGGATAAGGTTCTCTGGTTTTTTGAAAGAGTTAATGCGCAAAAGGGAAGATGGAAACACATTTGCCAAATAAGTTCTGATGTAGCAAACTTTCCCATCCACTGGTGGGTCTGTGCAGGGAACTTGGAAAAAGCACAGAGGAGAGGACTGTCAGCCTGGGGTGGTCGGGAAGAGGCACTCCAGGCTGGGATGGGAGCGGTGGAATATTTTGCATTTTTGGCTGGTTTTTTAAAACGGTGACGGGAAATTCTGAAGGCCATCCATCATTTTGATGGATTACAATTCACACACCTGACTACTTGGTGCAGACGTGCCGACCTTTTCAACTTTACGCACAGAGTACATCGCAGAGGTAACTAAGTCAATCAGTAATAATAATAATAAATCCCATCTGAGTATTATCTCTGACCTGGACTCTGAACTAAATGCATCTTGCTATCTGGGAGCTGAGAGTGTGTTAAAGAGTTATAGACAGGACAGGACGCATTAGAGTGTGTCTGGTGCATTCACTATGTGAATTCTCTGTTCAGGTTGTTGAATATTAATTAAACCGAATGACAATGAAATGCAATTGAATATGTCAGTATTTTCATTTTAAAAAATGACAGGTAAAAATAGATTATGACGGATTTTTTCTTTTGAATATGTCTGTCAAAATGATGGGCAACGAAAAAGTTTAGCACAATCTCTGGGTGGGATGCTCTCATCCACTGGTGGGTTACTAGAAGCACAAAACTCAGAAAAATTTCTACATCTTGGTTTTTTTACAGCCATGCGTAGCATCAACATCTGGCAAAATTACACTTTGCGTGGTCTGGTTAATTCGCTTGCCTAATTCGCATTTTCTTTTTTGCAACATTTTAAAAGTTCACTCAAAATTTGCATGAACCATTGGATGGAAACATGGCTAATGAAGCAAAAAACTTAAAGACATGAGAAGCCCAGATGTCATTATGGACTCAGAAAGTACATAAGTTCTACTGATAAATCAACCTACTAGCATTTTTTTTTTACATTTTTTTTTCTTTTTATTGTTTTCGTAGAAACATAAATTAACATGACAGACATACATAACACTACAGCCATCTAGATGAAGAGAAAATTGGCAACAAAAAAAGAAAGATACTCACTTGTATACTGCAAGTCAAGTTTCTTTGCATATTCAGCAACAAAACAACAAAGTGCTTTACATGATGAAAACATAAAGTGTACATTGCAGTGGCATAATAAAGGACAATGAAGAAAAGCTGTTCTACAGACTAAAATTAATGATGTTTCAGTTAATATTATAAATAGAACAATAAAAGGCAACTCTAAACAAATGGGTTATTAACCTGGATTTAAAAGAACTCAGGGTTTCAGCATGACTGCAGTTTGTTCCAGATTAGTGGAGCATAAAAACTGAATGCTGCCTTTTCATGATTGGTTCTGGGGATGCAGAGTAGAATTGAACCAGAAGACTTGAATCATCTGGAAGGTTGATGCAATTACAACAGATCTTTAATGTTATTTGGTGCTAAGCTATTCCATTTATAAACAAACAAAAGTATTTCAAAGTCTGTTGCGTTCTATCCTTCACATACAGCAACTGATTCCTGTTTGTGGTTTTACCCACTGGTCAAAAATGAGTTCAGCATTCGACCTGATTGTGGGCAGGTTTATTATCTAACATAATATCATAAAATGAAAAGTAATAAAAAGTGAGACCAGGTCATCTTTACGTAAACAGTCTAATTCAGGAATTCAGTTTTGACCAATATTTATCAAATTTAGTGTTCATATGTCTTAACAAAAAGAAGACTATTAGCATTTTAAATCTATTTCCAGAATAACAGTCTTCCTATTAAACCAGAACACTGAAAACTAGACCATGATTCCATGTTAAGTTATGTAACAGGGTGATTTTTCCAGTTTTACTGACCCCATTTCCACTAGATTAACTTTTTTTTTTTTTTTTTAATGTAGCTGATAGCTTTTTTTTCTCTTTACCGTTATATATTTCTGGTTGTAAAAAGGTTCCCAAAACTTATCTTTATAAGAGAATTATTTATTTATTTATTTTTATTGTATTAATTTAAAGATTTATTTTAAAAGATTCTCCTTTCTTGCTTTTCTTTTAGTATTCTGTTTCGAGCCGTTAAGTGCATTAGTTCTCGCGTGGTTTCCTATTATCACGAGAGTTGTAGCAGTACGTCTCCGTTGTGTCTCAATCATCGAGACAGCTACTGCTCACATCCAGGCTAGAATCAGAGATGCTACTGTAACTACCGCAGGTAGGCTTCAAACCATTGCAAGCCCTTCATCTAAAATTGAAGTTGCTGTTTCTTACTAATATGCCTCTCAACTTTTAGATGACTCCGTGTTTGTGCTGTCCATGATAAATTGTCAACCGTCAGTTGACAGTTTATCATAAAGGTGGGAACAGGTGAGTGTTTATTTTGTTTGTTTCTGGAGCTAGCATGCTAGCGCTAGCCTCAAGATTAGTGTATTGGGCTCTGTTAAATCAATGCTCCTGGTAATGTTTATTTTAATGTGCTTATAGTAAATATTAGAATCAAGCACTTATTCTTATACTAAATGTCACTGATGTTATTCATTTTACTATTTCTGAACACCTACATATGTATGGATCTGGATAATGAAAAATAAGCCTCTTGCAATAGTAGCTAGTTCTTAGCCTTAACACTGAAAAATTTATATTGAAGGTACATTGTAATGCTATTGCTGTATTGTGTGTTAAGGTGCAATATTAAGACCTTTAAATATTAGGAATGTTTAAAAGTACTCAAATAATGAGCTTGATTCTTTTTATATTTATATTGTGAATTTATGTTACTATAGTAAGGATGATTTAACATGTATTATATTATATATAGGATTATATGTATATGATGGTTTTTTGATATTGATAAAACCCAGAGTTATTATTGGGTCTGTGTCACACATGCCAGGTTCCTGTTTCCCATGTCTGTTAAGCTGACCAGACTGGATGGCGAGCTAACCCAAGTTCTGAACCAGGAGATCCGTTTGAATCCCTATAACTCCTCCAGAGCAGTAGGAGGCGCTTTAGCGTACGGTTACATTCTCATTCTCACTCTGGACAGTAAACTGGATCCTGCCAACAATCCTCTTACTCCACTCATCATGGAGTTGAACTTTTGAATTTTTGCCTTGGCTAAAAAAAGCATTTGCTGGGATTCCATCGAGTTGGAAACTGTCAAGTACTTACCTCTATATATCTGTAAATATTGTCAAATACAATTCACTCTTTTACATTATATGGTTGTCAGTGTGTGTTTTACAAAATACCGCTTCCCCCCCAGCAATCGAACAAGATCTTCTGAACTAGACTTATTAATACCCGTCCTATGTAAATAATATTTAGGATATATATGTTACAGTTAGCATAGAGAAAAAGCAGTGGTGGCCACAGTTCCACTAGTCTAAAATAGTGGAGCTAATTTTTCATTAAGTGCTTTAACGTCTTTGCTAACTTTGAAAACGCTTAGTGCACTTTGCTTCCCATAAATTAAATTTTCCAGATAAATTTATCAGCTAATTTACTGACTAAAGCCATCCTGTGGTCAATTAGGTAAAATTAGCAACAGAGTTAGCAATATTCAATAACTAAAAAAATGTAACCATGAGTGAAAGGTCTGTTCCAAAGATTAATTTCCTGAAGCATAAACCATATAGGTAGGTGTGCAATAAGAAATTACTATGTGTGAGTGTGATAGTAATTTGTATGAGTGATACACTATGTTGTAACACGTCATTGAGACATGGTGGGTATCAACATAGTTGAAATTAGCACTTTAGCATTAGCTTCCACAAGATACCATATTGGTATAGTCCTTTATTGTTAGTGGAACTAATGTTTATAATTAGTGCTTTAGGGTTAGTGCAACTAACTTTTTAGTTAGTGATGCCCACAACTGCCAAAAAGTGTCTTTATCAGTACTGTTTAATGTCATTTTAATTTTCTTTACCTTTGTTTCCTAATTTTTCATTTTTTTTTTTTTGTCAAAGCAGTTAAAATTGTCTTGTGCATGAACAGTGCTAGACAAATAGGCTTGTTGTACTTTGTTCTTATTCAGTCATCAGACTCGCCCTAAATTATACACCTGAAAATTCAGTACTTGAGTTCCAAGATCACGTACCATCAGTTTTAGTCATATGAATCTTAACTACTCCTCACATGAAAATTATTATAAATTTTATTCCTGCAGGAAAATATTCTCAGCATGCTCCCAAACTCTTGACATTTGAATCAAAATTAAAAAAAAAATCAAAAAAAAATCTTGAGTGCCCTGTTTTTAGTGAGCACCACTTATTAGCTAAATGGGTAAAAGGCCTAGGAGACATGGAATAGCTAGCCAGAGAAAAGATGGAAGTTTGAAGTGATGCAAGATATTAATATGCAAATTGATGAATAATTTTTGTCTTTTATGCCTTACATTTCTCATTGCTGGTTGTCCACTTGCAGCAATGCCTTTCACAAGTTAAATATGTACAGTAAGGCGGAGAGGGAAAGGAAATCCCTGAACAGAGAATTAGGGTTGAATAGTTCGTTTTGAGAAAACAATTTTTTTTTTTTGCTTTTAAGGCTGTTAATTAATTAGTCAGTATAAATTTTTTTCAGTGACCTTGTCTTGGATGCATTTGGATTATTTTGAGCTTCTGAGTCAGTATATTAAATTAAACCAGAACAGGCTGTCAGAGAAAATGTAAAAAAAAAAAAGGCTTATCATGTGGTAGTGTTGCAGTGGTTTTTGGATTTAGGTTTTAATCAGTGTTCTGTAAGTATCTAAGAAGATTGATCTTTTAAAAAAAACAAAACTGCAATTAGATACTAATTGATGACTCAAACTATTCACCAAACTCATGACCTTTTTTATTTCTTAAGTCTTGTTCTCCAAAATTGTCAAACCAAAGAATTGCGTAATATTTTTGTAATTAGGGTCCTTTCACAGTGGTATTAAGTGTATGCATTGTCAGCCAAATTTACTGCCCACTGTTAAGTACAGTAGAGGCTCTGTAAAGCCTGTTTCTCTTCTAAAGGACCTTAGAACCTTGTCAGAGATCTTTGCATCAGGAACTCTTCAAAACACTGGGAAATTTTAAATGAAATATGGGTGAGTTCTACCAGTAAACTGAAAATGTGTCTTTAACAGGTTCTTCAGCAGAATGATTGTCTGAATCATGAGGTTTGATCAACACAACAATGGTTCACCAGACAAAATAGCAACCTTCTTCAATGGACATCAGTTCCCAGACCTAAATCTTGTGGTAAAACCTGTGTGTTGAGCTGTAGACATGAGAGCAGAGGATTCTGGATGATACAGAGGGAATGTACAAAGAGAAATGGTCAGAGATCCTTTTTTTATGCTCTTTCCTTAAACAAATGTACTCAAAATAAAGTTAGGGTTTTTCTAAATATTTTTGTCTGAGATTTGTGATAAAGCAAAAAAAAAAAAAAAAAAAAAAAAGTTATTTTATTTTAAGGTTTATGGACCACACTCTGACATCTGTTATATGTATAAACTAAATTTTATTCACATATTCATTTGAAGATGTTATAAGCTAACATACTGCTTATTTAACTCTTCATCAATTTACTGTGAAGATGACTTTAATTCTAAGAATCACAAAGGAGTCGATCGATCCTTGTTTCTTCTCTTTTTCTTTACCCATTTAAATCCTGTATGGGGTCAGGCAATGTCTAAGAGGCATTTTTGCTGCATTGCAAATGCACTGCCACCAAAGGTTTCCCTTTCCTACCAAATAAAGAAGGAAGAGAAGCATCTAAGAAAGATGGAAGAAACAAAAAGAAAATCTCTGTTTGGACTGGATTTTTAATCTATAAATTCAGTGAAAACGCATACAGAAAAGCAAAATGAATTCATTAATACTCAAGCTACTTCAGTACTTAGACTAATAACTTTTTCAGTTGCAGGTAGTTCTGCATTAATTCAGGAAGAGATTTAGAAAGTACTAATCTCTTCTCATCTCTGACATTCACGATCCCACATTTGAATACTTGGAGCTAAGCCTGGAGTTGGGCAGGGACTGAGGAGGAAAACCTTTCATCAGCCCTTTACTCATTTTCTCTTATGGGCCAATGTCTCTTTACTGTCAGTAATCAAGCAACAAAATTGTCTTATTGTTTTTGGTGAGAGTAGGTGGAGGGAAGTCCTTGTGAAGCCCAAGTGAAATGACCTGATCTAGTGATGGGAAGTTCTGCTCCTTCAAGAGCCGGCTCTCTTTGCAGGTTCCCAAAGACGAGCCGGTTCTTTTGGCCTCCAGACGGCTCTTAGTTTATCACCTGTTGTAATATTTAAGCTTTACTTGGCAAATATGAATGTTTTGTATGTTAATAAATCCTTTTGCATTTATTTTCATATAGTATTTGCCCTGTTTTTGAGAAGACTCTTCAAAGGAGACAAGCTGCCATGTCTCACTCAGTGGGAATCGGCTCTTCTGATTCACTACAAAGCACTGGTTCTAAGAGCCGATGGATATGTTCAGATATGGCAAAGCATAATTTTCCACCTCATGTTTTTAAAATATATTTAGCTGTTGTTTTTCACATAAAGCAGCTAAGTTACTGATGCAATATGCAGTTGTTAATAGTTATCACCACACACACACTTTTGCTTAGGTTTGACAGTAAGCTCATCCTCTGACTTTGTCGTACTTTTCTTTGTTTACATATTCGCTAGAAAGGCACAACCTCCCTTGAGGCACTTAGAAATTGACATGCTTAACTTAAAGGCAGAATAGTGAAGTTTTGGTCACTGGTTCTCCTAAAAAAAAAAATAAATAAAATAAACAAAAATATGTAGTGTTGGGTATTTGTTTTGCTCAGTGGTCGCCTTCAAAGTGCTCATTTGATGATGCTTCATAAATAAACGCTCTGCAGACGTGGCTTTAGTTGAACAGCAAAAGATTTTATTCAGATCTACAACCCATATCACAGCAACCAAATCAAGAGGAATCCTGGCCCAATCATTGAAGAATCCCTCCAGATCTTAGAACATCATCTTGTAAATGATGTTCTAAGATCACACAAATGATCTTGGGCGCATGCACACACACACACACACACACACACATTACCCCAGCTAGGTTTCCTCACATACCATCATCCTTTAACCCAGGGTTTTTTCCATACACACTTCCCAATCTTTGTCCTTTCTGTCCTCATGACCGTTGTCTCTCTATATGGTTCTGAAATCCATACATCTTGTGGGTCCTGTGGGAAAGATCCATTTTAGGAAGTATCCCCTAGGGTACTCTCAGACACAATAGTAGTTTAACTATGGATTTGTTGTATTTATATTATTGTCTTAAAGTACAAGTTATGAGGTTGCAGAGCAAAGTAGCAGATGGATTATTTCAGAATGATTATACTGCTGGAGTGTCTTGCAAACACATTCATACCCCTTGAACTCTTTTCTGCTGTTTGTCATGTTACAGCCACAGACAGTTTAAAAAGTTTAAAACGATATCCTAAACTTAGAAAATCTCAGAGGAATGTTCAGCTCATCATTTGAATACAGACAGTATGGCACAACTGTGAACCAACCAAGATGTTTAACTAGACTGACAGGCCAGGCAAAGACAGCATTGTTCATATAGTCAGCCAAGAAGACCATGGTAACTCTGGAGTGGGTGCAGTGGACAATTTGTGAAGAATGGCAAAAAGAAAAAAAAATGTCATTATTAGAATCTTTAGTAGCAGCAGACAATATAATCTCAATTGTCATTGCAATACAAGTGAATGCAATATCGCACCTACAAAGGACAATTAGAATGCCATATTTTATAAGAATGCTATATTATAATTATCATGCCTTTATGGTCTGCATATTGATAATATATTTATCCAACAGGGAGGACTCTAACTGCCCACAAAGCCCACACCTGATGTATATATTTTTAATAGCCATGATACTACACCTCCTTGAGACTAGTAGAGACATTTTGTGATGAAAAAGAAAAAAAAAGTGTCTGAAAAATGTGGGTTAATCATATTCAATTTTGTCATTGCAATTTTCAGCAATTGTATCGCAATTGCATACTTTACTGAAATTACACTAAGCATGGTGGGGACAGGGGCAATGAAAAGGTGGAATTTACTCAAGGGTTAGCTGCATATATATCCATAGCATACTTTTTAGATATATATATTTGTTTAAAAATTAAAACAAATCCATTTGTCATTTTCACACTACTTTACCATGTGGTTTTATTGGTTTAATTAAAATCCTTCAAAATTGGGGAATGAGTGCTTTTGCAAGACACTGCTAGACTATTCCATTCATTCAACACACACCACAGGCCCAAGAATAGTTAATAGATTTAATTCAACTGCAGTCCTCTTTAATTAGGTCCAATTTCATCCAGTTGTTTTTCAGTATGATCAAATTAAGCTCCAAATCCACTGACATACAGTTCAGTTTAATCAAACTAATAGAAAAATTGATATCTACCAATTATGTGGCTCCATAAAGTTGCTATTATTATTATTATTATTATTATTATTATTATTATTATTATTATTATTATCTTTTGTTAATTACCTACATTTAGAAGTGAAGTGTTATGATAAACAGCTGTTCTGAAAGCAGTGATTACCTGTTTGGCTGAATCTGTATTTAAAGGTCTGAATGGAAGCTAATCTCTTCTGGTGCCTGAATGTTTGTCATGTGTGTGAATCTCCATTGTCAAGTCATAGAAAATATCAATCCATTCACAAACCCTGTGGGAGATTTAACATGGCAGAAGTGCTTTAGGACTCCCTTTACGTAAAATCCATTTTCCACTAAAGAAGGGAATTCTGTGGACTATGAATGTCAATACAACAATGTGTGTGGATAAAAGAGGAGAAAGGAGAGTGAGAGCGCAGCAGTCATTGGATTATGGAGGGAGAAAAAGGTAGGGCAGGATAACAAGGAGAGGGAGCGTCCGTGAGAGAAAGGCCTTTCATCTCCCTCTGACGTCTTCAAAGACAATGAGCCTCACCCACTGTGCTGTGTTGACATTAACAAATGCACTTGTAAGTACACACTAAAGCAAACATCTGAAAGCACACAGATGCATGTATCTCACCTTATACACATGCTCCACTGCCACATGTCCCCCACGCGGATGAAAGTCAGGGAGGACGCTGTTAATAATGTAAACAGTGTTCACATCATTCCTCCATGTCTTCGAGTGAATGACCAACATTGGCCTGTTCATTATATTTAGAAGCTAGAGGTTACTAACATCCATGTTGAAGACTTGCTTTCTGTGTGTTACTCTGCTGCTACCTGACCAGTGTGAGAGTACATAAAAAGCTATTCTCAAGTAAACATAGATGTGAGTAGGAGGCAAAACAGAGTTCCACTTGAGGTTATTTTGATGGCAAAAGAAGCGTAGCTTTTATGGACTTTATTCATACGAAGGCCTTGCCTTTGCTAAACGGCCTGTACTTATACAGTATACAGTATAGTACTTTTCATTTCTTATCAACAACCCAAACTGCTTTAAAACTGCAAGTCATGTTCGTCCAGCCGCAACAGACACACATCAATATGCAGATCAGTGGACAGTTTAGGGGTAAAGTACCTTGCCCATGGCACATCAACATACGATATGATGAATCTAAAATCAAACTCTCAACCATCCAATGGCTAGACAACCACTCTTTATACTGAGACACAGTCACCATAGTCATGTCAGTACTTACTGTAAATCCAACTGTGAAGCCATTTTTTACTTTTCCTTTGCTTTGCATGTCAATTGTGCGCATTTTAATTTAAGATATTTTAAGTTTTTCTTCCCCTTTCTTTTTCATTTTACCTTTGTACAGGTAAATCATACTGAGACAAAAAGGTCTTATTTCCAAGCCTGTTCTGAACAAATAAGACAATATAATAAAAGCAGTCAATATAATGCACACAAGAAAACATCCAAATCTATCAAGAAAGGGTAGTAGACACATCCATCCATCCATCCATGACTATCCTTGCGGGGGAGGGGTGAACATGCAAACTCCATGCACAAAGACCCCAGGCCAGGATTTGAACCCAGGATCTTCTTGCTTTGTGCTTCTCTTCAGCAGGGACAGGGAAGATGGTGAGAGTTGATGGGAACACGGATGGAGCCAAATACAGGGCAACTTTGGAAGAAAGCCTGTTGGAGTCTGCAAAAGACTCGAGACTGAGGTGGAGGTTCACCTTCCAGCAGGACAATGACCCTGAACATATTCATGTGTTAGAATGGCCCAGTCAAAGTCCAGACCTAAACCCAATGGATAATCTGTGGCAAGATCCGAAAACTGCTGTTCACAAATGCTCTCCATCTAATTTGACTGAGCATGAACTGTTTTTCAAAGAAAAATGGACAAAAATTCCAGTCACTAGATGTGCAAAGCTGGTTGAGACAGACCCTAAAAGACTTGGAGCTGTAATTGCAGCAAGAGGTGGTTCCACATAGTATTGACTAAGGGGGTCTAAATACTTTAGCACACTGCACTTTTCAGTTTTTTATTTGTTAAAAATGTTTAGAATCATGTATAATTTTCTGTCTACTTCACAATTATATACCACCTTGTGTTGGTCTTTCACATAAAATTCCAATGAAATATATTTATTTTTGTGGTTGTAATGTGACAAAATATGGAAATGTTCAAGGGGTATGAATACTTTTGCAATCCACTGTATGTGTATATATTCATTTCAGTTCTACGAACATAGATCATAAAATTTCTGAGTAGAATTGGTAACGGGTTTTCTTTTTTTCCTGTGACATATTTTACTGGCATTATTGTGCTCAAAGCTCCAAGCAGTTAGCAATGCTCTGTGCTTGTTTTGTTAGCAAAACATCGAGTTACGTATATCCCCCTGTTTCACTTTGTCAACGCTGCTATGAATAAGTTGATAAAAACACTGCAGGGCACTGGGCTGGGTTATATGGACGTGTCCATATGTTTAACCATGTAGATCGTTTCTGAGCAGGTGTTTCTGACAGACAAAGGAGGGGAGTTGATGTTATGTGCAGGGAGAAGAAACTGAATGACAGATTCATGAGTATTAAAAATTTTAAGCTCACTATTTGTTGGCAACACTTTCATTTGCATGTAGTTTTTTATATAATTTATCTGTTTTTGTGTTTGCCTGCTGCAATAATAAAAAATAATTGCACTATGGAAGATAACTGACAGGGCAGAGATGTTGCGTTGTATTTAAAGCAAATTATTGAAAAACATAATTTCTTAGTATTTATGCCACTAATGTTAAGCGTTACTATTATGGTCTTTTGGGTTTTGTTGTGCTATGGGAACCATCTTCTTTGAATGGTTTAATAGTTTGTTTGTTTCAGTCTTGTTTCTCTCTTGCTCTACTCTTACACTAAGTTCTAATTATTGCAGTTGTTTTGCACTGTTCACATGTATGTTAACATTTGGTTTCTCAAGTCTTGGCTAAATCTTAAGTGTCGACCAACCTTTACAAAATGGGGACTTGAATCTCAGCAAAGATGCGATGTTCTGTAAACCAAAAAAAACCCATCTTTAGTAAAATGGCAGCAGGAATCCTCTGTACTTGCAAAAAGGTAACCCAAATTTGACCGTTCCTTATAGCCAGATAAGCAGATACTATTAAGAAAACAATCAGAAAATTTCATGAAGTTGTTGCATATACAGCAGTTAATGCCAGATCACTTTGTAACTCTTGCAATATAGTTTTTTTTTTTTTTTTTTTTTTTTTTTTTTTTTTTTTTTTTTTTTTTTTTTTTTTTTCATTTGTAGTACTTATAGAGTCTAAGTTAGACATGGACATTGTAATTTTTTTTTACCAGACAATATATTTATTCATTCAAATTTCTTGTCATACATCAATCCAATTTATTTATTTAAATTTCATAATAATTAATTCAGATTAGCATCACTTAGATCTACAGTATTTTTTAAGAGGAACCTTTTCACACAAACAACAATAAAGCATAACTGATAACTCAATTTATGATTAGAATCAATTCAGAACAAATGTAATTTCATCGAACTTTACAAGACAAACAGATCTTATTATATAGAATAGTTTTCAATCAAATATCACAATACAGTTGGAGTCAGTTATTTATCTAAGAGAGCCCAGCTGATTGACTTTGTTCCTCTGCTTATACTGAGGAAGAATGTGGCAACAGTGGAAAGAAATTACTCCCTTTTAACTAGAAGAAACTTCCAGCAGAAACAGGCTCAGTATGAGCAGCTATGAAATAGAGTACACATAACTGATGGCAGTAATACCTCTGTCAACCCTTTGACCAAGAAAGAAATGCAGCTAAGCACAGAATTACTGAGCCTTTTTCAATGGAAAAGAATAACAATGTAGACTTTATCTTTTATTTTAAATGACACACCATATTTTTTTTTCTTGAATGTAAATGTCCAACTTTTCACTTTTTTTTGGTTTTATGTGTGTATATTCATAACGCAGTAGGATGCACTGGCTCATAGAATAAAAGTGGTTTACTGATATCCAGGGGAGGACCATAGACCTGTTTTTTTCATTCCAATCAAGGACAGTTTTGATTACACGTTAACTGAAAATTGAAATATGATTCTGGTTAAACTTGTCTGGAGTGTATTTGTCAAAGTCGACAAGATAAATAGTGCCTTTAAACTTAAACCTTGAAGTGCATTTTAAATACCTGGTGAAGTCACCGTCTTTATTCTTATATTTGGGTCTGCATGATGGGTTATTTCAGATTGTCAACAGAATTTTTGGGTGTGACGTTATGCAGATTTTTTTTCCAAAATGTGGTTTAAAAAAAACTATTGCAAAGCATGCGTGGATTGCATTAATTAAGGTAAAGTACTTTTTAAATTTCTTTTCATTTATTTTTCTTGGCCATATCCCATACCATAAAGCATAACCATTAATGAAAGAAAAATAATCTAAATTATCTAAAGAAACCAACACCTCAGTAACCTAATTTCACTCCCACATGAAAACATCAGAATCCAGTCTGTGGAAATTTACATTAAGCATCAGAAATGCCTCATGTCATGTTCTGGTAGATGACAAAGGCAGTTGCACTTTTTCTGGGTTTAAAAACCTGTGATCATTGTCAAAACTCCATTAGGTTTGATGTCTGAACATAGATTTGCTTACGACCATGTTTCATTACTGAGAGAGTGGTTTGCAAACCACATGAATTCTGTCCTTTACACCAAAGACTCCGCAGCTGAACTGCATATAAAAACTCATTATTAACCAACGCTGCTTTTCCCTCACTTGTTGTCATCACAATGAAACACCTTTGCATAATTCCTGACTAGTGACTGGTTTGACAAGCTTCAAACAAAAATGAACAGCTTTCTCCACTCAACTATTTTTCACAAAGGTTTGATAAAAGTACATTACGTTAAAGGTTGCAAAAGAGAATCTTGCCTCTTGTACGTGCCCAGGTCTAGCAAAAACAAATCTTTTCTCTCCAATGAACCTTGTAAACTTAACGTGGATCAACTTAAAAATGCCTTGTGAAGGAGTCAAATAAATACAAGCCCAATTTTCCACCTGTTATTTACAAGTAAAGTGCTCTTTTTGGATCTTTTACTCTGAATTATTATTCCTGCTATAGAGCCTTTCACACGGTTAAAGACCGCATTTGCGCCACAGCCACATTCCACTGTGAGAGACTTTTCCCATCTGTACTGAGACGTGTCCAGGGCTTTTGGGCACATGCCAGCTCCCTGGTTCGTAAGCTGGCTGTGACTTGTGTGTGTGATGTGGAGGTAACAAGGTGACAGCGATGGTACCTGGGTTAGCAATGAGCAGTGAGGCAAATGCAGGCCATCTGTACTGAATAGTGTGGTTCTGCTCAGAGGTCAAAAGGAGAGACTGATGCAAACCACAGAGATGGTTTTATTCCTTTGGCCTAAGCGACCTGCCGTTTATCCTCTCATACAAGCTCCCCATTTGCCACTGAGTGCCTGACATTTGTCTGCAGGATCTTGCATCAAATCATCATCTCCAGATCAATGAAGACTTAACTAAGCTCACCCTTGCAAAGTGGACTCTGAATGAGCTTTGGCTTACATATAAAGACCCACAGTTTATTTAGAGTAGGCAGGATTGTGCAATGCAACCCAGACTAATCGAGATTTTTTTTTTTTTTTTAAAAATAGCTCGGTGTTACTTTCCTTGTTGGCATAGTAGCGGGATTTCATAGAAATACCTACTATAAAAGAACTTTTATTTAAAATAATTTGAAATTCCTCCACAGTCCATAAATCTGATGCACAGTCACTTGAGTTGTTGATAAATAAGTCCCAGTAACCAAGGGCCAGTGATTATCCAGTTTTACTGCTGATGTCATCAACGGTAACAATGTTTTTTACAGCCTTGTGTCATAATGTCAGAAGTGTGTAACTGCTGATTGTAATAAACAGTGATGTTTGAGATCAGAAGGGTCACAGGAGGTAATGAATTTTACACATGGTGAAGTCATGGTAAATAACATAGCTGCTGGTAATATTTCGGGAAAGATAGAGATGATTATTTCCTCCACAGAAATGCCAGAAGGTTAGCTGGATGGAGCAGATGCTCAAGATAGGGTGCCACCATCAAAGTGGTGTTCTGGGACTGATGCTGTCACAGGCTCAGCACCAAAACCTTTCATCTGTCCTTTGCTCATGTATGATCTAGGCCTGTGTTCTGTGACCTATTTTCTTTTTCTTTGCATTTGCTGACCAACCCATCCATACAAGAGAGAATACCTGAAGAGAATTTTCAAAGAGAAAAAAACCTGACAACATAAAAATATAGCACCTTGTGAAAGTGTTCATATATTTTTTGGCAATTTTGTAGAAAGCAACCCCTGAAGCTTATAATGTGCATTTGTGTTCAAGCTCCCTGATTAATACTTTGTAGAATCATATTTCTCTGTGTTTATGCCAGTCTTTTGTGGGTGTGTCTTCATCACTGTTGCACATCTAAAGACTAACATTTTACCCCATTCTTCTTTTCAAACTAGCTCAAACTCAGTCAGATTGGTTGGAGTACATCTGTGAAAATTAACTTGCACGACTTGCCAACTATTCTCAGTTGAATTTTCTCAAGCTGAACTTTCACTGGGCCTTTACTGAAGGTGAGATTTGTGGAGTGCACAACTTATAGTTGTCTTGTCTACAGATTCCTTTACCTGAGTTCTGAATTTTTACAGTTCCTATAGTCTGTTTCTTGGCCTTCTTAATGGTGTTTATTCATTGATGTTCTCTAACAAACCTCTAAGTTTGTGGTTGTAACATGACAAAATGCTGAAAAGTTAGTTATAATTCCTTTGGTAAAGTACTGCACAAATTTGCTTTTACCTGTGTTTGAAAGCTAACATTTGCCAAGGGACCGTGGAAAAACTTGTACTGCACCACAGACATTTATGTTCAATAAATCACACCAAACAGTAAGCAATACAACATATAATTACAGCTTCATACCACCCACAACAGGGCTCTTTCAGAATCTAATGGAATTTCCAAGTTAATTGCAAATTTTAGTGTTTGGTGGGACTAGCTAAGAATGTGAGGCAGAGTCTATTTTCTATCACCACTTTGAATCCTGTAATTACTTCCAGGGCCCTCTGAGGGTCTAACACAGAACTGTCTGCACACTTCATACAGAGCCAGCAGCTCTGCTCATGTACACTTTTACTCTTGCCTGCCCTTTGTGCAGAGCAACACTGTTATATCCCATGGAGAAGTACACTTTGTGAGCACTACACGATTGTTAATCCCGGGTAGTCAGAGTCTGCCTCTTGTACGTGCCAAGGTTCTCTGGAGAAAATATCATTACAAAATGTAATGGTGAGATCCCAGGTAATCCTTAGACGGCTTTTCAACTGAGAGTGAGTCTGAGTTGTTTTCCAGAGGAAAAGAATCACAGTTAAAATGCAAAGTTATTCAACCCTAAGTAACCTTAACAGTCTAAATAAAAGCATTTCTTTCTTCAGTTCCTCTTGACCAGAGCTCGAGCGTAGCTTTTGATGGAGAATCTCTAGAGCCTACAGTCTCCCCAAATGGCTTATCTAAATTCATAACTCTGAACAATATGTTTTCTTTGAGAGGCAGATGTAACATTAAGCTCTCAAGAAGGTTTAATTGCAACTCAGCCTTCACAGTGGTCCTACAGGTTCGACTTGGGGAATCCAACTCCATATGGCTTGTTCTGAAATGCACTTTGTCCTGGAGGAGGGTAAACAGAGCAGAACTGACCTATGATGAGTCCCAAAATGGACTCATCATTGGCGTGATGGTAACAGATGAGCGTGTTTAGTCCACATGGCCTCCGTTTGCTCATTAAGCAAGCCAGCACCTGTGTTCCTGCTGCACAGCACATCTGCCAGCGAAGCTCTGCCTCCTCTTTGCAAGCCTCTCAAGGGATAGTGCACCCTATTCATAAATATTAAGATGCATTGAGTATATTTTTCTTTTAATCTGCTATAAAACGACAAGCTGACTAACAGCTCCTTATCAGTATTTATTTGCAGATGTTGCATTTTCTCACTTTTAGTGCCACATGTAATTCTTTGCTTCATTTTCCATATACAGTCCTGGGATGTAGGTGTATAAATCAAAAATTAAAGGAGCAACATTTTACACAATTGTAAATAGTTCGACTTAAATATGGAGAAAATGGTTCAGATACAATTTGCTGTCTTACAAAGCATATGCATGCTTATTAAAATGCCCAATTTTTGTGACATAAAACTTAAGACCATAATAAGTCATTTACTTTTTCTTCCTTCAATGTGATAAACATCCTCTACAGTTAAACTAAAAAGCAAATACAAAGGAAAAAAAAATTATATATATATATATATATAAAACAAACTGGAAATGCTGGTCCTAAGGAGTAGATGTACCCAACCCTAAACTAAAACTTGGTTTGAGCACCTTATAATCAGTTTTTAGCATTCAGTCGTCTTTGGCAAGAATCTAACAGCATGCCACATCTTATCTTGGAAATATGTGCTGACTCTATCTTGCAAAAGTTCCTCAAATCAACCAGATTGTGGGGACATATCCTATACACCCTAATGATCCCACAGAATTTTTGTCAGATGAAGTGCAGTCTGTCCAAGCCATTTCAAAACCTCAATCATCTTCTAGTGAAACCATTCTTTTGTTGATTTTGATGTGTGCTCAAACTCAGGGTTGAAAAGTAAAATCCCTTTTCATGTTCAGCTTTCCAGCAGATACCTCAAGGTTTTCGGTAAAAACTGAGTGACATTACAAATTCTTAATAATTTCATCCACCTTGATAGAAATCCCCATTCCATCTGAAGAAATGTAACTACAGCCTATGTAACCATGACATTCTTCCACATCATTTTGGAAGCATTTATCAAGGTCTTGTTATTTTATTTGAAGGAAAAGGTTTCTGACTTTTTTAGTCCTTTTTTCTAAAATATGGATTAAACATGAGATTGTTGTCACATGTAAAACATAAGTACTTTCTGGAAATAGATCCTCTTGGCAGTCTCCTTGATCAGTTGTTGTCTTCCTTGTTGAATGATTTTGGATTGATGTGCAGTTTTTGTAACATAACTGTTGCCCCATACTTTCTCCAGTCTGGACTGTCTGAATTGTGTCATGACAAATATAATGTTGCTGAATTTCCTATTGCCCTTTTCCTGACTGATATCTTTGTCTGTTAGTATTGCAGCCAAGTATATGGACTTTTAAGATCCACAGTAAGCAGTTTATTTTACAAGTGAGATATTTGTGAAGCTTACCCTCTTACTTACGGCTGAAAAATCTTTATAAGTAGTAGCTTTGACAGAAATGAACACATAGATTAATCTTGGGCTGCAGTAGTCCTGGTAAAATATTTTAAAAATGGCATCCATCTATAATGGAAAACTAAATGCTAAGTACACTACATCAGCTAAACTTTGGCTTCATGCAGAGTATTTTGCAGAAAAGCTTCCAAATCTAAGATATTTGATAAAATGTTCTATGTTTCCAACAATGGATGTCTCTTTTTCACTATATATATATATATATATATATATATATATATATATATATATATATATATATATATATATATATATATATATATATATACACATATAAAAGTTATATATAAAGTTATGAGTTTTTCTAAGTAGAGTAATATTCATCTAAGCTAATCAGTCATCAGCTTTAATAACTCTGAACATGTATTTTGATTCCTCAGTTAGTGACATTTTCTCTAACTGAAGAGTCCTACTGTACTTTCTGAATGAAAAGAAGACATCAATTACACAGAGTAAGTTGTGATTAACTTGCTTTTGTTTCTGTAAACATAACTTGGTTTTAATATTTATCTTGAAAAGTGATTGCATATTTTGTCAATATGTAATGAAATTTCCATTGCTGCCATCATTACTTTATCAGTAATGATAAAGCTCTCCAGGACATATTGCATTTCTATCAAACGTGTAATATCTTTTCAGGAAAGTACCTAAACATATAGGGTAAAATATTAAATAAGAGTTCTAAATGAAGCAATATAGAACTCCATATTACGGGGTCAGTGAGAATATAACTGAAAACTAATATTCAATATAATTCAATCAGCTATCATTGTTTTGAAACTCTTTGGTGATGCTAAGTGTGCTCCCAGCCACTCATCTCGCTGCCTCTCTGAACGAAGCCTTTCTACTCAAGGAAGAAAGCCATGCCATACTTCAGAGCTTATATTAAATCCATGTCCAATATTTTTTTCAAAGAATAGCACAGCAGTAGCCCAATAGGATATTCACATTAACTTCTGCTTTGTGTGCTTCAAAGAGAGCACTGTCTTAAGCAACTTAGTCCTTGTTGAGTTTTTCTTAAGCACTATTCTCCAATTTGTTTTTTTTTTTCTTTTCTTGCACATGAAATCACACTCACTCTATTCACAAACTGGTGTTGAGGGGCTGTCGTCTTCCTGACACTGCACAATAGAGAAGACAGCAAATCCTTCACTCATTCTTTGTTTTGTTTTTGTTTTTACGTCAGTGTTACAGTTTGCATAAAGCTTCTTCAAACAAATGTGTTTCTAACTGATCAAGTTTACAAGTAAATGTACAGATGAAGCTTGTGTTTCATCTTTGTTAATACTGAGCTTTTGTTTGAGAGGCTTTTGGCAAGCATTCTTCAGTGTTTGACTCAATAGAACACAGCTTTCCAGGGACATAATTCTTTCTGCTCAACAGCCAGAAAACAATACCTCATTTTTGTCAGGCTTAAGTATTTTCTCTTATTAAATTAAAGACATGTGAATGTAATGTGAAGAATGTGTTGCTGTCATATCATGGTAAAGTGACCTTTTTTTTTTTTCTTGTTTTGGAAAGTGGAACTTCTTTTCTTGGATTCCAATAATATTATATGACTAGAATATTATAATATTACATGATCAGGTTCATCTGGACCTGGTAATATGCAAGTACTTGCATTTCATTTATTAGGCCAGACTGTTGTCTCTTTGTTAACGGGAAATCCAAACTTTATACTTTTAGAATTCCATCCATCTACCTGTCTGTTCTATCTTCTATTCATCCAAGATCTTTTGAAGGTACTGTGGACCCCTACCTATTCGTGGTTCAGTATTTGTGGATTCACCTATTTGCTGTTTTTTTCTTTGGAACATTACTTCAAATAACTCATGGAAAAATTGCCCATTCGCTGATTTTTCCGTAGAGCATATCTAAAATATTCAAAAGAAACTGCAGCTTGCGTAACTGAAATACCTAAAAACAATGCTACTGACTGGTGTTTGCAATCCAGGAGCACCATTTATTTCCTTTGGTGGTGATTGGCTGTTCCCCAAGACCGGAAATAAGGAAGACTGTATATATCAGCTTCTCCAATAGTGCTAAAGCAGTTTCCATGGTGCATATTTTTGTACATTAAAGTATAATTGGTATTTAAACTATTGAAATAGGCAGTTATAAGTGTTCTTAAAAGGGTCTCAAGTATTCAAGGATTTTAGCTGTTTGTGGGTGACTGTGGTCCATTACCCCAGAGGGTTCCCAAACCCAAAGCGACAGATAGAACCTCTACCAAATCCTGTCTTACCCAGGGACAGGACTTGACAACCTCCAAAGGGCGGGACCTAAGATGCAATCAGATGCCCAAATCAACTCTGCTGAATTTTTTCAATATGGATGATCAGTGGCTGTACGCTAAGCTGATGCCAGTCATCCTATGGTGGAAGCTCATTTCAGCTGCTTGTGTCTGGGATCTTGTCATTTCTTTCATGATCCACGTTTCATGAGCATAAGCAAAGGTCAAAGCATAGACAAACCAGTAAATTGAGAGCTTTCAGTTCATGTTTCATCACAGCAGAACATGCATTACTGCATACAAAACCCTATTCTGCTGTAGCTCTGACTGTCATCCCCTCCCCACCACCTCTTTGGAAAAAGCAAATATTTGACCCTGAGGTTCCAAAACCTTCCTTCAA
The DNA here is from genome assembly GCA_014839685.1 of Anableps anableps. Lineage (NCBI taxonomy): Eukaryota > Metazoa > Chordata > Actinopteri > Cyprinodontiformes > Anablepidae > Anableps > Anableps anableps. The sequence goes on along the minus strand of CM026068.1, from coordinate 8,383,799 downwards.
GATTAAGCCTTGAGATCCCGTCCATGAACACCACAGACTTTGACAATTTTAAAAAAAGTAATTCCACTGATTGATATTTTTAAGTTGTTTTTCTCCACATTTGCTGCAGGTTTTTCTTTTCTATCCATAAGGCTCTGTAGTCTATAAGTTATATTTGTGTGGAAAACTGAAATGCAGCAGTAATGACTGGTTTAGTGATTGTAGAATTTTGATCAAATGTTGTGTATGTGTTTGGGTGAATTTCTCCATGTTCATATGTTGCCATGAAAATGACAAGAACAGGAGAAGTGATTGTTGGAGAAAGAAATGTTACAGCAGAATTTGATCCAATAAGAGGTTTTATTCTGCCAATAGCAGATGACAAGCAAAAATCATTCAGTTCCCCTGGAGAAACTGAGTCTGATATGGGAATTTTAATTTCCAAATATATTCTATAACCATGTGATCACTCATATTTCAAGGACTTTTTATACATGTTACTTTTCAGTTCTTGTAATAAAGGTTAGCCAAGAAAAGACTTCCCTTGTATGTACATGAAATATTCCTTCATCACCTTCAAATGGTTCTGGAATCATTAAAGATCAACCAAAACAAGGTAACAATTTTTGATGAATTACAAATTTACATATTGAATTTGTGGACATTGTTTAATCCAAGCTAAGAGGAAAAAAGTGACTTTAATTTGACAATATTGCAAAGTTAACAAAAAAGCAACCGTAATTGTGATATCTTCACTCTTATGAATGAGGTTCACTCTCAGCATATTATTGAACTGTTCCCTAATGCTCTTAAACATTGTTGCCAACTCCTGACGAAGAAAAGTAGCTATTGGTTGTCCCAAAAGTTGCTAGAAGTCACTTGATGATGCCATCGCCTAATTTGCATATTTGGCCATGTGATCCAGGCTTTAGTAGGAGAGAGGGATATTAGTGTTGGCAAGAAAAATAGTGAGTACAAAAAAAAACACTAAATATGATCAGAACTAAAAATGAACTTTATAAAATAATTTCATAACTGATAAGATGATGATGATAAGGAGCATCGTATGGTGTAATGGGTTGCTGCAGGACAGCTGTGAGACTGACTACAGTGTTTACGAAGTGAGAGGAGCTTATGGCAGCACTCGCTGATCCCTCAGGACAGTTACTGCAGAATGATTGTCACCAAGTTTTCAATAACACAGATAAAAGTCCCTAAATTTGTCGCTAGTAACTTTGTTGAAAAGAAGTCACTAGGCTGGTCTGAAAATTCATTAAATAAAGCGACAAAGTCACTAAGTTGGCAACAGTGCTCTTCAATACAGCTTACAGTTCTTTTAGCACATTCTGCAGTTTCCTGTATCACTTCTAAATCTCCCCCAGTTGCTTCCCTGCAGATCTGCGACTACCTCTTGTGGTGTGGGGTGATAACACAACTAACACACAAAATGATGTTATGCAGGCACATTACTGAACATAAAACAGGTTATATACATATCTATCTATCAGCTCAATTTTACTCAACGTTAACGTGTTTACCAGAAAAATATTGTGCCTAATTAATATTTTCTCATAGCAGTCAAATGCAGTTTTCTCATAGCAGTCAAATGTGAGTTAAGGGTACAGAAAGATTTAAGACAGAAAGCACAGGAAGAAAAGCACCAAACAGCGTGGTGCGCATACAGAGCTACATTGACTCCATTAAAACTGATGGCACCCTCATAAAGCTGTTCTTCCTACTTATGCGTGTCTCCTCATCCAATGCAAAAAAACTGACGTTTGAACTTGACACATTCAGGCCAAAGCTGGTTTAGGCTTCAATACACATATTGGTGCTGTGCGCATATTTTCTTTCAACACCGACTCACCGAAATAAGGACCCAAGCACTGCAGTCCTTGTTCAGCTTTATTAGGAGCGGATAGGGCTTCATATTCTCAAGAGAGCAGTCTCTACTACAGACAATATAACTGCTGCATAACCCTCCTGTAGCCATCAGTATGTCATGTGTCCACATGACATGTGAAGCTTAAGAAGGCTGCTTGTGCAGTCACTTGGGGAGGAAAAAAGAGAGGTGGCAGGACCCTGATCTCTAATGTTCTTCCATCTGCCTTCTCTAGTATCTGTCACAGCAAAGAGCGACTGTCAAAGTTTGACAACTGAGATTGCGCCACACAGTGTAGCACTTAACATTCTGACAGTAAGTCAATTGGAAAACAAGATTACTTTGGAAGTAAATTTACAGCAAGTGTATCAAGTAAACATTATAGCTGAAGACGCAAAGAAAATATTATCACACACATAAACACTACAGGCATAATTATGAGTGAATTTGAAAAGCTTTAGTTATACTGGTTCAGTTAGTTTGAGATCAAGGTCTGACTCAGTATTATGGACAGAAGAACAAAAAGAAAACTAGAAAATGATTGGAAAAGCTTTTTGTTCATAGAGCTGCTCTTATGAGTGTAATCACACCCAAAATATTTCAAACTAGAATAATTTATAAATTGATTAGGAATGTTGCTGTAGAGCACTAATGTTTAACCTAGATGGCTAGATGGTATCACTTCTTTGTGGATGGTAATCTCGAAATTTATTTAAAAATCTGTCTTTATAGTCAGATTTAGAAGCAAAGGGTTTATTGTATGTGGTTCAGTGGTGTGATCATCTTTTTAACAGCAATGGTTAAATCCTTTGCTTGTCCAATTGCCAAAAACATCTTTAAGCAAGCCAGTGGATGTCATTACCCCAATATACTGATCATTGTAAAGTGGATCCCACCTAATCACGATTCAGTATTCGCAGATTCGCTTATTTGCTGATTTTTCTGTGGAACATAACTCCAAATTACTCAAAGAAAATGTACAAATTCGCTGACTTTTTTGTGCAGAATATTTAAGATATTTGAAAGAAAATGCAGCTTGGAAAACTGAGGTACCTACGCGCAATGCTTCTTGACATGCTATTGGCTGACATTTGCAAAGCAGCCAGTCCAAGAGCACAATTTATCAGTATTCAGTTAGTCGACTTTGGTTCCTAAACCCCGTGATTACCAGGGGTCCACCGTGTAAGTTAGGATTAAAAAAAATATTGACTTAATAGAGCACTCATCAATAATAGTAGTTTGCATTTGTAGGTGAGTAAAAACCACATATTTCGCAAGTAGTATCTAGATATTGTTAAACAAAAAGGTGGTAAAAAAAAAAAATTGGCTTTTTTCTCTTATTAAGCATACCCCTCGGCATGCTAAATGTGGAAAACCAACATTATATGTTCCCCTGAACTCTCCATTCCCTCAGTGAAACTTGGTGCTGTGGGGACACTTGCTTACAGCAGGGAAAGAAAAGTTGGTCAAAATTGATGGGAAGATGGATGAAGGTGAATACAAGGCAATAACAAAGCCTTCTGTGAGATTTTGCATAGAAAAAGGAATAAAAAAAATTATCTAGCTAGATTCATCTAAATTTATCTATCTCTTGTTAAAATCTTCCATAAACCATATATCATTTTCTCTCTACATCACATTTACGTGCTAGTTGTGTTGATCACAAAATCCCAAGAAAATACATTGAAATTTGTGGTTGATGTGCCAAAATGTCCAAAGGTTAAAAAATTATGAATACAGTTTCAAAGTATAGCTATTGAAATTAATGAGGGCTATCAAAACAACACCATGCTTTTAAGAGAAACAGCATGTTCATTATATCAATAAATAGAGGAAATAAATAAATAAACAAAACAACTGAAAAATAACAGATGGGCTCAAAATTTATTTTGAAAACATTGGGGAGGGGTGGAGGAAATGAACAGAGGTCTTATGGGACAAGTACAACATCACTAGTAGGTCTTCACTGGATGCAGTCATATATCACTCCTGCAGTATGCTTCATTTCCTGTTTCACAGGCCAACGGGTGTACTGTTTCAATAGATGTTATTCACAGCAGGGGCAAGCAGAACTTGCCAATGTCAAGGGAACCTTTCAGTTTTTATGCCACAGAATATACAGCTCTGTATATGTGAGGCTGAAACCAAGGCTGACATGATGTTGCTCATTAAAAATGCAAAAGGTCTTTGGTTAAAAATATGGTATTGTTATTACAGTTGATGTGTTGCAATAAAGAGGTAGATGATTAGCTGTTTGTCCAAATCATTACCAATACTTTTGCAACCTCACCTCAGAGTCAATGAACTTCCTTGATCCATGTCTTTCATATCACAAAGCACAGCTTTGCACTCTCAGAGCTAACAGGAAAGTGGAGGGAGTTGGCCAGAAACATGCATCAAGTCCCAGGGGTTTGATTCTCAGTAGATCAGTATAGACTGCAATGTCAGATGGGCACTGCTGACATTTTTAGTGCTTTGAGGATGAGGCAGTAGGGGCTAGAGATTCACTGGTAGGTTGGTTCAAGGTTGAAGATGAAGTGACCCTGGTGCAAAGCAACACTTCTCCTACTCTTTGCCCCTTTGCCACCTGCTGTGGTCAGGATTGATGAGCAGCAGTTTGTGCAGAGGCACTGGGCTAGATTACAAGTGTACCACTTTGTCATGTGTGCAGTTGTTCTTCAGAAATTGACTGCAATACTTCCAGAGCAATTTTATGTGCACGTCCCACATTCGCAAAGTATTGTTTGGGAAGTAAGAAGAAGAAAAAGACTCTTGTGTTTTAAAGCAAATGATGAGCAGGAAACAGTATCTTGAATATCCCCATTTTTATCATGTTTAATCAACAAATTTCAGGATTCTTCAGTTTTCTTTTTCTGTTCTTGCTTTTTTTGTCATGCTTAAATAGTCCTGATCATTAAAAAAGAATATTAGACAAGGATGAGTTACATGACTACAAAAAGGGGTTTTCAGATATTTAATTTATAAAGGAAAAAAAGATATCTAAACCAACCTTGGATGAAAATATAATTTCCTCCTTGATTAACCCTTTATGTTTTGGTTCAATTTCACAACCAAACTCAGGCATGATTACTGCCTGACTTGTAGAATCAAGAAAAATGTTAAATAGAATCTAGCTCACAATATGAAGTAAGTTAAAAGATCTCAAAAAGCAAAACATTATGCCCTGATCTAAATAAATTCAAGGTTTTGGGACTCTCTGGACCACAGTGGAGTTATTATCCACAAGCAGAGATGATATGGAACTGTGTAGAACAGATCCAAGGTGCCCAACCTTTATGGAACCAGCAGCGACTTTTTCTCACACCAGTCTTCTGAGAGCTACCATATGACACAAAGATGTGAAAATTATAAATGACATATTGACATATTTTATATGCAAGATGAACTACGAGATCAACTGATCGACCGCGATCAAATCAATCGATCGCGGTTAAGATCGCGAGCCTCCCATTCCTTGCTCCTTGTTGCAAATGCTTGATGTGAGTTGTTGCTTCCAATAATAGCACAAGCTATAATTGGGTCCAGGGGACAATTAGATTTTTACATTGGGCTGGGATTGTTTTGATAGCGTTTCTCCACTAATAAATTAAATCACTATTCAAAAACTGCATTTTCTATTTAGTCTGGTTGTCATTTTCTGTTCTTGTTTGAGTATCTGAAACATTTAGCATTCACATTATGCTTATTTGATTATTTCTGTTTCAAGTTGGACCATATAAACATGTAAGGTATTTACAAGGCAGCATTTGAATAGGGCTTTTACAGTTGTTGCTAGAGACAGAAAAAACTTGACTTCAAACTCTGTAAATGACTTCACAGATTGAACCAATTCTCAAGAAATGAGGATGAACAGGACAGAAAGATAAGAGGAGAGGTGCTGGCTCAGATTTTAATAATTCCTCCCTAGGAGTAGCAGGTGCAGTTCAGACACAGGTGCTCAGTTTTATTAGATCTCAGCGTTGTATCCTAGCAACCTGGCTGTGGGAATAGGCAGCTGCCCCGCCCATGCCCCAGGGGCTGTTGGGATTGAGATTCTGATTAAGGCTTTAGGCCGGCTGCAGAGGGGATTGCAAATCATCAGTGCAGCTCTTAAGAGTTGTGGGAACCTGGCAGCCCCAGAGCCTTGAGGGTCTAAAACCAGCTCCAGCAACAATTCAAGAGAAACCTTGATGACTCAGCAGGACACATCCTTATCGCCCCATAGCCTGACAATCATGCTCTCTGAGGACAATTCTGAAAATCAGAAGAACCGTTTTGCAACATATTCCTTTATATGTTTGCCAGGATTTTGGTTTACTTGAAATAATTATGGAAGGTCTTTATAAACTTGTTTATTAATAAATTTTTTAACACAGGGCTTTGTTTTGATACTTTATTCCATTGTCTGTTTGTGAAGTTTTGCATGTAGTCTCCAGTGATTTATGTACATTTATTATTCCTAACATGACTCTTTAATCAAAGAGAACATCTCTTAATGATGATAAATTACTTCTGCACTTTACTGAGTATGTCCACGATTTTTTATTCCTCTTTTGTGTTTCAATGAGACTACATGAGTAAAACTACAGATGTAAAGAAGAATTTAGAAAAAAAATCAGAAGATGGATAAGAGTATGATAGGGTTTTGATTTGAGAAGAAAAAAAGAGCCATGTTTTCTAGCATACAAGTGGCACCTCTGGAGAAGGAATGTGAATTCTATGGTGAAACTTATGTTAGTGTCAGTGTTGATGAAAGGGTTGCATGATAAGGAGGTAAGATAGATACGGAGAGAAGGAGCTAAAAAGGGAGGTGGATAATGTGGTGACCCACTTTGCAGGCACCCTGCTGAGATGCTAACCATTGCAGCAATAAATAACACACAGTGGGCCAGCAGAGCTTAACAGCTGCTTGGTGGCAGTTTATGCCCTCTCATCCCCTGGCCTGCAGCTTCCAGTCATAACCTCATATTTTTATCCATCACATCCACCTCCTATCTGTTCTCTGACCAAAGCGTGATTCATTATCATCTAATTAACTAATAAGAGCTTGGTTTAAAAATCAAAAGAACTGCTTGGGTATATGTTAGCGTTTGGTTGTGGACACTGACTTTGGCATGAGAGATGAAGAAAATAAACTTATATCCCTACACTTACCTGCAAATATCAATCTGTAGTTGTTGTTCAGGCAAAAAGCAAATTAAGCAAGTAAAATGAAATGACGGAATAAAAGTTCATTTAGTGTTCTTACAGAAAATCAATTCCTATAGCGGCCAGTTATTAACTGTTCAGCATTTGCAAAGGCTGAAATTCGGTTTGTATGCCAAATACATTTTATCTGACACACTAATGCATTTAAGAAGAAATACTTTCCAGTAGTTTTTTAACTGAGTCATGTCCCTGCTGAACAGATAGGTACATTCATCATTATGTATGACAGATCAACACCTGTTTGCTGTGGCAGGTTTTTGCATTTATATGTATTTTCAGTTAGGCGCTGCATATCTTAAAAAGAATAAAATGACTAATTTTAAGAATTTTTTTGTTACAAGACAAGATGAAATGATATTGGGTTTATGTCATGAAATTAGATTTTAGCTAAGAATCTTGTTTTGTTTTAAAAACAAAGTTCACAAGTCAAATTGTATTTCAAAGAATTTATAATCAGAATAATTCAATCTATATTTGACTAACCTATGCACTCAATGCATAGGTTAGTCAACCTAATGGCCACTCGATTAGGTACAGTGTCTCAGTTGCTTAACAGAAATGTAGACTTAGCCAAGCAGTGACTTAATTCATTTAGGCATATAGACGTGGTACAAATTTCTTGCTGGAGTTCAAACCAAGCTTCAGATTAGGGAAGAAAGGAAATTTAAGTGGCATGGTTGTTGGTGCCTGACGTGCTGGTCAGAGTATTTCAGAAGCTGCTTATCGACAGGAATTTTCATGCATAACTGCATGACTTGTACAAGACCACAGAAAATCAACAGTAGCTTGGTGGGGTATTATGTAAAATCGGCTTTTTTGAGCTTCATATCATGTTGTAATATTATGCTCTCATCAAAAACATACCTGGAGTATTCCTTTGATTCTTTCATGCATGTTTGAGAAATCCTTGAATCTCCTGTGGCAACCATTTGGGGCTGCCTAAACGCTTGCTCTCACAAAGCACCGCCTATTTCTACAAAGCTCCTCCTTGGAGCTGCTTAGCTTCTGCCTCAAGCTTCTACCTCACAGAGGACCCCCCCCACACACACACACACACACACCGCCTTCCCCGCTCAGCCCCTTAGGCTCGTGACAGCAGCAATTAGCAAACACCTGGTGGAACTCAGGGTCTGCCTCTCAGTACAACGCTCATAAGAACGATTGTAAAAGGCATAATGAAGAAACATTGTGATGATGTGCTGAAGGCAGAGTGGGAAAGAGTAGGAGCTTCTTAAAGAGACGGAGGCCAATTTCAAGGCATCATATTGCAATGTCAGTTTTCTTTTAAGTTATGTTTGATATATCCTCAGTGTTTTTATAGCAACTGATGGTAACATAGTCACTTGATTATTCTATAAAATAGCACAATATGCCTAGAAAATACATAATACCACCCCTTTAAATAACCACTTATTACAACCAAGGTATGCAGAATACTGTCTTGAATCGTGCAAAATGTCTAACCTTAAAACAGATGGACTACAGCAGCAGATGACTAACTGTGTGCCGTTCGCAGCTAAAGGATAGCAAGTCACAGTATTCTCAACTGCTTACAAATTGTGTCTTGTCTATAATTGTTGCTTTTTTTTCTGCCAAGTACCCAGACATCTTCAGCACTTTTGTGACCAAGCATTGAGGGCCAGCTCTATAGATCAACTCTATCAATACAACAGGACGACTCAAGAATTACTTCCTTTCTTACTTAAAAATAAGAGTCTCAAACATGGATATAACACCTTTAAATGCCTAAAGCATTTTTATGTGTGGCTAATAACAGCTTGGACCTAATTTACCACATATCTTCATATGCTGGCAGCAACTGGTTTCAAAGGACATTCTTCACTTAATGAGAGATATCATTGTGTTTTAACATTGTCAGATCTTGTATATGTGCATACTGATAAAAAGAAAAACAGAGATGGACAAATGGGTAATAAAATGTAAAACTATATTTATTTACTGGAAAAAGAAAAAGGAGTGCATAACTAATAAATTCACCTCAGTTTAATTTAACTTTATTACTTCTGAATGAAATTTAGTGTTTTGCTAAGTCTCATTATGTAAGATACTTCAAAGTAATTATAGATAGTTATGACTGTGGGTAGGGAAGATCTTCTGTAGCAGTCTGCTTTTTGCAGACTGAAAAATCCTGAAAAAATTTATTGTGAAAAATCCTCTGACTGAAGACACTCTGGTAAACTATTAAGTTTTCATAATTATGCTCAAGGTTGTCTTACATTTTCTTTTCTTTTATGAAGAATCCTTATTTGCATAATAAGCTCTATAGGATCCAGAAAAGTTCCCCATGTAAATAAACACACATAACAGGAAGTACAATCTTATGTGATCTTACTTGTAGTCCCAACCTTTCTAATATCGGATGTGACACATCCATGACAAATCCATCCATGACACATCCATGTGAGTATTTTTTCAATTAATCGTTTTCAGCGGAATGATACACAAAATGATGTTGGTTCCTGAATGCTAAAATGTGTATTTATTGTGTATTGAATAATATGTTTGCCTTATTAGAATATTCATTTAACTGGTGGACTGCTGCAATCCAAGTTCTCCTTAAAACACACATTGCAAACCTAAATATGCTCTGAGTTTGTCCGAATAGCTGGAGATTTAGGCTCACAGCTGCCCCTGTGCTGAGTTTGTCATCAAACACAAAGACAAGCACAGTGTACTTCAGAGACCTGTTCGAAGCTAAAGCTGGAGGGACCCATGTTTGTGTTTCTGTGTTTGCCTTTGTGTGTGTGTGTGTGTGTGTGTGTGTGTGTGTGTGTGTGTGTGTGTGTGTGTGTGTGTGTGTGTGTGTGTGTAGGCGCTAGGTGGGGAAGTGAAGCCACTCGTCCTTGTAAGGGGTTTTAGCCTGGGTACTGGCAATCAATCAATAAGTGATGTTGTGTGAAGAGGTCACAGTGACATGGGCCTTTCTCTCTCCATTTCCGAAAGAAAGCTTTCTCTTTTTCTTTCTTTCTTTTTTTTTTACTTTAAGCACATACTGATATAATTCTGTATGCATGAGATCATTTTATGCCAAACTTAGCATGAAGATTTCATGGCATAAAACCCATGGACCTACACAAAGATCCACAATGAATTAAACTAGTCATATTATTTTTCTCATGCTGTATTTATGGAAAAATGCACTCAGGAACAATTGAAGACATCAGGTTTCAGAGGAGCTTTCTTTATTACGGCATAGTAGTGCTGTCTGGAGAATGGAATGGAAGACAACACAAAGTAATATTAACACGATACATCATCATCATGTGTTCATACTTCACTAATCCTGAGATGAAAACAATCTAGAGTGCCTGGGAAAAGTATTCATACATCTTGAACTTCAATAGATTTTACTGGGATTTTGTGTGATAGACCACCACAAAGTAGCAGATCACTGTGGGTCATTCTAACACATTCTGCCCTAGTTTGAAGTCTTTAGCTGTGACAAATTTTCTTTCTAGCTTAAACTGTATTTAACTCTATCCATTTTTGCATCAACACTGACCAGCCTCCATCTCTGTAGAGAAATAGTGCATTCCCACAGCATGATGCTGCCGCCATAATTTTTTTTTTTTACCATGGGTGTGATGTGTTCCAGTTCATGTGAAGATCAGATTTGTGTCACATAACATTTGCATGTAGATGATATAAATAATTTCCACTGCTCATCTGTATCAAGGGCTTTTCTTTTGTCACACTTCCAGGCAGGCTAAATTTGTGAAGTTTACAAATGTCTGATTTTTTTTTTAGTGAACAGAGTTGTAGATCTATGCATATAGCATATCTATGCTTATAGATCTACAACCCATGGTATCTCTATCCTTTGGAGATATCACGGGTCTCTTGACTGGTTCTTTGAAAAATGCATTCCTTGTTAGCTGAAGAGGATAATCGTGTGTTGGAAGGTTTGCAGTTTTACAAAACTCTTTCCATTTTGGGGTTTTGGATTCAACTGTTATAATGATGTTCAGAGCTTGGAACATAGTTTAATAGCCTAACCCTGCTTTAAACTCCTCTACAACTTTATCCATGACCTGTCTGGTGTGTTTCTTGATATTTATGGTGCTATTATTTCACAAATGTTCTTTAACAAACCTCTGAGTTGTCATAAAAACAGCTGTACTTATACTGAGACACCATAAATATAGATATTTGGTAATCAGGTAACTCTTGGCAGCATCTGGTTGCACACCATTTTATTTAGGGTTGTCATTAAATAAAGTGAAATTAGTTTTTCCACATTTTTCTGTAAAGACAAACAACAAACCATAATTTTTTTTTTCTTTTTCTTTACACTTATGCACTACTTTGTCTATCATAAAATTCCAGTAAAATACATTGAATTCAGTGGTTTTAATGTGACAAAACATTTCAAGAATTTTGGACACTGCCCAAAAGTACTATCAATGCCATACCAGACTTTTCATTTTAGAAAAGGAAAACATAGTGCATTATTATCAGACCTGTTCCTAAAAGTCAATTAAATGTTCATCAACTCTTCCCTGACTACAGTGCTTGTTTTACCCACATAACAAGACTCAAAAGTTGACAACTGATCATATGCCCTGTAAAAAAAACAAAACAATCCTCTTAACCCTGTACAATATAATAGAACTATTTAATTTGACTAAATGCTTAAAATTGACTCAAGGAAGTTAATGAATGCAGTTAGAGTGGATGTTTTTAAACCCTCCATTAATAAAAGTTTATTGCTTTTTTACAAAATGAACATTTTTACATTCATCTTTTAACTGATATATATATATATATATATATATATATATATATATATATATATATATATATATATATATATATATATATATATATATATATATATATATAGCATACAAGGGGCCCATATTTAAAATAGCCAGATACTTACAGGCACATCAAATACACTTTTTTCAACAGCCCTTCATCTTGGAGTGCTGCCACACTGGCTGCATATCACATCCTTGAACTGTTGTAAATTTTGATTGTCTGTTCATTAATGTGTCATGAGCCTTTTATGGATGTGCCATATAAACCATTTAGAGGACAGCTGAAACATTGAGCATGATCTCAATGACTGAGAGGATTTCCTGACAAAAGTCACTGCCATCCATTTACTCTGTAAGTTAATCACTAGCTTTTGTGATACAATTACACAATGCATGGAAATACAGTAGGCAATTTGAGATATTGTAATGCCCAACAAAAGTGCTGATTAATATAACTGCTGTGTTATTAAAACTGTATTGATGGATTATAAAGAAAGAAAAAAAAGTTAATAGAGCAGCAGTTCTTGGTTGAGAGAGGAGAGAAAAACGGAAAGATGTCTTGATGAAATGTCAAGCATGAAAAAGCTAGGTGGGCGCAGTCCTTTAATTAATTGACTTCAAGTAGAAGTGTGGTCACTGACCCATGCACGGATGCATTATCAAAGGCGAACCCACTTCATTTAATTGATTAGGTCACATGAATGCAGTGAAAACTTAGCTGTGTGTAAATTTGCTAAAAACACAGAGTGCTCACAAAAACCCTCACACCTTTGTTGCAAAGTCAGATTTTTTTTCTCATCTGTTACTGTTTCGGAGTAATATAGCTGTCGAAAATGATTTTATTTCTGCATTGTATGTTTATTGGCAAAATGTAAAATTGAACTTACAGATGCACTCCCAATGAACCAAAAGCAAAACAAAACTTAGTTCTAGTTTGCTCACAACTATATAAAGAAGTCAAAGAGGTTTGGTAGTTTTGTCTGTGGAGCAGTGAATGAAAGATGGAACTTTGTGGCCCTTTGGATCAGTGGTATGAGTGGAAGAAGAAGAATGAAGCATATATTGAAACAATCACCAGACTTGGATTGAAGCATGGTGGTGGTTCAGTAATGCTCTGGACCTACTTTTCTTCACTGGAATCATGTAGAAAATAGAGGGGAAGATGAATAAAACCAAGTATGAGGAAATCCTTAAAGCAAATTTCATGTTGACTGTGAGGAAATTGAAGCTTGGGCTTTATTAAAACAGGGCCAAATCCCAAACATACTTCAAATTCCACTAAGGCTTGGTTTTAGAGGTCCTCAAAGATAATAGAGAGGCCATCGCTGCTGCCTAACATGGACTCCTTTGAAAATTTCTGGTGGGATTTGAAAAGGATAGTTGCAGCACAAAAGCCCAATAATATAGACAAACTGGAGGTCTCCACCCATGAGGAGTGCTCTAAGATCTGCAACAGGCAAAAAGGTTGCCTTACTAAGTACTAATAATGCATCTTATGAAAGAGGTGAGTAATTTTGAAACTGCAGTAGTAATTAAAAGTTTTACTTTGTATTTAATATGGAGAAATCACCTGTGATATTAGTTGTTCTGAGCAATTTAACTTATTCTTATTTGTTTTGTTCATGGCAAGCACCTGCTGTTTTGTATATCTTGTTAATAAACTTAATTTTAGGTGCTGAGCAGACTAAATAGATCTGCTGTAAATTGAACTTCTTTTTTTTTTCTCTTTGGACTTGCTAAAAAGAATGAGATGAGCTTTACAGCTTGGATTGTGAATTCCACCAATCAGGCAGCAATAAAATATCACCTTGATTTCATCCTAACAACTGTGGCAAGCACAAAAATAAAAAATAACTGTGGCAGCACCTGTAATAAATGTCTGTGTAATTGTAAATAATAAAAAAACCTTTAAGCTAACATTTTCTGCTCTTAATCATAAGGTTATTTCACAGGGCAGACAAAAAGAGAAGAAACCCAGTCATCGTCTCTCTCAGAAGTGTATGGACAACATAAATCATCTAACATCTTAAATCTCTTTGATAAATGGTCAGAGAAACATAAGTCAGTTTATATCACTTTTGATCTGTACAATTACACTGAACTTTAAAAGCTATATATAGAAACTGCCCTATTATAGTACCTCCCCATGGTTATTATTCAGTGAAAAAGATATGGGGCTGGTGTTGGCTCTTCATGCATTATGACAAGCTATCTTTATGGGCGGGCTTGTGGCTGGAGATAGAGTGGATACAGGTGACTGCCGGGGGTGAAACATGGACAGAAAGTAATGTAAGGCAACTTGAAGTCATCAGAATACCATAGATGTTTGGAGTGATAAATGATACCATGCCATCTGTGCAATGCACCGTTGTTTTGTGAAAAATCTTCATGTGATTTATGTTCCAGAGTATGACTTAAATGGCACTCTGTTTCTTTCATCACTCTCATAAAGGTGTTCATTGAGCTGTTCACTATCTTTAAGGTACGCACCGAGGTCAGTATGTATGTGGCAAATGCTGATAGTACATAACGTTGCTTTCTGGGTTGTGAAATATGCAGCACTATGAGTGGATGCAGAGAGAAAGACGGGGCCTGAATATGTTTAAGGTTTGGTCTTAACAGCAGGAACCATCAGAAAGAAGTCTCATCCTGTGATGTGAGCAATGTAAGAGGGTGACCTTTTATCTCATCCATTAGGCCAATCAGTGGGTTGCTGTTTTAAAAGGCCAAAACACAGCATCAAGATCATTCTGTCGCATTTTTTATCAATAGAACGCAGATACTATCATACAGATCATACTAAAGAAAGGTCCTGGTCATTTTGGTCCTGAGACAATTTATGCTACAGGATGTTTCTTATGATTCATGCACCAGCAGTGGCTTGTTTCACCCACTTACACAACATATTGTGCATAGGAAATTATTTTAAATTGGCAGTTGTAAAAGTGGGTGTAGCAGTTAAAAAAAAAAAATCTACTTTATGCTAAAGGCACATACTAACTCACAATTTTCAATGTCTTGCGTTCTTCTATTAAAAATGGGATGAGTGTAAGAGAGTAAGAAACATAAACATGTTCTTTACTAAGCTTAAAAGCAAAAATTTTTTAGGTATCACAAAACAGAGGGACATTTTAAAATGTTGTACATCAGGACGTTGACTTTTTCAGTTTGTTTTGGTGTTTCATAGAAACCAAAAACGAAATAAAAGACACTGTTTTGTTCATAGTCACCACATGCTTGGTTTAAAGTATCAACTTAGTCATGCTTTTCATTTCTACACAGATAGTGAAATTTCTATGTTTTAAAGTAGAAAAGTTAACGGAAAAGTCCTCGGATGACAAAATTTCAATTAAGAAAATGCATTCTCTTAACAAACCTGGCTAGGTCATCTAGGATGACTGATTTGCATGTAAAACCCTCTGAAAGCTGCTGTAAAAATGTTTGTTTTTTATTTGTGTTTTAATGATCTTTTTCTGACGCCAACAGTACTTTGCAACTTTCTGCAGCCAGCATGTTGCAACATTGTTTGAAGCTTGTTGCTAAAAGCAATTATCCTGATCAAAGAGCTTATCAATTAGGAAATCCTGGTTTTTCTAGCTGGTTTTTAATCTCGCAATTGGAACATGGTTAAGTTGGATTGGATATTAGTCCGAGATCTAATATACTACTTTAGTTATAAATGGAACACTGTATGTGTATCGACCAGTGCTTTTTATCCACAACAGTTTTTATATATACATTTTTATTTCAATAATTTTCCTGAACTGAAATTCTCTTTTTAAAATTCCAGTGAAGTAAAGATCAGTGTGCTGGAACAACTCAAGCAGCCCAACTACCACAAGTGGCATTGGGTTTGAAAACCATAATTTCTTTCCAATAATCTCCATTTTTAACAATAAAATAAAACTAAAAAGAAACTATTTCCTTTTCTACTAACCTACATCTATGAAGTCATAATTTTCCCAAACACTAATAATAGTGTTCTTAAATAATTCAGCTAGATGCTTGAATGAACTTTTAAACTCCAAATGAACATACCAGAGGAAGTAAAGCACTGAGGCACTACTGTTGAAATGCTAAATACAGGATATGGTGAGCTATTGGGCTTGAACAAATATTCTAGAGGGGGAACTACAGTTGTTTTGTTGTTAAGACTCTTATAGTAGACATGAACAAAGAGCCTCAGGGGCTGGAGGCTCGAGCTTGGATTTACCTCCTTATACTCGAGACTTTTTAGCCTTTCGGTGACTCTATAAATCACTTCTGCAGCTTTTGTGTAGGTGTAAGTGGGTTTTTCAGAGTTCCCCACATCTTTTTTTTGCATTTGATTGCAATTTAATAGACCTTCATTTGCCCAACAATTAAAAGATCTCAATTAATGTATAAGTAAAGCGAAAGACAACACTATGTAAGTTTTCAGAAGCTGTAAAAAATAATGTCAAATTGCAAAAGAAACACAGGTACAAAAATACAACCAGAATAAATATAAGCATACAAATTAATATCTAGCTACATATAATTTTTTTTTAAATGATAAATAATAACAGAGTCTAGACAAACAGTTATGAGATGTTGACAATGATATTAGGCATCAGTTTGAGGATCCCTGACAAATAAACTTAGATACTGGAGTATTTCTGTATCATTCCTTTAGATGGCAGTTTACTGCATACTGCTGCTGTCAAAATCCTGTGCTGCACTGCAGTCTGAAATAATATATTCTGTCTTGTTAAAAAAAATAAAAGAAATGTGAAGTATAATTTTTCTTTGCCTGTCCCTATTTTTCTTAAATCACAGCCCTTTTACTAAAACAGTATCTATTCTCCCAGAGATGAACTGCTGGAGATATACATTGCACCACTCTGTAATCTGCATGTCTAACTTTTGCACATTGCAAAAATGCGTGCTAAAAATCTTAGGGAGGTCACATCATCATGTCATTTTCAGTGATCTGCTACTGTCACGTAAAAATCCAATAAAAAAGTTGTGGAATCTAACTGCTTGATAAACTATATCTTCAGCTTGTAACAAAGAATACAGGGCAAACAAACATTATCACCCAAAAAAAACATATTTTGACTTTTACCAAATTTTACTTTTTGTGCCACCATGAATAACTGGGAATATGTTTAAATGGCTAGCTAAAAGTAAGGCAAGATAAAGTTTGGGTGCTCTTTATGAATTTAAACAAGCACTCTACACACAGAGCTCAGTGGTCAGCAGGTTGTGAAAATCTTGAATGTTTAAAGCCCCCCTCTGGGAGCCAGACAGGGTAACCGTTGGTATCTTTAAGTCCCTTATCGTTCTGTAATGGACTTGTAAAAGTGCAGACCAAGACAGTCAGAGGAGGCAAAATGCTGCACATTTTAATGGTCTTCGTAGACCACTTATAGTCTTCCATCTTGTGTGACCTCCCTAAGATTTTTAGCACGCATTTTTGCAATGTGCAAAAGTTAATATAGTGAATGTTGGCCTAAGTGCTGTTTTAGAATGCATAATATAATATGATGCATAGTAATAGAATAGGTAACAGGGCAGGTTTAGGTGACTGAAAGCAGTGGCTTTAGCTTGGAAGAGCAGAGTGAAAATAAAGGAAACAGGAGCGACAGGCTTTGGTTTCAGTATTGTAGTCCTGTTCATTGTTCTCGTTTTATAATATTGCTGATGAACATAAATAAAAATGATATGTAGCAAACGCTAATTTATAACTGGGCACATCAGTTTACACATGAGCTTGCATATTTTTAATTTTCACATTGATGCTGTCAAAAAGCTGGGCTGATAAAATTAAATCAATTCTCCCAGACAAATTAAGAAGTTTGCCAAAGAAATCATAGTTGCTGACCTTTTGAGGAAAACGCTGAACCAACATCTTGTTGTCTTGTTGTCGCACCATGCAGGTCCCAGGTGTAAATTTGTGTAGCTCTAAGACTGCTTAGCAGGGAAGTGTAGCAAGAGGTAAACATGCTCAGTCAGCTCTCTGAGCAAATTAATGTTTAAAAATGGCAGGAAGTCAAGAAAGAACATCAGGGAAATTTAGCTCATGTGCCTACAGCTTGAAATAAAATTAAGCATCACCTTGCAAGTATGCAGTGTTTAGAAGCGATTTACTGATTTGCTTGTACAATAAAATGCTGTAGTTTGGTGTGTATGTGTTGAATTTAGACTGAATTTTGTTTACCAACAGAACTTTTTAACGTGTCCACTCCTTTGTTGTAATTTCATTTCTGGAAAAAGAATTCATCTTAAATTTATGCAAAATTAATATTCTTCAGAGAAATTCTAAAAATAAAAATTCCAAGGCATATTATACATTCAAAAAAGTCATTTAGTTTTATGGGAACTTTGAAAGGAACAACAAGATGTTTGTTTGCTTTAGTGCCTTCTTTAAATATGTTTTGAATTGCTTAAATTATAGTCTTTTTGCCAAGGTCTGAGTTATTCTTTAATAGTTGTATCTTTTTCTGTGTTTTGATTTTTAGTTAGTTTCTCTACACTGTAACCATGGTATCCTGTTTCTTGATTACGGTGTTATCACCTGGTTCCCTGTTGCCGATGGATCACCTGCATCCACTCACCTCATTATTTCTAGCAGTATTTAAGCTGTTTTTCCACACTTGCATAGTTGCAATTGTCAAAGAAATGTGATGTGAAAGCTTTTCTCTGTTTTTAGCTGGCTGGTCTTGTGTCTTATAGTCAGGAGTGACTTATACTTTTTTTTTTTCCTCTTAAAGACTTTTTTTTTTTTACTGATGCATTAAAAATTAACTCATACTGATGTACATGAGCTAAGGATTAAACATCACTGTCCGCATCAGATAGGAAAGTTAATCGCGGGCTGAAAGCTAGATGGCCAGAGCTGGAGGAATGAGTCCACAGTTGGGTACATAAAGAACATGCTGCTGGTGTTCTGACGCTCTATGCTACCTCGTCAGATTTACCTACCGTACTGCGTCTAGGTAGCTACGTCTATCTGTTGGTGCTACTTTTGGATACTGCACTGTTGAGGCTTGCGAACGGTGCAGTTTTATCTCCACACCCTGGCAGTTGCCAAGGAGATTAATATAAATGACTTTGTAGGCATGCCTTCTTGGTGTTACCGCTTCATGCAATGCGACTGTCTCTCTATCATCCTGGATTTACTGCATGCTTTGCATTTATATATATATATATATATATATATATATATATATATATATATATATATATATATATATATATATATATATATACACTAGCTTCTTTTAAATTATATGTTCGACACTAGCTTGTTCACAGCTAACTGGTGAAACGCTACATACATGGGAGTTTAGGAATCCCCCAAAGAGGACAAGTGTACATTGATGGAATTGTTTTCAAGTTGCTTCCTGTTTTAATGGATTTATTTCAATATCAGCTGCTGATTCCAATAAAGCTGTGTGGCTCAGTAGAAAGGATTCTAACTGCAGTAGTTTTAACAAATCCCACTGTTATGCTTGAAAAACTTTTCCTTATACCATCCCATCATTTCGGAAACTGTTCAGATCTTAGCACAGGGTGATGGATAGATGGGAAAACATTCAGAGTATTAGATATTTTTCTTTCAGATATGATAATCAGATGTGTTGCCCCTAAATAATTCAGACTTTTCTTGTCTTTGTATAAACTTTTACAAAGTGTACAAGTTTGAAAATAATGAACAATTGTTTTGCTGCATTTTAATGAAGCCCTTGATCCCGCATATGTCTACTTTTAAATACTTAGAACATAATCCATTATGGGGCATTTTTCCGCACTGAGACATTGAAAAAACATTTTCCCTTTATATTTTTCAGCTCTGGCTGACAGTCCGCTCTAGCTGGCGTGATCACCCACAGCATCCTCATAATGTATTGTTTCAACACCCTCCCATGCTGGCAAATCAGTGCTGCTCTCTGGAGGCATGAACTCTACAGGACCTCTCAGAGTATTTTTGAAGTATCAAAAGCAAGGACTTAATGGCAAATCTTTTAAACTATGTAACTTGCAAATTGTTTTTTGGTACATCCCAATGTCAACATCAGTTCAATAACACGTTCTTGTCACATTTCCTGATACAGAACATTTTCGTTTGATTTCCTGACAAATACATATGTAATATATTTGTGTTTTCCTAAAAGGATAATAATGTCTTACAAAAGTATTCATACCTCTTGAACAGTTTTTTTATTCTGTCACATTACAATAATACATTTTAATGTGTTTGTGATTTTACAAAGAAGACCAACAGAAAGTTATGCATAATTTTGACATGGTTCCATGTGCTTTTTTTTTCCACTTGAGCAGCTGCCCCCCAGAATGTCTGTGCAGGCCACTGATGGTCAGGTCTTGATAGGTTTGCAGATGTGCCATAGTGTTTCCATTTTGCATTGCTAATTAAAAGACTTCTGAGAGCATGCATTTGCACTGCATTTTAGTTTGGAGTATAAGAGTAAAGAGAGCTGAATACAAATGCACACAACACTTTTGAGACTTCTGTTAATAAAAAAATTAAAATCCATGCTATTCTCCTCACCCTTCTCTATGACCTGCTACTTTGTGTTGGTCTATCACTTTCCTGATAACAGTATGAACTTTATTGACAGACAAAGACCAATAAACCTGTGACACAACCCTATTTATAATAAGCTGTGATCCACTATGCTCAGACATGTTACAGATATTGCAATCTTTCTGCACTCTTTCATCTCCACTTTCACTCCAAGGCATTTGGAATGATGACCATCTATCTTTATCACCTTCCCATCATACATAAGTCCCGCTGTAGGCCCAGGCCCTTTGTAGCGCTGTGCTTGACTCTCCGCTTGCTTTGGCTTCACTGACAGCTGATTGGCTTTCCTATAGAGCTAGACCCTTTAGTTCCCATCCTCTGGGCTCCCGCTGGCTCGGATCCACTGCTGTGAATCTAGCTAAATGTAGACCTTAAGACAGATTCCCTCTCTGATCATACCCTGTGTAGTTGTGAATAAACATAAACAGTCACGTATTCAGCTGCCCCCCACTAGAAGCGTCTTGCATTTGGGAATGGGTCACTTTATTACCCCTTTGGTAGATTTCTTAACTTCCTACATTACGGAAGTGTGTAAATATTGTTATTTCACATTTTCAAGGAAGTTTTGCAGTTGCTCCCTGACCTCTGTTTCTCCTGGCATTTAATATGCCCATATGCTGAGAAAGCAGTCAAAACACTTTGCCAGGGAGATGCTGAATTAATGATGCAGGAAACTCTGGCTTGTGCTACAAGACTAACACACTGGACACTGAATGGGCTGATTGTCACATGCAGACCCAGTAACAAAATCCATCCAGCTCAGCAAACGGCGTCACATTTCTTACCTCAGCCGTGAAGCCGTATGGCTTATCTGGCAGCACAGGCTTTTCATTTCATTGAATTAATTCCTCCATTTGCCTTTGTTTTGCAATGTGCTCACATATTCATTATTCACAATGGAGTGTATATAGCGCGAAGTGGATACCTCGTCATTGTCATTCAGCTGGAGACCAAGCACGTACGTAACAAGCAAAGCTTGTTAGATTAATTTTGTTTTCCATTTTTTCTATCAAACCAGCCTCTCTTCAACCATTTGTGAAATATAAACACAAAATGACTCTTTGATGTGCCACATTATGGCTTCTGAGCTGACACCGTGTCACCATTAATAATGGCATTACACTAAAGATTAGTTGAGCCGTTTGCTGCAACAGCAGAGCCCTCATGCAGAGCAAACCAAAAATTTTCTAAAAACCTTTCAGTGCTGATTATGGCCTTTGTAGCTGATAATCATGCAGACTGAGGTTAGTCCAATTGAAACTTTAGTGCTTGGTTTTTAGAAAATCATGGTCATTGATAACTACATTGTAAGTTGAGCTCCTCCACCCTGAGCTACTATTGCCATCTGAAGAAATGCAAGGCTCCTGAGTCGTTCTGACCAAAACCAACCAATAGTGTCTTAACACTGTCAATCAACCTCATTTACTCGCTGCTCAATGTGCTATTGGTGGAGAAACAACTTACCGCTACAGGAAAACCATTTATCTGTCATCATTGGTGGTCATGCTAGCGAACCTGAGCATTCACAACAGTCTATGCTGGCTGCAGCGCAGCAGAGAGCAAGGAGGGGTGGGAGAGGGGGAGGATGAGCAGCACCACACAGACGTGATTGACAGCACTAAGACCCTCCTCCTGGCTCTGATTGATTGTTTCTAGATAGCACTGGGAGCCCGATTTTTTTTTTTTTTCCCCACAGATTATCTGTCTCATGCCATACTGTCACTGTATAGTGACAGTGTTAACAAATATGTAAAGAAAAAAACATATTTATTTTATAAAAGTTACATCCTGCAGCTTTAATTTAAACTTTTTAGCCGTTGCTCTTAGGGTGGCTATGGACAGGTTTAGATGAGCATAAAAATCGATAAGTCTAAATCTTTTTATTTAGAAAACAGCATATCAGATTATGCATACCTTTCTCAATAATCGATTACAGTAATCTAATTTTCTAATTGCCGACCAGCTTTTTGTATGTTTCAGCTAGTATTTTGATGAGGTATTGGAGACTGGAAGGCCTCCTTGTCATCTCCCTGATCTTTACCTCCCTTCATGGATTGGTTCTCAGATTCAAGTTCACTCTTTGGCTGAGGAGCTTCTAAACTTTAATATTGCTTCCAGTCAGAAGAAACATGCATGTAAAATCAAAAGACTACTTTAGACCTAATATGCTGGGGAAAGAATAATTTTGAGCTTTACTCTATACCCTTGGAAAACAGAAAGTTGTGTATTACTACTTAATACTTGCACAACACACTGATCAACCCTAACCCTAGCAAATGATACAGGGATCAGTTGAACACATTTTAGAGGGGTGGCCATCATTTTGCCACCAGTGTTTTAAGGCTTTTTGTACATTTTTACTGAAAGTGCAGACAAATGTAGAGGAAATTGTAACCAGTAACATAAAGAACATCATTGACATTCCAGTTAGGGAACCAAGTTCAAGTTAAGACAAACATTAAAAGCATTATTCCCAAAAAGTAGAGAACAAAAAACTTATCCTATCAATAAAATCAATCAAGCCAACAACCAGAATCAAAACTTGTTTCAATTGCTTTCATAATCAGAAATCCCCAAATTGAAAGAGATACCTGATAGAAACAGGTGGTTTCCCAGAGTCTATTATTTTCAAGAAAGCTTAGGTAAAGTGAGACATAAGTGATGGTTTCTGATTAAATGCAGCATAAAACTTATTTTCTATTTAAAAAAGGAGCAATACTCCTCACCTTGGTGACTCCCTTTCCACACAGACAATCATTATTTTTTCACTTTTTTCTTCAGGGTATTTTTTGCTCAGTTGCATTACCAGTTAAAGCATGTTTGCCTGCATTCATAAATAAGACACCACTGAATTAACTTCACAGTCCCCTTAATGCAAAAAAATGCAGGCCAGCACCTCTTCCCTTCAGCAAAGGGCAAATCTCAGAAAGATCAAATGTTATTTGCAGAGGCTGTTTCCCCACATTTCAAGCTGGAGATCTGATGCTCCTAATTTCAGTCTTACCTACGTACTCATTCTAAATTTAGTTATGCTCCCAAATATAGTTGAGGTTCCTAAGATTTCCCCACAAGGGGGGAGTGATAAGGTGGATACTAATGTATCCTGTAATTGAAATTAACAATCTCATACACATGAACCCTCAGAAACACAACCTAATTGCCTCCCTCATTAAAAAACATGTGTTGCGTCTTTGCAGTCTGCACTGGGTTTCATATTAAACTGGGTTATTGCCGCTGCCACGTATGGTACGATCTGTCATCCTTTCTTGTCGGGTAATTTTGTGACTATGTGGTGAAAATGATGCAAGAGTCTATAAAGCAATGTGCGTCAATGTGGCTTCACTGTGAAGGTCTTGCTCCTCCAAGTTTGAATTCCACTCAGCATCCAATCCGCCATCTTAAAAGACCTTGATCATGACAAAGTACAACCACAGCTCCTGAAAAAACTTGAATCTGATCATTTATCCACAGTGTTAGAAATTTTTTTGACAAAAAAAAATTCAATCAGTCAATTATTTAGAAAAATGGCTTCACAGATGTTACCAATAGAAACTTTATTGTATTTTGGGATTTTTTTATGTGGTCAACCAACAGAAGTATTGGATTAAAATTTGTTCCAAATCACAATTTGAAAAATGTACTCATTTGTACAACTACAGTACACATGGTCGCAAGTACAGCTGCAAGTCTTTTGGGGCAAGTCTTTACCAGCTTTGCACATCTAGAGACTGAAATGTTTGACCATTTATTTTTTGCAAAAATACATCAGGCTCAGTTAGACTGGAACAGTTTTTTTAAAGTCCTCATTTTATTTAGGTTTGGCCTTTGACTGGGCCATCTTAACACATAAATGTGATTTGATCTAAACTATTCAATGGTAGCTCTGACTGTATGTTTGGTGTTACTGGTGTGCTGGAAAATTAGCCTTTTTCTTTGAGGATTGTCCAACAATTTGCGCCATTCATCGTCTCATCTGAGCAGTTTTCCTGTTCATCCTGAAAGAGTGCCTTCCCACAGCATTATGCTGCCATCACCTTGGGTCATGATGTGCTTAAGGGGATGTGAAGTGCTAGTTTTATGTTACACCAGGGTTTTGTATTAAAGCTATAAGTTTCATTTTGCTCTTAGCTAACCAGGGTACCCACTTTGACATGTTTAACGTGTCCTCTTCATGGCTTGTGGCAAACTTTAAAGAGGATGTCTTATTGCTTCCTTCCAAAATTGCTTTCTTCATGGTTCCCTTTCATAAAAGCCAGATTTTTGGAAAACACCACTAATAATTGTATAATTTGAGTTGTGGATCTCTCCAGCTCCTCCAGAGTTATAATGGGGTTCTTGACCCTTTGGTCGGTTTACAGTTGTGTGACAAACTCTTTCCAATTTTGAAAGCTAAATTAGTGTTCCATGAGATGAACAAAACTTTAAATGTTTCCACATTTTTATCTTTGACCTGTCTGCTGTGTCCTTTGCTCTTCATGGTGCTGAACTAATGTTCTCCAAGAAGTAGTTTTGAAAAGAAAAACTTTAGAAATGAATTGGACATAACCTTCTTTCTTTAGAAAATACAAATGAGGGTCAACAAAAGTTTCTTCTCCTAACAATAAAAACATAACAGAGTTTGGTCTTCATATTTGTACCATGCTTTCTCTTCTATGTAAACACCATACATACACAAATAAAGTTTGTGGAAGTGGAAGATAAACTATATTAATAATGTATTTTATAACTAAAGTGTTGAAGTGGGTTTGAAGAAAAAAAATCTGTTTGCGGATTCTGATGTGTTGATGGATTATCTCACTTTCAAGTGAGCAATTCTCATTCACATTTTGACAGTTCCATTTGAAACATTGCTCAATATTTGATGAAGCTACCTGCCTTAGATCTCTGTAAGCAGTCGATGAACAAAGCTACACAATCTGTGCAAGAGTCTCCTCTGGCATTAGACATTAAATAATTAAACATATTTTCATGCTTCACAAAAACAAACTATTCTAAATCATTTATTTTTGCATATTTCAGGTATTAAAACCATTGTTTTAAAAAATTGTCATCTGTTTGGGAATCCTTTTCAGTATACAGTGGAATTGGCCTGAACTTGACTCAGCCTTGACTAATAATAGTGGACCAGTTTTGTTTTTAAAAAAAAAAATCTATTCTTAAAGCCTGAAGGAATAAATTAAATTCACTTAAAAGTTAAACTGACAATGACACTAAAGCAAATAGCCCATTCTTTCATTCAGGGCTTTTTCATTTATGTGTTATATTTACAGCAGGGTGAAAAACAGTAGCGAGAAAAACATAACACTTAAAGACTGACTGGCAAGGTTGTTGCTTTTTGAATAAAGTTCCAAAGATTTTGGATGTAAAAAGTTTAATGCTGACATGAAATATACAGCTTTGATCATTTCTTGTCTTTAGCAATTGATGAGGCTCCAGATGTAGCTCATTTACAAAGTATACAAAGACCAAAAATACATCAATAGTTACCTTGAAAAAGGTTTTATCAGTTTATAATTAAGTAAATTTACTTTGCAGCACAAACATTTGCATAAACTCATGAAGGATTTTAATGTCTTTAATTGTGACCTTAATTGAAACATCTGAACTGTTCTTTGTTACCCTAACAATTTCAGTGTATTTTAGATACAGACAATCAATGCACAGGTTCAAGTTTATTTTGGATTTTCGCCAACCCACACACATATTGTCAAAATTACACATATGTATCTCTCTTACATTAGTTAAGGTCAGCATTCATAATTTAACAATAAGAAAGAAACTAAAGGCCAAAAATGGTATTAATACAAGAAGGCAAAAATCACTACTTCCCAAAAAAAACCCACAAAGATCCATCTTATATTTGACGTAAAAGAATCGCAATGATCACCAAAAGATTTAGGAAAATATGTGGAAATAAAAGTGAAACTTTTGGCAAGGTATCTGTTCTGTCACATGTGGCAAACAACTTGGACATTATTTCTAGAAAAGATCGTAACGACAGTCAACCATGTGGATAGTACTGTGATGACCTTGAACTGCTTTGCTTCTTCACGACCTGTATGACTTACTGTGCATGATGAAACCATGAAATCGGCAATTCACTTTCATCTGAGGGCAAAACGTTTGGGTCAGATCATAGAAACTTGGACACAAATACGTCTCAAACTGATTTTGAAATATAAAAAAGTAGGCTAATGTTGTGTTTCTGGAATGGCTGTGATGTCAGCCACATTGAAAATGTGTTAACTATGCTAAAAACGATGGGTCCGTGCCATAAAAACAACCATTTTATCTAAACTCTACCATTTCTGTTAATACAGGTGGTCAAATATCCAGCAAAAATTATACCAGAAGCTGTTGATGGCAGCAAAAACTCTCTGGTTTCTCTTCATCTCTAAATGCTTTTCACAAATGGGATTTCTATATATAATGGATGTTGATTAGTGAAAATCTTTGTCCTCAACTCCTTTTTCTTAAATTAATTTAAACTGTTTCCTGTGTAATTGTTCAACCCTGACAAAACACTTCAGATGCATCAAAAGGAATTGATATTCATGCTCATAATTAATGTATACAAACCTTTGCCATCACTGTGATTCCTTTGGAGTTTATATACCTTAAAATGTTCTTGATTTAGTTTACATATGAATTATTACTGCTATTGGACTTGTTTGCATGTATTAGACCATAGTTACCATTACTATCCCAATACTTGTTCGAGGATAATTGCTTAGAGGGGTGAAAACTTCTGAGACATCAAAAAAGAAAAGATTTCATTTCGTTATACATATCAGGAAAACATAAGGAAGTCTTTAGAATTCTGGAATATTTAACAACACAAGAATGATGTAAAATCAAGAAGGAAAATGTAAGACTGCATGGATAATCCACAATGTTTGAATGTTAGGTTTCTGCACTTCTTCCTTTGGTCACAGAAGGCATTTGATTTCTGATTTAAAAGGTTCTTAAAATTGTACATATCATATAATTATTTATTGCATGTGTGTATATGTATATATGTATGTGTTATTTGTGTGATATTCGTGTTAATTGTCTGGGGGAAAAAAATCATTCATTTATTGTCATAGCGATGCTCATAGTCTCTGACCAGCTTTGTCTCCTACAAAAACTGTGACCAGATCAGCTCTGGATCTTGACGGTTGATCAAAATGTTCATAGGAATTTAGGATATTAAATTTAATAAGATATGATATTCTAACTATAGGGTGAACAGCCTAAACATCAAACACAAGAATTTCTGATAAAAATATTATTTGTATATTGGCTATTTTTTTTCTGACAGCTCTATTTTAAAATCTTAAACAATGGATCAAGCACATTTTACATTATTTTATGTGATTAGAAGCATCCCTTTAATTAGTTTGCTCTGTTAAAAAAAATAAAATTAAATGTTTCAATTATTTTCACTCCCGGGTTTTCTCTGAAGGTCCACTAATCTCTCCCAAGGTTCTACTACAAATCTGAAGATAGTTGTAAATGTGTGAGAGTTTAATTTCCAAGAAATGACTATCAGGGTTTAATAATGCCAAAAGGTAATCTAAAACTATTTTGACTGTAGGCTTTATTATTTTTGTCTAAATCATACATCTTTTTTGAGAAGTTCTTGTGTTTTTCTTTTAATACAGTAGTTTTGGCAGTCAGACATTTAAGATTTTCATGTGGAAGAAAAATAGGAAAACCACATAGTTCCTTTCCATTCTCAGTTATACACAACTTTGTGCTGGTAAATTCCCAATAAAATACATCGAAGTTGCTCGTTGTAGCATAACCAAATGATGAAAACTCCCAGGTACTGAGCCAGGTTCTGCTGGAGGTTTCTTCCTGTTAAAGGGGAGTTTTCCTTTCTCCTATTCATGCTTAGTATGAGTCAAGTCAACGACCCAATGCAAGCATCTGTCCACTGTCACTATATGCTCATCCAGGACGAGTAAATGCTGTGAGTCAGTGACTCAATGCAATCTGCTGGGTTTCCTTAGAAAACTTTTAAACCCTTTTGAATGATAAACTGAACTTGATTGCATTATTTAACAACTATGATCAGTTGGAATGTACGTACTTGAGTTGGAATCTGCCCAATTTGATTGAATCGAACTTTTGTGTAAAGTGCCTTGAGTGCCTTTGAAAAGTTTCAAAGGTATCATTACTTTGGAACGATACAGGGGACACGTGAGACCCTGCAAGAATAAGGAGAGTAGAGAGTATTAAAAATGTATGACTTAACTACATCATTAAAAACTTGTCAGCAAAGGGTGTTTCTTTAGAGAACTTATCCTGTGAGCAAACCTGTCACTCAGAAAAGAGCACCTATAGTAGAGGGTGTCATGATATCCTCCTTGTCAACAGATCAACAGTGTGGGAAGCCTCTGGTTTCTGCACCATCTCACCTAATGCACTTTTTGTATGCAGCTGGGAACAGACCTTTCTGTTAGCTATTTGTCTTATACTGTTTACCTTGTAGCTGTCTTCACTGTTCAGACACATGTTAATATTGTGCTTTATCCTCCTTTCTCTTATTCATTCCTTCTCAGTACATCTGTTACTCTCTGTGCATCCTGCCATTTAGATTCTGCTCACTCTGGCTAATTAGAGTGAGGCAGAAAGGAAAAACAAAAGACCCCTCTTTCTGTCTTCCTTCCACATGTCCTTGGCCTCCTACCATTGCTTCTGGCCTCCACCCCTTCCAATCGTCCATCAGCTGGATAAAAGAGAAATAATGCTAATTGTTTTGTTAATAGTCACTTGATTTCTCATTGTATTTAAAAGACTATGCTGCTGCAAGATAAGCCAGAGCATTTCTTTTATTCAAAACATTGTTGCTCTTATATCATACTCCCCCATCTTTATTCTTATGTACAAATGTGGTTTAATAGTCTATTAATAGTGTTATATTTTATATGAAAACCTTGCATATTTCAATTCTGAATTCTTTCAAAGCAATTATGCATCACTTATTGTTTTTTTTTTTTTTTTAATTATCAGTGCAAGGTTAAAAGTAATGGAAAGGAAAAACATTCATGTGATGCTGTGTTCCAGAGGATTTTGCACTCCATAGAAATCCACACTGACATACAGTGACTTCAAGCTGTAAGGGGATTTTATGCAATAGACCAACACAAAGTAGCACATAATTGCGAAGTGGAATAAAAATGTTTTTTTTTTTGTTTGTTTGTTTGTTTTTTTTTTACTTTTTTTATTTAAAAAAAGTAAAATATGCCTTTGAATTAATTACTCTAAGACACCTAAATAAAATCCAAAGCAAAAACCTTCCTTCAGAAGTCACTTTATCAGTAAAGCATCCAATGTGTGAAGAAATCTATTCTTAAAAACACCAGAAGTCCCTTCTCCAGTTTGTTACTCGCCAGGTAGGTGGTACATCATTCACACTGTGAAACATGCTGATTGGAGCATTATGCTTGGAGGATGCAAACCTTTTTTTTTTTTAAATATATGTTGGTCTATATAAAATACTGTGAGCACATATTGAATTTTATAGCTCTGACATGTGTAAAACTACTGTCACAAGTCACTGTCTTATCCCTGCATCTTTTTGTCTGCTTGCACAATTTTGCTCTACTGTGGAAGGCGATTAATATTTCAGTGAAGTGTCCTTTCAGCTCCAGGCCTGTTTATTCCCCCTGTCTGCTTCAAGGATGTGTGATGAGCTGCCCCTCATGTTTTCAACCTTGCATAAGGAAGTGCATGCATGCACAGATGTGTACATATGTCCAGACACATACACTGTCATGCAACCCACAACAATTTTTACACCTCAACTATCACAGCTGGGTAATACCAACCACTCTTCTAGACTCTCCAAATCACCAGCTGCCCTGCAGTTGATCCAGCTGCTCCAGTGCGCAGAGTTCATTTATAACGTAGGCCATGTGACATGTTCCAGCACTGTCAACAAACATGCAAAATCCTCTCTACAGGAAGGAATTGATTCTTCCATATGTGAGTCTGTTTTCCTGGTTAATTCACAGCATTGTGGCTGAGTCTCAGCTCGGCTGATTTTATCTCAAAGCCTGCCACCTGTTCCCACATACCCATCCCGATCAGTCACTGTTAATAGGAAAATCGAATTACCAGTACATTTTAGCCCTACTGCTCACTATTTGTATAAAGAGCCTAAGTAAAGAGCAAAGAAGAAGCTGACAGTAAATAGGATGTTGTTATCACTAGAGCTGTACAATTTACAAAAATGTTCTTATTTTGCATCCATTCTCAACACTCAATTATAATTAAAAAGTACTGAAGATGGTTGAATTTTGCTGCTTTGCTGTTTCATGCTTTTCACGCTTGCCTTGTTTAGGTTGTTCAAGGGGCTTCTGCCTAATGATCTGCATCAGATTAGGAAGATAAATCATTGAAGCCAATGGTTTGTTGCCATCCTTAAATTGACCTTCTTAGCAATGCAATGGAGTGGAAACTTTGTTTTCAAGCACTTTCTGTATTAAAATATTCGATTTAAGCCTCTTACCTTCACTGACAAAAATTTACATCTCCTGCTCTATCCCCAGTTCCCTCCTTTCCTACTCAGCAGTGACATTAATTGATACCATCGCACTTCATTAGTGTCATTTTACTGAACAGAAATATTACTGTCATTTTTTTCCCACAGCGATTATTTATCAGTAATTTCAACTTGTGTGGCATCCAGTTTAATTTCAGGATCTAACAGATTTTTTTTAACTACTGTAAGTATTAGTTTAATAGGTTTTATTTTGAAAAAAAAAATGGAAAAGTGTTTTAATCATAAGTCAATTATTTGTTTGCATCCTGACTTAAAATTTTAAAATGCCACAATATTTCTTGTAAAACATAGTTTAGTTGATGTGATTATGGTCTGGGTATGAAGATGACACATTAACCTTAAAAACCTATATCATATTTTGAAGCATAGCAGGAAATTGCCCTTGAGTTGTTGCTGTGTGCTGTTGACAAGCTAACAAAGACTACTAATTGGTGTGGCCAACAACACTCAGTAACATTAACTTTTAAGAAGCCTCCACCACATTTAAAACATTTGGTAGAAAAAGCAAACTGTTACAGAGAGGATCATCAAAGCATGAAGTAACACTGGAATAGTGTGACTGGCTAACTGTTAGATGATGCTGATGTTAGCATATCCTTTGAAGATTCCTGTATGTTGTTAACTGAAGATCATTTTACAATTTTTTTTAATTGATCTGGACTCCAGTTGATCATCTCTAGTCAAAATCTCAAATACTTAGCATCATCAAACCTGAACCTGACCATTCTACACTGAACAGATTAAATAGTTTGATTATGTAGTTTGCGACTTATGACACAATTCTATTAGTGAAAGCAGAAAAAGTCCAATTTCAATGTTTTGTTTTTTTTTGGCATTAGGACCACGTCATACTGTTGTGCATTAGCCTTTTGTTTCAATGGCATTAAAAGACAATGCTGTAAGAAAATTGTGCCCCCACATTGTCATCCTTCTTAATACTGTACTGTATAAACCAGCAGACTTT
This sequence comes from Anableps anableps, assembly GCA_014839685.1. Taxonomy (NCBI): domain Eukaryota; kingdom Metazoa; phylum Chordata; class Actinopteri; order Cyprinodontiformes; family Anablepidae; genus Anableps; species Anableps anableps. Next base: position 8,351,861 of record CM026068.1, on the reverse strand, counting down.
TTAATAATTATTTGACCACTTGAGGGTACTCATGGAACATTATTATATATATTTTTTTAGATGGTCAGTTGATCCAATATAATGAAAAACCACAAAGGAGACACTGATATCACAGAAAAGCTATGGACCCAGTAATGACACAGACACAGTGAAGTCCATTTGATGTAGAAATGAACAGAAGTGCAACAAAAGCAAACATAGACTTTCTCCTTCAGTTACTTACCCATGCAACCAGTGTTTTGTCTCAGAAGCCAGCATACATGGCAAGATAGGAAACAGTGTGATAACAGCTATAGAGAGCTAGCCAAGCATAAATACCCCAAATATGGACTTATCCAACACTGACTCAATAACGGTTTTGTAATTTGTGTGAGATAATACTTTTAATTTATTTGTAACTTTTACTTTAGTTTTTAGTTTTCCCAAAAAATATATCCAAAATCTTGTTTTGTTCTTCTGAACCCAATATCATGAATCATCGCAACACATGCGCTGGATGTTTTGCTACTCACCTACTGCTTAGATATCACCGTGCAGCAGTGACTTCACTGTCTATTTCTGTTCCTGAGGACATGTGAATACCTGGGTGTGTTAAATTCTGATGAATTTCTCTCTTCAGTTGTGGGTGTCTTAAAATACAACCATTTAAAGAGTGCTGGGAGTAGATTTAAAGTTTCTAAAGTTGACTTGAATATGTGAGCATATTCATCTGATTTAGACATCATGGCAATGTGGTGGCAGGCCATGTCTTTACAAATAAAAAACTTTAAACCTTCTTTCAAATCTCAGTTAAAGGTGTTCTGTGTGTCATGCATTTAACTCATTTTTTTAAATTGATAACAGCTTTACTATTTTTTTAAACTTATTCTAGAGTATTTAACATTTTGCTGTGCCATTGGTAATACACCTGTACCACTTTTGTCTATCTTCCTGTTGGTTGAAATGACCAATTTATTTTAATTCGAATGACTTCGAAGTTTGACAAACAAACAAAGACGTGAAGTGAATTAGATGGCAGGTGAGGCGAAGTTAAGTACATCTGACAGCCAGTAGTGGTTAAATAACCAATGAAATACAGCATATTTTCCTGTGCAATCAATAAAAAGGTTAATTGAAGCCATCCCAAAATGCAAAGGCTTAACAGCACTCTTGGATGCTATCCTCATTTAACTCAGCAAAAACTGATCAAGCAGAACATTATGTCATTAGAATGCTACTTTCACCCTGAGCGCTTCCAGAAAACAGACAGGTATTCGACATTATCTTTAGCATTCTGTTTCCTAAAAATGAAAAACAACCAATGACAAATATCTTTAGTGTGTGTGAGCACCACCTTACAAAGCATATCTCAGATCATTTATTTCTGTCTGTCTGCAATGATCTGACAGTTCTTCAAGGACATTCGGCTCCATCAAAAAGGAGAAACAAACAGGATCGGCAGCGGAATGCCTACTGCTGTTAAGTACTGAGGTGGAGTGTGTCTCTGGCTGGTGGAGCAAGAATGTGTGTGTTTGTGTGTGTGTGTGTGTGTGTGTGTGTGTGCGTGTGCGTGTGTGTGTATGAGTGAAAAGTGAAGAATGAGAACTGATGCTCATTAGTTTTTCCTGACAGTTACACTGGACAGTTAAACTTATGACATATTTCTGACAGAAAATAACATTTTTTTTCTGTGTGGGATGACCGGCTTTGAAGAGGAAAAGACAGCACTCAGTCATTGTATATCCTCTGACAGCTGACAGCCTGAGAAAGCCTCTGTGTTTGTGTGAATCTCTGTGTTGGGTTAGATGAGTAAAAATGGATCAAAGTGCTATGTGGTTTCAGCGCCAGTAAGAAACACACTTTATCAGCATGCTTCTCCAATCTCCAAATTCCCTGTTGTTACTGAAGCATCCGACACACAAGCAGAGCAACGACTGTGGCCAAAATATTGGAACTGGCTGAGCAGCGTTAGTCTGTTTTGTTGTGCTGTGCTGAAAGACAAACAGGTTGAGCTCCTCTGGTGGCCGCCCACCAGACCGGAGCAGACTGACCGAGCCGCACCAGCTGCTGCAGCTTGTCTGTGCTTGTTTGGATCATCTCGGGATCTAGCCATGCTACACCCAGCAATAACCCAGTTCCAAAGACGCCATTCATTCATATGCAAATGTCCTGAAAGATTGATGAGAAGCCTGAATGTGCAGTAGCCTTGAAGGTACAGGGGACAGCTAATGGAACATCCAGACACATGCTGACTAGAGCTGTTTCGATCTGAACAAATTCAGATGTGATTTTTATCAGATTTCAGTTTTATTTTCTTTCTCTATTGTTGAATGAGAACCTATGAGCACTTGCCTCCTAATTTTTGTTCTATCCTCAATAGACAATTTCTCTGGTGTCCTTTTTAGAGATTCAAACAGACTTGAACTTTGATTTACCCAAATTTAGCCACAGGGGCTGGGTGAGATGTCAGTCAGCTTGAAAATTATGCATTTAATCAAATCTGTTATTGAGCTTTTAGCCTAATTGGTGAGACTACGTAAAAGCAAGTTGATTGAGACCCCATTTCTTCCCGCTATATGGAGCTATATATTTCAAACGTACAGTGCATGTTGAGTACAAGAGCAGGAATTCAAGAAAGACATCTTGTAAATGCACAAGTAATTATGAACACACATGTAGAATGTTGAATCATCTTCACGCAAATAATCAAACCTTCATGCACAAGATGTTGCCATGACAGAGGAAGTGTTTCTGGGGTTTTTTCTACCGTTTTAAATATTTAGCAATTGAAAATACAAGTGAATCTAAATAAATTAAGTAATGAGGGTAGTTTGTTTCAGTAATTCAAGATTAATTACACACGAGCAATTAATTTTGAATTAATTATTTATGTTGAGTTAATTGAAAAAAAAATGTGAAAACCATATAATGGCCTCCACAATCTTGGATAAGACTGCTGACTTGTCAGTTGTCCAGCACACAGTCATTGCCACCCATCAGAAGGAGAAAAGGTCACAAAACAGTATTTCTAGAGAAACTGGCTGATCACAATGTGCTGTATCCATATTTATCAAAGTGGAAGGAAACCATGTGGTAGAAAAAGACGCACAAGCAATGGAGATAGCAGCAAACTTGAAAGGATTATGAAGCAAAGTCCATTCAAGAATTTGGAGGCGATTCAAAAGCGTTGACTGTGACTGGAGTCAACACTTTAAGAGCCAAACATATCCAGGATCTGCTTGAAATATTTCTGTCTGTGTTATGAATCTGTGCAATACATTAGTTTCACTTTCTGAAATGAGTGAAAAAAGATATTTTCATAATATCAGATCTTTCAGTATTCAACATTTTTGAAATGTACCAGTGAATACATAAATAAAATTACATAAAATATTGAAAATTTAAAGGTAAGAAAGATATAAGTTAATAAAGATGTTGTATTTCAAACTGCTGTTACCTCAGCCAGACATGGATTGTATAGGTCAAACTTTTTTAATAGAATTGATTAAGTAGAGAGCCAACCAATCATGCACAGCAGAGTGTGTGTTGTATGCAAAGCTCACATCAATGGAATTTAAATTTGCAGCCATGTTTCTCCAAACACCCACCCACCTTTAAAATGCACCCAAACGGCTAAAGAAAGTGTTACAGAGGAAAATTCACAGGGCTGCCAAATACGGCTGATGATTTTGATGAATTTCCCTATCAAAGATTTGTCATGCCACATGGCAGGTCTCTTTCCTGCATCTGACCTTCTCCTGTTGAATACCTTTGTTCATAGGAGCAAGCTAAGTAGATAACATCCTAGTAACCCAACAGGTAAAAGTAAGCTTTCCATAAACTCTCTCTACAATTCACATAAAATAGAAACCAGACTTTAATGAGCCATACTGGCTAACTCCAGATTGCAAAATATTCTTTCTTAGCTTGTTGAGGAACTTCCAGTTGCTCTAAATTCAATAAGACTTCACTGTGTTCTGCCACCCTTCTGTTGTCTCCTGCACTCCTCAGTTGGTGTTAATTGATTTATTAGAACAACATTCATGTTTAGACTGATACCGTCAAAAGCGAATCATTAAAAACTTCCGACAGAGAAACCTGTGATTATTTCAGAGCTTATTTCGATCTTGTTTGCTTAACATCTGTGAGTACCTTTTAATTTAAGCTGTAATCCTCTTTCTTCAAAGTAAATTATACCCAGAGGACTGTCACTTGGAAAGAGATCATTTCCCCTGCTGATTTCAAGAAATTACCCTACAAAACATTGAAATGAGAAGCCATTAAGGAATACTTCATTGAAATTTTTGTCTCATTTCCAGTTGTTGGATTGTGTTCTAACATTTCAGGTGCAGTTGCTGCACCTTCAGTTGTAACAGCACCTTAAGAAAATTCATATCTCTTAGACGTTTTGCATTAAAGCTACAAACTTCAATGCATTTTATTAAGATGTTATGTAAGTAGCACAACATAGTCCATAGTTGTGAAGTCAAAGGCAAATTACACATGGTTTGTCTGGTTTGTATTTAGGAACCTTTACTCTTGTATCATTACATAAAATCCAGCACATTCAACTATATTTAAAACTTTAATAATTAGGAATCAGAGTCCAATTTGGAAATGAAGTTTTGGACAACACTGACCCTACCAAGACATAGCCCTCAACCCAGACTGAAAGACCAGGAAAGGACCCTATTTTTTATTATTTTAGTTTAAAGGGCCCTATTTATCAGAGAAGAAGCCAAGTGGCTCATTTTATCTCTGGAGGAGGTACAGAGGTCCTCAACTCAGGTGGGAGAATTTGTTAATAGGATAATTATTAATCATGCCCTCCACAAATCTGAACTTTATGTGACAAAAAGAAAGACATTGTTGAAAGAAAGTGTTAAGTTTTAACAAACATGTGGAAAAGGGTGCTCTGATCAGATGAAACTTTCAGCCTAACTGTGGGAGATAATTGACACTGTACGTCATCATCAACACACCATTCCCATAGTGAAACATAATGGTGACAGGAAAATCCAGGGGAGAGGCATTTTTCAGCAGGGACTGCAAATCAGACTTGATATGAATATGGAACTAAATGTAGGGCAATCCTGGAATGAAGCCTGTTACATAGTTTAAAACACTTGGCTGGGGTGGAGGTTCAACTTCCGGCTCGACAACCTTCCTAAACAACACCAGCAGCAACAACAAAACAGAGCTACCTTAGAACATATTCTTGTGTCAGAATGTCCTAGTTAAAGATCAGACCTGAATGAAAATGAAAACCTGAGGCAAGACTTAAGAACTAGTCTGTACATTATGTCATCCTTAATTTTATATTTATACATTTTATCTTTTTATCTTTGTGTGAATCGACATGCTTTGATTGCCTGTCACCTGAATTTCCCCTCTGAGGAACAATAAAGGTTATTTCTATTCTGTTCTACTCTTGACATGCACTTACCTTCCAGTCTGCCTTTGAAGGAGCATTCTGGCCAAAAGGATTAAACAGAAATGTCAGTCACTAGATATGAAAAAGTGGTAGATGATAGAAACTGCAGAAGACTTGGAAGTCCAGAGAAAAGTTATTCTGCAAAGTGTTGACTCAGAAGGGCTGAATACAAATTCACACCATGCTTTTGTTTTTGTTTTAAAAGCATTTACAATTATTCATTACTTTGTGTTGGTCATGATAAAATACACTGAAATTTGTGGTTGTAATGTGACATAATGGGGAAAGGTTATAGGTGTGTGTATACTTTTTCAAGGCATTCTATGTGTAATGGTTGGAAAAAATATTGTACGCTGGCATATTTATGCAGCATAGCTCTGCTTGAACCAAAGAATCTAAAAGACTTACTTAGCATATTGTGGCTAACCGAGGAGAAACTGTTCACGATTGGCCTGCTTGAAAACCTCCTTTTAATTAAAAATAGCACCGGTATTTTTTTTAATATAGGATCGGATACCTTGAACCAAGTATTCCCCACAAAGTACCACAGTGGTCACTACTGTTGGACAGGCTGGGTAGGTATGGGTGGCTTTGGAGAAGTGGTATTTACTGGAAAGAGCTTTGAGAGGAGGGATTAGCATTCTTCCACTTAAGCACTGGGCAGCACATCCTGGCTCTGCAGCTGGAGTATCCAGCACTCTTTCAGCCACATAAGGCAAGAAGAAATAGTTCCTGAAGAACCTCAAACATATGGGGAACTCAAGTTAGGATGCACTCTTACAAGCTTACACACATGCAGAAAATGCAGTTGAGCATCTGCACATACTGATACACAAGTGTTCTTTTCTACCAAGTACTAATAAGATGAGTCTTTCCCATAAAGACATGTCTTGTTTTCTATCACTTTTGTGATAATGACAATACAAACACAGGACCTCAGAAGAGTGAATTAACCGGATTACTTGTGGGTGGGATTAGGGACAACAAGGGGAGTCATAATGAAGTAAGGATAAATGGATGAGGAGAGATGAAGAAAAGGAGTGCAGAGGCGCCAGACGTGCAGAGGAGGCAGAAATGGGTTCCCACAAAGTAATATGAGAGCAGAGGAGGTTGTGAGAGGAATGATGCAAGGGATTGGATCTTTCAAACGGTAATCGCTTTACTACCCAAAGGGGACAACTCCCTCTTTCCCGTTCTCTCTCTGCTCAATCCCCTGTCAGCACGAGGAGGAACAGGCTGGTGGATTGAAATGTAAAAGAGGCAGAGGATCAGAGACAGGTGGAAAATGAATGGAGCAAAGGGCATAGAGGGGCTGGGATGCGGCAGAAATGGCTCCTGTCCCTGTGCTGGAACAAGTTGGAGGCATGGCATGTGTGCATCTCAGTAGACATTTTGCAGCTGATTATGTTCAAGTAGATGCATGCTATCAGATCACTTCCCCTTCTGAAATTGTCACTCAGGAGAACATTTCCTGGGACAGAGGTGAAAGTCGAAGGGATAAAAAGGAAAATGATACCCATCAGTGTTGTAAATGATGAGGGTAGTGCCATGCTAAGGAAATATTCACTGTTCTAACACCTATCATTGTCTGCTAAAGAGAACTCAGGAATGTTTCAGGGATTATTGTCCTTGTAAAACACGTAAGTAAGAGTCAATACCATAAATAACTCTTCAGTCATAAATGATTGCTGTTTTCCGTTTATGACTGAAGTGAACTATTTTTTTACACCCTAAGCAATGAAACTATTAGTCTAATAGAGTTCCAATAGAGTTCTGTTTAAGATCATGCAAATACACAAATGAGGCATAACATTATGACCACTGCCAGGTGAAGTGAATAACACTGAATAGCTCCTTATCTTTGCAAATGAATATACAGAATATAGAATATACAGTGCATTTGGCCCCAGAGCTGCAGACCCCCACATGCAATGAGATCCACTCATCTCGCATTTTCATTGTTGCCACTTTTGGCAGTGGATAGCACTACTAAAAGCGGCAATAATGAAAATGCAAGATTTAGAACTTAGTGTTTTAGTCAAGACTACTTAACCCAAGGCCAAGTCAAGACCAAGAATTTGAGAGAGGCAATCCCAAGTCTATGTCCAAGACCCAAGCACAGCAAGAATTTTGAGGTGTTGACTTGGCTCCCTCCAGATCTCCAGATCTCAGTCTTATCAAGCATCTGTGGGATGTGTTGGACAGCCATATCAGACTCAGACTCCTAGAGGGTTGCAACTAACAGGACCTAAAGGATCTGCTACTAACATTTTGGTGCCAGATACCTCAACACACTTTCAGGGGGTCTGGCTGATCCCAGGCCTTCATACATACTGTAAGGGTAGTTTTAGCAGGAAAAAAGACACCAACACACTATTGAGCAGGTAGTTATAATATTATGCCTGACTGGTCTATGTCCATCTGAGATCATTTAGAAGCTGATACCAAGTTTGGTCTAGCCTGTACAAAACAGGCTGATTTATTGTGTTATCATTATATCATTGTATTGTGGAATACAGAAATGCACTGTGCACACTATCCATGTGTTGTGTACATGTATACTAACAGCTTGAATTATTCATTGATCTAATTACAGCCATGACTCATTCAAGCACATGTGGAGCATGTGAGAAAATATTCAAAGAAAGAATGGCTATGAATCATGGATTGCCCACTGTGAAGCACATCAATCAGCAGTGCCTTGTTCAATAAATAGAAAGTAATTGGGCCCAAAGAAAGTAAGATGTTTGAAGGAAAGCCTTAATAAATCTAGAAAAGAAAACACTGTGTTTGGTCCCCAGCTGAAAATTAGATTTTAAAGAACCATATGAATGATTTCTTGGCAGTTTAGAAACAAACATATTCTAAAGCCAATAGGTTTCGCAGTGATTTCCTGCTCATTGAAACCTTATGTTCCAACTTTGATTTTATACTGTGAGTCCCTCTTTTGAAAATATTTTTATTATTTTCTTTTATGTTTTCTGTGAAGGGTTTTTTTCTTTTGAACAGGATGTCAACATGTCATGTAATAAGAGGTAAAAGTAAAAAAAAGAGTCTATTTTAACCTAAACCAGAGTATAACTTTCATTTTCCCTTGATGTGTATGGACATTTTTTATGGCTGTTCCAGATTGGGCAGTCGTCATCTTTACCTAGTCCTGAAATATATACTGAACAGATTTTATTCCCTGAAAATGTTATCCATCTATTTGCTGAATATACCCCAACTCTTCCAATGCTTCAACCATATTTACACATCAATACATGCAGCTTTATGTTAATGCCTTTTCACCTGTCAGTTTTCATCCACATTCGTACATTGCTTAGATAGGAGGTGATGTCGTCTTTCCTATGTTTTATCTCTTTATTACACCAGCAAAAACTGTTGGCAGTAAGAGGACAGAGCAGTGTAATAATGTTCAAACAACAGAAATAATTCACTCTCCTTCTGCTTGTGTTGTAATGTGAGCTCATGTTGTCTGTGATCTTTCTGCACATTCATGTAAGTGCTTTTGAGTTCCTCCAGTGCTGGCCATAGCCAGGCCAATAAATATTTAGTTTTTTTCTCCACCAGATTAACAGAATAATTTTTTTTATTTTATTTTTTTTTTTGGGGGGGGGGGGAATCAGATTTGCTGTGGTTTTACCAAGTCTGAAAGCTCTACAAGCTACTATGGGGCTTCAATTACCATTTCATTTTCTTCCTCCTTTTTTGGAATGAGATTCTGTTGCAGACATTTGAGTACCAAAGATGCTGCTGTTTTATTCTCCCAGTGTTTTTTCTTAGGTTGTGCACTGCATCTTTTATCATATCCAAGAAGCAAGAGTTACCAGTCTACAAGGCTCATATTTGACTTTTTAGCATGATACATGCCTCTACCTGTAAGGATAGATTTTGTTGAGTTTACTCCCTGTAAAAAAGATATAAAACAGAATAGTGGAACTTTTATACACAGTTGTAGAAACCGTAAGGCCAAACAGCATCTTACTATGTTATGCAGAGGACATAAAGTCTACACATACCTTTTCAAATGTCAGATTTTAGTGACTTAAAAAGTAGTATTTTAGAACCTTATCCAACTTTAATTCGACATATAATGTCTTGCACAATTCAGCCAAAGAAACTAATCTTTTAGAAGGAAAAATGCAGACAAAAAAAAAAAAAAAAAAAAAAATCCAAGAAGTGTCACTAACGTGGTTGCATTTGGTCTGCACAACTTTCAACAACCCTTCAACTGAGGATGAGATACATTTTTTGAACCACCTTTTGATATAATTCTTGCATTTAGTCTGATCTGGTGCACATAATCAGTTCGAGGATTTGATTAACCCTAAATAAACTTTAGCTGTCCTAGAAAGATTTTACTGGCATTTGCTCATTTTACTGGCATCCATCAGCTGAAGCTGAAAAGTTAAGTTTGCTTATTTGCATAAACACACTTAATATGACAAAATTACATCAGACAAGTAAAAAAACATTTTTAATACAGAAATGTGGGGTTTTTATGTTTGATACCTGCTTAAAGGTTATTTTCAAAAGGAATTTCTAATCTGACAAACGAGTCTCATCTACAGTAGTTTACTGAATATCTCTCTCTCTCTCTCTCCCTCTCTCTCTCTCTATCATACATATATATATATATATATATATATATATATATATATATATATATATATATATATATATATATATATATATATATATATATATATGATGATGAAAATGTATGTTTACATTTGAATATAGAATCCATACAACCACAATGTTTGCTAAGCAACCAGTGTAGGGCATGACTTAAAAGAAAATATGACATATTGATGTCAATTTAATTGTATTTTCAGAAGCATTGTGAATTAAAAAAAAAAAATTACAATATTTATTGGAAGTCTGGATCAAAGACTTTTCTTTTTCCATGAAATACTTTTCTTTTAGGATGTCATTAGTAACCTAAAACATTTGTATGGGCTGAATTTTCTTGCACATATACATAAAATAGCTAGATGACTCCCTACAGGGTTGAAGATCTTTCCTGCTATTCTTTGGAAAACTGCTGTCAGTAATGTGAGGTCTTTTCTTTGCACTATATGAAGCTTTAGTAGACACAGTTCATGTAATAGGGTGTACTTCCTTCATCTTCTTATCTCCATGGATACCATTTAATACACATCTGGTCAGCGGGTAGAGGCCTTTCCCCCAGGCTTGTCATTAGTACCAAACATGGGGATTGGATCATTTGATCAGACTTCACTTTTCATTCTAAAAATGTTCTCCCCTACATCTTCACCAGGATATCAGTGATCTTTTCATGCCAGTGAGCCTACTTTGACAAAGTGAGTTCTATTTTCAGTAAAATGAGAAATCCCCAGAAACAATGAAATTGTTGAACTGCTTAGATTGCAGGACAGTTAAATGTTTTGGACTTGCCTCAGGAAGATAATGTAACCCAATTACAGGGTTAAGATTTGTTGATTGTGTAGAAAAAGCTCAGTATTTTTCTGCTTGTTGCCACTTTTGTAGAATGAGAGGCAGATGGGGTGCAGATTTGATGGGAACATAGTGCTTTCTAATGAACAGTTAAATTTCCTGTGGAGAGACAGGGTGTATGAGAATGTTGGGTATGTATCCTGTATATGCTAGCTCACATTTATTGATCAATTGCCTTGGACTTCCTGACCCCTTTTAGCACTGTCGTTCAAGCAGCTCATTCTCACCCAAATGCCCCCCGTGCGCTGATTGATTGTCAGCACTAAGGTCATGTAGTACAGTTCTACTTGACTTACCAAGGCAGCATATCTTGGAAGTATTTCATATTTTTAATTTCCTGCCAGTGTTATGCACACTGATTCCGCAATCATCATGTTGGAACAGTCTCAGAAACAGCATTGCCATACCAAACTGCCAACAAGCATGAAATAGTACTGACGAGATGAGAAAAACAAATTGCTCATGTGACTTTCCATCTTCCTTGACATAAAACTGAAGATGAAAATGATTTTAGCTCTAAAAGATACAGCTGTAAACAGACACCAAAATATTTGTTTCAAATGATTTCTGAAAAGTGTGTTTTGTATTTGTAGTTACGGCACTTAATCTGATTATTCTCAGTAAAATCCAGTGCAACCAACTACTTTAAGAAAATACCAAATTAGTAATTAGATTCACCTTTGTGTAATATACTCTCAACTTAAATATGGCTGTTCTGTGAAGGTCTCTAATGTTTGTCAAAGAATATTAGTGAACATTAGGCCTCTTGTAACTCAGGTAAGAGAAGCTATGGATAGTACAACTATTAGATCTAAACTCCATAAATCTGGTCTTTATTGATCACTGGCAGGAATGAAGCTATTTCTTCAAAGAAATTAATTTTAAAAAAATGTTCCATTTGCAGTTAGCCACAGCCATGTGGGGAACACAGCGAACATGTGAATGGTGTTCACTTGATATGGAACCAAAATGTTTGGCTTATATGCAAAATGCTATGTTTGGGAGACAACTAACACTGAACATCACAATGAACACATTCTCCACAGTGAAACATGGTGATGGCAGCATTATGCTGTGTGAGTGCTTTTCTTCAGCAGGGTCAGCAAAGTTGGTAAGAGCTGATAGGAACATGAATAAATACGTGACAATTTTTGAAGAAAACCTGCTAAAGGATGCAAAAAAAAAAAAAAAAAAAAAAAGAGATCAGGGGGGAGGTTCATTTTCCAGTAAGAAAAGCACCCTAAAAAAAACAGCCAGAGCTAATCTAGATTGGTTTAAATCAAAGCATATTTATGCATTTTGACCCAGTCAAAGCTAGACCTGATTCCACCTAAGAATTGATGGGAAGATGTGAAAACTGCTTTTCACAGATGTTCTCTATTCAACCTGGCTGAGCCTGGGCATTATTTGAAAAAATAAAATTGCATATGAATAACACTGATAAAAACAAATACCATATTTTTTGTGGTTTGTTCTTTGGCTATTCTTTTCCTTCAGCAATTTTGCACTTCTTTATGCCTGTCTCAGAAATTTAATCAAAATACACTAAAGTTTTAGTTTTTAACACAACAATGTAAAAAAGTTCTACGTGTATTAATACATTTCTTTGTCATTGTAATGTCTAGCTGTTTGTTTGACTGACCTTAAAGGGGTGGTATTATGTATTTTCCAGGCACATAGTGCCATTTTATTGCATGGTCAAGTAACGATGTTACCTTCAGTTGTTACAAAAATGCTGTATATGTCAAATATGACTAAAAAGAAATCTGACTTTGTAATTTAATGCCTTGAAATTGGGCCTCTGTCTCTTTAAAGACTCCTGCTCTTTCTGAAACTCTGTCTTCAGGAAGTCTCCATACCAGCGCTTTCGCTGTTAACCCTTAACCAACATTTTTATCAGCGTTTCACTGAGAAGCAGTTCATATAATGAGCTCAACAGATATGCAGTTCCACCAGGTGTTTGCTAATTGGTGCTATCTAGTCTGAAGAAGCTGAGAGGGGTAGTTGTGGGGGAGGGGTGTTCTGTGAGGCAGAAGCTTGGAAGCTTAGAAACTGCAGCTCTGAGGAGGAGCTGGGTCTCAGAGACAGAGCTAGGTCCATCCAGGCATTTTGCACAGCTGAATAGCTGTCATGGGAGATTAAAGGATTTCTCAAACATGCATGAAAGAATCAAGGCAACACTCCAGGTATGTTTTTGATGAGGGAATAACACTATAACATGATATAAAGCTCAAAAAAGTCAATTTTACATAATACTGCCCCATTAATGCTACAGAGGTAGACTGTGTACTGTTCACAAGTGCGAAAAATTAATCTTTGCTATGAGAGTTGCTTTCCAAGACAGCTAATTCATTTCTATTAGTAAATCATATCATTTGTCATCTTTCAGAAACTATCAAGAGGAATAGAACAGCAAAAATTCTGAGGTGCATTTCGTTGTAAATCAATGTCAGCATTTTGTTAAGTGCAAGACTCACTTTTATCCTCTGGAGAAGGTTATCACTTCTTTTTCAGGCTTAGTCAGTAAAATACATAGTTGTAGCATTAATGTTTTTATTGTATTTATTAATTTATGATACTGCCAGATCTGGTAGATCTTGGTGACAGTTAAATATATGGTATTCATTTTTCCCTATGATGAAACTTTGCAAGTAAATAGTGAAATGACTTTTAAGCTGAGGTAATGTTCATCCATTCTTTAATGGTAGTCAGCATCTGCCTATGCTGTTATTCAAAGAAAGAAAACCGTTTGGAAGTCAAAACATTTAGAAGTCAAAGAAAAACTAATTTTCAATGATTTCCCCCAATAAATAAAATCCCAAGCTGAGCAGAGCAGTTTAGCTGAGACCAGAATAAAACTTACTGTATTATTTAATAATGATGGAACATAAGTCTGTCATTGCACCAGGAGCACCCATAGAAAGTAATCAAAGGGGTGGCCAGAATGGGGCCATTTTATAGTTTTTGGGTGGCATGCCAAAAACAGAAGCCATAGCAGAATGTCAGCATAAATAAATAAATAAATAAATGTAACACACTGAAGCTTTTCTGGTTTTACAAATACATTACCCTATTTTTGTGTTATTTCTTTTCAAAATACAATGATGCAGATGCACACATTTAGACTGCTAGAAACCCCCCCAAAAAACTGTCAGAGTGATTACAGACCAATATAGAAACTGTGAAACATTGCAGAGAGAAACTGTGGGGAACTGATGATCAATCTAACAATTTCTCCCTGTGTGAGCCACATCTGCTGCCGTGAGCCACTATTGACAGAGAGACCGCAGACTTGTCCCTTTGGAACCTGTTTGTGGTTTTCTCACTTCTGAATGAAAGTCTCTGTGGTTCTTATCATTTGTTTCTCTCTGTTTTAGACTTTCTTCACACTTCCCTCTGCATGAAACCACTAATTAACTTTGCTCCCTCATGAACTTCATTAGAAAGTCCTTCATCCATTTCAAATAGGCTGTAACTTGCTCACTAGATCAATCTAATTGATTTTTTTGTTCAGTTCACAGTGAAGCCAAGAGGACCAAACTGTCAGTGACACCTTAGGTTTAAAATTTCAGTTAAAATATAAATGGGATGAAATCAGACGACTTCTGACTTTGTTGTAACAATTAGTCGGCTAATGATGTCACAAAGTGAGAGAATCTGTTGACAGGACAGATATTAGCTCTGACCTCCACAAAGGGCTTCATGAAAGAGTGCCAAGCACAAACCCACTGATCAAAACTAACACTGCACATCAAACTGATCACACTCTCCCTATGGTGAAACATGGTGATGACAGCGTCATGCTATGGGGATGCTTTAGTGTTGTTATTAATTTCTTCAATGCAGATCATTTCTGAGGTTGCTATTATGAAAAATTATAACATGTCAAAAAACCCTTATCACTGAATGCCTTCATTCAGTAGCATCCAAGCCTTGTTAGGTGTTTTGGACTCTTATCACAGGACATATTCACAGCTGATCAAGCCTAAGTCTGTGTTGACTGGTGCTTAAGAAGGTATGGACTAGCATGAAATTCTTGGAGTATGATAAGCTTTAGTAAAAATGCCACAGTTTCAATGTTATTGTCAATTTTATTTATAAAGCACTTTAAAAACACCTTGTAACTGCACCAAAGAGCTGTACAGTATTCATAAAACCACGGGTAAAATAAACATATTGGAATAAAACACTAAGGAATAAAACACAATAAGTAAAACAAATAGGATAGGAAGATTACAATGTCAGGCCTTATGTAAATGCCAAAGAATAAATAAGACTTTTAAGTTGTGATTTGAAGTGTTCCAGACTATGGGCAGATCTAATATTGAAGGGTAAGTTGTTCCACATATTAGGAGCAGTAACAGCAAATGCCTGGTCTTCTCTGCTTTAAGTCTGGTTCTGGGAACATGTAAGAGCAGTTTATTGTTTGATCATAGTGTTCTGAAAATGGAATGGTCACGTAGAAGATCCTGGAGATAAGCCAGGGCTGAGCCATTTATAACATTAAAAAAATACAGTAAAAGAATTTTAAAATCAATCCGTTAAGATATAGGCAGCCAATGGAGAGAAGCCAATACTTGTGTTATATGCTCATGTTTCCGGGTTCCAGTTAAAAGTCGAGATGCAGTGTTTTGAATTATTTGGAAACATGTAAAGATTGGTCCATGTTTTTATATAATGAATCTCAGTAATCTAAATACGTCGTAATGAAGGTATGGATAAGTTTCTCAAAATCTTTTGTAGAGAAGCTAGCTTTTACCTTTGCTAGAAAGCGCAGATGAAAAAAGCTTGATTTCACAAAAGAACTCACTTGCTTATCTAAATTCAAACAACTGTCAAAAATGACACCATGATTCCTAACAGCAGATTGATGAAAAGAGGCTAGAAAACCAATTTTTTTTAATCTCTTTTGCTAATAAGGGTCTTTTGTCCAAACATTATAACTTGAGTTTTATATTGATTAAAGTGAAGAAAATTTTGGTCCATCCATGATTTAACTTCCATTAGACAGTCTGTTAAAGACTGTAGGGAATCATCTTTATCATTTAATTTCTTTAAGGGCATGTATATTTGTATGTTGTGTGCAAAGCAATGAAAAGAGATATTGAATTTCACAGTATTATTATCTCAAATAAAATATTCCGCATATTCTGACTGCTTTTATTTAAAACAGAAAACAAAGTTGTTTCTGCTGCTAATATTACTGCAACTTAAGCATAGTTATTTTTGTTATTTTGTTATTATAAGGTGAAAACTATTACAGTTAGGGCTGCTACATTTATAACAATGTATCCATAACATTTATTTGCTGTTGTTTGTCATTTATCTTGTAATTTGCATTTTATCCATGGACTTAATGGTAGTTTTTCAGACACTTTACCTTTCTGCCATGTTCTTCAGCCTCAGGTGCTAAAGTGCAGCCTTTCTTCTTGCTCACCTCTTCTGGGGTATGTTTCCACATGGTGTAGCACAATAATGGCATACCAGTAGTAATTACACCAAAAAATTAAATCTGGGCTCAAGTTGGAGGTTGGTGAGTCCAATTTAAGGTTATACGGTGGGGTCATCTTTCTGTCCCTGGATGAATTCTGTAGGCATTTAGTTCCATTCAGTAATTGTACCTTTGGTCTGCTTTCTTTTGTAATATGTTTCTCTGTGGGGAGGTAGTCAGTTTATTTGGGGGTAAGGCTTTAGTTGACTCTCTCTTGTGCTCCAGAGCAAAGCCAAAGCACCTCTGAACTTGGTTGTTGTGCCAAGTGTGCCTTCTCTACTTGAAGCTTTTTATTTAAGAAAAAAAAAATCCCATCAGGACTTGTTTGATAGGGTCTTGGGGAAGCATACAGATGACAATTCAGATCCTCTACAAATCATAGGTAAAACTATTTTTGATGTTGAGACTGCACTCTGTAGGACTGTGTTTAAAATATCTTTTAAACACATTGTAAAATATCTTTTTAAAATGTTGTTTCATTTTTTATAACTATGGTTCCCCAGGGTTCTTTGAAACTATTAATTTTTAATGCAGTTTGGATGTATACTGTTAATAGTGGATCTCTGTAGCTGACTGTTTATAGCTTCAATGAGAAAGGAACACGAGAGCAGTGGATGAAGTATGAATAACCAAGTCAGTCTGCAATGTTAATATCTCAGAAAAGTCTTCAGACACATGTACACACATAGAGTATTATTCCATGACCTAATACTAGCTTACATTAATTTCTTAGAAAAGTGATGTCACAAAAAGACACATAAAACTTCAGCAAAACAGTGTTAAACCTCAACACATTCCATAGCCTTAGAAGCTTTCTGTAACCACCAGGAAGGAAAGTCCCCTTTATCTCATTGTCTAATCAGATCTAGGTCTCCATGGCATGAGTAATACCCACCCACACGTAGTGAAGCATACACAAAAGCCTGATAGTTCAGCTGCCATCTCTATGACACAGTGAAGAGGTAAAAACCACAAATGGATAGATGAGAGATAGTCCCCTGAATTCCCAACAAGGACAAGACTTTAAATTGTTTTTTATTCAGAGGAAATGTTGGCCATGGTCCTTATATGAGACCTGGTATGGTTTTTGTAATCTATTATGCCTTTGACAGTATCTACAGCCAGACCTTGGAGGACAATGGCAATCAAACCATACATTGGTTTAGGGTGTCCTTGCTGTTGTGATGTTCAGCATTGTCAATGAAAGAAACCAGCAACTATTCCAGTCTGTCCTTCTACCTAAAGTGAAAGGTCTGACATAAAGAAAATGACAAAACATACAATTTTTTGATGGGCCACATCGGAGTTTCTGTTCTCTTTTATGGATAGGATGTTTTGGATCAATGTGGCAAAGTTTACAACCACATAGTCTAAAGTGGCAGAGCGGAGAGGTTGTTGTGCTGTTTTTATTGTATCATAAGAGAGGTCTTACAAATTAGGTCCAGAGATGTCCTTGATGAAGTCAATTAGTCAATTAGAACAACAAATGGCACAAGTGAGAATTCAAACAGAACAGTGGGATCCAATTGTTCAATTAGCTTGACTCTCCCACAGGAGAAGTGATAAAGTCACTTATGGATGTGCTAACAGACTGTATCAGCACAAACACTGAACAGACTTGCTTAGGACCTAGCCTTGATTTGCTACCACTATCCATATGCTGCGTAACAGAATCTCAAATAATTTGGCCATTATGTTGCGGTATTTTAAAAAAAGAAGAACATCGATGAGTTGTTGAGCTATTATACAAACTGCTTGTCGAAGTAGCACAGACAGGAGAAGTAGTGTTTCAGTGAAAAATGTGCTCTGCTTGCCTTGGTTCAAAAGAGCATTACACAAGTGGCTACAGTATACACTGATTAGGCATAACCTTATAACTACTGAGCATGGTGAAGTGAATAACACTGATTATATCTTCATCATGGGATCTATTAGTAGGTGAGCAATTGGATATTTTGTCTTCAACATTGATGTGTTAGAAGCAATAAAAATAGGCCAATGTAAGAATTTCAGAGAGTTTATCAAGGACTAGATTGTGATAGCTAGTCATCTGGGTCAAGGCATATCCAAAATACAGCACTGTACTATGCACAGTGGTCAGTATATATCAAAAATTGTACATACGTAACAATGGTGAAGTAGCAATATGGTAGTGGGTGGCAATGGTTATATAATATATAATATAATAGTTCAAACGGTTGAAAGGTTCATTCTGAGGCTGTGTGTCTATCTATCTATCTATCTATCTATCTATCTATCTATCTATCTATCTATATATATATATATATATATATATATATATATATATATATATAGGCTTAACGCCTGCTTAATCTTTTAAGCAGGCGTTAAGTATATATTTTATTAGGCCCAAATTTGTATATTAGACTGTTTCTTCTTTTTTTGTAAAATGAAATATTCTGATCTTAATCCTGTTGTGTTTTTTAATTACTTGTAAGTGGAAGATCATCATATTTAACAGAAGATTTAAAAACATCTGAATGTGTGTGTGTGTGTGTGTGTGTGTGTGTGTGTGTGTGTGTGTGTGTGTGTGTGTGTATCTATAAAATGTGTTTTACTGAGTGAATTGAGTTACTGAAATAAATAAAATTTTCAATAATATTCCAATTTAATAAATGGATCTTTATATCGTATAAACACAGAAACCTTGCATTTAGTTTTTTAAATGTTGCTTATTGGTTGGAAACTTAATTTGATTTCAATTCCCTCTTTGCTCCACCTTATCTCCTTTCCTCATTTTATCTAGAGCAAGAAGACTGCTTATTGTATACAAGGGCCACATCTATTTCACACTTAAATGTGTAGAACCAGAGAGCAAATTCCTTTAGTACTTGTATCAGCTTGGATGTATTGATCTTAGTTTAGCAAGAAAATGTTTACAGGCTGTAAGAAATATGATAAGGACCATGGAAAACTGAACATATTTTACAAGAAAATATTTCAATCTCTATTTATAAAGCAGAAAGATGGCTTAGTGAATGCCAATAAATAATTGTTTGACCTTAAGCTTTAACAGTGTTAAATCAAGGTTGAAAAAAGACTCCATATTACTGTTGATGAAGTAAATTGCAAGAAAAGTTGGACATACTTACGCTGAGGCTGTTATGAATGGGTATAAAATGGATTTTGGACATAGCCCATTGACCAGTGAGAAGAACAGAAGTGGGATTAGGAAGCTCTCCATTACCTGAGTCTGCCTTTTGAGGAATCGGGGTGGTGCTGCAAACCTAGATAGAATCTTAGAGCAGAACTGGAGAAATAACCCCTGTCATAGACTTAGATATAGGCTCAGCTTGCACCCACCAGAAATGAAGGGGATGATGAATGTTTAAGCACCCAACGCTCCAGGAGCTGGAATTTTACAGGCGATCAGCACTGCCTTAAATTGGACCAGACAGTCACCAGGGAGCTACCAATCTCTGGAGGAAGAAATCTAGGCTGCACACACTGAACATGAGATGCATTGCTTTTTTTGTACAACAGTTGCTTTACCAATCTCAAGTGGTTTCCCAAAGTTGAGAGTCAAGGCAGTTATTAATTAAAGCATTTTTTCTCCTTGAGAATGAAAATGTGTTCATATGAAAGCTATAGTGCTGTGAAAAATGGTTTGCCTTTTTACTGATTTCTTCTGTTTATGCTTTCTTGACAGTCTAAAATGTTAAAGATTATCAAATATATTTTTATATCAGACAAAGAATATCTGAGAGAATGCAAAAAGCAGTTTTTGAAATGATGATTTTAGTTATTGAAAAGAAAAAATATATTAAAACCAACCTGGCACTGTGTGAAAAAAAGTTATTGCCCTCTCTTTGTGAATCGTTAATGAATTGTAATCTAGAACACACAAAAGAACCAGGAAAAACATCTAAAGCACTGCTAGCCCCACTTTACCTCAGTTAAGCTCATTGTTCATTCCTCAACATTAAGATGAGAGAAAAGTGGAACTTTTTAGAAGGTATGAACTACCACTCAGAAAAAGGTGGCAATATTGTGATGGATCAGAGTTGCTTTGCTGCTTCAGGATCTGAACAGCTTGCTGTAATTAATGAAATTATTAACTCTGTTCTCTATCAGATCAAATATGGAGAATGTCTGGCTCTCAGTTTGTCACCTTAAGATCAGTCATACTTAGTTGCTTTTATGCAGCAGGACAATGACCTAAAACACATCAGAAGGACCATCTCTAAATAAAAAAGGGAATTGATTGGCATTGTCAAAGTTTAAATCATATTGAGATGCTGTATAATGACATCCAAAAGGGTAATGACACTCTTGAAACCCTTCCAGTGTGGCTGATTTTTTATTTTTATTTATTTATTTTTTTTAATTCAGCCACCCCTCCAGTGTGGCTGAATTAAGACAATTAAGACCATGCAAAGAAGAATGGACAAAATTTCTCCTCAATGGTGGTAACTATGGTTAACTAAACAGTTTGAATAGTTACTTAATAAAGAAAGTCAGCATTTCAAAACTGCTTTGTTTTATTCGCTAAGGCTATATTTGTTTTATAGCACAATTCATTCGATGGTGACAAGAAAGCAAAAACAGGGAAATCTGAAAGGGGCAGATATTTTTTTCACGAGGGCTTAGACCACACTGAAAGCAAAGTTATCTTAGTGATGCTTTTTTTAAGACCTAATGTAAAGCCACCTGCTATGGTGTTGTTAATGAAGATAAAAAGTCATTTACAGAACAGCCAGAAGGGAAAAAATATATTCAGGTATTCAGATAACATCTAACTCATTTGCTGTTTCATTGCTACAGCCAATAGAGAGCAAGTTATTTTTAACTTCATTGTTTGCGCAATATGAACGTTAAGTAAAAACCACATTACATAAGGAAAAGACAGAATAAATAGGACCCACAATGACCTTCGGTGAGTCTGTTGTTTTGTCTTCTTTTCAATGCTGAAGCTGTTCCAGTGCATTTCCATCTTCAGTTTTTCAGCAGCTTCAAGATTATGGTCAAAGCATGTTCACAGAGTATATAAGCGCAGATCAATATGCCTGCCTATGTTTTTTTTATTATTATTATTTTATAAGGCATTCTCACTCTGGAGTCTGGCAGTAAAAATATATTGACATGTTCATTCCGAATTGTTTCCTTCACTCTCACATCTCCCATGTTCTGTTATGTTGTCACATTTTTCCTCGGTCTCCTCCCTTTACCACTTCCATTCTCCGTTCGCCTGATCCTCCATGCACTGGGAACATGTCTCTGCTTTCAGAGAAAATTTTGCACATGCACACTAAAGCTGACACCTTCCTTTAGCGCCTCTGTTCTTTTCCTCGGGTGATGAAATATTAAGAATAACATTTCTGTTTTTATTTAATTGCATGTCTGCTTGTTCCCCCATCAGATTCAAACTGGTTTGTGCGGTCAGGATGCAAGGATGCTGTATGTTTGGGGGTCAGAGATATTTTACAATACCCAGCAGGCACTAGAGAGGCATGAGAATTTGGAGCACTGGAATGCAGCAACACCATGAGTAATTCATAGGTTTTGCATTTCTACCAATAGAGATTCAGTTGCCCTTTATATGCCCTGTTTCTCAAAATTCCATCTCACTAGCATTCCTGACAGTAACATAGCAGCAGGAAGTTTTTCACATTGTGCATTGATTAGTAGACATGGATGCCTGGAGGGAGGACATTTGTTTACTTTACCTTGTATGTAGGCTTAGTCAGGGATTGCGTAATATTAAAATATTTGCTTGTTTGTGTATTTGTGTGTGGAAATGTGTGTCCAAAGAAAATTATGTAGCCCAGCTGTGCTGCGTGTGTTACCTTGGGTGATTCATCGATCTGTGATATGGCAGACTCTGCCTCATTCTGAGGAATACTTAGCTAGAAAGCACCTTTGATGAAATGGGCAATTAATGTGCAAAGGGACGATGCAGCAAAAGTGTGATGTTGAAGTAAAGAAGACTGGTCCAAATGTACTGGGAATGCAACCTGCATTACAAAACTGACAGACTGACACATGACTACATGATTATTCATAGTCTTCTCAAGTCCTCACCTCCTACGATGAGGCCCTTTCTTTCACACAACATCCTGCTGCTCGGGATAAATCATTAGGGTTGTCGAGCCATGATTATCCTATGAGGCAGGTGGACTTTTGAAAAATCAGAAGAGAATCTGTCTTGCATAACTCTGGAATATATTTTAGTGGTCAAAATAGTTTGCTGAAAGCACTCTCCTACAGGTACATCTAAGTCTTTTCAATAAGTAAACACATATGTTAAATAGATTCATTATATATAGTATGAAATGACTGAAAAGTATGTTTCTTTCTAAGCATTAAATATTTGGTTGGGCCTTCTTTTGCATGAATTACTGTGTTAATGCAGCACTGCATGGAGGCCATCAGCCTGTGGCTCTGCTGAGGTGTAATGGAAGCCCAGGTTGCTTTGATAGCAACCTATAGGTCATCAGCATTGTTGGTTCTGATGTCTCTCATCTTCTACTTGACAGTTCTCTCTGGTGTTCTGGTCAGGAGAGTTTGCCAGCCACCACAGTAATTAAACCAGTTTTTGGTACGTTTGGCAGTGTGGGCAAGTTCCAAGTCCTGCTGAAAAATGAAATCAGCACCCACATAAAGCTTGTCAGCAGAAGGAAGCATGAAGTGCACAAAAATTTTCTGGACTTCCCAGCTGCATTGAGTGTGGTCTTCAGTGGACCAGTGTCAGCAGATGACATGGCACCGCAAAGGTTATATAATGCATCACTGACCGTGGAAACTTCACACTGGACTTTAAGCAATGTGGATTTTGTGCCACTGAGCGAAAGTCCAGGTCTTTTTCTCCGTAGCCCAGGTAAGACGCATGTAGCCCATGTGTAGGATATATTTGTGCAAAATGCCACTGACTCTATCAATTCCTTGTGAAATTCTCCCAACTTTTTGAATGGCTTTTGCTTAAACATTCTCTCAAGGCTGTGCTTATCCCAGTTGTTGATGCATCGTTTCCTACCATACTTTTTTGTTCTGCTCAACTTTCTGTGAACATGCTTTTTGTGGCTTACTCTCCTTGTGGAGGTTGTCAATGACTGTCTCCTGGACATCTGTCAAGTTAGCAGTCTTCTTCAATGTGTAGTCTGTTGGCCAAGACTGAGAGCCAATTTAGAGGCTCAGGAAACTTTGCAGGTGTTTTGAGTTAATTAGCTGATTAGGGGAACATACCATGGGATTCTAAAATGTAACTTTTTTACAATATTCAAATTTTCCAAACAATTTGGTGTTCACATTATTTGTAAGCCACAGTTATCAAATTTGCAAGAAGTAAAGGTTTGAAATATTTCACTCTTAAAAAAAGAAAAAGAAATATTTCACTCTATGTGTAATTTATGATATTCTACTTTTTTTAGATGCACCTGTATACTTACACCCCTGAGCTAGTTTTAGGTATGCTAATTAGAGGCATTAATCAGGCTTTCCCAAGCCTTTGCAAGCTGATTTTGATTTTCAGTTTCAAGGACAATATTACATAGAATTTAAAAAAATGTTGCAGGTTCTTCAACAGAGGTAGTAAGTTTGAATTCAATAAAAAATGCATGGAATTACAAGATTATCCATTTTAGTGTGAAAGCTATGCCCTTAATCTCCATAGCATTTTGATTTGAAAAGGTACAATAAAGTAAATCCTGTCTGTGGATGCATTTCTTGTATTTTGTATTTTTGATTGTTTTAAAAGCAAACTTAAAGCTGCAGTATGTAACTTTTATAAACAATATGTTTTTTTGCATATTTATTAAATGTGTCAATGTGCCCTCACAGTATAATAAGAAATAGATAATCTGTGAAAAAAATTGAGCTCCCCCACCTCCTCTCTGTGGTCCTACTGCCATCTGCAGAAATACACTGCTCAGTCAAGAACAATCAATCAGAGCCAGGAGGACTGTCTTAGCATTGTCCATCACCTACATGTACGCACTGCTCACATCCTCCTCCTTGGTCTCTACTAGGCTACAGTTAGTTCCAACACCAGAGCCTGTCGTGAATGCTCAGGTTGGTTAGCATGGCCACCAATGATGGCAGATAAACAGTTTTTCTGTTACGGTAAGTTGTTTTTCTGTCATTACCACATTGAGCAGCATGTACACGAGTGTGCTTGACAGCGCTACGATTTTCCTCCTCGCTCCAATTGGTTGTTTCTGACCAGGAGTGGTGTATTTCTGTGGATGGCAGTAGGACCACAGGGAGCAGGCAGAGGAGCTTGATTTTTTTCACAGATTGTCTGTCTCATGTTATAGTGACATGGCATGTTGACAGTTTTAATAAATATGTAAAAAAAAAAAAAAAAAAAAACAACATATTGTTTATAAAAGTTACATACTACAGCTTTAAGACTTATCTTTCTGGTTCAGCTTTTAGATGTCTTTTGAGAAATTAAGATAATTTGTTCTAATTTTCCTTTTTCCTAATTTCATTATCCCTAGAATTTTGTTGAACTTTGAAGTAGATTTACATCGATTAAATGTAGATTTATGTTTAGTTCCACTTATTTATTTATTAATTTACTAACCTTTTTTGTTCCCTAATTAGATCTCAGTTTTAACACTTAATCAGGATTTTACAGTCTATGCCTCTTATAATGTTTATGTCTACCTTAAGTGTTGTTTTTATGTGTGTTTCATACCTCTGAAGAACTATACATTTCATTACATTTCCCATTTTTTTCTTGAGTAGCATTATTTAGCTAATTTCTTTGTGTATCCATTTTTATTGCCGTCTGGTTCATCTTACGTAAAGCACTTTGTGTTGCCCTTGATTAGCATAAAAAATACTCTATTAATAAAGACTGATTGACTGATTGATATTTGCCTGCCTATCACTGATCATAACTAATCAAGGGGAAAATTATTCTGATCTCTGGCTAATGCACAGGTGCATCTCTAGTAAAAGTATAAATTAATGATGGGCTTCATTTAGAGACTGCTGACACTAGTTTATGGAGTGTTAAACCAATTGACTGAAATTTATTTGTAATTTATAGTGCAGTTGATGATTTGTCCAATTATCTGCTACAAATTGAAACTTTCACATAAGCAGCTCACGCACATGAATCACAACCATGACATTTTTCAAACATTTTCTGGAAGCACACTATGTGAAATCACAAATTTTTGGAACTTTTGTGGGGAAAAAAAAACGCTTTTCAGTGATATCTCCACAGGAAAGTGAAAACATGTGAATTAAACAGTAAATCTTCAGCATGTAATCCGAAAGAGTGTTCATGCTATTAAAAGTGTCACTTTACACTAGTATCTTGACTTGTGAGTTCCTTTGTTGCCACAGCAAATAGCACTTTGCTTTTAATGTTCCCCTAAGAAATTTGTTTAAAAGGTCATTAACAGTGCCTTGAAATAATTTTCTTGAACCTTTTTTCTTTTTTAGTGACAAACATGTTTACACATGTATTTTATTGGGATCTAAATATACATGTTTAAGTTTCTACTACACATCAAAATCTAAAACGTGGCATATTTTGTATTCAGTCCCTTTGAGTCAATAACTTGTTGCACCATCTTTCTCAGGATGTGTCTCAACCACCATTCCATATGTACTGACTGATATTTTTGTCACTTTTTTATGAGCAAAATAACTTAAACTCAGATTGGATGAATAACGCCTCATCAATTTTAAAGTCTTGCCACAGGTTCTGTTTTGAATTTAGCTGTGTATAATTCTATCACATGAATATGCTTTAATTTGAAGGTGAACCTTTGTCCCAATTTAAAGCCTTTTGCTGCCTCTGACAGGTTTTCATCCAGGATTGCTCCTATCTCTGTTGCCCCAATAACCCTGACAAGGTTCTCTGTACCACCTGAATAAAAGCGTCCCCATGACATAATGCTGTCGTGTTTCATAGTTATATTCGGTGTAAGTTTTCCTCCACCCAGGCATTTTGCATCTAGACTAAAAATTTCAGTAATGTTTTCAAGTGACCAGAACATCTTCTTCCCCATGTCTGCCTTGATGGGCTTTCTTTTAACAATGTTTTTTTTTCTTTGCCACTCCTCTATAATGGCCTGATAATATGTGCAATTAACTGATGACTTGTTGGACAGCAGTCAAGTGAAGGGTATCCTATGAGTTGCTAAAGTCTAAAGCAACACATTTTCTTGATAACCTCTTGTATTCATATATTCATCATGAACTACAAAATCAATTTTAAAGAAGATTTGTGTTGTCTTAAGGTGATTTTGTTGTAACTATCTGTCTGTTAGAAATTTTGCTTGTTTATTAGTCAAAGCCTGACTCTAGACCTGTATTAAAGCAAATGTGATTTTGCAGTCCTGTTAGCTTTAAAGAACTAGTTAACCTTCAGAGATATTCTTCAAAGGACAGTTAGGGATTAGTCAGCGAAAAATGCTGTTCAACAAAAAGTTCAGAATAAATTAATGAGGTGAGAAATTTTTAGCAATTGACAAACCAGGAAATGCATCTTGTATTCCTGGGTTCAGCAAAAGAAGAGAGTTTCAACTCTATCAGTTTCAGACTTTAGGGCCTCTTAGCTTTTCAGTGTGAGTGAGGGATTCATGATTAAAGCTAACTTGAGCATACCCAGGCCCTACAAGAGAACTGTGTGGAACTGATGCTGGCCTTGCTGATTGATTTAACAAGCTTCAGGCTCAGGAATGTCAGCTATCCTTTTTTAGTTCTTTAAAGGCAAAATGAAATTAGATTTTTACAAAATTAGATTTTTATGATCATCATTCTTGTTAAGACCAGAAGGAAAGATATTTCTCATTACTGGTGCCTTTACAAAAAGGGAGACATATATATATATATATACACACACACACACACACACACACACACATATATATATATATATATATATGTGTGTGTGTGTGTGAATATATATATATATATATATGTGAATGCAGCATTGAGAACGATCCCTACCAACACCATAACGGAAACCAATGAGCTGGTGTACAACTCAGCATCAGTGATCCTTGAGATGCTCGGCTATAGGAGCAACCATGAGATTCAATACCCACCATGGAAAAGACGGTTAGAGGCTAAAATCAAGGTAACAAGGAGGGAAGTGAGCCAATTGTCAGAGCTCCAAAGAGGTGCAATCAAAAGACCAGTACCCAAGCGGTACAGCCAGATGCCCATACCTGAAGCGCTCGAAACTGCCAAACAGAGGCTCCAATCCTTGGCCAGTCGCCTAAAGAGGTACACGAGAGAAAATGAAGCCAGGAGGATTAACCGGCTCTTCTCCACCCAACCAGCTAAAGTGTACTCTCAATGGCAGGGTAATAACAACAGAGCAGACCCACCAAGGCTGGAGACCCAACAGTACTGGAAAGGCATATGGGAAAGGGAGGCGACCCACAACAGCAATGCACAGTGGCTAATCTCTCTGCGAGATGACCACACCAACCTCCCTGAGTAAGCCCCAGTAACTATCACAGTGGCAGATGTCCAAGAAAGAGTCTCAGGTATGAAAAACTGGACAGCACCAGGTCCTGACATGATCCATGCCTACTGGCTAAAGAAACTCACTGCCCTCCATGAGTGACTGGCAGCTCAAATGAACCAGCTGCTACAAAGTGGGACTCACCCTGAATGGTTAACTGAAGGGCGCACAATCCTGATCCAGAAGGATCCCTCAAAGGGTTCGGTCCCATCCAACTATCGGCCAATAACCTGTCTCTCTACAACATGGAAGCTCATGTCAGGCATCATAGCAGCTAAGATAGGTGGGCACATGGATAAATACATGAGTACAGCACAGAAGGGCATCGGCATAAATACCAGAGGAGCCAAACACCAACTCCTGGTAGACCAAACAGTCGCCCGAGACTGCAAAACCCGACACACCAACCTGTGCACGGCTTGGATTGATTACAAGAAAGCCTATGACTCAATGCCACACACTTGGATCATTGAATGCTTAGAGATGTACAACATCAACAGGACTCTAAGAGCCTTCATTGCAGCCTCGATGGGGATGTGGAAAACCACCCTTGAAGCCAACTGCAAGCCAATTGCACAAGTGTCCATCAAATGTGGCATATACCAAGGAGACGCTCTGTCCCCACTGCTGTTCTGCATAGGTCTGAACCCC
The DNA here is from genome assembly GCA_014839685.1 of Anableps anableps. Classification (NCBI taxonomy): domain Eukaryota; kingdom Metazoa; phylum Chordata; class Actinopteri; order Cyprinodontiformes; family Anablepidae; genus Anableps; species Anableps anableps. The sequence goes on along the minus strand of CM026068.1, from coordinate 8,323,367 downwards.
CTCAGCCAAGTCATCAACAAGACTGGCTACGGATACCGACTCAAGAACGGAGCCACCATCAGTCACCTCCTCTACATGGATGACATCAAGCTGTACGCTAAGAGCAAACGAGACATCAACTCACTGATCCACACCACCAGGATCTACAGCACTGACATTGGGATGTCATTCGGACTAGAGAAGTGTGGTCGGATGATTACACAGAGAGGGAAGGTCATCCACACAGAAGGGGTCTCACTCCCGGAGGGAACAATAGCAGACATTGAGGACAGTTACAAGTACCTGGGAATACCACAAGCAAATGGCAGCCTCGATGAGGTCACAAGGAAAGGAGCCACAGCCAAATACCTCCAACGAGTAAGGCAAGTCCTGAGAAGCCAGCTCAATGGCAAGAACAAGATCCATGCGATAAACAGCTATGCCTTGCCAGTAATCAGATACCCTGCAGGAATAATAAGCTGGCCAAAGGAAGAGATAAAGACCATGGATGTTAAAACTCGGAAACTACTAACATGGAGGGTTCCACCCTAAATCCAGCATCCTGAGACTATACGCGAGCCGTAAGGACGGAGGCAGAGGACTAGCGAGTGTGAGAGCCACTGTCCAGGATGAAACATCCAAGATCCATAAATACATCAAGGTCAAAGCCTCAACCGACGATGTGCTCAGCGAATGTCTCAAACAATGGGGACCAGAGGATGAGGTGCTGGAGGAACCATCATGGGAGGATAAGCCCCTACATGGGATGTACCACCGACAAATAACTGAAGTGGCTGATATCAGGAAATCCTACCAATGGCTGGAAAAAGCTGGACTCAAGGACAGCACAGAGGCACTCATCCTGGCTGCACAGGAACAGGCCCTAAACACCAGAGCAATAGAGGCTCAGATCTACCACACCAGACAAGATCCAAGGTGTAGATTGTGCAAGGAGGCCCCTGAGACAGTCCAACACATAACAGCAGGGTGCAAGATGCTGGGAGGGAAAGCGTACATGGAACGTCATAACCAAGTGGCGGGCATAGTGTACAGAAACATCTGTGCAGGATATGGACTGGAAGCCCCGAGATCAAAGTGGGGCACACCCCCAAAGGTGGTGGAGAATGACCGAGCTAAGATCCTGTGGGACTTCCAGATCCAGACAGACAAAATGGTAATGGCGAACCAACCGGACATCGTGGTGGTGGATAAACAACAGAGGAAAGCCGTTGTGGTGGATGTAGCAATACCAAGCGATTGCAACATCAGGAAAAAGGAACACGAGAAACTGGAGAAATACCAGGGCCTCAGAGAGGAACTGGAGAAGGCCTGGAAGGTGAAGACCACAGTGGTGCCTGTGGTCATCGGGGCCCTCGGGGCAGTCACCCCCAACCTGGAGCAGTGGCTAAAACAGATCCCAGGAACAACATCAGACATCTCAGTCCAGAAATGCGCAGTTCTCGGCACAGCCAAGATACTACGCAGAACCCTCAAGCTCCCAGGCCTCTGGTAGAGGACCTGAGCTCAGAGGTTGAGAAAGACCACCCGTGGAGGGTGAGAAGGGAATTTTTTTTTATTATATATATATATATATATATATATATATATATATATATATATATATATATATATATATATATATATATATATATATCCTGTTTTTCTTCTTGCACTGAAATCCATTTGACAATAAAACAATGTTTCAAGTTTATAGTTTCAGTATTCACTTGTTTTCTGTTTTACAGCCAAATATTTGACCTGAGATGTTTGTGCAGGTTCTGCATGTTGTCTTTTGCGATGATGTGCATTACAAAAAGCAGTCTAGCATTCTGATGGATAAACTCTGAGTTGACTTACTTTAATCAAATAATGAAAAAAACTGATACAAGAGAAATACAACCGAAAACTAATCCCTGCCAGGAGTACAGCAGCATAAGAAATTATTGACATCAGTGATAGATATTAAGGCTTGATTTGTCATTTTCTGTCATCAATACATAATTATGTTTACAATAATTTTCTACTAAATCTGGAAAATCTATCAAGCTGATTAGAGTCTGAAGGGAATTTTTGAGCTATTAATTAGGATTTGGCTCATTTAGATCAAACAGTATAAATGAAAATATGAAGCAAATTCATTACCAATAATGGAAAAAAAGAAAAACCACCTGTAAAAACTTATGAGCTCAGTTTTTACTTCATCAAACCCTTTGATGCGTGATAATAATTCCCCCTGGCTGCAGCATACAGTATGGTCAGCTTAGCATTTTGCCCATTTACTTAATTTTAACATATTATATTCAAATAATAATTATTTAATACTGATTTTGAATAATTATATTCAAAATCATTGGCATCGAATGACGCTTCAGAAACTGGTTATCACATCTGTCAAATTGGGTTTAATTATGAGGAACAATGAGCTCAAAGTAGCATGTGCTGTCATCTGAGAAAATTAAAGTATGTTAGATACTGTTACCCCTAACCTTTACCCAATAACAGTGCTGTGGATGATCAGCCTTTTTTTACAAGTTTGCCAAGCCTTCCTAAATAGAAATTATTAATATATTACCTTTAGTTGGGGAAAAGTTAGGAATTTAAATCCTAACTTCCTTGTCCATTGGTAATATCGGCACAATACAAGTATTGTACCAATATTAAGTGCCTTTCAAAAGTATTCACATCCATTGAAATTTTTTTTGACATTTTGTCACATTAAAACCTTAAACCTCAATGGTTTTTTTAATTTTGCAACCCACCTCTCCCTTTACATAATAGCCTCACTTTCATACGGGTTCATGTTGTTGCCAGAACACCTCCGTTCCATCTCCAGAGGGTCCAACGGACGCCTTCATTCCTTTTCCAGAGGCAGTCTGGATGCTGCTCAAAATTCAGTTGATTGTACTCACTTGGTTTCCATATCACTCATCACATCCTCACAGTATTTAAGCTCTGTGGTTTCTTTCTTTCACTGCGGGATTTTACTGTTGCTCATGTCCTGGTTTCCGTGTTGATTTTCCCTTTGTCTCTCTAAGTTCCCTGTTATTAAATCCTTAATTCCACACTCCATCATGCATCTGCTGATGTCCTGTTGCCATTTGGATCTTCAATACACACCGAAGATGAGACTTCTTACATTGGTGATTATTAATTTTCAAGTAAAACAATAGATTCTCAATTGAATTTAGGTCTGAAATTTTGTCTGGGTCAGTGGTTAATGGTTTGATCTAAAAACCATTACATTGCTGCTATGAGTATAGGCTTAGAGTCCTTTTCTCTTTGGAGTTCTCTGTATTTAGCTCCATCCTTCTTCAATCTTACTAGATGTTTTGTTACTGCTTAAAAGGCATCCCCACAACATGATACATCATGTTTTTATTTAGGGTGATGTGCAGAACAGATTTTAGGTCACTCATAGTGATTTACATGTAATCCAAGAAAAGTTTCATTTTGCATCTGACCAGAGCATGTTCTTCCATATGTTTGCTGTGTTCCCTAAATGATTTGTAACAAACTTCAAGCATAATGTTTTTAGCTTTTTTTTTATAATGGCTCTTTTCTTGTGAGCATGGTTCTATTGGATGCCTCTTTGATTAATGCTGTCCTACAAGCTTAAGTAGATAGCCATTCTTCGAAGGTTTGCAGTTGTGCCATAGTTTTACTGATGGATTGATTTATTCTGTGAGATGTTTAAAGCTTCTGTGATGGACTGGTGAACTGTCCAGGGTGTACCCCACCTCTCACCCAGTGACCAGATAGATGCTAGGCCTGTCATATAAAATCACTTTAATATACATTGAAACCTGTGGAATGTAATGTGACAAAATGAGAACAACGTCAGAGGGTACAAATATTTTTGCAAGACACTGTGTGCACCTCATGTGTTCACAGTGTAGAATAATCTGTCTCCACCTAACTGTCTGACTGTTCTTTACAACAGTAGTTCTGAGTGCATTACATACATGAGTGTGCATTAATCATCATCTGATCTTGTGTGTTGCATGTTTATGTTTCATTAATATCTGACAGTTGGGATCACATTAAATCTCATTTTATACATGCACAAACAGGCGCACATTAAATAAGCGTCATGCCTGCTGGAGGACCTGAAAGGCCGCGACCACCGTTCTTCTCTCTCTCTTGCTCTTCCACCTCTGGTGCCAAGCCACCCATTGTGTTATGTAAATCCTCTGTGATTTGACACCCCCAGCCACACATCTTCATTAGGTGAAAGAAGAAGAGAAAAGCTATTTCTGCATTCTTTAGAGCTAATTTATTGTGTTACATAAAAGAATAACTCCAAAGTCATTTTACAGACATTTATCTGCACCTGGCAAATAACTAAAGACTATTATTGATGACTTTTGCGCTAATTTGGACACAAGTCAGACCTCACCCATCATTCATTTCTCATTTAGACATAGTTAGACACTCAGAGCTCATTAACTAAGGATACGGCAGGGAAACTGACGCCAAATATATTTTTCTCCTAGCCCTCATTATATAGAAAGCTAGCCTTTGGAAGTTTTTTTTTTTTAAGAGGTGCATCTGTTTAACACTTAACATGATAACTAGCTCTTCCAAAGGTCCACTTATTAATTTTACCACTGCTTTTCAGGATAAAATGCAATAAAATGGGTCAGCTTTATGTTTTATTTACTTGTAGCAAGAAAAAAAATGTGCATGCTCTTATAGATGTGACATCCATCACTGCATGTTTTAAAAGTCACAGCACATTTTTTTAGATAACTTACTCCATCCATTAAAAGTGCCTATCTGGGTACTTAAAAATAGCCTCACTGAATCATCCCATTGACACTTATCCCACAAAACTGGGACTGCATGTAGACATTTTAAAATGCCAGACTATCATTGCATCTATCTTCCAGATATTCATTGTGTAGCACAGGAAGTCTATTACCCTCTGATTCAGCATGGGGATAGTACGGATGTCCAGACCATCACAGAAATTGTTTAGATCTCCAGAAGTGAATAATTATTCTGTCAGCACATTACCTTCATACTGTATAGCTCTGATTCCCATTTTTCTAAGTTTCACTGCATTTTTTTATAAAACATTTGAAAATGTGTAGACACTGCAGAAGTGGCACCACGCGGAATGATGTTTAGCACAAGCAGGCATTTCAAAATAAAATCCACAAGGCCAGTGTTGAACATGTTGTATGTGATTGTGATATTTTTCCTCCCATGAGTATCAAATTCATCTCATCCCTCTTCATTACCATTTCACATCCATCCATGGAGAAGCTGAACCCTTAGCTTTACATGGAATTACTCTCCAGTCCCTTGACTGCCCAGGGAACTTCCCGATCCCCACTCAGGCCCAATCTCCTCCATTTACTTCCCCTCAGGCTTCATCCAAGTGTGACTGATAGGGCCAAAGTAGGTAAAAATGCAGCAGGCCAAGCCTCCAATAAGATTAAGAGCTGTTACGTGTCAGCTCAAAGTCTCTCTCTCTTTTTCTTCCTCAGTTTGCCACATCTGCATGTGTTTAGTATTAACTTCGGGGAGACATGTTTGAAGTAGAAGACTTGATTAAGTGTGAGCTAGATTGAGCGTGAAGAGTCTTGTTGTTGCCTTAATAGGATTGTAAAGCACTGATAATCAAAAGCTCTTGATCAACTGATCATCATCAGTGTGACCACCTCCAAGCAGGAGTTTTGGAGTTTGCAGATTAAGAGCATACAAGTGTGTGCCAACACAATACCAAGAAGAAAAGACATCAAGAATAAGCCTAGAGAAGCCATTGCTGCTGACCCTCAGTCTTAGGAGAGTGACAATACCATTTCCAAATAATGTAAAATTCATAATTCTATAATGAGAAAGTTTTTTACAAGTGAAACGTACTTAAAATAATGAAAGATCTTGTGGATGGTGAGGACAACCCAGCAAATTTAACCACAGTTTAAATTCCACAAACTCTCTGACTCTGCTAATCTTATTACCATTTTAACAATAAGGTTCATGACATTGTCATTAGAAAAAGACAGCTATAACTTGTTTGAAAAGGCTTCAGGAAAAAACCTTCTCTTTTGAAAGAGAATATGGTATCAAGACTCTAGTTTGCAAAGTTACTTCTGTCCATTGGACAATTGAGACTAAAATAAAGAGCTTTGCCCAACACCATTACCTCATACTGTCAAGCAAAGTGATAGGGATTTATGTTTGTTTTAAAGTGTTAAGAGCTGGACACCTTGTAGTCATTGAGTTGACTGTGAAGTATTTTGCATACAAAAGTATTCTAAAGCAAAATGTGAAGCCATCTGTTCAACAGCTAAAGCTTCACTGAAACTCTGCTGAAGGTGGTTCTACATGCTCATGAATCATGGGGTGTTTATTGTTATTTCCACATGTTGTTTCTGTTTTGACTTGATTTTTGTTTAGACAGTAGTGGTGTGGAATCTGCGGTGTGTTTCGTGCCTTTTGGTTGGATGTGAATATTTTTGGAACCTGGTAAGAGCCTGATCATATTGATCATATTCTGGTATTTGGAACCCTGGTTGAGGGAGGCTTTGCTTTCTTTTTACTAAATACTGGTTGACAGGAGTATGTATTTTAGAATTCTGAAGGAAGATCACCAAACTTCCCTAAGGAAAAACAAAAGCTGGAAAGAAAACTCTGAGGCCTAGCAGATTGATTTTAGGCATTGTGAAGGTAAGAGAGGGTAGAAGGTGAAACAAGGAGGGCTATAAACATGTCTTTTTGATGAATCACCCCCACTAGTGATGCTAAATCAGAAAGAAGTGGATGCTGTTACAATATGAGATTGTGGTTGGATTTTAGGAAGCTACTGAATTCCCCTTTTATACAACCTAATTATTGGTCATTAGGGACACCTTCCAATGCTGTGCACCATGCCAGCTAATATTTGGACAGCATGCGACTGACAAAGGCTAAACTGTGGTGGAGAAGAAACTTAAGACAAACTGATGAAGGAAACCCGGATTGTTTAAAAGTGGACAGCAACTACGTTGAAAACATTTTCTAAAGTACACCTTAAGGCTGTAGAGAAATAAACTTTTTTGCTATGAATATTTTTCTCTAGATATATTTAAACTTAGATAAATTATGAGATATGTGCACAGAATTTAATCATGAAGAAATAGTTGTTTGTTATTGCATCTTTGTTCTAACACCTGGTTATACATCACTTTTCTTTGCATCCACATTAACCTTGCAGTGAGATTACACAGATTACACACTATATTTGAGTTTTCCAGACTGTTTTTATTTGTCATATGTGGTATTGTGAGGAAGAAAGTCCCATCTGGTGAGCCATTTAAAGAACATTCTGTAAAGACAAAGGTCTTTGCAGCAGAGTGGTATTAAGCAGTTTCAACAGCTGTGTAACTCTTTGGCTCTTAAACAGGTAGTGGTGTGCAGTTACAGTCTACATGTTCCATGGTTTCTGTGTTCCTTTTTTCAGAGTTGTTTTCATTCTGCCTTTCAGTCTATCTACTGTAGCTTCTCTTAAATCTTCATTTTTGCAGAACCCCTCTTTCCCTCATCAGCCAATCAACTCACCAGGCACCTGTCCTATGAAACAGGATTAGTTGCTTTTGATAGCATCAGATTCAGTTCAGGGGTTTCAGTATCACAAAGGTGGTTCACTTCTTACCTAGATATAACACCATGTAAAGTATGCTAGAAACATGCTCTGCAGCAGAAACCAAGACCTTAATTTTTGGAGACCGTTTCTATAGTCTGATGAAACTAAAATCAAAGTACTGGCCATAAAGTCCATTGTTGCATTTGGAAGAAAATGTGGGAAGCTTGCAGGCATCAGAATACAATGCCAGCTGTGAAGCAGGGGGGTGGCAGCATCATGTTGTGAAAGCATTTTGCCGCAGGAGGGACTTGGGCATGTCATTAAATAGATGGCACCATGAGAAAAAGAACATTATGTGAAAATATTGAAGTAACATCTGAAGATATCAACCACGAAGACAAAGCTTGGGCACAATCCGTCCTAACAATTGGACAGTGACCCTAAGCGTATCAGGCATAAAATTATTTAAAGAAAATGAAGTTAATGTTTTGGAGTAACAGTCATAAATCTCTGGTTTCAGACTTATAGCAAATTTGTGGACAGTGCTGAAAATGTGTGTAAGAGAAAGTCAGCTTACAAACCTGACTCAGTTACATCAGTCCTATCTTGAGGAATGGACAAAATTTACAGCACGCTATTGTGGCGAATCTTGTGGAAGGATACATAAAATGTTAGACTCAAGTTAAGAGTTTAAAAGACAATTTGGTTAATTACTTAGGAAATGTTTATAAGCTTCTGAATTTATTTGAACGTAGAGTTAAAAAAAAAACTTCCCTTCATTATTTTGACATTTAGCAAATGAAAATAATGTTAATTTTTACTGACCTAAAACAGAAAAAGTTTAGTCTGATTTAATGTCAGACAGTGAGAAAAAAAAGTTGTGTTGTTTTCAGCTCATTGTTATCCTGCTGTCACTCACCCTGTGAGATCCCTGTTTCTATGGCTGTGTGATCTGGATTTAGTTTGCTGTCCTGGATAGTTGTTTTATAAATTGGCAGAATTTTTTTTCTCTAAACACCTTTAGTTTACTCCTTAACCTGCCTCTTGCCTGCTTACATTTAGGTCCTGTAACTAACACCTCATACAACTCTAGTGGCTTGTATAGGGTGTACCACATCTCTCCACCAGTGACAGTTAGGGAATCTAATACCCCCATGGCCATGAACAAGATAAAGCAAGCCTCTGCTTTTAGCCACACACGGGAACACTGCTTTATGCAGCCATGTTTCAGTGTCTTAGCTGGGTCTGATTACAAGCTCTAAAGCAGTGCTTACATTGGGTAAAACACTGTCATCATTACCCTGTTGAATAAGATTATGCTCAAGTTTGTCAGTATTTTCATACTAGCGGTCTTCCTGCCACCAGTTGACAACCACTGGAATGCATTGTGTGCCCCATTATAGTCTCCTCTACAACTTATCAGTTGTAATGCATAATCTTTGGTGCACAACCCACAAAGGATATCACATATAATTTGCAAATGTTCTCTTTATAGACACTACATTTATTGACATATAGTTTCTCTGTTATGTTTGGAAATATTGCCCAAAATTATTTTGGGGTTTTAAGTAGTAATGCAGAAGTGTTTGTAAAACAAAATGTCATTTTTGGCATCTTGACTAGATTAAGGAGGTAAACAATCAGCCCCATCACATTTGTTTGTTCAACTCTTCATTGCTCTCAGTAATGGTGCCAGCTGTCACTGGCTCGTCTGCAGAGGGATCTCAGGCATCAGGGATCTTTAGGGCATGCTGAGTGTGATTATCTCATACATCCTTCCTGAGAAATATAGCAGAGAATGTAATAAGTGAGAAACTGAATATTTGAGATTCCTGGGTGTATTAACAGGTGAAAAAAGTGTGTAATTGCTCTGAACTCATAGGAATTATTTGTTGTTGGTGTGAAGCCAGAGGGAGTATTGGTATTAATGGGAATAGTTCAAGTCCATTATGACAGCATGTTAGAAAAATCATCTTAAAACAGATTTGAGTAAAACATACAGTGAATTTCAGTTGTCTTAACACCAGCACACTGTGTTACACGAGCAAGTAAACACACTGAGAATGATGTTTATCTGGAAATGGGCGAGCTCTGCTTTGCAGACAGTGCACAGACACACTCTGTCAACTGCATCCAAATGAGCTTTTTCCATTGGAGCAACTTTTACTGAGTGTGGATTTCAGCAAACCCTGTGATGCAGTCATATCTTCTGCACTACTGCATTCTTATATGAAAGATTATCTTAGCTCTTAATGCAGTTGGTTTCCATTTCCAGAGCCAGCAGAAAACAAAAGGATGTAGTTTTGGTTTTTCTTGGAGGCAATTTCCTTAATAAATATCAGTTTGTTACAGTCAAATAGCTCTTTGTTTAATACAGTGATATCCAAAGTGTGGCCGCCGAGGGGCAGGACCGGGGTTAGTGGGTTTGGGGGTATTATTTGATTTGGTGTGTAGGTGTGGCACCTACATCAAATACCTGAACTGATTTCTCAGCATGAAGTCAAGTTCTACAGTCTTGCTAATGTAATTATTTGACTGAGATGTGGTGAAGCAGAAATGTATCTAAAAGTTGCAGGACACTGGCCTTCCAGGACTGGAGTTTGACACCCATAGCTTGAGAGTTATAGGTCACAAGAAGCACTATGACAGCACAACACTTCATCTCCGCTCTCTGAGATTTGTTTACATCACAGAAATCAGACAAGGCTCATATGGGCAACATTGCTTTTTAATGAATTGTTTTTCCATCCCAGTAACTTCCACAATCACATTTTTGGGGTTCAGAAGTGATTGGGAAGTGATGATGATGAACTATCCATTAGAGGTCAGCAAGCAGGAAATTAGGTGATAATGATAAACCTGATTCAAATGCACCTCTGTAGGTAATGGACCATTCAGGCTTTATAATGTGTTTTATTATTTATTATTGAGAAGTGTTATTTTCTAAACATCAAGACACAGTTTAAAATGCTAAAATGTATACACTACAGTGCCGTGCAAAAATTATTTGTACCTTCAAAACATTTCTATTGTTTTATGATATTACAATTACAAATTTCAGTGTTGTTTGATTGGAATTTGATGTAACATGCCAACACAAAAGTTTGCATCGTTAAGTGAAAAGAACTGGATCAAAAATTTTGAAGATTTATTACAAGTAAATATCTAAAAAGTGTGGTGTGTATTTGTATTTACCCCCTTCCAACCCTTACACTCTTACTCTGATGCCATAAGAATAAATCCAATTACCTTCAGAAGTCGATCACAGTATAATAGACATTTTCTTTTAGGACTTTAATGCACTGATGTTTTTATTATGGAAAATAATTGTGAAAAAACAGTCTTGCGTAGCTTACAGCAGGGTTAGTGTGTAAAACAATATCACAAGCTTTGAGAAAGTTACCTAGCACTATTAAAACCATCATTTCAAAATTAAACAAGTAAACTATCAAGCCAGGCAAGGAGAGCATAAAGAAAAAAACAACCAAATGTCTTTTAGTGTCGCTGGAGGGGCTGCAGAGATCTACAAGTGGGAGAATTTGTGGACAGGACAACTATTCAGCATACACTCCCCAAATATTGCCTTTTTGGATGACCAGCCATAAACCAAAGCCACAGGAAAACCCTTTTGGGTTTTTCAAAAGCCATGTAAGTACACAGCAAACATGTGAATAAAGGCACTCTTATCAGTCCTGTCCTCTTAAACTGGCACTTAGAAAAGTATTCATACCCCTCTATAAGCATCCGGGTCCCCTTTTGAATTATAATTTTTCTATCTCAACACTTCCAATCCAACCTGAATGGGTTTCAGTGATCTTGCAAAGAAGAACAGGCAAAAATGTCTTTAGACGTGCAAAGCTTGTAGAGACATATGCTATAAGACTGTAGTCAGAGGGGAATCTACAAAGTATTAACAAGGGGGCAAATAATTTTTTTTAAATTTTAAAAACCATGTGTTCTTCCACTTCAAAAAGTTAGAAGCACAGACTTTAACGTATGCTAACATTCATTTAAGTCTGTTTCTAACTTTTTCAAAATGTGAAAAGGTTTATCTCAAACCCTCAGTCAGTCGTGGCAGATGGCCGCTTGTACTGAGCCAGGTTCTTGCTTGAGGTATCTTCCTGTTTAAGTGGAGTTTTTCCTCTCCACTGTCGCTACATGCATGCTTGGTATGAAAGATTGCTGTAAAGTCAATGACACAACGCCATGCGGTCGCTACATGCTTGTCCAGAAGGAGTGAATGCTGCAAGTCAATGACTCGATGCAATCTGCTGGGTTTCCTTAGAAACTTCTTGAGCTACTTTGAATAATTAATTGAGCTGCTGACTGTTTGATAACTAGGATCAATTGGAATGTATGTATGATTTATTTTATTATTTTTTTTTTTTGTAAAGTGCCTCGGGACAAAATTTGCTGTGAATTGGCGCAATATAAATAAACTGAACTGAACTGAAATTGAATTTATAGGCATAAATGGTTCGTGCATATAAACACTTTTGCAATGTACTGTAAATCTACAAGTTTCAACTATCTAAACGGGCAAGTTTAAGTCAAGTCAAGTTTATTTGTATAGCATATTTCAACAACAAGGCAGTTCAAAGTTCTTTACATCATGAAAACATAAAAACATCATAAACACATCAAACGGTCACCGGTTGTGAAACCAGTAACAAACATTACATTTTGTCAAGTTTAAATAAAATTGGTATCAAATACTTTAAATTTAAGCCAGTATAATACCTAAATAAGTTTAGTACAAAAATTCCATTGCATAACAATTCCTGTGACAGATTTGAGTTCAAATTTATCTTAATTTACCCATGCAGACTCATAAACATGTCCAGTAAGAGTCAGACACTATAGCTGATTTTACTTTAAACTGAGTACTAATTCATAGGCCATTAGAGTCAATTATGATGATCTATGATTACTCATCCCCATTACCAAATTATCTGGCTGCAAATTGGTAGGACAAATCATAAATAACTGGATGACTTCATGATGTTTTTTTTATTATTATTTTTAAAAAGCTAGAAGAAGTACAGACAGAAGTCTGATCTCAACATTTTTTTTTTTTTACCTGAGAAAACATTTTTTGTGACACAGGCTGAGAGGAGATCCTTTTTGCCTAACATTTTGTAGATTCTTGAACTTCATACTGTCCAGTCTGAAGTTGACTGTTACTGACTAATACATTTTTTATGGTTATCTGTCAGTTATTACGCGATGAGATAAGGCATTAAGTGGTTTTATGAGATTCTTGTATCGTACAACATCTGATTAATGGGACATTAAAATGCAGAAAAGAAGGTTCACCATCACTTTGTTCAACATGAGGCTGGGATGAAGGGACTGGGTAATATCCATTACTTGTCAGGCACTAAATTATTATTTGTCCCTGTGTTCATGGCTTAATTTCATGTAAAGTATAGTTTGACAAGAAAAGTGATTAAATTTGACATTGCACATGTGCCAAAGGTTAGAAGAAAATTCACTCTGATTTGACGGAAGTATGAAAAAAAAAATCCAATAAAGCTTAGCCATGCCCCAGAAAGAGAAGATGTTAAACCGAGGCTGGTTTTTCATTTAGACTTTACCTCTTTCTCCCTGTTCCTAGTCCTTTATTACCCTGCAGGGAAATGATTTGCCTTGAACCAGCACTACAGTGAGGACAGACTGACTGAGATCCATGGCAAGGGGTTGTGCCTCCGTTTGAGGCAGAGTCGGAACAGGAAAAAATCTGAAATGGAGGGAAATATTAGTGTATTCATTATTCATTTCAAGCATTCCTCCAGCCTTGAATTCAGCTGCAACATTACTGCGCCGCTTGTTTGTTTCGCGCCAGCAGCATTCTCATAAAGATGCTGCTCTGAGTAAGTGTGTGAGGAAAAGCTTACACCTGAGTGTGTGGCATCACGTCTCCCTATGTCTGTGGATGCTTGCAAATGTCCAGTCCCATGCGGTTGATCTGAGCGCTGTTTCCAGATGGCTTCCAGTGAAACCCAGTCTTAATCGTTGCCCACACCTGTCCTCTCAGGGGTAATGACAGTCTACCCTCATCTGATGTTTCCTTGTTTAATCCTCAATAGCTCTGTCCTGTCATCATTTGTCTTTTTTCCATGCTCACCGGGGCATTTAAAAGTTATTTTGTGTTTGTTTTTTTCTTCACACACGTCATTACCAACATCCGTAACATATAAATCTCTCTTTTTGGATATTACAACAAAAGACTTGTTTGTAATTCCCATTCTTAAATGTTTGTTGTTTTTTAGTCTTTTGCTAGTCTTAATTATGTGGGTGAAAATGTCACACACTAGTTGCTTTTCACAGGTGCTGATTTGAAAATTGCACACCTTTAAAGAGGTGTTGATACAAATAGAAGGTGTTAAACGAGCACATTCTCCAAGGGTCTCAAAGATGACAATGACTGGTAGCTTCAGATGAACAATCAAAAGTTAAATTAAATTCAAAATAGATAAAAAGAATGTAAATAGACATCAAACTGCAAGCTACAAAGAGAGTTTAAACTTGTTTGCACATTTGTTCTGCTATTTACTTACTAAAATGTTACAATATTAATTTTCAATGGCAAGTTTGTTTCGTAAATTGTCACACATTTGTTGTCAGCATATGACTTTATCTTGTTAAGAAAGTTTATGGTATGTGAGAACTGAATGCAAAGGTTGGTGCTTTAAGTGTGACACCCAGTATGTACATTTGAGAGTGTTTTTAAAATGAGAAATGAAATTGTTCTTTTGTTGCACTGTTTTGTGTTTGCAGCCAACAAGTAAAGGCTCTAAGATGTTAAGGTCAATCAACTGACTGACAATACTTAGTTACAAAAGCATTGCAGCCCCAGTTGCCAACTTATTCAGAAGGAAAGTAGGTACTGGGTGTTGTAAAAGTCACAAAGTGGCATCATATACTAATTTGCATAATGGGCCATGTGCATGTAACTATCATGATTGCTGTAGCAGACAGAAATATAACCCCAGAAGAGACAAAAAGCAGGTAAAAAATAGTCAATATGCTTTGAACTACACCTACTAAACTTTCTTGTGTCAATTTTAGCCTTTTAATGTCACTTTTCTAATTCCTCTTTTATCTTGAATTATGGCTAGTGAAAGTAATACACTGGTGGAATTACTCAGGGATCTTTTTTTTTGGTTTGTTTTCTTTTTCTTTTGTCCTTATTTTTTTTTTTTAATTTGGTTTAGTTTTGTTTTATTAAGCCTCCCATGTAGGAGCCTACAACATGTTACAGAGTGCTTCGGGACAGGGGAGTGGCCTGCAATAACATCTACTGCTTATTGACAAGAGTGGGAATGAAATGTGCTTTAGAAGTAGCTAGCTGCTGCTGTCACTTTCTTAAAAAAGAGTTACTAGAAGAGTCTAAATACTTGCTAAATATAACAACAAACTTTCTATGTTGGCAAAACTGAATAAATTAGCTCCCATCACTCTGGAAATATTTTTGGGTACCCAGTAGAAAAAAGAAAAAATGACATGGTTGTTACCACCACTGGCTAACCATTAACTGCTGACGATACTAAAGCTAGTATTTGTTTCAGAGCTTATCTGTGCTAAAAACAAAGGCTTTTTCACAGCTAACAAAATCCGGCCTGCTTTTGATAATCTGCAGTTCAAAACCTAAAATATTTAAACCATGAGCTGAAAAATTATACACTGAAATCTGGTTCTCTGAAATACTTTCCAAGGAGATTTAGAAAACCCTTATTCTATTGGGGGAAAAAAAAACAAACAAACTTATAAAAAAGGATGGTTTAACCAAATCTGAACTTGTCTCATGAGCTGGAAATATCGTTACGCTCCTAGTCACATGTATTTACTTTCTCTTTGGTTTTTGCAGCCAGTAAGACATGTCTGAAGTTAAACAATGGAAAAAGCTGCATTTTACTGAATTAATATTTACCCCAAACCACAGGAAGAATTATTATTCTGTTTGCCAAGAGACAGAGCAGCTGATGATTTTTGACACACTCTTATGAAGGGGAGTTGATTTAAAAGTTTTATGCATTATCTGGGAGTAAAAGGAAGTGAGAGTGCACAACAATGTCAAAGTAAATTGCATTGTATCTCAAGGTCAACATCTATATAATGAGCTCCAGGGTTAAGGAAGTTTTAAAAGGACAAGGACATGTACAAAAAAGTTGTACAAAGCAAAAATCTGGGAAATAACATTTAGTGTGACAAAATGTCAAGGCAGAGCTTTAAATAAATAAGGACTTTCCAGTATTAACCCCACTGACAAGAACTCTTTCTAAGATCAGTTCATGTTTATTGAACATTTTTAAATTAAATTCTTCCTCATTCATCGTCTTTTTGCGAAATAAAGTTTTTGGAAACAGAACATGACATCAAGTGACAGTTTAAATATTATGTCTTTGCATAATATTTTCAACCTGACCCATAATTACATCCACATACGTGCTGTTTTCTCTGCCCACACGAGATGATTTTGTTCAAAAACTATTCTTATTAGCATATATCATGCTAATATTTTGATAGAAATTGTCTCCATTAACAATTTGCCAGCAAGCCCAAAATTCTTTGAACCATAAGGCACATTTATAGAGAGAGAGAACGAAAGAGGGAGATATTTAGAAAAAAAAATATTTAAATGATGAACTGAGAGTTTAACGAAGAGTTGGGTTGAATAAATGTGTTAATGTCAATTTAAAATAGGAACAATATAGGTCTGGTTTGCCTATAAATATCTATAAATAATTGCTTAGGGCAATTATTAATAAAACTAGTGATTTAGTCGTTTAAGTCAAGGCACCACCTACTCATCAGGAAAATAGTAGATAAATAGTTCAGCCTCAATTATTGTCTATAAATACCTGCCTGATAAGGCTTAGGTTTTAAAATAACAGTAGATGAAGGCATAAGTCTAGCACTGGTGTTCTTCGAACAACAAGACACTACACATGTATGGCATAAACTCAGACAACTTCTCTCCAATATACAACAGTTTATTAACAAAAATAATTCAATCTTACAGTTAAATACTTTATTCATCAAACTCACCAAGCTAGTAACACTCAGCTAACACTACTAAGTAAAAGATGAAAGAATGACGAAAACTAGTAAAAGTAAGCAATTGAAATATAAAAATAAGAATAGAACCAGTAAAATTATATAATGATGTCACAGTTCAGAATGAACTGTGAATGTTGAGAAACCAGGTTTATTTAAGAGGAATTTGGAAATGAGGCCAAATTAGTTCTAACTAATAAAGATTAGTTTGTACCAGTATACTGTGTATTCTTCACACAGCAATGCCAAAAATATGTAAAGAGTAAAGCCTGAAATAAACCATAGAATGATCTATAGTAATTCCACAGTCCAGTTTGAATTGGTATGCTTAAAGACCAAGGTTCCAAGGTTTGTATTAAAGAGTTTTGTTGGTGAAGCCAAATTAGCTCTAAATTAATTAAAATTAGTTTAGACAATTGACAAATTTGGTATGTATTCCAAATAATGATTTCACAGTGCAAAACAGAGGTTAAAACAAAACATTATTTTGAGGAGGTAATTTTTCAAAACATTGAATTTGAAATCAATAACCTTTAGTATTTTGTAATACTAAGATGGCAGATTTGGAGCATGATGCACCTCACAAAATGGTGGCTTAAACAGACAGAAAGGAGCTGATGTTTTTTTAGGATTTTGTGTGGCTCTAGTGGCCTTTATTTGATAGTAGAGTGACAGTGATGAACCCACCAGAGAGCGCATTGACAGTGTAAATACCGTACTGTCCTGTGAGTCCAATACACAATTTCCTACTGACATATAATCTTATGACTAAATTATTACAATTGTTATTAATGATGAGAATTATAACATTGTCTAGAAAATAGGTCCTCTTATAAGTATTTTAATTAATATAAATAAATGTTATGCTTTGTAGATTAACATTTTAAAGGGGTCATGACAACAAATTTAATTTTTCTGTGCTTTTGGGGGTAGAATATAATCTATTGCGCACTTATGAGGCCATGTGAATGTCAAGAGTTGGTATCAAAAGCCCTGCCCATAGGCGGTCAACTTTGTTTCTTTGCTCAAAAACGGATGAATCAAAGAACAGTTTATCGTTCTACGTAATTCCTATTCTCCAATTAGAGTACACCATCAAGCAAACAGCCCTCCCCCTCCCCTTCCCCACTCCCCCAACCTGATACACTGGCTAATTTAAGGGCTAAGTCGCACTAACATGTTTGACTATGTGGAACGTGTCTGGAACGTGAGTATCCTCAGCTCCAGTCTGGAACAGGGACTAGACCACAGCAGCACTGATTCATTTGGCTGGCACGTGCAGCCAGTGTTGATGAAGCTGCACTTCTCCTCTCAGCTCTGGACTGGAGCCAGACATGGACTGCATTTTCCTTCAGAACGATGGCAGTAAGCGTTGGTTTGTCAATGGCAATCTTAGGGAATCTATAATTCAAAGAGTCCTTCTGCAGAATTCTGAATAAAACCAGGATCAAGTCTTATTCCTTTGGCGATGTCCTCTCCAGTGCAGCTATGTCGCGAAGAGGCTGTGTTGGTCCTATTCCCAATCATATATTCTTCCAGTGACATCACAGAATTGCTTTCCTGAAACTTCTTCTCTTCCTGCTGCTGGAACCAAAGTGGGTTGATGCCGTGGGTTGTGGATTAATATTTTTAATGCATATCTTAAAATGTTAATTATGCAGCAGATTAATAAATGCATAAACATTTGCATTTATGCAAAACTCCATAATCTTCACTGTGCATAAAAATCTTTTGATTTGCTTAAGCGTTACGTAATTTTATTCACCTGTTTGCTACGACCATGTGCATTTTCATGGTCATTTAAATACCATTTCTATTTATTGTAACATTCAGGTTTCCATTAGAATCATTCCATTAAAGCTTTTTTTTCTCCCATATGTAATCATATCACCTGCCTGGGGAAGTGAACAGCGACCCAATTACCCTCTAAGGGGCCAAATGTATGTTAAACCAAATCTGACATTCCTTTGGGCCGTGATGTGCATCAAGGTGGTTAATGCCATGACAATATGACTGATTCCTCCATGAACTGGATCTAAATGAGTTAATGCTCTTGGGTGTTCTGCATTGGGGAAGAGAACTGGTTTGTCGTTAATAAGTGCGGTTGCTCATGAAATCGCAAGGAATTGCTGAAGAACTTTAAGACGAGAGTGATCCACTGCGGTTCTTTACTGAGCACTAGTTTGATCTTTCAGTTAACTGTTAGAGGAGAAAACAGCATAGTGTATAAAATATACTGCATGCTTGCCTAAAGGCAACAAAATAACTCTTCTATGTTGCATTTAATTGCCTGAAGCTGCTGACCAAGGTGGTGGGGGGTAGGGATGTAGACAAGGGAGAGGGGTCTAATGCCAACACTGTCCCTGTTGGCATTAGACTATGTCTGGTCCGAGCAGTGTTACTGGCCTTCACCTCATTGAACAAGTGGTGTTTAATAGTGCTAATAAGCCAAGAGTGAAATGCCATCTGTAAAGTAGCTATTACTAAGACTGTCAGCTCCATTCCTGCAGCCGTGTGCCAGCTGCAGTTTAAATGTCATCTGCTGGCCGTACACAGCCAGGACAGATTGAGTAAAAATTCAACCAGTCCAATAAGGGGAAGGTATAATATGGCTTCTGACACTGCAATCAATAGGCCATGTCTGTGGAGGGAATACTGTCCTCTCAGAGCACTGGCACAGGAAGAGATGTTACTAGAACCCAGTGCCATGTAGTGTGGCACTGGGTTAACAGAGGCCGAGGCCACATTGGGTTACAGGTTACTCAGATATCATGGCTCAGTGTGGCACATACGTATTACCTAAACATTCAGGTAGTTACAAGCACAATCTATTCTTATTTTAAGACAAAATTAAGTCATGCAAATCTGTACATATTTTCATGCTCAGGATGTTGTTTTGGCTTTTTCAGCACTGTTTTATTTACTGTCAGAGTTCTTTTATCAATGTCCCAATTTATAGCTGCCACTCTTGCTGAGATGAATACATCCAGACTATCCCTCCCATCCATCTCAGTCTCAGACAACAGGCCAGGAAGGATGAGTTCCCTGTCAGCAGGAGAGATAGCACAACGATTCATAGCATCTTCAATGCCCTTTCAGTTTTTCCTCACTCTCTTGTTCCGCAGGGGCCTTCCAAAGTTGTTGTAATTTCAAATTGAGTATGCTGCAAAAGTATTTCTATTTTTCACATTTTGTCATATTGCAACTACAAACCTCAATGTGTTTTTTTTAATTGGAATTTAGTTATTTTCCCCTTAATTGTGAAGTTGAATGAAAAAGATATATGGATGTTCATTAAAAAAAAAAGCCAGGTAAAACTTGTGCATTTGATTTAAGCTGTACCAAATCAGAACTTTGTAGAACCACTTTTTGCTGTAATTACAGCTGTAGATATTTCTCTAACAGATAAATATTTTTGTCTTTCTTTTAAAAATACCAGCAGTCTTCAAGTTTTGCCACAGTCTGTCAATTGGATTTAGGACTTTACTTGGCCAATATAACACATCAATATCCTTTGAACTTTTTACCTTTCCACTGTAATTACAGTATAATTGTATGTCTAGGGTTGTTGTCAGTCTCAAGTCTTTTGCAGCACCCACCAGATTTCCTTTCAGTGCTGCCCTTTGTTTAAAGCTTGGGAAATTGTTTTTTAACTTAACTCTGCTTTAAATATCTTGGTCTGCTGTTTATTCACTGATGTTCACTAGTAAATCCCTGAACTGTGATTAACTGAGGTTAAATTACATACATATGGACACTGTTTATTAATTTAGCCAAATTCTGAAGCCATTGGTTGAACTGGATTTCATTTAGGGGTTTCAGACGAAAGAGGACTAAAAAGGTTGCGCACTTGTTATGCACCTCCATCACATGAAATCCCAATAGAATTCATTAAATAATGACAAAATATTAAAAAGTAAAACAGCTCTGGATACTTTGCAAAGTGTTGTGTCTCTTACCCAGTTCTACAAAGATAAAAATTAGAGGCTAGAGAAAGGTTACGTTGCTTGAAAGCTTCTGAGAAGCAGAGAAAGCAGAGTAACTTCCTGACAGGGTATTTATATCCACAAGCTCAAGATCGAGGGTGGAGACTGGGGGGATCACAAAAAGGTGAAGCAAGAAGCTAAAGGGCAGCTGCAATTGAGGATGAGAGACAGGATGGAGATGGATGGGCATGAAAGTAGTAAACACAAAGAGACAGATGAACACACAATGATAAATGATGAGAGAGAGTGACTGTCCTGTCCCAACCTGTCGCTCCCCAGTCTGAGAGGTTGAATATAAGCTGCAGAGTAGCACTTTAATAGTACACCAACCATGAAGGTAAAATGAATAAACATATAAAAAATTAATCCACCTGTCATAGAATAAGTGAACAGAATATTGCACAGTGACTTTCCATACGTGTTCTTTGGCCTTAAACATTTTAGAAAACACATTGTAGACATCGTAGTGTTCCAGCGATGAAAAAACGTTTCTCTCTGAGGTCTCAGACTGACATATGGGCAAAATAAAATCAGTCGACAGTATGCTGATAAATAGCAAATGTAACAGCATTTATGGAGGCTCAGGCTGTCAATGGAAAGGCACAGTGCCACTGTACAGTCTGTCAAAAACAATTCAAGGCAACAAAGGAAAATCTCAATCGAGGCAGCCTTTCTTTATGGCGTACACAGCCACCACCATAGCCATATCCTTGCTTCATCAGCAGCCTTGACAGAATGCAGACCCATTAATAAAGATTAGACTGTGAAAACATGCAACTCACCCTGCCTCTATCTAAGGCTTAAGTGTTCCTGCAGTTCAATTAGTGGAGCTAAATTCACTTTTTTTCCAATCCCAGTAGACCCGTCAATCATGCCGCCAGGACCTGTCACTGCCCTGCTTTCTGTCTGACTGTCAAATGCTTATGAACACATACTAAACATGTGAGTCCAACTGAAACACACACCAAAAATGTATCTACAAGAAAAGATACAACTCATTCCTTCCACCCCCCTACAAAATAAAGATTTCCATGAACTAAAGTTGCAGGCCTCTTTCGCAAGCAGAATAATTCGGTAGCAGATGTGTTTTTAGGGATGAATGAGATGATGAGACAGGGGATGAACTCTTGTTCATGTACAGACAGAAGACGTGGGATCTGTGATGTGCCAGGAGGTGTGGGTCTAGATGAGCTTCATGATGAGGGTGTGGTTTGAAAAGATTTCACAGCAGTTTTGTCCCAAAGTGGGTGCTATAATGAGAGCCAAGGAGTAGTGAGAGCAAGAAAAAAATATGTTCCAAGAGTGGATGTTAAAATCCAATCCATGCCAAGATGTGGGTTAGATCTACTGGAATCCAAATAATATGGAGTCATTATTTACAAACCAAGCGTGTAGCCTATTAATTATTTAAATAAGTTTTGCTTGAAAGCTGTTGCTCTAGTTAATCTAATTTCTATTTTAATTATAACATTGGAATTTCAAGGAAAATATGTGTGATACTACGGTGGAGGTCAAAGTGAGGCCTTTGAGATAAAGTGGGGTTTTTTTTCCGACAAAAAACATAAGATTAGAACAAAACGAATCAAAATCTCTCTTTCACTGCAGAGACCTCACAGCAGTGGAATTTGGAGAGGTAATGCAAAATCTTTTCCTGCTTTCCAAATCCAAAATATTTTCTTTCTACGGTTTACAAATGAACATCTGAAACAACCTGATGAATTTTGGAACAATTTATACAGACTCTAAAGTTTAGGGTGGCCACCAGATGGGGGCCATAAACTGACAATATTGTTGTTATGGTCTCAACGTACAAAAGGGGTGTGGGGTATGAACAGCTTGAAGAGAGGCTGCATAATTGACAAACAAGAGCTTTAAATGTTGTAGTAGCTACAAAAAAAATGTTTTTATAAGCTAATATTTGTACTGACCTTGCAGGGTGTACAAAATCTTGTTCTAAGCTCTTCTTCTTATAAATATTTTTGTGAAAGCGCTAATTTTGCTTTGTAGCTGATTTTTTTCCCTTGAATTGATAATTACAGTTATAGAAATTCTAGCTTGAGGAAAAAATTTTGCATACTAATTTCATTTCAAAACAGTATTCAGTAATTTAAAATTAAAGCCACACAGCCAGTCCACCCCCCACCTTCATTTGACAAACCATTAACAACATTATTTTTTACCTTCTTATCCAACTGATAACTGATGTCTATTTTTAGTGGTCAATGAGCAAAGGATGAAGTACGCCCTGGAAAGATGACCACTCTATTGTGGGGTGCAGCACAATTTATGAGTAAAAAACAAACTTAGTTCCTGTCCAGTTTTACTTTCATATCCTCCTTACAGCAGTGAAAACATGAAAGTGTCTCTGTGAAGAGTTTACTGGAAAACATTTAAGGGAAAATAACGTGAAGATGTTATTGCTCAATTTATCAAAGTGACTGTTCTCGGGTGAGTTGACTCTGATGACATAAGTAGCTAGGTCAAATTTAAAACCAGCAAAATATAGCTGAAGATGACAAAAATGGCTCTGACCCATTGTTTCTAATCTATTATAGAGAGCACCAGCTGAAGCAGTTGAGCAAGAGTAATGCACCTGCAATTTCATTCTGGCTTTGCAATATTTTCAACACAATAGCGACAGCTTGAAAACACCAATAACAGATAGGCTGCTGTGTCATTGTCTTTTGTATTAGACTGACCGTAGTTAGAAGCAGTTCAGGGGTGCTGTGTTTCATAAAGCAGCACACCCCCTCTGCTGTTTTCACAGAGAGAGAAAAATCGATCAAGGGAAATAATACTGCAAAACAAATTTTGAAACAGTATCTCTGCATAATCAAAACTTCAAGCCCCAACCAAAATGTATGTTTTACTTCCCTTTCAAATTTTGATTTTATCAGGAATAGAATTATGGACCTCCACAAGTGTGGTTCATCCTTGGCTGCAATTTCAAATGTCTGAAGATGTCATGTCAATCTGCATGCAAGTATAAACAGCTTATGAAATCCCAGCCATCATACTATCCAGGAAGGAGACAGGTTCTGTGTTCCAGAGCTCAATGTGTTTTGGTCCAAAATGTGGACAAAAGGATAAAAGCAAATAACCTAGTGAAAATGCTGGCTGAAGGTAGAGTGTCCTTATCCACAGTAAAGCAAGTCCTGTAAGCAACATGGACTGAAGAGGCACTGTGCAAGAAATAACTCCAACAGGAACATAAGAAAATCAGAATACAGTTTACAACTGCACTCAGGGAAATTTTTTAAATTCTAAAAAAATATATCTCTATGTTCTGGCATTTCGCAAGTGGAATATTTTTTTAATCCTAACTGACTCAAAGCAGGACAAGTGTAATATGATTTAATGTAAAACAACGTGAAGAAAAGGTTATGAGTCTTTTTATGTATGTAAAAATCAGGCTTCAACAGTGTAAGCACTGACATGTAGATATTGATTATTCTTATCATTTTGATTGCTGTGATTTATGCTATTTCTGCAATAACTTGCAAGTTACCTTTAAGTTCAAAGTGATAATCTTTATCATCAGGAAAAGCAAGGCTGTGACCAGGTTACTCAACTTTTACATCTAAAGGAGAAAAAGATGTTTGTTTCCATTAAAGCTAAGTTGACCAAACCAAGAAATTCGATTTTGTTCTCATAAATTCTACAACCTCTGTTCTGCCACCACGTATTTCATGAACATTGTGGCATCTGAAGGGCTCTTCTGTCTGCCTCTGGGGCTATATGCCACTCCTTGGGAGTATTGTGTCATTTTGCACATCCTGCAGCAAATAAAAAGATCAAATATCGATTTTCCACAATAACAATTCGCCTGCTACTGGAGTAATGTGAAAAATCCCATGCACCGCACTGCTCTCTAATAAAAGAATAAAAGAAGTTAACAAGAGCAGATGTGACATGTGCAAACACACGCACACAACTTTATTTGCTCACATAAACCTGTCCCCCAACATAAAGCAGAGGATGCTATTGGGGAATGTTTTTTGTTTTGTTTTGGGGTTTTTTTTCTGTTAGACTGATCAACAGGAAGTATAATTTCTTAAAACTTTACAACTTGTGTTTACAAAACATTTTTCAGTTCTACCTGCAAGGTGAATAATTGCAAACAACAGTGAATTTAACTATTTGTATAACGCTTTTGTCTTCTAATATACATTGAGAACATTTTACAAAAAAAAAAAAAAAAAAAAGAGTTTAAAAAATCTTTTAGGTAATCTAATTATTTTTATATTTTTGATATCACTGCCATTACTGGATTCCTGCTCCCTCCACATCACCTGGCCCTTTTATCGAGGTCCCCTCCATCTGTCAGGGTTCAGTATTTTTTTTTGGTTGTGGACTTTGTAATATGTCAGGAAGTGTTCCTTAAAGGGGGCATAATGTCATGACCTGTTTGACTTTGATTTTAGTTTGATAGTTTTGGTTTCTTTTGTAGCATCTTATGTTTCAGAATATTACTGTATTTGGTGTTTTTGGTTCTTCCTATTACTCCTTTACCTCAGTGTCTCAGTTTCCTGGTCTCAAACAGTGAGTTCTTACCTGTTCATTCACTCAACTGTGTAGCATATCAAAATCCCCACTATATTTATTCCTTGGTTCAGTTATTCCATGTCAGATCCTGTGTCGTCCACAGCCTGCTTTTTCCGGTCCGTTGCTGTTTGTTTACTTCTGTTCATTAATACATCTTTATTCACCACTCTCCTGCTGTCCTCGTCTCTGTGTTTGGGTCCTCATCAAAACTAAATCATGACAGACTCTTGCTCACTCCAATCATCAACAATCTTCTGGTGCACTTTTCCAGTAAAGTAAGAAGCCGAACCTAAATAATGTTATGTACTTCTGTGAGAGGTGAAAAACATAAAAAATCTCTGTGATGATCACATTACCAATTTGTAAAGGTCAGCTTTTGGCACTCAACTCAAGCATAACAGGTCCCAAATTCAGTGATACAAGAAGTCTTGAATATGTCAAGAATATTTCATAGCATCTTGAGTCGCTCACTATTTTGATGATGCTTTAGCCCTTACAGAAATGGTATAGAAGAAGGCTGAGCAAAAAAACCAAGGTCAAAATTAGAACTCTATTTTTATTTTTATTAATTTATTTATTTTTATTGCAGGCCCTTTTAGTGGCAAGCAAGAATGTTATCAGAAAATGGCTCAACCTAACTCTCCTAATCTCCTATAGTAAATAGTTGGTTGGATACTATCTTAGAAATATTTAAGATGGAAAAAATAACCTATACCCTGAATATACACAGAAATAAATTTTACCAAATTTGGAAGAAGTGGATAAAAAGTAACCCCAAGTAGAGCTGGGTTTCTTTAACGTCTCTGACTTCTCCCAATTGATGAAAGGTGTAATACTTTTTAGTCGCGTGCCAACTTTTTTCCCCTTTTTCCTCTCTCTCTCTCTCTAAGGTCTCCTGATTAAGATGTACATAATTAATATCCTTACTATTTGGAATCATCGAGATACTGTGGCATATCTTAGAGACATCTGTAAGTCAATTAAAAGCCAAAAATGCTCAACCGGCTTGTGCAGGGGTTGTGTAGCCAAGAAGTGACTTTGCAGCTTAAACATCTTTTTTGGGGGGGATAAGTTTATGAAAAAAGTCACAATTTGCTCTCAAAGTCAAGAGCATCTTGATTGCTATGTATGTGTACCAATATTTATTCAGGCTTTTGTTGTACACATATCATGTGTCCCTCTCCCTGTAAACTTAACTATAAAACCTACCTAATCATCAAGACTTATAGATTATAATAAGTTGCTGCTGCTCATCTGTTTTGGAGCCTGCTGCAGGCAGGCAGGGAGTGTGACCAGATGTGGGTTTGCAGGTAAAACTACGACAAACAGAGGCAGCTACAGTGTGATGTGTTTTGGTAGGGCTGTAATAATAGTGTATTTGTTGTCTTAAAAATACATGGAATATATTTACTGACAACTTAAACATGTAATTAGAATTTTATCATACATATAACAAATACACTAAAAATAGTGTATTTGTTGTCTTAAACACACACACACATATATGTATGCATGTATGTATATATATATATATATATATATATATATATATATATATATATATATATATATATATATATATATATATACATATACATATATACATATATATACATACATATATATACTATATATATATATATATATATATATATATATATATATATATATATATATATATATGTGTGTGTGTGTGTGTGTGTGTGTGTGTGTGTGTGTGTGTATAAAGCTTTAGAGATAAAGTGGACATAGCATATTTTTTTAGAATTTTCACTTGTCTTATGTCCCTGTTCTCACACATTTTTAAAGCCCTCAATCCATATCTAAGGGGATTATTCTTTTTCAACACTGCTGCTGAAGTGCCTGAAATGCCTTGTTTGTAGGGCAGATCTTTTCAACCTTTGCTTAATGTCATCCCCATGAAACAAATTTGCATAATGCCTGCCCAGTGGTTTGTCTGACAGGCAAATACTGAACACCTTATTTACACACTACCACTTTTATCCAACCAGCTGACCAACAAGACCATACTGAGCTTTTTAGGAGGTCAATATTAAACAGGGCAGAGCTAGAAAGAAGTCAAGTGTTCGACCGCAACATACAGTATGGGACAATAACCTGTTATACAGCCACAATCAAATAATTACATTGTCATTAGATCTAATATCAACTCATTAGTAGCACAGGCTTTGTTAAGAAAAAATAGACTGACAAATCATTTAATTTTTAAGGGCATTTAATTGTTAAAATATTGTGTGTCAGTTCTCAACTTTAAGGTAAACCTGATGACTGCAATGCACTCAGTTACATTTGCACTATTAATGTCAGTTAAACTTAGTCAAACTACATCAGCATATTACTGATAATAAAAGATAGTTTTACATTAAAATACAAAGCTATATACTGTATTTTTAAAGTATTTATACTCCTTCAACCTTTCCAGATTTTGTTACAATACAGTCATAAATGTCAATTTATGTCATTGGGATTTTATGTGACAGACCAACACAAAGTAATGTGAAACTATTAAGTGTAGGTCAAATTATAATTGGATTCACCTCTTAGATCATAGCATACTCATATGTTACAATGGCCTAGTAAAAGTCCAGAACTAAATGCAATGAAAAATCTGTGGAAAGACTTTAGAACTGATGTTTACTTATAGTCTCCATGAACTCATACTAAGCTAAAGCTACTCCAAAAAGAAAAATGGGCAAAAATCATTGTCTCGAGATGTGCAAATTGGAGAGACCGGAACTGCAGTGACTGAAGTGAAAAAGATTGGACTGCTGGGGTCTGAATAAAAAGTCAAACAATGCAACGCTTTTCAGATTTTTATTTGTAAAAATATTTTCAAACCCTCCATCTCTTTTCTTCCACTTAATAATTAATGACTTTGTATTGGTATATCAGATTAAAATCATTCTAAAGTACATTGAAGTTTGAGGATGTTACCAAATGTGGAACAAAAAGTTTGAGGTGTATGAATACTTTTGCAAGACGATGTATAGTGGTTGTAAATGCTCTATGAGCATTAAAATGGTGATGGATAGTGCCCAGGATGCCATTCTAAAATTTCAAGGTGATATGAATGCCTGC
This sequence comes from Anableps anableps, assembly GCA_014839685.1. NCBI lineage: Eukaryota > Metazoa > Chordata > Actinopteri > Cyprinodontiformes > Anablepidae > Anableps > Anableps anableps. The sequence goes on along the minus strand of CM026068.1, from coordinate 8,295,128 downwards.
ATCACTACCACTTTTTAACTTTGCCTCAAGAAGAATAATTGGTCCAGCCAGGCCTGTCCATCTACTTTGTATTGATGCCATCCAGCTTCAGATTTGCCCCATTTCCTTTCCTCATGCAAACTCTTTCCCATTATCTCCTGAAGTTATTTCAACCTTGCATTATGCTCTAGGAATCTACAATCTGTTAGCGATTTCAACAAAAAGCACCAGCCAGTCTTTCAGCACACCATTTACAAATATTAGCATGAATTCAAAATATATAAGGAATAGCTAAATGGAGATGGGTGTGTTGCTCTTATTTTCTGAAATCTTTTTACATAAAATATTTCAGCAGTGTGTCAGGGTGAATGGAAACGACAAACAGAGAGAGATTCTATGAAATGGAATAATTAGGAAATTTGAATATGCCTTGAACTGAACGTTAAGCTGGTGCAGGCCGAATAAAATATTGTCTGCTTGAGTTTGTGGTATGCTGCAATGGTGCAGAAAGTAAATGTGATGAACCTGACTGTGACAGGGATGAAGAGGTGACAACTTTCATTTGGAACACATCTTCAAATCTGAATCCACATTTTGTGTGCCTCAAAGGCATATTAGGACACCACAGATCTGTGTTTACCTGCAAGGTTCTTAAACCTTCCTCTGCGGAAAAATTAATCAGTCAAAAAAATCTCTTGTTGCCTTTGAAGGATGAGGATTACACATTTAATCTATAATTATCTCCCTCTTAAATCAGTCACAATCTCATCATGAAACAAGGATGCTTTGCTTTCCAGTACCCTTTTTCTATAAAAGGCTATATGATGTTGTAAGCTCAATAATAACATTGCAGTTAAGTTCTGAAAAATCAGTCTGGAGAAAGCTATTGAGCCGATGGCAAACATTCAGGTGAGACTATACCTTGTAACTATGAAAAACAGCTGAAAGAACAAGAGTTAAAAAAATAGTCTCCCATTGAAATTATGATGCTTTGTATTATCCCATTTAGATTTGACGTTTCATTTATATGGAAAGCAAAGTACAAACACATTGCTTGAGATCTTCATGAACTAAATGAGCTGAAGAACTTTCTCGCCAGTAATGTTCCCTTTTAACCTTCTTGCATGCTGTTTATGCTTGGCTATAGGCATGAACAAAAGTGTCAGTCAGATAGCAGAAGAAGGGAAAACAATGAGTAAGATAATTAAATTTGTAGCATCCCAGACTGCTGCAAAATTGGTTTAAAAATTAAGAAGCATTTTGTGTACAGAGACAAGTCTGGTAGCACTGCTGTCTAACAGCAAGTGGCCTCAGATTTAAATACTGGCTGTACAGGAATACTGTTTGGAGTTTGGAAGTTTGCACCATGCATACATAGATTTTTTTTGGGGGGGGCACTCCTGCATGTTCTTGCATGTTTCTTAATTAGTTATTGTAAACTAGTTTTAGGATTAAGTGTGTGTATGCATGTCACAATGATGACCCTGTAGTGGACTGTCCAGGATGTACTCATCCTCTTGCTTGCTTAAGACAAGGATTTGGTTACAGCTTCTTCCTTCATGAGCCTAAACAGAACAAACCTTTGCAGAAAATTGTTCAAACAATTGAGTTTAGCTTAATATTCAATATAAAGAAACAAACTTACTACTTGTATTATCATATCTATTTTTAGCATCAGCCTCATGTCCATATTGCGATAAGGTCCCAACTACTTTATGTCAGATCTGTTTGTGTCAGGTTCTGTACCTTTTGAACTTTTGTTCCTCTGTTTTGATCTCTTATGTTCATTATTTCCCCTTATCTTAGTGTTTTCCCTGTTTATCCAGTTCTTAGTCTGAGTGTTTCAGTTATTTTTAGATCTTGTTTATTATCCTGTGTTCTGATTAAATCAGTCTTGTTTTTGTTTTTACTTTAGTTCAGTCTTTTCTTAGTTGTTCTAGTTTATTTCCTTGTGTATAGTTATCCTCAGTTTCTGTTAGATTCTCTTCCTTGCTCTCCTGTTACTCTCCCTCGCCCATGTTGCCATTCTCTCTCTCTCTCATCAGTCTCCCTCTAGTTCCTTCTCCACACCTGCAAATGTTTAGCCAATCAGCCATAGTCATTTTTCTCCAGCATTCACTTCCCTAGCATTTAATCTCCTCTCTTTCTACCACTCCTTGTTGTTTCCTCATGTTAGCTACCCGTTATGCTACCTGTTATTCTGCCTGAAATCTCCCTGTTGTCAACCTTTTTCCTTCCCCAAGTTTTTCCCTGTTGTGCTTATTGTTTTGCTCCCTGGATTCATGCTTTGTTTTTGCTCTGGCTTCCTGCGTCCTCCAGTGTTCTGTAAGTTTTTGTCATTCATCGTTTTCATTAAATATTCAAAGACCACTCGCTCCCTCTGCCTTTCTGCATTTGGGTCCACACAACTAACCATCACAAATAATGACAGTTTGAGCTGATACACTTTTTTCACGTTTGAAAAAATTAGCATGTTCAAAATCCTGCAGTACCCATTTTGTGCCAGTGATAAGTTCATATAAACAACCTCAAAATTAAAAAGAAAAATACTTTGAGGTTGGCTAAAAAATCAAAATCCATACAGGATTGGGTGTCAAACCACACCTTAAAAAATCAATTCAGTTGGATTCAGTTTATTTATATAGCGCCAATTCCATTTCTGGGAGAAACAACAAAATGGTCTGCTGAATCCTCCATTACATAAATGCTTTATTGTTACTCCAACTCCTGAGGGTAATGGGACTCTTGAGACATTTTTTTTTTTTATTTGACTAAAAGGTAATAATGCTGCATACAGACCAATATTCTAAATTCACTGCATTAGTTTTAAACATTTTAACTTTTGAGCCATTCAATCTCAAATGTGTTTTGAATATTGCCTTTAATTTGATAAAGCACAATTGACATCAAACTAAAGATGGTACAGTCGCAGAACCAGTAAAACACATTGAAGTTTGTTGTGACATGACAAAATATAAAAAAAATATCCTATAGAGTATAAGTACTTTTGTGAGGCAATCCATCTGTCAACAAAAATATAAACGTTTGAGACACTTGAAATAAGCTGAAAATACAAGTTTTTTTATTTCATTTTATAATGAGAACAGAAAAATTGAGAATCTGAAGTCATAGTATTTTGCTTTTACTTTGTGAAGTATACAACACACTGTTACATTGTCACAACTGTCTTATTTTCTTTCTTTTTAGTTTTTTTTTTTTTCAATTTGGAATCCCATCAAACTGTTTGCAGCGGTGAGTAGTGTGGGTTGAGGGGTAAGAATAGCTCTATAAAGAAGCAATCTGGGTTTGATGAAGAGGCAGGACTAAGGCAGCCGAAAAATGGATGGGTGGTAAATACTTGGCAGGCAAAGAGACAAACACTATATAACACACTTTCAATGGGGGAAATTTATTCTCTCTCTCTCTCTCTCTCTCTCTCTCTCTCTCTCTCTCTCTCTCTCTCTCTCTCTCTCTCTCTCTCTTTCTCTCTCTGTCAGATAAGTGTGAAGTATGAAATAAAACTTTATACAATGGCAACTGAATCCATAACATTCACCGACATCTCCATCGCCCCAACTCAACTTCCACCAACCCAAGTATGGTCTCAGCCAGCAGATATTAACCAGTTTTCTTCTTTTCATGGCTTTTGTTGAAAGAGACTTTAACCTCTGAGTAGATATTCTATGGTTACAATGTGCAATTTCTCAATAATATATCCTCTAAACTCCAGTCCAATGTCAGTGAGAATGATATTTTACATTCCCAAATACTTCATTACATGTCTGTCAATCTTCATTCTTTACACACTCTTGTTTCTGGGTACCAAGGTCACTGTGTTCAACCTTTTTTCATGAAATGTTGCAGTCAGGGTATAAAAACCCCTGTTGAAACCTGACCTATTCTTAAGTCATATACATATAGTTCTGTAGCCAGTAAAGGTGAACCTCAGAGCTCTGTTAGTGAGATTTAATGTGAAAGTCTCTGGAACATGAGTTGTCTTGTATTTTAATAAGATACATCCCTCTTTCCAAAAAGTATGGACTCTGTGTAAAACAAATGGTCTTGGACTAAATAGAACAACAGTGTTTATCATATTACCAAAGTTCATCAGTTCACATGAGATGGTCAGACCATAGAACAAGGGTTGGCAGTTAATTTTTCTAAATGGTCACATGAGTAGCTATGATTGTTGTTGAGGGTCAAATCATTAATTAAAGCAAGAATTCCAGAGATATGTTTGAAAATCAACCCTAAGTATGATTTTTATTCTCAGCTGCTGGTAACAGAATAGAATAGAATAGAAATATCCTTTACTGTCCTGCAATGGGGAAATTTCTGTGCAACAACAGTAAAGTGACTGTGACAAGCAATAACAGAAAAACAGACTCACACAAGGAATCTAAGATACATAACGGGACAAAATGGTAAAGTTGTACAGATACTAGCAGGGATATTAAAAACATTGATGGTTATAGAGTCTAACAGCTGCTGGTACGAAGGATCTTCTATAACGCTCCTTAGTGCACCTAGGATGCAGCAGTCTGTCACTGAAGGAGTTCTCTAGCTCAGCAACAGCTTCGTGGATGGGGTGGGAGACACAGTCCATCAGTGATGTTATTTTAGCCAGAGTTCCTCTGTCTCCCACCACCTGCACTGGGTTGAGGAGACATCCTAGCACAGAGCTGGCCTTCCTGGTGAGCTTATCTAACCACTTCCTCTCAGCTGTATATAAGCTGCTGCTCCAACATACAGTCCCATAGAAGATTGCTGATGCCACTACAGAGTCAAAAAAGGTCTTCAGGAGCACCCCCTGCACTCCAAAAGACCTCAGCCTCCTCAGCAGGTAGAGTCTGCTCTGACCCTTCCTGTAAATCGCATCAGTGTTATGAGTCCAGTCCAGTTTGTTGTTCAGGTGAACACCCAGGTACTTATAAGAATCCACAAGCTCAATGTCCACTCCCTGGATGTTCACCAGTGTCAGTGAGGTGGGTCTGCGCCTGTGGAAGTCCACCACCAGCTCCTTGGTTTTATCAGGAGAAGTCCTGAGTCCACTGTCTGTACTCTGAGTCATCCTCACCTGTGACGAGGCCAGTTATGGAGTCATCAGAGAACTTTTGCAGATGGCAGCGTGGGGAGTTGATGAAGAAATCTGCAGTGCAGAGGGTGAAGAGGAAACAGTAGTCATTGCAGTTGAACAATAAGATGCAACAGGCCCTAGTAATAAATTAAACTTTTTATCATCTTACTTTGAATAATTAAGTTTTAGAAAAAGAAATTCAAAGTTAATTATATGCAAGTTCCTCTACAGTTCTTTACTGAATGTTTAGTCTGGTCAATTTAATTCAAGCTGTAATCCTTGTAAACAGCAGTTTTACCTGTGTTCTCCAAAGATAACAATTTTACCATTGACCTTATTGACTAAATACTTAACAGCGGAACTGGATGGATGGATGGATGGATTGATGGACTGGAGGACGGATGGAAATTTATTTTCTTTTTCATTGCTCCAGACTTGAAAAAACTTAAATCTGGTTTCATGCTCTTCCAGCATGACTTGAAACCCCAAACCAGAAATCGCTGATGCCTTTCAACCTAACCACCTTCTGCAGGTCTCTTCATATAAGTTCAAGATCCAAAACTGAATTCCTTTTCATCTTTTGTATTTAGTATATATTATATGCTGCTTTGCAAAAAGCAATACCACAAACTACAGGTAGTAGTAATCCAGCCTTGCCTTGGGACACGTCTTGGCAAACAACACAATCTAAGAACCATGCACTTTATAACACCATCAAACTGCTGAGACAAGTTGGCTTTGATGTGTTTGTGTTGGACAGATATTCTCAACCCTCTGACACTTTGTGGCAGAACAATTTTCTTCTCGCCAATTTCAGCTCACAACCATTCTACTACTTTAGCATAGGGAGGGGGGACTGTAGTGCCTGATGAGGAATAAGCAGTTTGCTGCAGTGCAACAGCTTTTTGCTCCAGCCTCTCTGTCGGGCCTCTCGCTGTCTGACACTGGCAGGCGGAACCACAACTATGAAATGTAATGTGAAATCTATCGCTAAGCTATGTGAGTTGCTTTCATAATTGGACTGACATTTTATGGGAAGATGCAGCTGAGATTGAAGAACCATAGTTTGTCAGAGAGGCAGGAAAGCTGTACAGTATTTACACAACTGGTTTGATTGACAGACCAGAAAAATTATGCTGAGTTAATCTCAGTCTTGAGTTCATCTTTTTTTTTGTGTCACTGCTGACCTCGGCAGTTGTTTTTGGGGTTTTTTTAATTGGGATTGTAATGTAATCATTGAAAAGTGCAGTCCTACTTTTCATGATTGAAATAGAGAGATTTTACTGATGATTTAAATTAACAAATAACTCATATTTTCTTGGCAGTAAGTATTTTAAAAGTATAAACTCTAGCTTCAGTGTGAAGATAGAGACAGGGAGACTGGTCAGAGTTGACGGGAAGCTTAATGGAGCATTATTGGAAGGTATTGTGTTAGAAGCTCCAAAGACATGAAATGGTTCACCTTCCATTAGGACAATGACCCGAGGCATACAGCTCACATCTACAATGGAAAGGTTTTGATCTGGAAGCATATAGCAAAACACTTTCAGCTGTATTTGCAGTGAAAGGTGCAATAGGCTGAATACAAATGTTTTCCAAACTTTTCCCATTTATTTATTTTTTTAAAACTTGGGAATCATAATTTAGTGTTTGTATATCTCCCACAAGTTTGTGGTTGTAGTGTGACAAAATGAGAAAATTGAAGTCATGTAAATATTTTTGTAAGATGTAGATCTAATATTCCACTCATTATTACCATTGTCTATACATGTTTAAAGTTGTCGAAGAATGTGTCTGTGTGGCAAAGACTTTTGGTTTTATTAACGAGAATAAAATACCGTACATTTTAAAACTTTGCTTGATATTGGTACAAATTCCCTGTACTCCTACCATTGGCTCAGTATGGCTACACAAGTTCATGCATCTACGTACTTGTGTATTTCTCCCTGCGTTATGAGCGCATGTTGCGCTCTCTGGGAGGCCAGCTCCCAGCTGTCAGGAAGAGCAGCTTGCAGTCAGTCAAGGAGAACAGGTGTGTGTAAGCTGCCAGTCAGTCCCAGCACTACAACTGCTGTCCCTACAGTAATGATGCTCAGGGTGCACATCCACCACTCCGGGAGCTCATTAGGGGAAAATAATTGGAGTTTGTTAAAATCAACAGCCTTCAGGCTTTGGAGACAGGTGTTTGTCCAGATCTGAAAAGACACTATCCCGTTCTGACAATTAACACTTCCTGATAGATAGATAGATAGATAGATAGATAGATAGATAGATAGATAGATAGATAGATAGATAGCTAGCTAGCTAGCTAGCTAGCTAGCTAGCTAGCTAGCTAGCTAGCCTCCCACTCCTCATCCTCTCTCAGCAACAATAAAACAGGAAATATGGCCTCTCTTTCACACAATGAAAGCCTCTTCTGATCCCGTGCTTTCACCAAACACTGACAATCACCCTAATTATTACGGTTCTCACCAATAAGTGATTCTGCAATCATTTAATGGCGCAATATGGAATTAAACACAACACGTATAAATACTGTCAAAGAAGGAGAAACATATAATTATTTGTCATTATCATTCACAACTCTACTTCAAATTCAATATGCTGCTGTTGCTCAAGCAGAGGCCTCACTTTGGCAGAACTCAGATCAGATGAGATTATCCCACTGTAGCAAAACCAGCAAGTTTGTGTCCCATATGGCTTTGAGTTTGATTTTAAACTCTGTGTCATTATTAAATATTTATGTCCTGAATTAAAAATCTGTCAATGAAAACATGAATCACACTAAATTCATATCCCACACAGAGACTCAAGCTGGCATGAAGTATACTAATCCTCCTTCATGTCGGGCAGACTGCATGTCATGTAGTTATTACGCTCCCAGGTTCCATGTTTCACATGTTCCTGCCTGAGCAGGAGGGGTGGGTTAGATCATCTGGATGGCTGACTTGATGTGAGTTTAAACTTTTACGATAGTACTAAAGCTGGCATTAGCCTCATTTAACATGATGTTCGTTTTTGACAGGTAAATGAACAAACAGGGTAGAGCTTATGTATCAAAATATGAGGTTTAAGGGGATGAAACTGACTTATTCCTTGATATTTATATGTGATAAAGGGTTCAGAACAACAGCATGAATAAATTCCAATTGAAATGTATATTTTTTATGGAAAAGTAGCGGAGTCAGAAACAGGTCTGGGATGCAAGGTAATGAATCAGTCTCAATGCAAATTCTGGTGCTTCTGTTTCCGCCAAAAGAGGGAAGGCACGTTGTGCAAGGGCTAAGTACCCATGTGTTGAATCAATCTATTCAGTTAGTTTGGTACTTTCTCTAGCATCATATTAATGATGGAAAATTTAAGTGGTTTCAAAACCATAGCTTTTAAAAATCTAAAATACCTTGTATGCCTTGATAAATCAGCCCATCCCTAACAGCAAACTAAGCCTAAAAATTATGACTAAAGTAAAAGAAAAATAAAATAAAAATGCAACATTTTTTTTTTAGAAAACACAATCAAACCTTTGTCACCTGAAATTTGTTTGTTGGCAATTTTTGTTTGTATGTATTTCTTAGTTGTCGTTGTTACAAAAACATTGTTATTGGCTGTGGTAGCAACTGTTGTCACAGATTGTGTCACAATGTCTCCAAACTATATTTTAGTGTCTTAAAATGTTTATGTAATGTGTTTTTTTATGTGTTTTGGAACCTTTGTAGTGTGTACAGGTAAATAAATATCTGTTATCTGCTCACTAAAAAAACGCAATTGGTATCTTACAGTCTGGTTATGAGTATTCATGGGCCAATAATCAATACTGAGGTATTCCAAGGTGTTAAAGTGTTACCATTTCAAAATTTGAAAATTGAAGTAATTTTTTATAACATCTAGTTCTGTCATGTCTTTGAAGTGTGTTTGTAGCAGTGAGTGTACACTGAGGCCATTGAAGTGGAAATCAAAATGCTCTGTTGTGTCCTGACTGGGTATATTACTTTTCTATGATGTCACCATCTCATTTATTCATTTTTTTAATTTTAAAGGATTAACTGTCCATTTGGGAATGAAATTTTAATACTCTTTGAGTTCCCACAAGAGGTTGGATTGTTAGTAGTCATATTCATTAGACAGTAAGGCATGCGTTAAATCTCACTTTCAATATCAAGTGCCTAGCATTCCGAGGTGAAGGAACAGTCTGAACCGCTAGTATGAGATTACCTAATGTTGATACTGGGCCATTGTTGGGACATTTGATACAAAATCCATTGTTTCTATATCAGTGGCACACATGTGAGGGTTTTATGGCATAAGAGAACAGGAGCACTCAGGTGGCAGACTTTTTTGACATATCCAAAAAACCCATTAATTGTGTATGCTACAAAGTCAAACGTAAAGGGAGGCAATGTGAGGGTTATTGAAATAAAAGGAAGATACAGACTTGTGTGACAGGAGTACATTTTCTATCAAACCTTGTCCACCATTTAAAATCTCTTTCATGAGATGTTAGAGAAAGTGCCACACTGAATCAAATTTTGCCTGACTGTATGGAGCATACAATAACTCAGTGTTTCCCCAACCCACTTGTTACTGCACACTGCTGGTGAGGGCTAAAGGTCCCTTGCTTACAAGAAAGGCTATTTATAAATATTTATTGTCACAAAAATAATACTGGAGCTCCACCTATTAGTCTCACAAGAGAACACTGTTTTAAAAATACTGTTAGCAAGCCATCTGTTAGTTAGATTGTCTGTTAAGTAACAGATGGCAAACGGCTACCTGAGCAGAGACCCCAGCTAATTGCAAAAAGGCATAATACTTTGTGCAATAAGTGCTAAAAAAAAATCCCAACTAAATTACCTGCTGTTTATTTAAAATTGTGCTTTATTCGGTATAAGTATCAAGTTATCAATAAATACAAAAATGTTAAAAATAACATAACTAATGTATTTTATATTATTTTATATTATCTTGGCAGTAGTAGCAGTAAGAATAACTTTTTTGTTTTAAATATAAGCAATTAGCTCAGGTTGTACATGGAATAATTACTTGAGATTATCATTATGTGAGAATTATATACCTAAATTTAACACTTCACATTAGGCATGTATCTTAATTCTAACTCTAACCGTTCACAAACCAGAATAAAGAAGAAAAGCAAAGAATTACAAGCAGCATTTTGTGCATCAGTGTGTATAGGCCATACTTTTGTCTTCTGCAGTTTTTCTGTCAGTGTTTTTAGACATGCAATGTCAGTCTGTCGATCATCTGTACTGTATTTTTGCAGCAGCATAATATCACAATAGGAAGAAGTAAATAAATCAAGACCTTTTCCAAATATGTCAGTGGAGAAATAAGTAAAGAAACAACACCTATTATAAACATGTTGAGCATTACTACAAATCTTAACTGTTGTGGAAGAAATATAGCCACAACATATTCTGCCCATAGGTTTGGTCATTAAACAGAGCTTCTAAAGATACAAAATCTTTGAAGCCCCTTTTGTTGATTTGATGGAATGTCATTTCTGTGACCAAGAATTGCTTATAATTTTATGCATATATCCTTCTATTTGTGTTTAGTTCAAAATTTAAAAAAAATGCACATGAAATGGAACTGACAGTGATGCGTATCTCTAATTGAGAGGAACTGAGCTGTTAGCATTTAGTCCAGAGCATAATTCAGAAGTGATTTGAAAATATAGCAGTTTGTACAAATGATCATATGCCAGAAACTCAACTGGAACCTCTGTTATGGCAGCAACCTCAAAAAGAACATAGACTTTCTTTGCAATTCTTTTTGATCATATCACATTCTTAATAGTTGAGTACAACTCAATGAAAGCTGCTTTATGGAAATAATAATACCCAATCATGATTTTTCAGCAGCAATCAGGCAGATTTTTTTTCCCTAAAATGGCTTTTGGATCAGAAAGTCACTCAATAACAGACTTTAACTCAACATTTTCTCCAAATTCCAGATAGTTAGCGCACGATATGGTTCAGCATGATAAAGCAACTACATAGAAGGGGGCCAGAAAAAAGTCAAATTCTTAAATGAGAATAAATTGTCAAAATCAATCTTACCTGTACTCACCAACTCATGCATAGTTTTTCAGCAGATGGTGCATTTATATACATTTTATGAGTTCATTACACCAATGTCATGCAGGTTATTTTCTCTTTTCTGTGAAATCATTACCTCTGGCTGCTTTTCATTTAGATTTGGAGCCAAGTTTACTATTTTTTTTTTCTGTCATATAATTGGCATATATTGCCTTCAAGTGGAAATATACACAACCGTATGCAATATGTGCAATTTTTTTATGTTGTGGGAATCAGTTTGCTTTAAGATGCCCTTCCAGCTCTGACTTCAGGGCAGGTTTTATTTTGTCTCAGTGGAGAAAATGTGACTCACATCTGTAACATTAAAAGCAACGTGTTTCATGGTTGTCCAACATTTTTTTCTCTTTTAAAGCTGTTATGTACAAATTGCTGTCTGTGCCACGTCAACATAATTCACTCTGTATGAGTAGCCTCATTTTACATTAATGTAAATGGTGAGTCAAGAAAAGATTATTTGCTGTTTGTCAGTGAAAGGCTGACAAAGGCACAGCCATTCTGCTCTCAAATGCTGAAAGCAGCAAACAAAGCAAATGTCATTATGATGTGTTCAACAAACCACAAAGTCTTCATGAGGAGAAATGAGCAAAAACAGATACTGTCAGTGCGAGTGGGGCTTAGAATCCATTTCGGGACTATTATAAAACTGACTTCCCACTTCCTTCTGCCATGCTTTCATTTTATTCTTTTTGGGTCGCTCATTGTTTATACTATTAATCACTACTTGACCAAAATTTGGAGCTACGTGAATAAAGTTAGAAGAAACATAAATTGAGTCTTTATCAGTGCTTAATGATAAACAGAAGAATATGATGTTTTTTCTCTTCCCAACAGAGGTTCGCTCCGTCCACATGTAGCTTAAAGGTTTTGTCTTTGCAGCCATATCACAATAAATAAATAAATAAAATGTCACCCCTCCACCAATTCATACCCTAATTTTATTTTCAAAGTTACAGTTTCAAAACTATTAAGAACCTTCTATCATACCACTACTGCTTTAATAAAATCCCAGAGAAAGTTCTGGAATGACTGGACTTTGTATCGGAATCACTCCTCCTGTCACTTTTTTGCACACTACTGCACCACTCACTCACTTTTATTTTGCTTGTTAACAAGAAGGCCAGAAAGCTCCTTCATAATGTACTAGCTACAAATTAAAAGACGTTGCCCATCACTGTTAGTATGGTTATGCTTTTTGAAAGCAAAGTTGGTATTCTAAAATACTATGGCAGTATGTCTGTTAAGCAGAGTCCAGACAAGCTAAGCAAGCCTGACTGATTAGCCAGCTATTATTAACTTACAGTGTTACTCCATGAGGAGCAAAAAAGTAAGAAACAATAAGACTGTGAATAAATTAAACTAAATAAGAAAACATATTTGTATTGAATAATCTGGGATTTTGAACTCTGCAATCTCTTGTAGGCACAAACTGTTTCTTGGAGACATACACCTATAATCCAAAGATTATGTCTGAAATATATAAAGTTACTTTTATTCATATACTGTTTGTTTAACAGCAGTAAACTGTACTTTTTAAAGATAGAACAATGTGTTCTGTCAACCAGCTTTTCAAAGAAGAAGAGTAATCTACTTTTCAGTCTCTCAGCTTGTTAGAGTTTTAACCCCACAGCATTTGTTTCACTTGTAGGATGATGTTTGATTTAAACCATGACAGTAGAAAAGAGATCCAAGATTTGTGATTGCTCAAGTGATGAGAGAACACTATCATTACTACAAATAGGTGTGGGTAAATTTGCATTCCTTATTGTGGTATTTTACAGTGAATTGACTGGCTTCCCAAGTTTTTTTCACAATGAGATGTGTGCCCAGTGTGTGGACTATTAAATGTACCATTGCCTTTGTCCTCAGAACTCAAAACGTAAAGTCTGAGGAGTAAACTGTTGGTAAAAGAAGTTTAAGTGTTCAGTGATACAAACTTAAATCCTCAGTGTGCTTATAAATTAGTGTTATAGAACGTTTCCACCCAGTCTAACATAGCATCAATTACTGTCCTAGTACTGGAATTGATGTGAAAAATAAACTGCTTCTTGTAAGAAAATGGTGTTTTGTGAAATAGAAATTGACAAGAAGCTAATACATCACAAAGTGACAACTATCTTATGCTTCACAGGCTTATTGAGGTACATCGTTATACATGCATTATTACTGTAATATAAATATTTCAGCAAAGGCAAGGTAAAAAGGCTTATTTGTGGGAAGTATTAGAAATCAAAAGTAAATATTATGTTATGGTAATACCCAGATCTTATGGTAATACCCAGCAATACCCAGTCCCATAGCAAAACTCTCAATTTACTGATTTATCCATATCCTGACCCTCACCTAGTCTATGAGATATAGATTGTAGATCATTTGAGAAAATGATCTACAACACAGCTTTGATCATCAGTAAACCTTCTCCAACAGACACCATACCTCCCACATCACATACCATTACCAAGGAGTGCACATGTACAGATGTCATCACTTGCAAAGAGCCATGTGCCAGAACAGTCTGCTTGTTACAGCAAAGCCCTCTACATAAAATGAACAGGTCGAGTGTGCAGACCAAAACCTAAGTTCATGGTCTAAATGTGCTGATATCTCATTATTATTTGTTATAGAGCAGTGAAAGTAAATTCTCTGTGTAAATTTCAATATATTGCAAACATTCATGACAATTATTCTCATTGCGCTCTCATACAAGGCCCAGTGCACATTGTTTGTGAGCTGTTTTGATAATAATAATAATAATAACAATAATTCAAACAACTCATTCTTCCTTAGATTTTGGGACTATTTCTGTAAGTTTAAATGATAACCTTTGTTCAGGTCGGAAGCATCAGCTAAGGGGAAGGGATATAAATCATTTGAGAAAATCTTTTTTTGTCCTACATCAGTTGCCGTACTGGCTGGTGGTTTATGTGGCCTGTCTCTAACTGACGCACTCTGTGTAAGTTGTTGGCTGTAGTTCATGCCAGTAAAAGAACAGTTTAAGTGAAACTCTTCCTGACTAGTCCACCTTTATTTTAATGCTCCCAGCAAGCATTTACATAGATACTGACAGACTGAATTAAATACTTGATCCTTGAAGGTGCTGAAAAACGCTTCCTCTGTTGGGAGGCTGGACTTAGGCTTAGAAACAGACTGAGTAGCACCTTTATCTAAGGGCGGGGGAGCTAAAAGCAGAGCTGCTGGTTCTTTGCATTGAACGGGGATAGCTGATGGTTGAGTGGACGGGTGGATGGATGGATTGTAAAGTTACTTTACAGCCTAAATAATGGATCATAAGCAACCAATATTTCCAAAAATAATGGACAATATAGAACAAATGCAGGACAAAGTACCAATTAGACAGATGGCTTCTATTTATTAGTAGTATTTATGACATGTACCTTAACATAAATATGATATATGTAGATTTTATAAGGATTAGCTTCAATTTTGGAATTGTTTTACAACTATATTGCTCTCTCTATGTAGAATTTTTCTTGATTGGGAGTTGAACTAATTGAACTGTCTTTGTTGTAAAATTAAATTTCAAGACTTAAAGCTCCTAAAATAAATTTTTGTTTATCACATCAACATCGAGGTTTGAGGCAAAAAGTTTGTTAACAACTAGAATGATGGCTTGCAACTCAACACACTTGTAATTCCAGTCTGTTTAACTTTTTTTTTTTTTTTTTTTTTTTTTTTTTTTTTTTTTTTTTTTCTTTTATATGTACCAACAAGGTCTTTGTTATAGCTTTGCTGAAACTCTACACCCACTGACTTCAGCATTTCCAGGAAAAGTAAAAACCAGATGTTTAACAGTGTTAGAAAAATGCACATCTAAATTACAGAGGACAGCTTTTGCAATATGGTCTTTTAATATTCTTTTCTGTGTCATAAATTGTGTTTTTGATCTGAAAGTAACCACAGGTCTGGAGAAGCCTCCACTCCCTTCACCAGATTTCATGTTATCTTGGGACCGTACCACAAAGGTAGATTAATGGCTTTAGAAAGTAACGTCTGGCTTACACGTAGTCCGGGGATTTCATTGTCTGGTTCACTTTTTACCAGAGTGTATTGCCATGGCAACTTGTGTTGGAAACCCAGAGATCAGCCCAGCCACCTGCACTGCCTACATCAATTACTGAGGAACGAGTAAAAAAAAAAAAAAAAGGAAAAAAAGGCAGGCTGTGTGGAAAGTGTTGAGAGTGTTAAAACAAGTTTCTTCGTAGTAATTTTCTGAAACTGTCGAGATAAAATTTACACATCATCCAATACAAACATCCAAAATATACACCTATAACACAATCATCTGTAATAACACACAGGTTGGCAATATAGTTTGATGAGGCTTGAACTAGGTAGTAATTTACACTTTCGAAAAGCTTCCATTCCAGGTTCTTCCTGCTACGTGTTGGTGTGCCCCTGGCAAAGGCACTTATCCCCAAGTTGCCTACCTATCTGTGTATCAATGTATTTGAGAGTGCGATTTGGTAAATGTGGCCCTAGGGTAAAGCGCTGTCAGTGGTCGGTATGACTAGAAAAGCACTTTGTAAATTTACCAATGACTGAGTTCATTTTATTGTAAAAGACAAAGTAGAATATGTGCTGCTATTGAAAGGGACATTTTTTTGTCCAAACAACCTGTGCATAAACATCTTGTTTTGAAGTCAAAAATTTTGCAACAAGTTGCATAATGACATCCCACGCTACACATAGTCAACCTCTTAAAGTCAAAACATGCCTTGAACTAAATCTGTGTAAAAAGATGTTTGTGTGGTTACCTTTTCTGCTGACAAACTTGGCTCTTTGTTACTTTTTTACAAAACTCTCCACCCATTTACTCCAGTATTTGCACCACAATAACAAACAAGATGTTTCTCATTGTTATTGTTGTAAAATAACTATAGCCCAGAAGATCTTATGATATGTAACTTTTAAAACATTGATTAAACACTATAATTATACATAAAAATGCATATTGAATAAATGTTTATGCACTAAATTAAATCAAAAACTAAATCCTTCTAAAAGTTGGAAAAAATTAGCAAATGAGTTAAGAACACAGTGGATCAGATGTCAGTGTGATATTTAAAAGGGGTAAATTAACATTAACTCCAGCTTGTGACGTGAGTAATCTCTTGAACAGAAGGGCTATAGATAGACAGACAAATGCCTGTGAGTGTGAGATGCTGCAGACATGACATGAGTGATGTAGTACTCCCCAAAGTTATAGAGAAACGACAGATGGCAACGTAGTCGTAGAATGGAAAGCACACATGCTGGCAAGTCATGACAGCACAAAACAGCAGTATGCAGCTGGAAAACAAAGCGAATTTGGAAGAATATTTATCCTGTTTGGCATTCACAGTTTTAGCGATTTAATCACTGGAGCATTACTTTGGAAAAGCGCAGTTGTTACCTTAACCTGCTGACTCCCTTTTGTGTAGTTAGGAGCATGATTGATGTTTATCGAGTTTTTGGGGGGTTTTTTTCTTCACCTGGAGGTTTTGCTTGAACTGCAGCTTGACATTCACACCATAACTCAGAATATGAAAGCTGAAACAAAACTGGAGACAGTTACCTTCTGGTAATTTAGGCAAAAACCATACACTAAAAACATACAAACTTCCTTAAAATGTAAATCTTAAGGTCAAATTGCGTTCAAGATTACATACTGATAAAAAATGGAAAAAAAAGGATGTTGATATTTAGTAACCAGTACAAGTGTAATTTTATGACAATAAGCATTCTAGACATGTAAAATATTCTAAATAAATCTTATTAGGATTGTATTGATCAGGATTTTTTTTTTTTTTTTTGTCCTGGATACTAGCCTGTGTCATTTAACAATAGGCATTTGATGAAGCAGAGTTCCAGTCTGATCATCAGTTCTGTGTATATTTGAAGACTCTGTTGTTCTAAAGTGCTGTAAAATAACACACTACATTTCATCAGTCCTACTTAAGTTTTTCACCAGTGAAGATGCTGGTAACACACTACTTAGTAACATGTTACTCTCATGTGACCTGTTTTTTCCAGTAACAAGTAATCTAACGAGTTACTATTTCCAAACCACTAAAGCTGGGCATACTCTGTGTGATTTTTGGCCCATTTGGAGCAGATTTTCTTCTCTTGCAACATTTGTTTTTATCATGCCGATTTTCATCTTAATTGTCTGTCATACATCGTGTTGTGTACAGGGGGTAATGAGAAACAATTAACACCTCACCACCAGCTCTCAATCAACAATCATATGGTCCCACAAAAATCAAACCGGCTTGAAATTCTGATTGACCCTCATGAGGGTATAGAACTGCTGAAGCAGCTCCACGAGCCAAGTTTACCTGAACCTCTCAGAGTAAGTATGTGCCAACATGTTAAGCAGTCTCTCATTCTTCAGCAAGAATCTACTCACTTCTGGATTTTTCTTTTTCTTCTTTGCAGTTTCGGATGACATGTCGCGTACGCACGTACAGTGTGAGCAGTCAGGTCACATCTGAGCATCAGGTCGTACAGTGTGAGAGTCATACAGTTTGAGCTGGAGCAGAATACAATTACTGAAAATATTGGGCAGTGCATGCCCAACTTAATCAGATTAAAGTTACTAATCCAAGTCACTGTTTATTATTTTTTTCCATTATCCTTATTAAAAAGATATGTTCGCTTTCTTCTTGCACCTCAGTGAATGGCATTACGTCTGCGACAAGTCACGTTTTCAGCATTAAGACAACTCATGTGTAAACACATACCAAAATGCCAGCAACAAAAATGTAAACAACAATGGAAGGAGGAGAGAGATGCATGTTTTTTTAGCTAGAAAAACAGTCAGTATTATAAGTTTGTGTGTTGTTGCTTCAATGGTCATAAAACACATAGAAAAGAATTAATAGTTGCATTTATAAACAATGTCAATTATAACTAGTAAATGTTCCCATTATGGTGTCAACAGTTAAATATGTCCGGTCAAAAAACTCTTGATTTTATTTTTTATAAAAATGATTAAAGTAGTAAATTAAAGAAAGACTATCATTATTTTATTTTGTAAACAAGTATGTATATTAATTCAAGGATGAATGTCTTTTTATTTTTTATTTTTTATTTATTTTTTTTTTTTTCAGAAAACATTTTTTAAGTGTGACTTACAATGTCAGGAGATGTGTTGACGATACAGTTAAAAATGCACTTCCAATAAAGGGAATATTGGTAAAACCAGTTCTTTTTTTAATGTTGAGGCAGTGGGAGTTGTTGTTGGCAGCAGCTGCTAAATGTTACCAATAAAGTAACTTGCAGTTTAACTTAGCTACTTTTAAAATCAAGTAATCAGCAAAGTAACTAAATTACTTTTTAAAGAAGTTTTCAGATTACCTTTTAAAGGTAACTGTGGCAACACTGTTCACCAATGAAGCTCTGAAAGTCGAAGTCTCTTCTGTTTTTTTCCTAAAAGCTACCGATATTTTTTTTTCCCCCAATTTGAGTTTCTGGAGAACAACCTCAATATTCTGCTCTCATGTGGTGTTAAAGAAAGCTATTATAATGTTACAGCACATGAACCAAAAGATGCAAACCTTTAGCATTTGTTTCTAAATATATACTGTATCTGGCTACACTTAGAGCTACACAGAGCTACATACAGGCTAATGTTTGTATGTTTAATATCAGTTTAGATTTGATCAGCAAAAGTATTTTGGATTCTAAGCTAGAGATAATTAAATCCAGTCCAGCAGTATTTAAAAATATTTGTGAAACAACCCTTTAGTTTGGCACTGATAGGAAGCTCTGAAGCAGATGCCAACTTTAACAATGTCAGCGGCTAATGATTAGCGACTTGCAGTAGTCTTACAGTGCTTACAAATCACTTGTATCTTGCTGGACACTGTCACTGTTTCTTTTTTCCATCTATCACATGACCACTCACTTAAATCACTCACTTTCCTTTCTGGGCTTCATCATAGCTTACCTTTACTTCACTTTATGAAATGGCATCCCCACAGATAACAAAAGTGCTTAACAAGATAGATTTCACTTTGAAGAGAAATATCTTTCTATTTTAATATTGCAAGATTTCATTCCACAAGATCATCTTTACACCTTTAGAATTGGTAGTTGAGTTTCATCAGAGACTCCAATACCAATCGTTTAATAATACCTCAGTCGAGACTCAGTATCCCTAAATTCTGGATTGATCCAGATATCCTTAGTTATTATTAGTCATGTGTTCCTCAGAATATGTTGCCAAAAATATTGGGACACTGGTGGTTCACAAAAGCAAAAAACCCCAGCAAGATGTATTGTTAAACAAAAATTCTATTTGAACATGAGCCATAACAGAAAAGAAATCTTTCTGCTTCTATAGTACTAACACAAATATTCTCATCAGTCTCGTGCACGCTATTGCAGGATCTGTGAAGCAGTTGGACTGTGAATTTAAAAACACCTTCAAAAACCCAAGCACGGCTCCGCTCTTCATCACTCAAGGCATCAGTAGAAATCCCTTCACTCTACAGTTCCAGCTCAGTTTTTTTTATTTTGTGAGAGAAATGGTCTTCCACTTTCTGTTTTGTCGTTTCTAACTGGAGCAATCCACTGGATGCATTCCCAGAGTGCCACGGTACATGTCAGAAAGACAGAGGCAAAAAGAAACAGAGGGAGGGATTGAAAAAAAAATCTTACAGTCTTAACAGGAAATAATTCTTCTTGACTGAGAAGCATTTTGTGGCACGAGTTTTTCATCATCACTATTTCTCAAACTCCTCTTGTGTCATTAGTCTCCGGGTGAGGAAAAAAGGTTATTTTTCTCTTTGCTCCAAGTACAGGACGCAGCACATTATCTCCCTGCAGATTTTCACTTTCAAACACGCTGGCTGTCATTGGTGGAGGAGCAGCCTGGGGATAATAATGCTGGGGCGGGAAATGCAATAAAAGTAAAGCCATTTGCTGCTCACTTACTCATTCATTTAATGACAGCTTGTGGCAGCCTCCATAATAAAATTAGCTTCCAACCTTTCATATGCAGCATTAGAAGCAATGCAGCAAAAATAATTAATGCCCATTTTCGCCTTGGTATTATATTTTGGGATGATAATACAATTATACAATTGAACAAACATTATGTGTCAAACTTCTTCTGAAAGGTAATGACTTATTTAATTTCTGTATGCTTTTCTTTACCTGCTTTCATTACCATTTTACGCTGTTGCTCTTGCAAATATAGTTCTGAATATACTCAAGTCTCATAAACCAGCTTTATGACGATGGTAATGCAATATCAAGGAGAAGTTTTTAAACTATTTCATGCTCAAAGCCACAAAAAACCTTTATGATCAATAAACTTTTCACTGGAGCCATACTGGTTACAAAATGTTCAATAGATTACAGTACAGGGGTCTAAATGGCTAATAAATTGTTCCATTAACAGGCTGTTCATGCAACATGTAACCTATGGTAGGAAACTGCATGTGGTGAATGTAGGGCTGAGATGAACATTTTTCCATAAAGAAACATTTACAGTACCACTGAAGTGCACAAAAATTATCATAAGATAACAAACATTTCCTTTTTGTCCAGCATTTAGACTTATTTAACACTGATTATCACTTCCTCTCTTATCTATTGAGATATTTGATGCATTATTTTCAAAATATAGATATAGAAAATGGATCAATTAGTGGACCTTGCTGGTACAGGATTGGGCTACCTTTTACTTTCAAAACTGCCTTAGATTTTCATGACAAAGATTCAACAAGCTGTCTGAAACATTCTTCCATGATTTTGGTCCATATTGACAGCATCACACATTTACTAAAGTTTAATTCCACAATGGAAATCTCCTATTCCACTACATCTCAAAAGTGTTCGATTGGATTGGTATATGGAGACCAGTAATGGAGGCAATTGAACTACAGTGAAGTGAATCCCATTTCTGCTGGAAGTTGTCACTAGAACTTGTGTGTCCTATGGCCATAAATGGACTGACATGTTTGGCAACAATGTTTTTTTTTTGTTTTTTGTTTTTTTTTTTTGATTATGGCATACCTTATTGAAAAGTGGTTATTTGAGCTTCTGGTGGCCTTTCTGTTATCTCAAATCAGTCTGCCCAATGTCCTCTGACCTCAACAAGTTATTTTTCACCACAATTCTGGGCTATTCTCTTCAAGCCTGAGAGATGGTTCTAGATGAAAATTCCAGGAGATCTGCATTTTCTGAAATAGAGCAGCCCATCTAGCACAAAAGGCCATGCAATGCCCAAAACCACCTAAATCCCCATTCTTCCCCATTTTGATGCTTGTTGATGCTTGTTGATGCATGTCAGTTGATTGTTTATACTACTGGTGTTGACAAGTAACCAAACAGGTATACCTAATAGAGTGGCAAGTAATGAATTGTGTTTCTCTTGTCTGGTGGATTTTGTTATTTAAAATAGTAGCTTCCTTCAGATGTAGGAGATCAAACAGAACTTGGGGGGGAGCAGTACTCCTCACACCTCTTGATGCCCAAACAGCAGGGGGATTTGTCTAAGAAACCAATATACTCTTTTGTCAGTAATGGCTCTTCTCCTACCTGTGTTCCATCTGCATGGTAACTCATTGTTGTACTGACCAATAGATGGTGATATTTTTTTTACTTTTTTATTTCTGCATCAGGTTTTAAACCAGACATTCACCACCACATGAATAAACAGGTTTAACTTGATGTATTATCATCTGAATTGAAGGATGTTAGTTGCCAGAACCAATAGTTTGTCTGGTGGGATTTGGAGACATTGCTATAGAGCCAGTCCAAAATGAAAATCCAGTAGCCTTCTACTTGCAATTGTACTTGTTGTATATGTATTGCAACCGTAAACAATCCACCCCATTATCTAGAGGAGGAACATTAGTAGGTAAAAGCTGTAGTGAAGTTATATCCTGCAAGCCAGCTTAAACTGTGCCTAGGTAACAGCTCTGCTGCCCAGCCTTCATCTCCAAACACTGCATTGTGTGCATCCTCACTTAGTTAACTTGGTTAGTTGGCTGTCTCCTCAGCAGTTGGAGATGCACAATTTCCTTCATAGCACACAGTCTGTTATAGTCCGTATAGTGTCGCCTGCACCCCCAAAATATTCACATTTAATAATAATAATTTGTGTATTTCTAGTTGTTTGAACAAGCTGCCATTTTTATCCATCAACACCAAAATAATGTTGATGACCAGGTTGTTATGCAGAAATTTGTAGGTCCATGGATCTCAAGCAGAACCCACCCACACTGTCATCAGAAGATGCTGCTCCTATAGCAGATACATCCATGCTGATCACTTTGTTGTCATTAGGCAGACTTTTTATATCATCAGTGTAGATCGTTTCATAGATCTGCGTCTAAAATGCAGTTTAGAACCATACCATATCTTTGTTATAGGTTGTATTTTTTTAGCAGTTTTTGTCTGCATAAACAATGAGGAAGATTTGATTTTACTTTGCATGACATTGTGAAAACCACAAAAAAATCCAGTTGAATTTTTCACAGTCTCACTGTCCACTTTAGCTTTAGGATTACTTGTGATAGGAAATGACAATTTATAATGAACTGATTACTTTCGGTGCCAAGCAGATAATAAAGAGAGGAAGTAAATGAGAAATTATATTATGTGTCTGCAAGAATTAGCCATTATCCTTTACATCCATTGCAGTGATTAAGGTAAGAGGCAGATATATTTCAAGTGATGGCAAATTTGAATTAAAGCCAAACATAAAGTTGATTAAATGTGGAAAATGATAGCAACTAATACATGTACATTAGATTACAACACAACTTAGACTGCAAATGATCATAGCACTCTGTGAAAAAGACAAAGCAGGTTTGTTGCGAGATGAGAAGTCTTTGTTTATCTGTTTATTTTCACATCATTTCATCACTTTCTAATAATTATAAAAGGTTGTTTTAATGGGTTTGCACCAATGCAGATATTTCAAGAAACGGTGCCAGATGGAATAAGTTATGGGATCATGGATGGAAAGATAGTGTTATCACGCAGTTGCCAGGTCATCCCGCAGTTAATGTAGACGAGAGTGAAGGTCAAAAGACTGCAATGAAGTCTTGTAAAGTAATTGCTTAGATGAGCCCAGGCAGTTAATTATATAGTCACATTCAGATCCATGAGCATGCAGACCAATATGATCCTTACTGCTTGTACTGAGCATTGAATTTGCTGAAATCTCTCCTCCTGAGTATCGTACGGCACAGGAATAGATAACTCAAATGTGAGAATCAACACAGTGGCATAAAATCTGCAATCCTTCAATACAGTCCAAGGTCAGTTCACAAAACTCCAATCCAATCTGAAGTATCCAAAACAGAGGCAAGTACAAGTGCCAAAATACAAGTGGGTCAAAAAAATCACAGGAAGAAAAAGTTAGAATAAAGGCTGGAACACTTGACACAAGGGACAAAGACGAACTGACAAAGGGAAGCAGCACAGGATGAGGTATAAACCAACAAGCAAACAGGTGGACAATGAGACACAGGAGGATAACATTAGGGTGTGGCAGAGGCTGATGAGAGGACAGAATATCAAGAAGTGAAGTTGTCTGAAACAAAACAGGAACTTAGTGAACAAAATAAAACGGTATGTTCAGAATAATCACCAAACCAGATATACAACTGTAGAACACTTAAAGCTGCAGTATGTAACTTTCATAAAAAATGTTTTTCTACATATTTGCTGAAACTGGCACTATGTTGTGACAGGATGGTATGAGACAGATAATCTGTGAAAAAATCAAGCTCTTCTGCCTTCTCCAAGTGCTCCCAGTGCTATCAAGAAAAAATTAAGCCAGGAGACGGGTCTTAGTGCTGTCAATCACCATCTGAGTGGTGCTGCTCACCCCCCATCCCTCACCCCCTTGCTCTCTGCTGCGCTGCAGCTTGCTGAGACTGTTGTGAATACTCAGGCTAATTAGCATGACTACCAATGACGACAGATAAATGGTTTTCCTGTAAGGGTAAGTTGTTTCTCCGCCATTAGCACATTTAGCAGCGAGTAAATGAGGTTGATTGACAGCGCTAAGACCTTCCTCCTGGTTTTGATTGGTTCTTTTAGCACGGGAGCGGTGCAAAGTTTCATACTGCAGCTTTAACCAACAGGGTTACACATGACACTGAGGAAGCATTCATAAAGATGACAGGAAAGGCTATTGCAGTATTCTGTAAAGCTTGCCCACAACATAACAGTCTTTCCTAGACATGATCTGTGTTCACTGACCCCAATCTTATTGATGTCTCTTGCTGCCTGTTCAAGACACACTACCTCTCTGAAAATCGAATCACTTACATGTCCCATCTTTTGTCTGCATATCTACCAAATTACAGTGATGTTGTAGAATTCCTTCTGGGCGCTTAACCATTTATCACCAAGTGTACAATGCAGTGAATTCATGGATATGACAGTAATAACCAGGTATAGTCTTAAGAAGAACCAAAAACAGAAGATGGACATATTTTTGCTAATTATTTTTGATCAAACGTTGTTGTGATCAAGTCTATCAGAATGAACTTGTAAAAGTTCTTTATCTAACAATTAGATTCTTTGCTTCTTGAGCTATTTCAAGAGAGCAAAATATTCTGAATCTACATTAACTCACAAGAGATGTGAGTAGAAAATACAATCTATAATCAGAGATACATTTCTCTATGTTCCTAACTGTATAAAGTACACTGGTACCTTAGTATTAAGTGTCATTTAGTTATTACTTGACCAAATAAAATCACAGTTAACATTTTTTAAAAACCTATACAACAAATTTTTGTAGTTTATTTTGGACACTTTTACAACTCTGTTTAAGGATATATATTTCTATATTATTCAGTGTCTTATTACTACTAAATGCTTATATATTCTTTAAAATAGCCTCCATGGTCCACAGAAAGTTTATAAAGGCATATTTTATATACAATATTTTCCTGTATAAGAATATCAGAAAAAAATATAGATTTAAAATGACAGTTGTTCATAAACCATTAATTTTCAGTTTGCTATACATATAAATATGCCTTACGGATTCTCTTTATCAAACAAATAAGTGTTATCATGTCACTCAGCCCTGCTACGACTGCAGGCAACACTGAATGGACATTTCTACCTCCATCCCGCCTACACACTCACCCACACACCTTATATCTCAGGGAAATTTCTGTGTAAAAATGTATGGATATTTCAACAAGGACGGCGTGTCAATGAAAATCTAAATTGTGCTCCAAGAGCTGTATATAAGGGTGATCTGCTTTTAAACTCTGTATTTTGCTGTGTTGTGGCCCTGAGAAGTTTTATTAACTCAGAGCTGTTTCTTCTTTGTGCTTTACCTTATCTTTTTGTTAAGCATACATCATTAAAAGTGTGCATAGTAATGTGAAAACCATTGAGTTAGGTGGAAATTTCTCTTTATTATTACTATTATTATTATTATTATTATTATTATTATTATTATTATTATTAAGAAATACACCTTTCAGTGTTAAAAAACATTGGAGGTTTTTTTAATAAAAGCCATTACAAATTCTTAATGAAGAAAATAAACCAGGAAACTTCAAAGATCTATTTGCTGTGAACAATAGTGTATGTTTATGTGTATGCCAATTGAAATTCTTTCTTTTTACAGTAATCCTGTGAGGTTTAACATTCTATTTGAAACAAGTGAAATTAACGTCACAGACCACAGGTGTTTATGTTTTGGTTTTCATTTGTCTTTGCGTTTTGATCATTTTCTTGTTTTCGATGGGTCTTGTCATATTCAGTACATTTCTTTGTATTTATTATTGTTAGAAAGTTGTTGTAAAAATATCTTCATTCCTTTCTGTTTAGTTTCTTAGTTTATTCTTGTGTTTTGCTCCTTGTCCTCTTTTGACTTGTTGACCCTTTGAGCTTATAGCTCCATTTGTGTCAGTTAGTCTCTCTCCTCCAGATTCCCTGCTTTCCTGCTGCCACATCTGTACTACATGTTTTCTGACTAGTTCATTTGGTTCCTTTGTCATATTCCACCCTTGCCTCAGTGTTTAGGCTCCTGGTTCCAAACTGTTTCTTTCCTGGATTCTTCCACAAACTGTGTTCCATGACCTGCATTCCATAATCTCTACATTTTCCCCCTGTGAGTTCTCTTTATTTTATTAAAGAGAATAAACTGACAAGCAAACACAGGTTAAGCCAGTTTTTATCTGCATTTCGTTCCTTTCTAATCACATAACAATTCATAGCACTTGCAAAAGTCATTATTTCATATTTGGTCATTTTAATAATTTCCTAAAAGAGCTGGATTTCTTGGTTACAAAAATTGAACATGTGATCAGTTTTGATGTGATGGAGTTTCCCAGTCTCACCTGAAAATGAGTAATAATGCTTTACATTGTACTAAACTGTAAAGCTCTTTCTGACTGATTCATATACAGTCAGTCTCAGAACTTTAAAAAGTTATTTTGAAAGACATCAGTGGTCTGTGTTGCGAGAATTTATTCAATTATATGTGATAAGGAGCTCAGTGAATAGTGTGTATGTTGTGTGAGGGAGATGTGTTGATAGCGATCCTCCAGTCAGAAGGGGACGCTGCTTGCATTGGGGCAGGATGCTTCTGGGGGCAAATGAGTAACGATGTTGGTGGAAGAGAGGGAGACAGCGACCAGAGCAGCGGTAGTTAACTTTAAGTTCGTGCAGCCTGTAGTTCCTGAGTAGAGAAGTTATTAAACAGTCACCTCTTCAGCATCTCAGTGCCTCCGTGTATCTCTGTGCCTCACCCCTGTTAGGGGCAAGTGAGGGGGGTTAACCAAGAAGACGACACCAACTTCGGCCCTGGAGGAAGTTTCTCCCCTGTGTTTTCTGACTACGGTCAGAACGGTTAACATCTATCACTTCTTTGTTTTATCTTACTGGTGTATTTTATTTAAATGGTTCAAGCTTAACTTGATCAATTCTGGGACCATTTTCTTGTGTTTAATTATTTAATCTGCTGTTTGGTTTTTTGCGAAGTGCAATATAAACTGTTTAAAAGTGCTGCACACATAAAGTTTTTTAGTATGTCAACAATGTGAGCTCAACAGGAAAAAAAAATCCCTTTGGCACACTTGGGCTATTTGAGTTTGTGCTTTCGCCATGATTGCTTCCCATGGTTGACGGGGCCCAGCTTAACCTCCCAATCAGCCCCACCAGCAACGCTGTCTGTGGGTAAGAGCAGAATAGGTGGGTGAGAGAGTGACATGGTGAAGAGGTAACATCTGTGGTGGTGAGAGCAGAGAGGTGTGAAGATAATAGCCCCAGTGTGGAGATATGCAAGGCAGGGCGCTTCATGAGGCTTGATCAGTCTGCTGTGAAGGAGCCCTGCATTGCACACAAAACTAAAAGAATAATCTTTAACTTATTCAATTTTTACTTCTAGAGGTTTAGCATCGCTTTCGCTTTTTTTTATTTTCTCATTATTTTGCTCATAACTTCTATTGAGAATTTCCTTTATGGGCATGACAGTTACTAGGCTGTTCCATGCAAGCGTTCTGATACTATGCAGACTATATTACTATAAAAGTGCTCAAGGGACAGCAAGTGGCATAGCAATAGGATGCCCCATATACGGAGGATGTTAGTCCTCAACACAGCTGTCAAGGTTACAATTCCCCTTCTCTCTACTTCATTTTCCTCTCAGACTGCTGTATATAAAGGCCACAGAATCTCAAAAAGGAGTGATAATATTGACAGCTACAGATGTGTGCAAACCTGAGTTTGCACTTTCTGTCAGACAAGTTGCAAAGACACATCTGCTCTTAAGATAGCTCTACCAACCAATACTGTCAAGCATGCATTATGGATGCCTAAGAATGCGTTAGGGGATTTTTTTTTCAAATCTCTGTATAGCTATGTAAGTTATGGCTAGAGCACATAACAATAACAATGCATTTTCAAAGATCAGACTGTTTGCAATTTGTTGACTGCATAGGAAAAAATACCACCTGCTGAAATCTGTGGCTAATTCTGGCAGTGGAAAGAGGGGGCAGCAAGTAAGTGTAAAGCCTGCACGTTGCAGTGGAAACAGAAGGTCTGTTTTCTTTTATTTAATAATTAAAAGTAATGTATTCATGTACTCACTGTAAAGAAAGCACAAGTGTTCCTGTCTTATTTTGATCAGTTTCAGAAGTTACTGAGTAGCTGTGGCATTTGAACTACATGGATAAATGTTTTTATTTGACATATTTTTTTACCTTCAATCAATGATTTGTATCTCTTTAATCAATTAAAGAAATGTAAAATCCCACTTTTTTACATGCAGCAGTGCAATTAAAGCATCCACATCATTCTTTAGTTTAAAAACACCATCCTAAAAACGATTCCTCCCAGATAGTTACACATTGTTCTTAAAGTCTTAATGAATACCTCAATCTTTTCAGAACCTGGAGCTTGCTGTGAAGAAAATTTCTATCTATGTCTTTGATTACTTCTGCACCTGCTGTGTTGCAGCTGAGGAGAGGACAACTCCGACCTGATCTAAAAACAACTGCAAACTGTTGGCATCTGTAACACTTCATGTCCTTGTTCATGTCTGCCTGTATTTTTGCAGTTTGCACTGGGAATGTGATTTAGAATTTAATATAGCACAAAGTACTTGCTAAACACTTGCAAACAATGGCATTGATTGCACTGCTTCATGAATTCCCTCCATTGCCTTTTGCAGGTTTGTTGATCTGTTTGGAAAGATTTTTGTCAGCTTGGATAGATCTTAGTCATATAAGATTTTGTCATGAAAATTGTGCTGTGAACTTTAAATCATTCTGTCCACAAAAAAGAGATGCAGTCAAATCAATTTTGTACTAACATTTCAAATACAGTCTTGTAATTAAAGTGGTTAGCGTGACGTATTTGCAAGATGATCTCAGGTTTTGGAAAAGTAGGGTTTTTTCTATTGTAAAGAATATGGTATTTATGTTTTATGCTGTATAATTTGTTTGAGATGCAGAAGGATATGTTTTTCTCTGAGTCAGCTATTAGACCTTCTTGCTTGAAGATGGATGAGTTTCTAACTTTCTGTTGTGTGCTGGTCCAGAGATTACCTGACAAATGAAGTTGTCTGATCCATTCTGAACAGGATGAATATTTTGACTTAACATCTTCTTTTTAGAAATGAGCTTTGATTCAAGAGCTGATGGTCTATTAAGTAAAGTAAATGTCTATCTGCTTGTGCTTTACATCTACATGCCTTTATCGTTGAAAGGTTTGAAAGTAAAGTCCGTGCTAAGGTGGTTTATACCCTAGCTGCTCTTACAGATCCTAATTAGAAGTAGATTTTGCTTTAATGCAACTCAACACCTATTGTTTTCCTTTCTGTATTTTCTCGGTATCTGTTTATACCATCTCTGTGTTTCCCCTCTATTCTGTGCCTCTCCTTCTGTCTTTGAAATACCACTCTCCCAATTGGTTGTGTAAACAAAGCCCTCACTGGTTCTCTCTGTCCTTGACTTTACTTTTCGTTATCCATCTTCAAGGAGAGATAGAGGGGGGTGGCTGGAGGGAATCATGTTTCATCATCTGACAGTATAAACCGAGATGAGGGCTGATATCTTCTTTCGCCGCCGTTCATCTGAATATCATTGTAGTTTATGACCAGCTGCAATATTCAGGAGGAAATGTACCCTTTTTTGGTCACATATGAACAGAGTTCAAGAGACCAAGTCATAACATGCAACAAAAATTAGTCTGAGGCCATCGCTGTGGAGGGAGGAAAAATAAACCATTTATCTGTGAAACGTCTACAGCGAGGCACTTGGCTTTATGAGGAGAGAGAGGATTGGGAGCACTCACTCGTGAGCAGTGGTTGCATGCAGACAAGCAGCTGTGAGGGAGGGGAAAGCACTCACAAAGCTGTGTGGTTCGCCTCTAGAGGGTTCATGTCTACAATGGAGAGGGGGAAAAAAATAGAAAACTTCAAATGGCCAAGTTGTGGCTAGAGGAGAGGCTCATTTGGCATGATGGAACACCAGAACACATTGTTAAAGAAACCAAAATGACGTCTTTCAATCTTCATGTTTCACTTTTTGTGCATAGGTGAGGAAATATGAGTAAGAGGTTTATTACTTACAAAATCTTGTAACCAACTTTTAGCTCTCCTGTAACCAGAAACAGGTCTCTTTAATTACTGCTAGACAGTGTTTTGTTTTATCCATCAAAGGATCTTGTTTTACTGAGAAACAATATGGGAATAAAATGAAGTTGGTGGACACGGCATGATGGAGACACAAGAAAGTAAATTCAATTTCTTGCAAAAATAGTTAGACCCCCTTTCACATTTTGATTTTGATTGAACCAGACACTTGAATGTGTTTATCTGAGTTTTAAGAACCAGTTGAAAATGAGAAGACATAAAGAATAATTGTAGGTGGAAGGAAAAAATGAATAAAAGTGATCCAGACATTTGTATTCTTCAGCCTTTAGTCTGAAAACCCTAAAAAAAAAATCTGGTAAACTAATTGCTTTTAGAATTGTTTAGTTAAAAAAGTTTATTTGTGTGCAATTTAATCTTAGTCTAGGTTTGTTAGAGAACATTAATGAAGAGATACCATCATCAAAAATTAAGGAATACACTGGACAGGTCAAGGTTACAGCTTTGGAGAAGTTTAAAACAAGATGGCTTAGGTTAGAAAATATTATCCAAAGCTCTGAACCTTTAAGTGTTGTTAAATTTATCATCTGACAATGGAAAGAGTTTGGGACAACTGCAAACCTACCAAGACTTGGCCATCTACCTAAGCTGACAGGCCAGGCAAGAAGAGGATTAATCAAAGAAATGATCAGCTTTCTAACTCTGGAGAAGATACAGAGATCCACAGCTCAGAAGTAGAAAATCTGTCAACACAGCAACTACTGGTTCAGAGACTTAGTAAAATATGAGCTTCATGAAAAAGTGGCAAGAAGAAAGCAGTTGCTGAAAGAAAGCAATTATCTTCCTGTTTATAATTTGCCACAAGCCATGTAGAGAACACAGCAAACATGTGGAAGAATGTGTTCTGGTCAAATGAGAACAGACTTTAGCTTGTTGGTCTACATGGTTTAGTTTAAAGCAAGGCTGGAGTGGGACTCATTTTCAGCCCTGGAGTTTCATGCCTCAGACTGCACCACTGTAGATAAGGACTTATTATTATTAAACTCGTGTAATTATAATCTTACATGTTAAGTCTACAATAATGTGCTGTTTTGTAAAGTGTATTTAGTATATTCAATGTATTTAAAATGTCCAATTCTGTGACACTAAGAGTTACTTCACAATGTAGATTTATTTCAACATGAGAGCACATCTCAAACAATATTCTATACCTCACATCCTTTTCACCAATATCAGAATCTATTTTTTGTTCAAATGAGATTTCAGAAATACCCAAACCTTGAAAATGAAATACAGTAAAGAGAAAAGAGTAAATACAAATATTTTTAAAAATTCTAAAAAGTGTCGCACTTTCTTATAACACTGTCCTTTCTTTTTCAAAGAAACAGTTCCATTACAACTTAGATTTCAAAAATATGAAAACATGAGTTAAAGGGCAAATTCCCAACACTATTCTGAACAACATCAGAATTTCCTTTTCTGTAATATTAAAAATCAAGCACACTAGTGTTCACAGATATTTGTTCCTTGTGATAAAAAAAACAAAAAACTGCACTGTTCTCGGCAAGTTTGTTATTCACAGTAAGACACAACTTTCTAATGATCCTATTATCTTTTTTTCCTCTTCATAAGAGTAGTTTAAAATAAACAATCGTAAAACAAATTTATGCCTGAGCAGTGGACTGGTCCCTGTCACTTTGTTTATTACAGGATCATTGTCTAAAGACATGAGAATTTCTTTCTCACCTCCTGGCTCTGCGTCTGACACTAAATCACATTTTAAAAATAGTCATAATTCTCAGCAGTAACTTTCCATTTTTACAGTCAGTGAGTAATCCTACCTGTCCACTCTGGACTTTTGGGCTCATGGCTGCGTGATGGTGCATCTTTGTTCTGACAAAAGGACAGTTATGGGGCGTTGCATCATAAAAATATTTCAGTCAAGCTTAACATGATATACAGGCCAGGATTAACTGTTAATCATTTAGCAAACATTATCTGCATCCAGCAGCATTACTATACTTGCTCAGTTTCTTTGGAAATAGCAGCAAAGTTCTTTTTCTTTTGCTGGTTTACTGGCAGGATTCTAATACACGCCTGCGTGCAGCTCGGCCCAGCAGCATGTCTCTGACCCGCGGGTAACCGCCTTTAACGTGTGACCGCTCATGGTGCGTTTAAAGATGGCTCAGGAAAAAGTGTTACAGCATGATAACAACAGATTACACAGTTGTAACGACTGAAAAAATATGGGGGGGACATGTCACCTGTCTTGAGGGGGGTCTGCCCATTACCATGACTGCACACCAGCCAGAGTAAAAAATAGTAATAATAAAAAAGATAAAACCGGCCCTGGGACCCAAACGTCAGACCGGCCCTTCTGGTCAAAGTCCAGGCCTATAATTCCTTTTTTTCCACTTCATTATTATATTTTACTTACTTGTGGTTGTGACATGAGGTTCAAGGGGTATGAATTACTTTTAAGGTGCTGCAGTTAATATTATCAATTTAGAGTAAAACAAACCAGCGACTGAAGGTCAACATGCAGAGGAGAATATCAGTGTGGCTATGTAATGATTATAAGTTATTTTCTGTGGATGGATTTATGTTGAATGAAACTAAAAATAGACTGATGAAAAAACAGCTAGAATGAAATGTGAAAGAGATGAAAAAGATCTCAGCTTAAGGTGATAAGCAGTGAACTTACTGCAGAATTGCTTATTTTTGTGAGACAAAGTTACAGTACATTACATGCTGCATTTGTGTGTCTGGGTAGAAGTCCTGAAGGCCTTCAAGGTGATAAGCCGCTGCAAATTAATGAATTGACATTACACAAGGATCAATAGTGAAGCTCTCAGTGTCTGAAAACTACTACTAATGAAAAGGGATTACTCTCTGAAGATCAAGGTCTTCCACTTCCTCCCTCATCCCTTATGCTCCATTCCTCCTGCTTTTTTGTATTCATTCTGTGGAGTTTTAGGTCCTCAGTCCTCAGCCCTTTTTGAAGAAGCCACACATGAACATATATTCTAAACCTAAATCTCCAACGCTATTTCCAGTCAAATGTTGGTGGGGGTTTTTGTGCAACGTGTGGCTAGGTTTATTAAGCTACAGTATGTTATTTTTTTGCTTTAATAAAGGTAAAGTTTTTGGCAAAATTCCAGTTACTGCTAACAACTAGAAACTAATCTAGATGTGATTTAATCTCACAGAAAGCTACTTTCAGCAAACACCCAAAAGAATTCTGTTTAAGATCTTGTTCCAAAACATGATTAAAAAGTATTAAAAATGAAGGAAAAGTAGAAAATTATCAATAGCCATTTCTGTAGTTCATTATGAAATTTAAAAGCTGAAATTATGATAGGGCGACAAACTTGAGGTCTGAAAGAATTTTGCTAGAACTTTTCTGATTGCAAAAAAATGTTGAGGAGGATCTGTAGCTGTGTGTGTTTTACTGTTCTGCAACATCTGTACAAATATGACCTCCATGGTAGAATCATCAGAAGAAAACCTTCAGAATCCAGAAGGCAAATGAAGATGAAAACAGTAGTGCCTTTTTAGAATGTTCTATATTCTAGTGAGTGAAGGCATGTTTGGAGAAAATTATGTGGGATTTTCCTGAGGAGAACACCTCCTCATCTGTTAAACACATTGGTGGATCTATGATGATTTAGAGCATTCTTGTCTGAGAAAAAAAGAAGATGAAAAAGGTAATAATACATTTTAATTATTTGTGCCTTTGAAGAATCTTAAGGTCACCTTACATTCTGAGCAACAGTTCAAAGCGACATTGACAAAATTATTTTAAAAAACACACAGCTCCCATGCAACTATTGAATTAAAAGTAAAGACAAAGGTGAGCAGAGTGGTTTGTGGTAGTAGTATGATTGCAGTGTTCATGTGGAGTTAGCCAGTCTAAACAGGTTGGTTTTGAGGAGAGTTTTCAATGTGGCCAAAGATGAAGTTATACAAAGGTCAAGAGAGAGGGCAGATGGTTTCTCTAACAGGAGCCATCTGAGAAACCATCTGAGAACTACGGAATCTCAAAATGTTACATGCCTCTTGATTTAAAAAGAAAACATACTAACAGAGTCATAAAAATAATAGTGAATATGCATCAGAAATGAAGGAATATTAATGCTGGTTTGTCTTGGAACTAACATTTTTGTTTATGTTAAAATTAAATATATAAACCAGATTTTTGCTTTTGATTTTTTTTTTTTTGCAGACTTTCCCAACTTATAAAGGACAGTAAACAGTAGGGCGATACACAAAAATCACAGTTAGATACATCCAACAGTTTTTAAGACTCATACATTTTTGGTCCTGTTATTTTAAGATAAATATATGTGTTTTGGGTTTTTTTTACAGTCAGTACTGAACAAAGCATGAAACAGAATGTCAGTTTGAAAATGAATATTCCTTAAAATAAATAAAAACAATATAAACATGAAACAGTGACAGGGTACAATTAGAACATGAACTGTATCTGATCCATTGTGATTTAATCAGATTAGCATTATCACTAGTAGTGAGCGAAAGAGAGCAAGCTTTGGACAAGTTGTGGATAACTACTACTTTTACTTACTTAGTTAAAGCTCCTATGATTTGCTGCCTAAAATATTACCAAGAGGGAATATCATCATGTGGTCCTGTTACTTAAAACAGATGTTTAAAACCAGTGTTTTTGCCGGTGTGCTGTGGCTGTATCTCAGCTGTTATAGACACTCCTATTGAGATGCTGTTTAAATGCTACAGACTGCTGGATTTGAACTATAACTTGTTATTTTCTCAATAAAGTCATGTTTACAATTGAGTGAAGCAATCTTGAGTTGTCATCTAAGTTCAGTGTAAAGCAAATCACATACCTTATTGTTGATGAATAATGCTGGAAATGTAAAAACAAACAAACCCCCCCACCAATTAACAGATGTTTGAAGTTCTGAACATATGTTTTTTACTCACGTCTAGTCTCCTGACAGTGTTTTCCT
Organism: Anableps anableps; assembly: GCA_014839685.1. NCBI lineage: Eukaryota > Metazoa > Chordata > Actinopteri > Cyprinodontiformes > Anablepidae > Anableps > Anableps anableps. The sequence continues at coordinate 8,259,878 of CM026068.1, read as the reverse complement.
CTCTCCTGAAATGACAGTCATAATTACATACGCATGGTCAATGAAGTAAAATAGGTCATAACATCATTTCTCAATTTGTAGGCCATTAGTTCCTTACTGAGGAGTTCGCAACTGTGTCTCCATGCTTCATTACTTTGGTATCACTTCACGAGGTACCTTTTAAAAGTCGGGTGCTAGAACAAAGACTTCTCACTTTAGTTCCAAGACAAACATGTTATATATGTGAACAAATTTTAAAAAACACTTGTTCAGTACATATGCATGCAGACCTGATAGGCCCATACCCAAATTCTGTGGCATGAATGCATGAACTTTTACACCCCATCTAAATTCTGATTTTTTTGCATACATTTGTATATACATCCAGGTGTGTATTTTGTTTTGCTGTCATAGCTGTTCTGCAAACTAACTGCTGTCCTTTATGGACAAGTAAGCTTTCCTAAAACTAGAGGCAGTCAGTAATCAGTTTCCACGCCAGAAGTTCCCGTTGCTGAGGCATTTGAGCCATACCTGTCATTTATTCCACGAGCTGCTACATTCAGTCATATTCTGTGTGGGTAGATGCTGCATATGTAGCATTCCATATACCGTACAGACCATTTTGCATTGTTTTATGTTTTCCTGATTTTTCAGGCCCTCTCCATATCCTGGTCATCCTATGATCTCTTGAACTAATGAGCCACATTGCATTTCAGTACCCTCGCACTGTTTTCTGCTTGATTTCACATTTCTCCTTGTCTCCTCAAAGCCATTAGTTGAGAGTGCTGAAACTGTGAGTCTGTGTGTGAGTCTTTATGTACATAGAGCACCAAACTCTCACCTGCTATGAATAATTGATCTTTTGAATCTAGGGCGCATGAGGTTTGTATGCAGGAAGGTAGCTGCTGCTGCAGGAAGGCACCTTACACAGCTTGCTTTAAAATGAAAACATGTAAGGGGATCTGGGAGGTGTAGGCCAGTGAAAACGCCACGTTTCGTTGCAGGTATAGATCTGTGCTGGTTGGCTCCAAAGCAGGCCACTGCTGCAACTGAATTATTACTGAGAAAAGGTGTTGAGTTGAATGTGTTTGTGCACAAGGTTAGTCACTGTTGTGTATACACATGATGCAATTTTAATCAATTTTAAGTTGTTAAATCCAAACAAAGCTGGCTTTAAAACAGCCTCAGCTGAACTCTGATGATAGGCTACAGAGGTTGATCACAGAAGAGGAAACATCTTTCAAAATTAACAGAATATTTAACACCATTTAATCTGTGTTTGAGCTCTTTGTTGATAACTCAGGAGCATCGCGGTCACAAATCAGAGGCTAAAACAAAATAAGTGTGTAGGATAAATAAAAGACTAAATTATTCATGTTTGCACATGAGCTTTGTTAAGTCATGCGGTAAAGTGCTCTCAGGCCATCTAAGTGATTATGGTGTTTGAGCTGACAGGTATGTGAAATGAAGGGCACTGAGATAAAAAATGCAGAGATGGAGACAAATTGTAGGGTACGGCAGCATGTTATTAGACTGATTGGAATGTTAACAGTAATAGCTTATTTGATTTTTGTGTTGCTGTTTGAATCCCAAAAGGAGAAATAGATCACTTTTACTTAGGCTGCAGCCCTGTTCTGACCATTCTCCTCTGCTTTTCTAAACACTTTATTAATTTGTTAATTCCATGGGGAAATTACAATATTTTTGCTTGGCCCCCATCTACAGAAACATCAAAGCATGGGGTCAGTTAAAGAGCATCAGCCCTGGAGCTGGTCATGATTCAATGCCTTGCTTTGGTTCTTTGTTGGGCACACGCTGGCTGGCACACGGCTTGTAACCAGGCAGTCTGGTTCACAGAGTGACTACGGCACCAGACTCCTAGACATATTTCTTCATAGTTGCGCTTTAAAATTGTGTTCCAACGATATAATTTTTTTCCAATCTCTCTAATAAGTAGTGTAGACCCGACACAGCAAGTTTTTGTCCGAGACATTTCTTTGTCGCTTTCCTTTAGCTTCTTCTGTTTTCTTGCTGTCACCGACCATCACAGCTGCTCAGCTGTCACACAGAGAGACAAGTAATGATTGGCTTTGCTGCACTTTGTCGGTGACACAGACACATAAGATTGAACAAGGTGCAGTCGCTGGACTATCCAGGTGGACTGACAACTGCCCAGTCAGCAGCTGAATACAAAAAAGAACACTGAGGAAATATTTCAGAGTGTATTTCAACACTGAATGTTTGATGATATGGAGTATAAGATTACTTGATTTAATTGATGAATATTTGTATTGAATAATTTGTACTTAGGCCTAAGACAGATTTGGACCAGTCCTGTTGTTTATGCACCTTTACAGTTTTGTTTCCATCATATTATTTTTTTTTGTCACTAATAAACATTTCTGATCAAGATTTTTTTTTTTTTTTTTTTTTTTAATGTCAGATAGATGTGACAGAATACAAAATGCCATTTTAAAATAATTTTAAAACCTGGCACTTTGTGAAATAATAGTAAAAGCTCCCAGGACCCATGACTAGCAACATCAAAATTTGTGATGACTGGAAATGAGTTTTAGCTACTTTTACGGAGCTTTTGAGGAAATTTGCTCAACTCTTCTTCGGTGAACTGTTTCAAATCAGTCAAATTTTTAAGCTCATGTGTTAGCTTCTCAATCAGATTTAAGACCACCCCTAAATAGGCCACTTTGAACCATTTTTAACCATTCAGAGGTGGACTAGCTCCAGTGCTTCAGATAATTGTTTCAAAGCACATTGAACTAAGAGCAAAGAACATTGTTCTGCTGCATAACCAAAGACATTCTTTTTCAGGATTGTTTGCAAGACAGTAGAGTTCATGATTTCATCAATTACGGAAAGCCATTCAGCTCATGAAGCAGCCCCAGATCATCACACTACCACCTCCATATTTGCCTGCTTGTATGATGTTTTTTTTGTGAAATTATGTGTTAGTTTCCAATCAGATTTGACTGGACACATTTTCCAAAAGTTCAGTTTTTAGGAGTGAAATTTAACATATACTTTCCAAAACGGTGGTTATTCACAGTTATTTCATAATTTAACAAGAAGGGTAGTTACTTTTTACAACATGTCTTTTAGGTTTAGATAGATCTATCTCTTGATATTTGAATTTATAATTTAAAAACTGTTCTATGTACTAACTCACGCGATCGCTGGTAATATTGAAATTTGATTCAAGAGTGACATAAGTGCAAAAGCAGAAGAAATATAAAAAGAGGCAAATACATCTTTATAGCACTGTATGACTCAAGAATGAATTTGAGCTTTTGGGCCACCTGCACCAATCTTTGGTTTTTATCTTACCAACAAACTGGGTATGAAACAGACCTTTAAAGGCTTTGAAGAGAAAGTAAAAAGGTTGCATTCCTCAAAGACAGTATTACATTCAAATAAATCTGAGTTTTTCTTTTTCTTCTTTTTTGTTTTCAAAAGAAAAATACCTACAGTTAACTGTGTTTAACAGAAAAACTAGAAGGTGTAGTTTTTCTTACAGCTGTGACGGATGATCATATTATTGTTCAGGGTGAGAGCTCTCACCAAGGATACGTTTTTTCGCATTCCCCTAGGAACAACTAACTTTTTCATAGAGTCGTCTCACGGGCAAGAGCTCCAGTGCGACTTTTGGTTTGTAAACAAGCATCATTGAATTTGAGGGCAACCTGGACCAATCGTTGGTTTTTATCTTACGAACAAACAGGGTATGAAAAGGACATTTAAAGGCTTTGAGGGGCCACGTGAGCAATTTGTTTGTTTTTTGTTTACCTCAGTTCTCTTAGTGGGAACACAAGTTCACTTAGTGCATTCATTAGTGCAGTCACATCAACAGCAAAGGCCAGATCTATCATCCAGTGTACATCTGAGAGCTCTGGAATGTCCTTGTCCTTCTTCTCACAAAACTCCTGAATTTCTGCTTTCAGGACCCAAACTCTTTGAAGCACCTTGTTCAGGCAGAGCCATCTCACAGCGGTCAGGTAGCCTAAGTCACTATGTTCACCGTCATGCTCCTCCAACAGTGAAACAAATCTGTCTGTGAGGCAGTGCTCTTGTCCTGATGAAATTAACTGTTTTAGTGACATCAGCTTGGCTAAATTTTAGCCATGACTTGCACCACATGTCCTGATGAGTGACACAATGCAAAAATAACAGTTTGTGTTCTGGGTCAATATCAGTCACTTTATCTTGCATCTGCTTCAAAAGTCCAACATTTTTCCCTTTCAGATTTGGACAGCCATCAGCTGTAACACCAACCAGTTTGTCCCATTTTAGTCAACATGTCCATGGATGCGTTTACTTCTGTGAACAAATCACTCCCCGTTGTAGTGCCATTCATTGGCCACTTGGCTGCCAGCTCCTCCATCTTGTCAGTCATTCGTTAATCCATGTACCAAAATAAGTCACTGGGCTGTATCATGAACATCACAACTCTCACCCAGAGCCAAGGAAAACAAATGAAAATTGTCAGTCTTCTTTTGCAGCTGATTCACCAAATTCTCTGCGATATTCTCTATGTTCCACGAGACAGACACATTAATAAATTCCCCATCAGAGAATGGCTTACAATATCTTTCAATTTTTTGGGATATTACAAAGCTGGCCCAGACTACAGTATCCCTTGAAGAGCGGAGCTTTCTCAGTTTAGCTAGCAAGTCTTCTGATGGTTGTGCCCACTCTGCATCTGCCAAATTCTTGTACTTCTCTCCGTGTTTACTCTCATAATGACAGTTCAAACTGTAATACTTAAACACCTCCATATGTTCTCCCCATACTAAACACACAGTTTTGCTGTCAGCAAGGAGATATTTAGAAATCTATTAAAACTCTACATTCTGTGTCTGTTTTTCTTTTTTTTTTATGTTAGCTGACATTTTTAAGTGCTCTGAGCTAATTTCTTGAAAGCTGTTCAACACATTTGCTCAGGTGCATGAGTGCACTGATGACTTTAAAAAGCAATACTGGCCTTCAAAACAACAACAAAAAAATTGAATTTTGTGCACCTATAACAAGGTAATGGGATTCACACTTTTACTACAAACTCAAAAGTTGTCAAAAGTTATCAGCGGGCCGGATGTCCCCTGGTCTGTTTTAGAGAGTAAAAGTTTGGTGATTTTCATTGATCCAGTCTAATTTACATGTATTATTTTACCAAATGCTCAACTGTATTAAATCTTGAATAAGACAGAAAACTATTCACATGTGGATATTTTTTGTAACTGACTAAAAGTGTGTCAACAAGATTAGTGAGTTTGCCTTGGATTGAGAATGTTTTTATTCTAAACTGTCTTTCAGTACACTTCAGCCTTTTTTGTAATTGTTTGCCTTTTTTGTGCCTTTTGGGCACCTATACCATGTGCAGTGAGAAAATGTTAATTAAACTGCTGTTAAACAAACATCTAGTGACTTGATTGACTCATATTCACAACTCTGTCAAGATTAAAGCTTTCATTGCTGTAGTGACTTCCACAGGCAATGTTCGCTGACTGCTATTTGTGTCAGTCAAAGCAAATTGCTTTTTGGCAGGATGGCCAACGAGTGTGATTCATTGAGACTCTCATTATGGAAATATTTACAAAGGGCCCTTTAAACCTCTAGATGCTTGTTTGATACACGTATAGCTGGCCTGTGATTCAGGAGCCATTTCTCCTGGAATTTTGTATACTGAGATGGATGAATTTTACTGCAACTATTCTTTGAGATGACATTGGAATCAAATATTCATCTATGTTGTTGAACAGTCTGTACAGACTAAGCTTTAAGGTTTCTAAATACCTCTGAGAGCCCCTTAACCATCAACATGAAACATAATTATTGGCTCCTCTATCAAAGGGAATTGCATTATAAATGCCCTCTATGACTGTAATAGAACCGCAGTATATAAACTACATATGGATACGCTTTGGATGATTTATATAGTTTTGGCAGACCCATTACTTTAGTTTAGTCCTCCTGCTGCAGTACAATATCGCCACAGGGAGTGCAATATATTTGAATCATTTGGCTTTGTGCTGTCATGATAAATGGATATAGTTGGTGGCTGATAGTGTTGCTCCATCCAAAGGTGACTTGCCAAATGTACCCAGGTACATATGTGCTTGGATGGTCTATGAGTTTTCCGTATGCAAAGATATGTGTTTGTGTATTTTGTTCCATGTGAGGCATTTATGGATGTTGAGAACTAAGCTCTGAAGGCAGAAAAAGAGTAAAGGGCCAGGAGGTGCAGATGTGCCTCCAAATGCAAATGGACTTAGAACAGAAGTCTGTTAATTAAAATGTGGAAATTACACATATGTGGCTCATACATGCATCACCCTTCCACCATACTGCTTGGATACGGCAGCATCCCAAATATGATTTTTAAACAAAATGAGCTTTATTCACTTCAACTCTCAGTTTCCTTCCTTTTATTCTGTGTTTATTCCACACAATTCTATTTTTTTAGATGAGTTATTTTTAGACTCTCTGAACTGTCAACTTATGAAACATGGCTGTCACACAGTCATGCCAGGCCGTTTTATGCTTAACTTCATTCTGGTTTGCTTGCTTGCTCTTTTGATTGTGTGTTATTGGAGCAATATATGAGACTCAACTAAATATGTTGAGAGACTTTTATCATTGTTTTCCTCATATCCCATATCCTCCAGCTTATTCTTTTATGTCTTCCATTTGAAATATAATGACATTTGGTGATCACAAGGACAGACAAGGTCCTAAATAATAATGTGACAGACACACAAGTCTTTTTAACTCTGGATTAAGTAACAAACAGGACCTCACATTTAAGGTTTCACCACATAAATAATCAAGTAAAGTTATGATTAATGATTGAATATTTCTAATATTTATTACATCAAGGACCAACTAATAGTCTGCTCTGCAACATTTTGGACAATTTGTACAGCTGCTGTTTTGTAGGGATTGCAAACTTTTACTCTAAATTTGCTCAGTAGCTGCTATGCCCATACCAGCTCACAGTTTGGACAAGGTTTGATTAGTCAGGGTATGAATTTGTATCCCTTTGCTGTTGCAAATAATGCCTGTAAAGAAGCTGTAGCAACTGGTTTGTCAAGGTTGTAAGAACACTACTTTAACTTTTTCCTTTTATTTTACTTGGAAATATTTTCATTGGTAACTCCTCTAGTTGTCTGGGGATTTTATTTTTTTTTACCAGGCCAAAAAGATTTTGCATGCCACGTAAGCCTCCGCAAAGCTTTCTTCTCCCTTTGAAGAGAAGCCAAACTGACAGAAAACTGTGTTATAGTTTGTGCTCTGGGTCCATTATAGCCTTTGTTTAGTAGTTTTGAGGGTTTTGAAATTTCTTTTTTTCTTAGATATGGAGCTTTAGATGCAAATATCTGTTTCAGAGTTTGAATTTTCTTTTGTCTGTTAAGTTACTATGATTTGATCTGCTTCTTCATCTTGTCTCAAACTGCTATTTCATTATGTGTGATGTTCCTCACTGACATCCAACCACTAGTTATAACCCTTCATGGTGTAGATATTTCTTCATTTGTTTGTTGGATACTTTTTGAATCCTTCATTAGACCTGTTTCGAACTGGGCTTAAACTGCTAAGACATCAAAAATCAACTAAAACATAAATGCACGATGAAACATGAGAGCACAAAACCTCTGTGGTGAGATGGTGGTTTCTTATTGTTGTAGCATATCTGGCTCCTATGTTGCTGCATTCTGCAGCCTGGTAGCATCAGTGGTTGCTTGTTCATGATGTTTGGCCCCCATGCACCTGTATGGCTCAATAATGACACAATTTAAAATAGTAATATCCATTCTATTTTCATTGCAATCCAACCACGCCCATATCAGACTGGCAGCACTCCAGGTAATTTATTTTAAGGCTTTTGGCTCTTTAGCAGTAATGTGTCCAACGTCTTGTCACTGCTCAGGCTGTAACAAAAAAAAAAAAAAAAAAAAAAAAAAAAAAAAAAAAAAAAAAAAACAATCTCACAAATCAGATGAAACATGCCATGCCAAAAAAAGAGGGAAAGGAAATCCACATAGAATGGAATAGGTTAATAATATAAATGCTGATAAAATGTAAATTATATCAACATGAGTTTATTATAATTTTAATTTAATTATTAGTTTACAATAGTCACAGTAGGATAAAAAAAAACAAAGCCCTGTTGTGCTTTAAAAACAGACTTTAGATTTTCATTTACCTTCTGACTGCACTTGAGATTTTCCACAGGATGATACACCTGACAAAAAAATGTTCTCAAAAATGGCACTCTTAATGGAACACTGGACTTTGCACAACCTCCAGATCTTGAGTACTTTAGGGTGGTCCAAAACCAGTGTAAAGGAGTCTTTACTACCAATTCTTAGTTTCTGAAATCTATCCAGGTTAATGTCTCAGCGGTGCTCACACTGTGTTTTCAGCTGCTATTGTTAATAAAGTTTTGTTGTAGTTCCAGTCTGACTTTCCACTGGGTTAGCCTCAACTATTTACTGCGACAGAGGGATCATATTACTCTGTTACCGTCGCCATCATCATAGGGGTGATGGTGGTGGGAGTTTGTCCTGTAACTGATGGGTTGCCGATTCAAGCTCCCACTCTTTCCGTCGCGATTGTTGTTGCTGCCTGTTGGTGGTGGTCAGTGGACCAATTGGCACTGGTGCATGGCAGCCTCGCTTCTGTCAGACTGTGGCTACGATCCAGTAGCTTGGCACCATCGCATGAATGGGTGAATGACTGAATGTAGTGTGAAGTGCTTTCAAGTCCTCTGGACTTGATAAAGTGCTATACAAGTACAGGCCATCTACCATATTCAAATCATTGTCCTGGAAGGGGTAACACTGCCAGAGTGTTGACAGCTCACAGTTTCACAGGACACGTGCTGATGCAGATGGAAGAACTGATAGAAACAAAGCATGGGACAATCCAAGCCAATGCAAATCAATACCAAAAGCATTGGTGGCCTAAAATTCACAATAGTCTGCTTTTTAAAAAACATTCTTAAGCAGGAAGGTAGATGTCGAACTAGTAATTTAAATGATGATTTTACCATTAATAACAGATAAATTCTTGAAAGATTTCCTTGGCATTCTGTTTATTATATGTGCATCTTTACATCATATCTTCTTTGATTTTCTATACTTTGTGTGAAACACTGTAACTTCTTTGTAACATTCAGCCAAAATATATAAGGGAGAAACCAGTTCAGATACTTTCCAATAAAACACAAATCACTAAAGCAGTCACTATTTTCTTTTACACTAGAAGTGTATAACAGTGACATAATGAATGCATTTATGTCGCAAATATTTCTATTCTGCTGCATTTCTGCACAAACTCCATTATTGTACCCATTTCGCTTTCATTGACTGGAAGAATATTCAGAGAACGTGAGGAGACAATACTGCCTGCAGTCATACCGAGGAATGCCAAATGAGACAATATCTATAACATTCTTCTGGCAACTGTGAAAACAGAGAAAAAAAAATAATAATTCAGAACAAATATCCTGAGCTAAGTGTTGTTGGTCACAGCTGCTGGCAGCAGTGTTCATCTGTGAGTTCTCTGCTCCGACAGAAAATAATGGGTGGAATCAGTGCTTTTAACAAGTCAACAGAGAAATTCTTTAAAAATGCTAATGAGAAACAGCCTGAGAGAAAATATTATTATTTTGGTCTATGTGTGCCGTGATTGCTGTTTCTTTATCCTCAAAGAATAACTGCTTGAATTTTTCCTTTTGTTCCACCCTTTCTAATTAAAATAAATATGCAATCACTGACCCGTACTTACAATGTCAGAAGCTGATGTTCTATGCACAGCATTGTTCAGCTTCCTGTGAAATCAAGGCTTACATAAACAAACATAAATAAAAAAGGATTTGATGTAAAATGCACGATTCATCCTACAAACAAACTATTTTCATTTTATTAGTCATATAAAATTGTTGGATTTATGGCTGTTAAGCATTTACATAAGGAATGTGTCATAGTATTTAATAATTTAAATATAAGTCACTGTGGTTACTCAGGAATCAGCACTGTAAAAACAAATGATCAGAAATGTTATTAATTTAATGTCTCTTATCAAGATTTTCCTGATCCCTTGTGTAAGGACTCTATTAGCAAGCCCCTGACAATTTTTTTGAATGAGCTTTTCCTGCCTGCTGTCAGCTGACAGATGTTTCTTATAGTTTGACAACTGTAGTTTTAAAATATCATTACCCTAGTAAGAATGATGGCTGGTACTCCTTCAGCTTCCACATCACAAATGACTACGTTCTTTTCCAAACAGCTGAATTTCTGTTTCTCATCATGAAGGTTAAAGTGTAATAGCTCTTTTCAACCCAACATACCAGCAGTTTGCAGCAACAGGTGGGGCATTACTCTGGTATGTTGAACTTATGTTTCCATCCAATTGTCATGCGAATTTTGAGTGAACTTTTAAAATGCCTCCCCTACACACACACACACACACACACACACACACACACACACACACACACACACACACACACACACACACACACACACACACTTGTTTTTTTGAAAAGTGTCTAAACTAAATAGAGCCTTTAACCTTAGGAAACCGCAAGTCATTGATTATTAATTAGAAGTTCCAAGTCACGCTGATGAACTTTAAAATATTTAATTATAAATAACAAATGCTTCAATTAGATTATTTTATGGAGATTGTGAGGGATGTGGCCTCAGTGATTTCTTGAAGAAAAAACGTGTGAGATTATATTTTTTCTTCCTACACTAAATAAATGTATTCAAATTAAAGGTTGTTTTTTGTTAGTTTTTTTTACTTTGTGAGTATCCTACTGTAACAGAAGAATTGGTTTGTTTTAGAACAATACATGTAGAGGGCATGGTATACAGCCCTAAGACATAATATATTTTTACCATTGGAAGGTAAGTGAATAACACTGATAATGTATCCATTCGGAACCTGTTAGTGGATGGGAGATATTAGGCAGCAAGTCAACATTTTGTCATGATTGTTGGTGTGTTAGAAGCCAAAAAAATGGCCAAGTGTTGGATTTAAGCAAATTTCATAAGGACAAAATTGTGTTGGGCGAGATGACTTGTTGCATACGGAGCCATAGACCAGTCAGAGTACCCATGCTGGTCTGACTGTTTTGCATGATTGCTATAAACATATGGTCACTATGACCTTGTAGCGAAATCTTTGTCTCATTTGACTGTAGAACCTTTCTGAAGAAACCGTTTTTATGTAACATCAGCACCTCAGCCTGAAGTGACCAAAACCTTATTGTTAATATAAATTATATTTCTAGACAGTGGTCAAAAACAAGGTTGACCAAAGTGCTTTACAAGGTAATTAACAGAAACTGACAAAAAAAAAAAAAAAAAAAAAAAATGTGAATAACGTTGATTTGTGAGGATAATTATTGATTTGGACAAGTAATTTCTATCCAAATCAATTTTCTTTCACTGTAAAACAAAAGTTAAAATAATTTCCTATATTATTAAATAATGGCTTCCCTTGCAAAGAAAATAACTCTAATGTTGAAATGGACAGTTTTTCACTCATGGTTTTTGCATTGGAAAAGATCTTAAATCTTTCAGTTTGTTTAGTCTAATTTTGACTGGAATCCTTTTCCTTATATATTTAGCCTAATTATGTTTTTCAATCTAGTGGGTACTGCAAAACATATACCTTAAAACATACAAAGTAAAGTTACCAGCAGGGGTCATCATAACAGCTTACAGGCAGCAACTTTGTGTTATCATTACAAAAAAATAAGAAGAAGCAAAAAGATTAAGTGTGTGTGTGTGTGTGTGTGTGTGTGTGTGTGTGTGTGTGTGTGTGTGTGTGTGTGTGTGTGTGTTGGGGGGGAGGACAGTCAAAGACAAAATTGAAAGGTCAATTTTATTTAGAAGTGGTATTTGTGCATACATAAAAGTTAGAATAAGAAAAGTATAGCACAACAAATTGGCTAAAAGACAAGAATTATTTAGTGGCTGTCAGGATGCTAAAAACTTAAGTCAGATATTTATTTCTGATCCAGCCATCTACTGTCTGTATCCGCTTATCCTTGCAGGGTCGCAGGAGGACTGTCGCCTATCTCCAGCAGTCATTGGGTGAGAGGCAGGGTACACCCTGGACAAGCTGTCAGTGCGTCACAGGGCAACACTGAGAGACACTAACGACCATGCACACACTCACACCTGAGGGCAATTTAGAGAGATCAATTAACTCAACAGTCATATTTTTGGACTGTGGGAGGCTGCACACATGCCCAGGAAAAACATGCAAGCTCCATGCAGAAAGACCCCAGGCTGGGATTTGAACCCAGGACTTTCTTGCTGCAAGGCAACAGTGCTACCAACTGCTCCACTGTATAGCCCACATTTATTTCTGATGCAAACCAAACGGAAATAAATATATTTACTTTGTATCAGTCTAGACTCATTAATCACATTAGCAATTAAAGAGATATAAAACCTATGTGACAATACAGTATAAGCATATCCTTATATGCTTTATTGTTATCAGCCAATGCATCTGTGGATATTATTGCAAGCAGTATTTGAGCTGATGGAGTGAGGACACAATTTAGAGTCTACCGGTGGCAGCAGCAAAACAACCAGAGTGTTTATCGGGGTCTTTGGAGAGACACAGGAAATTGAGTTTGTCCAGTCTAATGATGGGCAGAGTCACGCAGCTTTACAGGCGTACCATTTCTCCTCTATTAGCAAAGATGTGTTATTCATGAGGGCAAATCCAGTATGAACTATCCATCATTGATATTCTACACATTCGCGTCTCATTGTCTCTCAGGGGGACCCTCGCCATTCTGTTTTATTCACTTATTCGTCTGTTTTCTTTTCTGCGACTCGAAAGAAAAATAAGAACTTGGTGAAAAACGGGGCTGACAGGGGAGTCGAATGTGATCCTCCCCCATTGAGGAGCTATCCGTGTCGTCTGTCTGCTGTAACTGGTGGAGAGATAATTGGAGGTAAATTCAAAACTTCATGGGAAGACTTGGAGCTGAATAACTTGTGATGAGGGTGTTAATACATGGGCCAGAGCACAAATAGCTGCATGTCTTTCTTTCCAAAAACACATTATCTTGCTCAGAGCTGCATCTTTATTCTGCCAAATTCCAATAGGCGCAATTGGCATATATATGTTTTGTTGAGTCCAAAGCTATATATATAATACAATCTGAAGCTGAATGGCTTTTTGTGTGAGCTTACAATACTGCTATGACAGACATTGATTTCTCTTTTTTCATACATTTTTAAGAACAACCTTCCCGAATGATACTTCTTTTTTTTTTACCACTCTGCTGAAAACCAGTCCTGTTGTTGAAAACTATGTAAGCAAGCATCAATTTATGCCGTCACACTGTCATGAGCTCCGTCGTTTACGTCTAACCCTGAAGCTTCAAAATGCTTGCCATCAAGACTAAAACCCAAATGTGGTAATGTATGAGGTGTCCTGTTGTGTGCTGGTGTTCAAGCATTTATGTTTACATCTGCGTTTAGAGGTGCAATTACACAGGATGAGCTGTCAGGTATTGAAGTCAGGGAAAAGGGAATGTGATGCCAGCTGCAAAAGGAGAGTACACGTGCTCTGAGTGTTGCTGTAAACAAGGAAATGGGTGTTTAGTGCTCCCTTGCCTCTCAGTCAGAGTGTAGAAAGAGCTTCCACATCATATATTCATGTTGTCTAAAGCCTCACCTGGGATCAAGGTAAAAAAAACTTTCCTCCTTGCAGAGGGAGTTGACAAAGATGTGTTGCAGATTTGTGATGTTACATCCAGAAACTTTAATTCATTTTATTGGAATATACTGCCAATGCTATGCTTAAATTACAGCTGCAACTGTTTTAGTGAATGATTCCATCACCTTTGCACAGTTAGAGACTGAATTTTTTTTTGCCCATTCTTCTTTTCTAAATAACTCAAGTTAAATCAGATTCAGTGATGAGCATCTATCAGTATAAATTTGCAGCCTTGCCACAGATTTTCAACTGGATTTAGGTCTGGATTTTAACACATGAAAATGCTGTATGCTTCAGGTTTTTGGTCCTGTTGGTAGGTGAACCTTTGTCCCAGCCTTTTGCAGACTCTAACATGATTTCTTCCAGGATTGCCCTGTTTTTAGTGCCGTTGATCTTCTCATCATCTCTCACCAGCTTCCACACCCATGCTAAAGAAATGCATGCAGCATGATGGTGCTACTATTACCCCTTATCACTGGGATGGTGTGTTCATGGTGATGTACAGTGTTAGTCATCTACCATGCAGAGAGCTTCATATGTAGATTTAAGTTTAATTTTGGTCTCATTTGACCAGAGCACCTTCTTCCTCATGCTTGCTGTGTCTTTTCAACAAATTTCTTTTTTAAAAAAAAGCTTCTTGGCTGCTTCTTTATTTCATTTTCTACTTGCTTGTCCTGTCAGTTTTGGCCAAAGACTATGTCTTGTTCATTTTCAGAAAAGTGCAGTTTGAGATTTTCAAAGCTTGGGAAATTGTTTTATAACCCAACCCTGCTTTAGACCTCCAGAACTTTACCTCTAACCTGCCTGCTCTGTTCCGTGGTGATGAGGCTGTTTGTTCACTAATGTTCTGTAATAAACCTCTAAAGCCTTCACAGAACTTTTTTTTACAATGATATTAAATTATGCTCAGGAGGAGTCTATCTACCACAGCCTGCTGATGCAACCACTATGTTTTCATGGTGGGGATTTGATGTTCAGGGGGAAGGTGAAGGTTACTTTTTAACTAGGTGACCCCCAAAGACAACTTCTTGCACTGAATTTTATTTCGGGGTTCTAGAGTAAATTGGTCAGAATACAAATGCTTCCTTTAAAACGGCAGTTTTAGAGCAAGCATGGTAGAAATTAGTTGCTCTGTTTTGTCTTTACAAGCTGAGGCGAGTGAGCATAGAGGAGGAGCATCCTTATGGTTCTAACATGATTAGCAGATCACTGATTTAAATTGTCTCACTATCTCAGCAACATCTACATTCTCAATCCCCCACGCTCTCCCAGTGTATCAGGCTTATCGCTTTCTGTCTCTTGCCTGCTCAGATAATTCTTCTGTTAGAGATCTGCTACCTAATTCTTATTGAAGACATGCATGAGGGAAGGGTTTAATGGAAAAAGTTTAGGGCCTCAAAAAATAATTACTGAAGTGAGGAGATAATTTTTTTCTTGGATAAATTCCTGCCATGACAGGTGATTAAAGTAAGCCATCTAATCTCAAAACAAATATAAAAGCAAAAGACATCTTAGGTTTGATTTGTGCCTTTTTAAGATTCTCTATCCTTCCTCCATGAGGGTCAGTAGCCCAATAAAGTGTGAACCGAGACCAAAATTAACAATTAGGAAGCCACATCTCAAATACTTGGTGCATGCTGCTTAATGCAAATTTTTCCTCACTGTGCGGCTGGAAAATTTACTGTGTCTTGTCTTATTTGTCTGATAAATAAAGCAAACTCTTATTTCCCAGGAGAAATGGAAAAACATTTTCACCAATTTACTCAGTCAGCAGGTGCCATGCTTGATACGTCTTCATGGAAATGGCAAGTAAAAAGGAAAACACCCACAGAGTGATAAAGTAGTGAAACGGCATTCTTGTTAGGGCTTGAAGGTGTGAAAAATCTGAACACAGCTCATAACATACAGAGGGATCCAGGTCCTGGTGATAGCGAAACCTGAATGTAGGGTTCTCTCAGGGTAAAACAAGGTTACCACTGCAACATTTTTCCCCCTCGGCGCACAGGAACACACTCATATTCAACCTTTTTGATAGTGTTCAGCCATGAAGAATCACCTCATTTATTGAGCACAATTTTGGTTTAGGGAGGTTGCATGCATTTTCCATTGTTGCCCAGTGGCAGAGCTTAACAAATAGGATTAGATTTGTGCCCATGAGAGCATGCTCCTGTTCAGGTGACACGCAAGCTCTCATGCTCCAGCTCTGCAACTAGAAACAGAGAATTACTGCTAAAGGTCAGTGGAGTCAGACGCTGAATGTCACAGCTTAGCCACAGTTTGGCAAGAAAATACATTCAGATAAATAGGCTTGTCTCCAGGGGAAAAGCCTGCTACTGAATTTCCAGCATAAAAGACCTGGGATTACAGGGTGGGTTAAAAGGCAACAGAGGCATATCGATTGAAGACAGCGTATCCAGGCTCCACGTTGCTTTGAATAATAAATTGAGTATAAGGCAGCCAGGGGGTTTATCAGATGGAACCTTGGTAATGGACTGTGAATTGGGCTCATCTTGGATGAGACTGTGCAAAAGTCCCATCTCCCATCTAGTGTATCTGAGGGAATCATGTGACTGATCAGAAAGTGCCTCAGAGCTGCTGACTACAAGTTAAAACAAGCATCCACAGCCCATTTAACAACACAAACTGACCGATCACAGCCTTCACTTGTTGGAAAGTAGTGCCGGCAGACTCCAAAGAAAGGAATCAGAGTCTCCTGATGGTGGCAGAATATTGGAAAGGGTAATTTTTGGAAGGACCGCATATGTGTTAAATGAGACAAGAGGCGGTGCCGCAGGAATCCAATCAGAATCAGTGAGGCATTTTGTGACTCAGAGGAGCAGGTGTTATTGTTTGTTGTCTTTTAAGTACATTTCTTTTTGTTGGCTTCAGCACATTCATAGGATTAATGTGGTGAAATATGAGCTAGAAGGTCCATATGTGTACCACACTCTGTGCCATGAGCTGAAAATATCAAGACAATTATAATATTGCTTCATGAAATCAAAAGAGCAGAGTCTCCACAGTTTTTTGTCAATCCAGTGTTTTATGATTCAAAGTTTTCTGTTGCACACTACACACTGTAGTTAAAACTCATATATAGTATACTTTTATATAGTATTTTTCTAGTAATACTTTACAGCTATTTAACAGTATGAGTGTAATTCACCTAGCAGCACTCAGACATGCCCACACATTCCTATACTGATCAGTTGGCAACTTAGTGCTTTGGCCCAGGACACCTTGACATGTGGAGGGGGATGCTGGACTCAAACTCGTAACCTGCTTATTACTAAATGACTTTTCTTTCAAGTAAGCCACCTTTGTCCAACATGATAACAATAAATTGAGGCAATCCTCAATGTTAAGGAGGTTCTATAACTCCAGGACAGACCATTCTTTATCAGTGACCTTTGATGAAACTGTGTAAATGAGACAAGATGGGCCACAAACACAGTTTTTATTTGGCTCTGAGACTACAGTTTATCATCCAAAAAGTATTTATCCAAAACAGTTTTCTCACAGGAGAATATATTTTCACATAGATATAGCCTTCTGTATCTGCTTTCATGTTATTTATACATACCCGTTATTATAAAAGAAAATGGGAAACATGTCAGAAAACATTTTGCACATGAAATATTTAACCACGTTTCACATGTGGAAATGATAATATGTTATAAACATTTGAATCTACGTTTCACAAGTGGAACTTTTATATTGTGTAGTAGCATGTTGGCATGTGTTTTAGGTGTGGGAATTATGTTCTGCAATCACATGATCAAACTTGTTTTCCATAGTAACATCTGCATGTGTTGAAATTGAATTGTGTAGTAACATGTAAGGCATCTGTTTGACTTGTGGAAATTCTATTTTTTTAGCAACATGTGAAAACACCTATTCCACATGTGGAAATTTTATTATGTTGTAATATATATATGAACACGTTTCATGTTGTAATTATATTGTGTAGTAACTTGTAGATGCTTACGTCAGTGTGGCATTTATTGTGCATAAGTAATGTACAATGTAACATACATGAAAAACATGATATATGTAAAGGGTTTTCTCACATGTTTCACATATGGAAAGTGTTATTGTTGTAAGATGCAAACACCTGCTACATATGTGGTAATCATATTGTGTAGTAACTAGGGATGTCTTGATCAGGTTTTTTTGCCCCTGAGTCCAAATCCTTTGATTTTGAGGATTGGCCAATACCGAGTCCCAATCCGATACTTCAAAAATACATTTAAAAAATGAAGATGAGCGAAGAAACAGATCCCAGATGTCCCTTATTTTTTATTTTATCCGCCTTATTTAGCATTTAACAGAACACTGAGACTGTGTGAATAAAATGCAGGGATTTATTTTGGTGCGACAGTTTTGGTTAAAAAAAATATGCAACATGAATAACTACATTTACAGTATATTTACCGTAATCCAGAGCAGGATCACTGGCAGCTTTGTGCATGCGTGATTCCATTGCAATGTGGAAAACGGAAAGGAATTGGTCTCCTCTCGGCTCTTCAGCAAGCTGCTGCACGACGAGGATGCTGGTGGGAGGGGCTCACGGCAGCGCTCACTGCTCGCTGTAACTGCAGTATTATAAGTGCTTTCCCGTTTTGTCATCAAAGTCTCCAGTAGAGTCTGAAACCACGTGATCGGATAGGGACATCACTAGTAGTAACTTGTAAATGTCTTGTGGCAACATGCTAACATGTGAAACAAATATGAAGGGGGAATTCATATGTGAATTTATGTCATGCCACTTGAACCCTCCTATTTTAAATGTTGAATTTATATTGTGTAGTAACATATAAACACATTTGGAAATGTGTAATAAAATGTGAAATACATATGCGAAAATTTCCCCACATAGAACATGTTTTTTCACGTTACTTATTTTGATATACTTATTTTAATCCATGCATTTCAGTGTTAGAAGCTGTGGAACATGTGAACTAGAAGTGTTTTTTCGACAGAGAAACAGAAACTTTGAAGTCCATCATTGTGGTAATTTTGTCGAGTTGTCAAAAGTGAAATATTTCAGTAAAGATTGAAATTTCTGCTTCTGAATTAAATGTTTGGTTTGTTAATGAAGGTAACCAACCAAACATTTGGTTTAATTTAAAACCTATTATTTATTTGGATGTGCTTCAAGGTCTTGAAGTTGCAGTAAATTTTAACGATTCAGTACTTGTCCCCAGCCATTTTTATACTTTTCATCACACATTATTCAACAGTTTTAATATTGTTGAATATTTATTGTTAGAGTGCTAACAGGTTCAAATTATATCAAAGCTAAAGTTTTGCAATGTTACATCAAAATTCATCAAAGCTCTGATGTTATTTGATTTCCTTTTGACATTTTGTCTCAGTGTTAATTTTTTTTAAAGCCCACATTTACCACTGTACACTATAATAGGTATATTTGACTTCAGAATATCATTATGACATTTGTTGAATAGAAATTCCACTGTTTTTTTTTAAACTATTTTAATAACTGATACAGAAATAGCCAAACAGATTGTGTGTGAAGTATCGTGTGGTAAAGCTTTGAAGGCTTACATCTTGTGTTACCAACTAGAAGCATGCAACTCTGGACCTAAAGAGCAGAGAGTGGAACAGATGCATTAAAATGGATTTTATTCCTACTGAAACAACAAAATAAAACAAGCTCTAAAGAAAGCATACAACACTTGAGCTAACCTGTGGAACTGAACTTAGAAACTGTGACAAAATTGAACAGGTGCGCATGTTTTTCACTGGGCCAAAATCTGTGTAATCTTAGATCAGGTTTTGGGAACTGAACTTAGTTGCACTTCATGAATAAAAGCAAAATCCTTGGTTCCTCTGGTAGAAACAGAGCTGTGTAGTGTGCCTTGTACTCAGGGCATCATAGTTTACCTTCCTGGCCAATTTCTGGTTGGGAAAAACTTTCTTTGTGTACTACATCTGCATGTACAAATGTAACAGATTTTTTCCTCTTTTTTTTAGTTTTATTTAGCATAATAATCAAAGCAAACAACAAAAGCAGCAAAACAAGCAACAAAAAAAACAACATTTAAATACTTTTGCTGGTCCAAATTCATCAAAATGTTAGAGATGTATTTGTTTTATATGTTCTTGTTCATTTATATTTGTTTTATTGTGGCAGAAAAGTGTGGGATAACACCTTTAACCCCTTTGTGTCTGTCTTTGTTCTCTACAGGCTGTGGGCTGGAGTTCCTGCTGGTTCTCTGTGGCCTCAAGTTTTCCTGGTCCTGCCCCCATCACTGCATATGCTACACTGCACCAAGTACCGTCTCATGCCAGGCCCAGAACATCCAATCGGTTCCTGACGGTATCCCACCAGACAGTGAGCGAATTTTCTTGCAAAACAACAAGATCCATCGCTTACTACGGGGGCACTTCAGCCCAAACACAGTCACTCTGTGGATCTACTCTAACAACATCACATATATAGAGCCATCCACCTTCCATGGCTTCACACTGCTGGAGGAGCTGGACCTTGGAGACAACCGGCACCTGCGCTCTTTGGCTGAAGATACCTTTCACGGCCTGAGTCGGCTCAACGCACTTCACCTGTATCGCTGTGGTCTCAGTTCTCTTCCAAACAATATCTTCAAAGGCCTCCGAAATCTACAGTACCTTTATTTGCAGGTACATTTTGAATCATTATTACTAAATGCTTTCGTCTTTGAATTCCAACCTTAAACTTTGTGTTTGTTGAAGCGCTAGCCAAGAATTCAGAGTGTGTTGAGGATGAGCAGGATAGTGCTACAATAGTAAGAAGCTGTTAAATCTTTTAATGTTTTCTCTACATGTGTGAATTCACTCTGGGTACTCTTTCGTCCTCTCATTGTCCAAAAATATACGTTAAGTTAATCTGCAAAATTTTCCTTAGGTGTAAGTACTGTATGTATGTGCCTGGCTGTTTGTTTTCTGTGTTGCCACCCAGAATGTACCTCACCTCTTGCCCACTGACCACTGAAGATAGCCACCAGGCCTTACAACCCTTCAAAGGTTAAATAAGCATACAAAAGGGATGTAAGGATGGATGAAGTAGGGTTTAGCATTTAGTTATTTTCTGTAGTTTTGAGACACTGTTGAGTGGGTTGCAATGTTCCTATGAATGTTTTATAAGTTATCAGTCACTGACAGTGGGCTGAGGCCATGAAATTGTTAACAGAGGATTCAGGCTGTTTTCTGTTTAAAAGTAAATGAGAAATAAAGTTCCTCCAAAGATCAGAAAAACGAGAGCTAAACTACCCAACATATTCGTTGTCCCCAGTTGTCCAAATGCCGTTTCTGTAAAGATCTGGTACATCTTATATATATTAATCAAGATGAGCTTTGTCTCCACTGATTAATGTCACCAGGAGGGTCTCACAGAAGAGTGCTGAGAACATGGAAAATGATTACCATGCCTAAGTAGTAATTTAAAACTTGCTCATGTACACTCATTGCGAAATGAAAGCACACCCTCTGTCAAGTCGATAGATCTAAGATCTGACCTATACCAGGTTCTAAAATGAGCTAAATCTAACTCCAAGTGTACAAAACCACACACCACTCACTCCAGATACCAAACCTTAAACACATACAAAATATGTCAATTTTGCATTTTCCATGAGTCTATATTTATAGTGCTCATAATGTATGTAACAGCCATTTGTTTTGATACTTAACTAATCTGTCAATAGTTTTCTTCTTCACTTATCACACAATAATTATTTTAACCCTCCTCAGCTTTCTGTGAGCACAGCTTTTGCTCTCAGCACCAGAACATGTTTTGTCTTCTCAGATCTGCACATCTGTGAATTTCATCCAGATACCTCTACAATATTATATTAAATATCCCAGTGATATATGAAAAGTAAATTTGAAAAAACCCAACTTTATCTCTTCTTTAGTCAACTTTATTTTAAAATCTAAAACAATTAAATTAAAACCTGAACTTTCTGTTCCACAATCTTCACTGATTTCAGAGGCTTTAAATTAAAAAAGGCAACTTACATTGAGTAAAGCATGAAAAATATAAACAGAATGGACTTAAAGCTAAACTGAAGTATTTTAAACAGAACAGACACATTTTTTATGTTCTCGCAAATAGAATAAAAGGTTTTAAAAAACCAGAAACTGTGTTTATGAAATATTTGTTTAGGACAGAATCATTCAGTCCAGGTTTGACCAAATTAAGAATTTTAGAAATTGGACTTAGCTGAAGAATGATAGTCCAGATTCCATGAAGTGAAATTTACCTTTGTTATTTAAGTTCCAAATATGATGGCAAGTTTAACATAATCTTTTTCAGTGATTTACAAGGTTGCCAACATGTTTGCAGACTTAACTGAAATTGTGTTTTTTTTTAGCAACCATCATTCATGACTGAAAATTTAGTGTAAAACACATAGCCGATTCATAATGTAAGTCAGAATTAATAAAAACAAACCATGCCATTGGCATCTGGCCACAACATGGTGCCCGTTGATCCTCCTTGGCTTTGTTTTGTTTTCAAACTTTTGCACTTCTAAACCATGCAGACTGATGTGTGTTGGTTCTGTTCTGTATACACATTCAATGTGCTATTTGAAAATTACATGAATAAAATTACATACTGTTTCAGGTATTTATTTAATTTCCCTTTGGGATAAATAAAGTATTTTTGAATTTGAATTTGAATAGGTATGATTTTATTGACTCACCCATCCAGAGTTAGCATGTAGCTCCATGGTGCTTGTGTTTAATTCCACATGCATCATTTGCACAGTCAGCACTCAGCAGTCAAGACAAACAATGGCCATGTTACTGGCCATTGGGCTTCATGTAGTGCATTTACATGGTTCTATCAAATGCAAGGACAATAAAATGTCAGCAATTGATTATATAGAGTAATTGTCACAAACTTTGTGCCACGTAGACATAAGATTACGTTTTAATATCAACAGAAAAATAAGACATTGCACTGACTATCAATCCTTTATGTGTCTTATCAGGATAATCACCTGAAGTACCTGCAGGATGACACATTTATGGATCTCCACAACCTGAGCCACCTGTTCCTGCATGGAAACCGTCTGTGGAGCCTCAACCAGAACACCTTCAGAGGACTTCGAGCCTTGGACCGTTTGCTTCTGCACAAAAATCAGATAGAGTGGGTTGACCGTTTGGCCTTTCATGACTTGAAACGCCTTACTACCCTCTACTTGTTTAACAACACCCTTGTGGAGTTGTCCGGACAGTGCCTGGACATGCTTCCTGCCTTGGAATACCTGCGCCTCAATGACAACCCCTGGTCATGTGACTGTAAAGCTCTTTCGCTCTGGGAATGGTTGAAACGTTTCAGAGGTTCAACTTCGACGGTTGGTTGCCAGGCTCCAATCAATATGGTTGGGAAAGACCTGAAAGAGCTGCATAAGGAGGACTTCGCCAGCTGTTCTTCAATGGTCTCTGAGTCCAGATCTCAGACTAACAATTTATCTGGCACAGTCAATCCATCCATGAATCGTGGAGTTGCAGTGGGCTCTGGAGGTCAGACCCACATTGTTGATCCCTCAAGGCCAGGCCTTCCTAAAAACTGTACAAAGCCTCGTAACAGAGTGAGCAAGAAGAAAGGTGACAATGAGGTTCACCATTCAAAGGAGGTCATGTCAGACAAGGAGGATTCCTCCCCTGATTTCACAGAAGGGGGGAAACATGACCACACATCCCCAGACGGTACAGTCACACGGAGAAAGCACAAGTGCTTTCCTCGGACCACTGTTCGCCCCCCCAGTGGGGTTCAACAAGCCAACAATAAGGCCCCCTCGTCCAAGGCTTCACTACATGTCCAAGCCATCTTTGTGGCCTTGCTAGTGACAAATATCGACCACATTCTCCGCTGACCTTCAGAGGATTTAACAAATCAAACAGACAAAAAAGCAAAGCACAGCCCTCAGACCTTTCTCTTGCTCCTGCACTACAAGGCCTGTGTCTTTTATGTATGTGTGTGAATGTGATTATATGTGTAAATGTTGTAGAGAGCTTTATTGTTCAAACTCAAGACGATATCAAAGCATCAATCATCTGTAAGGGAAAGATTCAGAACATAAAAATCTGACTGAAAAGGATAGAAAGTGAATGCAAACTAAGCTTGCACTGCCAATGCCAGTATGATTTCTTCACCATACATCTTGGCGTATGATTTTTTATACATTTTTTTTTTACTCGACCAGAGCTCAGATAACCAATGTTCAATAAACAGAAGGTATGGGTAAGATACAAATGATAAATCAAGCTAAAATTTGTTAGCTAAGTGGCTCTGAATGTCTTCAAATAGTCCACTGAGCATTAGCTTTTAGTCTAGTTGTGTAGAAGATGGTATCAACGACAGAAAGGAATCTACAAATGATTCAGTTTATGACTCATGTTTTGTTTTTTATAAATGGCTTTCTGTTTTTTAAATGGCTTTCTAAAACTCATTGTTTTAGGTGTTGGAATGCCAGCAGTTTCTCAGTCAATATCAAATTTAAGGATTTTGAATAAAAACCCATTGCCTTTAGATTTTATTGGCCAGAAAGACAACAGCTATTAAACTCACAGAGTACAAAGCTGTAGCATATGATATAACTATATTTCTTAGACATACTTGTTACTTTTTTCTGTTAATCTACCTTCTGCCTGCGCAGTAATTCTGCACACTATTCTCGCCTCCATCTTCATTAAGATCTCTTCTGTTCTGTGCAACTGAAGATTAAGCTGCTAATTGCTTCATGATGACAAGGATTGCCATTTGCTATTTTCATCTGCTTGGAAATGTGCGTCTCTTGGGGAGATCAAGCTGTGGATATCAAGGAGTCTGTCTATATCTTGTGTAAGATGTTGTTCATTTGATTTTTTTTCTGACACAGAACGGACCTATGGATACATCCCTGTTGCAGGGCCAAGAGGAGCCTTAGAGGTCAGAGGTGAAATTTCTGTTTCACAGTGAGGTTGTGTTGAACTGCCCCCTCCTCAATGAGGACACCCCTTCCTCATCTTCAATGAGAATATGGGGAACGAATTTTGCTTTTTCTGTAGTCGCTCAACCTCAAAGGTACCCACAAAACAGGACTCCTTAAAAAAATGTGGGCATACCTTAAATAACCCAATGAACAATTAAAGGAACAATTTAAAATGAGCTTGGCAACTTGGATCATACAGAATTATGCCTCCTCAGTTACTGCTACGATTGTCCATGAATACAAGGAACACAACAGTTGTTTTTGAAGAGGCCACAGCGAAGTGCAGACTATTACAGGACGTCTCGCTGTACTTCTGGAGCTTTCGTGCCTCCCTTGAAATATGTCACAAGTAAAAAAAAGTGTTTGTATCAACGATGTGAACTGTATCAGTAACAATGGAGATGCAAGGAAACCTCACAGTGCTGATAATAATCATTTACTGTATTACTATGGGAAAAACAGTATCAGTGACATCAATGATGATAACAGGGTTTTCTGCTCCTCCTGTCAAGAGGAGTGTTTCGGTTTTAAATTTTCCGTTGATTTCTTTAGTTTTCATGTTATATTTTTAGAGCCGTTGAATCGTTCCTCACCCCTTTCTTTCCTGTTCTGCTGTATGCCTATTCATCTTTTTTTCTTTACCATGATTAAGCTGTTCAGTAAGTTATCATTGAAAACAACAGCACAAAAATGTTTATAAAGATATTAAAATCTATATCTTCTTATGTCTACCGTTGCAGTATGTGTGTCTGTTTATTATTGCTGCATTTAGCACCAGGGTCATTTGAACAAAACCTTCCCTTGAATTTATTTAAAGCAAAAATTTATTCTGTCAGCATATTTAAGTTTTTTCCCTCAACCAGTTTGTCTGTGCGCTACTTTGCAACATGTCTTTCCTGATTAGATACTGCCAGCTAAGCTATTTCTGCCTTCATTAACTAGAGCTCCTCTTCCTACATATCTAAAGGACTGTCCAATAATGCAAAGAGTAAATATTAGCCTATTTTAGAAACCACTGGAAATAAAAAAAAAAAAAAAAAAAAAAAAAAAAATCCTGACTAACTTATAAACAGGAAATTAATAGAATACTGTTCTGGTATCAAATTGTTCAATAAATCATTGTAAAAATTAAGAATGTTAAAATAACACATGGAATATGTAGATTTTCTGGACTATTGTCATTAATATTAATGGCCCTTTAAATCATTCTATTTCTATTTAAATTGTAATTCCCATTAAAATAATTATCGCAGTGCAGAAATTAATCCATAAGTAGGTGTTCAGCTTTATATGCTTAATTAATCTAGACAAATGAATGGTCTGCAGATTAGGAAAACATGTTACATGCAATGAAAACATTCAACGTTGTGATGATATCTATTGCGATAAGTAAATAATTAAAACACATTAATGTCTTTCTGCTTTGGTTTGATAGCAAATGTATGCTTCAAATAAAATTGTCTAACAAGCTACTGGAGAGTAAAAATATCATATTTCCACCTCAGCAAGGTTTTATTGAAAAAGTTACTTTTGCCCATTTTTGCTGTTTTGTTTTTAAATTACTTTACCACCTCTTTAACTTCTAATTCTTCTTATACTGCATCAAGCAAGTGTTACCAAAATATTTCAGGCAGCCTGACTGCATAGTATTTAAATAATTAGCTTAGATATATTGCAGTCCAGGCAGTTCTTATGCATATTTTGTACAATGATATTCCAATAATGATACATTTGTGATATATTGTTCAGCCTTAATAAATGAGCAAAGAAATGGTGGCTGTATGTGTCAGTATGTGTGTAGAGTCAGTATTGGGACGGATCCAATCCAATGTCTGCATCAAACCTGATAATATTCTTGGATCAGATCTTGAACCGAGGAAACTGATCCACCCTATGCTGCAGCATGGGATGTTTGGCTAATTTTACTTGGTAAGTAAATCTTAAAAATTTAATTCTAGATGTTTGTTTATACAGGGTTGAAGTCACATATTTATGTACAATTTATAAAAGGGCATAACCTTTTTATCTCATGTTCATCTGTTCAAATAAAAATATACAAGAATAAACAGCGAGAGATTGTCCAGCCATCACACCATTATTGAAGGAGATTGGTTCTGTGCTCCAAAGATAGATGTGTTTTAGTGCAAAATATGAAAAGCCGGAGACCTTGTGAAGATGTTACCTAAAGCTGGTAAGAGAGTGTCATTATCCACAATAAAACGAGTTCTGTACCAAGATGAGTTAAAGGGAACTAAGTGACATACTGCAACAGCAACATAAGAAGCCAGATTACAGCTGGCAAAGGCACACATAGAAGAAGACCCTACTTTTTTGAGAAATGTCCTCTAGTCTTTTGAAACCAAAACTAAAGTGTTTGGCTATAATGTTCACAATTACCTTTAGAGGAAAAGAGGAAAGCTTGAAAGTCTGAGAACACAATCTCAACTGTGAAGTACAGAGGTGGCAGCATCATGCTTTGTAGATGTTTTGATGCTGGTGGAGGTGGTGCACTTTATAAAGTAAATGGCATCCCAGGAACAACCAAGAAATGGAAATATTGATGCAACAACTTAAGAGAAGAGTCAGAATTATAATGATTTAGGCAAATAGGCCTTCCAAAAGCATAGTAACCCTTAGCATCCTGCTAAATTAGTTACAAAATGGCTTTAGGACAAAAAAGTCAAAACCTGACTCAGTTACACCGGTTCTGTCAATAAAAATGGGCCAAAGCAAACTATTTAAAGACAGTGGTAACAAATATGAAGAAAATGTATTAAAAGATTTGATTTTGAGGAAAGTAAGCAAAAAACCTCAAAAAATGTTTTAAAATCTCATTCAAACGATTAGCAAGTAGAAGTAATAGTGGTAGTCCTAACTGACCTAAAACAGGAAGGTGTAGTCTGAAATTAAAGTTCGACAGTAGAAATAAACAGAATGAGTATTGTTATCCAGTGCATGCCTTGGTTCAACTCTGCATTTAGAGTTTATCAAATTATTTCTGTATAAAAGCCAAGTGCCAAACCACAACTCATGAATAAATTCACTTTTGCCCTTTTCCTCTGCTTCAACTTTTTTTCAGATGTTTACAGGCTTTTATAGAGAGGTAATTTTAGTACTTCACTTCTAAATGTTCACCTTAGAAGCCTATAATTTATGACACTTTTGGCTGTGCTATGGTTTTGCACCATTGTCTCACAGCAATTAGACCCTAGGTTCAACTCTTAGTATAGACCTTTATAGAGATAGAGAGTGTGCACTGCCTTGGAAAGAGGAACATCTTATCCTGCTCCCTCTCATCCTAATTTGAAAGTTTTACCAGTTAAGTTATTTAATATACCCAATTGTTATAGTTACTCTTACACTGAATACCCTCATAACTGGATTACTTCAGATTTAAGGACTGTGGGGTTTTTAATTTTACCTTACTTTTGCCCTGTTTTTTCTACCTCCAAGATGAGCCATGAGTAAGATGCCTCTGGTCAACACCAGGGACATTAGTAGCATTATACAAAGACTTCAATCGATAGAACTGAGGGTTTCCCGACTGGAGGTAAATATAGAGATCAACACAGGTTCTGGAAATGAAACAACTCTACCAATGTCTCAAAACAACAAACAGCCTCTGAGCACCTCAGCAAGCAGCTCACCTACTTGGAAGTGTCTTGGAGCTAAGCTGAAAAATAAATGTCATCCTTTGGATTTGATTAGACGTCTAACGGGATGGACCCTTCACCTAGATGATACAGCATTGAGCTGAAACATCCCCTCGTCAACACCAGCACCAAAGAAAAACCAAGCAGCTAGAGCTGACATGACTTCCTTAACTCCGGTACCAAGGACTAATCAGCCAGCTTGAGCCATAACTCATTCCGTCATATCTCCAGCTAGAAACCCACTAAGCTCCACTGGAATTCCACTAAAAAACAGGATTGCTGCTCTGCAGCAGGAGCCTACGACGGACACTTCTCCTCCAAACCTCAACCAGAGGTATGAGACAAGACCAACACAACCACCTCCTAAAGTGACCCAGAAACCAAAATCTATGCCAAAAGTCCTTATTGTCGGAGATGCAGCAGTGAATGGAATTTATCATCTTTGTAGTACAAAGAAAACAAAGGTAATATGCTTCCCAAATGACACTGTGTCAGATGTAACAGAGAAAATACTCTCATTAACCACTTATCAGCTGAGCATTGAGAATTTAATCACTCACATTGGAGCTAATGATCTGGCTAAGCAAAAATCTAAAATTTTGAAAAATGGCTTTAGTCATCTTCTAAACTCAGTTGGAAATCTGAAAATGAAGGTGTTTATCAGTGGGCCAATACTGAAAGCTGGACATGGAGATGAGAATTACAGCAGACTACTTATGATTAATAGATTGCTTATTAAACAATCCTCTTCGATCTCCATGAACCTTATTGACAATCACGATATTTTCTGAGAGCGCTATCATCTCTTCAGACAAGATGGAGTTGGCCAAAACAAAGATGAGAATAAACTGTGAATATTTTCAATGCTGTTAACAACAAAAGGTCATCTCTCCAAACACAGGACAATGTAACACTGTCCCAGCAAAGATTGTAGAGGGACAAATACAAACCCAGCGGGTGCACACTGTTCCAAAACAAACCGATAAGCAGCTGTCTCCCAGGACTCTTGCTGGAAATGGAGCTGAGGGGAGGGAGCCCCACCCCTCTCCTGTCCATCTTTCCATGGATGATCCGCTCCCCCATCTCTTTGTTAATATCAAGGTAATATTTGTTGCGAATGATGTTGAGCTTGGCAATGGGCTCCCGCAAACTGCAAACATTGAGACAAAGATCTGGATAGCGCATTAAATGTGAAAACAGCCATGAACAAACGTGTCCATAAAGGTTCAAAATTAAACACCATTTTAATCATTAAGATAAAATATAAGCATCACAAATCTGTGCAGCAGCTATCTAAGGTGGAGCCCCTGGAGGAGTGTTGTGTGCTCTGACTACAAATGCAGGGGCGTAACCAGAATTTGGGGCTTTCCATCAGTGACAAAAAAATTGTGTCCATGTAAAAATAGCTATTTTAAAAACTTGAGAATTAAAATAAATCTTATTTTTCATAAAATTCCTATTTTTTTCTGGACTGTTGTAATCTTTAAAATATTTTCATTGTCATTGATCTCCAGTGATTAGTTGTATAAAATACATTAGTGAATAAATAGTAGATATTTGGTGAGAAAACTGACAGTTCAGACAGAGAAGGGGGAGAAACAGGTGGAGAAATACAGGTAGGCAGAGGAAAGGATGGAAAAATTGATCACTGAGCTGGAGAATGGGGAGAAATGACCGAGTTAAACAAATACAAGAAGAAGAAGAACAAATGGCGTCTAAAAAAACGAAAAGTGAACAGTGAAAATGGAGCATTTAATCCATAATGGACAGAATCATTTCTCTTTATACATCCCACTGGTAGCACTAAACTAGTATGTCTGATATGTTCAGAAACTGTGGGAATTATTAAAAGTGGAAATGTGAAACACCATTATGAGACAAAGCATAAAAGTTTTGAACAAACATACCCACTCAAATCAGAACTAAGGTCAGAGAAAACAGTCTCAAAGCCCTATATGACCAGTCCACCAGGATCCTGAGCCATACATTCACTGCTCAGCAACAAGTTCATGAATGTTCCCTCAGAGTTGCTTGTATTTTGGGTCAGCACAAAAAGCCATTTATTGATGGAGAGGTTGTGAAAGAATGGATGACAACAGTTGCTGAAATAATTCTTGAAGGAAAAGGAAAACAGGAACGTTTATATATATATATATATATATATATATATATATATATATATATATATATATATATATATATATATATATATATATATATATGTGTGTGTGTGTGTGTGTGTGTGTGTGTGTGTGTGTGTGTGTGTGTCCTTTGACCTGCATGTCATATATATATGACATTACATAGTTGGACATTATGATCTTCTGGACCTTGCCCTCATGAAATTTTCTCATACTGGACCTCTTTAAATTTTAAGGCTTGTTAAGTCCCTGGTTCTGGTACTGCTGCCCCAACAGGTGATGACAGAAGAGATGACACTCAACAACAGACTTATAGAAGATAAGTTATAGAAGATATACAAGCATTTTGCTGCAAACTCTGACGGATTTAAGCTTTCTTAAGAAGCACAGCCTGCTCTGTCCCTTCTTGTAGACGGACGGCTTCACTGTTGAGTCTCCAGTCAAGTGTGTTGTCCAGATGAACAGTCGAGGTATTTATATTCCTCAACCAACTCCACTTCTTCTCCCATGATGGAAATTGGGTTTGATCTAACCCTGTTTCTCCTGAAATCTATAATCATCTCCTTTGTTTTGTTCACATTCAAGAACAGATTATTGTTTCCACACCATGCCACAAAGCAGTCCACCAGCTCTTTGTATTCAGCTTCATGTCCATCTTCAATACACCTGACAACTGCAGAGTCATCTGAGTATTTCTGTACATGACAGGAGTCTGACTAGTGCTGGAAGTCTGAAGTGTACAGTGTGAAAAGGAATGATGAGAGTATAGTCCCCTGTGGTGCTCCTGTGATGCTAACCACCTGGCTAGACACACAGTCCTTCAGTCTCACAAACTGTGGTCTGTTGGTCAGGTAGTCATGGATCCAGCCAACTGTTGAAGCCTCCAACTGAGTCTTCTAGAGTTTCAGACGAAGCAGATCAGGCTGAATTGTGTTAAATGCACAGGAGAAATCAAAGAACATGATCCTCACAGTGCTTCCTGCTTTGTCGAGATCACAGTGGGTTTGTTGAAGCAGGTGTATAATGGCATCTTCAACTCCAACTCCATGGCAATAAGCAAACTGTAGGGGGTTCTGATATGTGCTGGTTTGCTTAGTCAGGTGAGCCAACAGGAGTTTCTCCAGAACCTTCATGATGTAGGATGTCAAGGCAACAGGTCTATAGTAATTAATGACTGATGGGTGAGTTTTCTTTGGTGGACCCAGGCAGGATGTCTTCCACAACAGTGGTACCTTCTCTTGGGTCAAGCTAAGGTTGAAGAGGTGTTGCAGAATCCCACATAGCTGCTCTGCACAGGCCTTCAGCCTCTTCAGGACTGATACCATATGGACCTGCAGCCTTGTTCTGGTTCAGTCTCTTCAGCTGTGTCTTCACCTGACTTCTAGAAACAGAAAAGTGGGAGGGGGAGGCAAAGGGGGCAGCTGCATCTGAAGACAAACTAGTAGAAGCAGAATAGTCCATAACTAAGATAGAGGATAAAACATCTGAGGTGTGACAGGAAAGCTGTGGGTCAAAGGAGGGAGGGATGTCTGTTTGGCTGGTGGCAGGAGGGGAGGATGGTGAGCTGGTCCTGAACTGAACCTGCTGAAGAATGTGTTCAGCTCATTTGCTGTGTCCAGACTTCCATCTATCTGATCCTCCCTTTGCTTGAAGCCTGTGATCTTCTTCATCCCTGACCACACATCTCTGATATTGTTCCTCTGCAGTTTATCCTTCAGCTTCTTCCTATACACCTCCTTGCTGTCTCTGATCTTGACTTTGAGCTGCTTTTGTATACTCCTCAATAATTCCTTGTCTTGCTCCCTAAAGGTGCTTTTTTTTTCTTGCTTAATAGTTCCTTTTGCTCACTGGTGATCCAGGCTTTGTTATTAGAGAAGCATCTCACTGTTCTGGTGGGGATGGTTTTGTCCACACAGAACTTTATATAGTTGGTCATACACTCAGTCATGTCATCAATGTCCTCTCCATGTGGCTTATAAAGAGAAATCCAATCAGGAGCATCAAAACAACCCTGTAGAGATTCTTCGGCTTCCTGTGACGACTTTCTCACAGTCCTTTTTGTTACAGGTAGTCTCTGGACAAGGGGTTTATATTCTGTGCAGAGAAAAACATGGTTGTGATCTGATTTACCCCAAGGAGGTTTTGCTTTGGAAATATTTGTATAAAACAAATCCAGTGTCTTGTTTTGGTAGAGCAGCTGACAAACTGTTGAAACGTTGGCAGTGTATCAGGGACTGAGGCATGATTAAAATCACCATATATTGCCACAAAAGAATTGGGGTGTTGTGTCTGCATCTTCGCAACAACGGAACTGATGACATCACATGCATTTTCGGCAACCGCTGAGGGTGGAATGTAAACAATGACCAAAATAACACTGGTGAACTCTCTTGGCAAATGATATGGACGAAAATTTACTGCCAATAGTTCAGTGTCTGGACTGCAGAGATGACACTTCACAGTAACGTGTCCTGCATGACACCATCTGTTGTTGACAAGCACTGCCATTCCACATCCTTTCCTATTCCTTTAAATCGCTGTCTGCTCGTATAGTAAGGCAGAGAGACGTTGGAGTCAGAGCTATGATCCTGCTACCATGTCTTAGTAAAACACATAATACTGCATTCCCGATGCTCTTGCTGAGTCCTTGTCAGAGCTTGAATTTCATCCAACTTGTTAGCTAATGATCTCATGTTGCCCATTATGATGGATAGCAGAGATGGTTTGAACTTCATCCTTCTCGCTCTTCTCTTTTTCTCCTGCTCTGCATCCACAACACCTCATTTTCAACTCCTCTGGGATTTCTGGCTTCAGTTGTATTATTTCTGCTTTTGCAATGTTAATCAACTGCTCCCTGTTCTAAACCACCCTGTTGCTGTAGTTACGCATCATAACAAAAGAGCAAAATATAAAAAGTATTGGGAAAAATCAATCGAGCTGCACAGCATCCAAGACAAGAGGGAAAGATTGTCCAAAAAAAGCATTTTTTTCCAAGAAAAGCAGGAATGAAATTTTTAAAAAGAAAAAAATCTCAATGAAAGTTACAGAGCAACTACAATGTGCTACCACCCTGAGCGGCGCCATTCTAGAATGGCGTAAAACTCAACTTCACGTTTATTATGAAATCTATAAAGAGACTATGAAGCTATCACTCATCACTAAAGCATGCAAGGGAAACGTTCTTTGCGGAAATCATAAACAAAAATATCAACAATGCTTGTGCTTTATTTATTACAGTTGAAAGGCTGACGAATCCTCCTGTGATTTTACCACCTGAACACCATTCTACCAGGGCCTGCAATGAATTTGCCAACTTCTTTGCAGAGAAAATTTTAAAAATTGATCTACACATCAACACCAAATCCAATAACGATGCTATGCCCAAACATAACAAATGCAGAGAAAATGGCCACATTTCAACTACTCAACTACAAAAGCTTAGAGGAAATTATAAATCAATTAAATTCCTCTTCCTGCTGTCTTGATATATGACTTAAAACCTTCCTTTAAAAAGTTCTGCCTGTCATTGCGTCTGACCTGATTCAAATAGTAAATTCATCCCTCTCATCAGGTGTTTTCCACCAGGCTTTAAACACAGCAGTTATTAAACCACTGATAAAAAAAAGAGCAATCTGGACAAATCCCATCTGCAGAATTATAAGCCAATTCTCCAACCTTCCATTTATCTGTAAAATTATTGAAAAAGCTGTTTCAACAGTTAAATAGCTTCTTAAAAATGACCAACCACTTTGATGTCTCTCAGTCCAGTTTCCATGCTCACCACAGTACCAAGACTGCTCTTGTCAAAGTATTTGATGACATCTGTTTAAATACAGACTGTGGAAGAAGCACGGTGCTGGTTCTGTTGGACCTCAGTGCAGTATTTGACACTGTTAACCATAATATATTACTAAAGCAAATGGAGACCTGGGCTGGACTCTGGTACAATACTCAGTTAGTTCAAATCTAAAGAACAGGGATTTCTTTGTATCAATAGGCAACTTCTCATCAGAGGACAAAAGTCATGCAGGGTACCCCAAGGTTCAATCCTGAGACCCCTCCTATTTAATATTTACATGCTCTCACTAGCTCAGGTTATAACAAGAAATAAAATTAATTACCATAATTATATAGATGATACGCAGCTCTACATTACGATGTCACCAGATGATTCTGAATCCATCCAAGCACTGAACAGATGCTTAGAATAAATCAAAGTGTGGATGTGCCAAAACTTTCTCCAGCTGAACAGAAACAAAACTGAAGTTATCTTAGGACCTAAAGAGGAATGATCTGGAGTCAGCGCGCAACTTCAGTTATAACAGACAGAAACTAATAATCAGGCCCGAAATCTGGGTGTAGTGATGGACTCAGACCTGGACCTATAGAGACACATAAAGACAGTTACAAAGTCAGCCTTCTATCACCCGAAGAACATTTCCAGGATTAAAGGACTAATGTCTCAACAAGATCTAGAGAAAGTCATCCATATGTTTATCTTTAGTCGTATTGATTACTGCAACAGTATCTTAACAGGTCTGCCTAAAAAATCATTCAGACAGCTGCAGCTGATCCAGAATGCTGCTGCTCACGTTCTCACTAAAACCAGGAAGATAGAACACATCACCCCAGTTCTAAAATTCCTACACTGGCTCCCTGTAGCTCAGAGAATAGACTTTAAAATACTTCTATCAGTTTATAAATCACTGAATGGCTTAGCACCAAAATACATTAAAGACCTGCTCTCATTTACCAACCTTCCAGACCACTCAGGTCTTCTGGTTCTAGTTTGCTCTGCATCCCCAGATCCAGAACCAAACATGGAGAAGCAGCATTCAGCTTCTATGCTCCACAAATCTGGAACAAACCTCCAGAAAACGCCAAAACAGCTGAAACACCAAATTCCTTTAAAGCAAGGCTAAAAATCCACCAGTTTAGAGTTGCCTTTGACTCATGATAACTGGAACATTGACCAACATATTTCATGTGTCTTGATGTTTTTAATGATGGCACTTGATAAAATGTAATGTCTGTTACTGGTTTCACAACCGGTGAGTGTTTTATGTGTTTATGATGTTTTTATGCTTTCACTTTGAAAGCATACAAATGTGCTGAAATGTGCTATACAAATAAACTTGACTTGAGAGCAAATGATCCCCCATATATGCACAGGTTTTCTTCAGGCATAAGTGTGTGTAAATGATTATGTGGCTCTTTGTTAGCTCTGTGACAAACTGGCGCCCCATGTATGGTGCACCCAAACAGGTTGCAGTTGTTATAGAAAACAGACAGTTTTGCATTTGTGTTGCTGAACCCAATTTGTGAAAAATACTTTAAAAATTTAAACCGTGAACCTAAAGCAAAGGAAAAAATATACTATTTTATTTCATTTTCTATATCACAGAAAGCTTTATATCATCTCAGTTAATAGACTTATTACAAAAAGCAGTCCAGAGAAATAAATCTACTTCTAATTTTTCCAATCCCAAAAAAACCTAACAATCAATATTTTAGGGACGCCTAAAACAGCTAAAGATTTTCTGTATAACTGGCAAGAGGAATGGCATAAACTAGTGAAATTGTTGATGTGCTTTAATTAAAAGTCTCAATGATGTGAAACTGGAACTATAAAAAAGCTGAGTGAAGCATTGACAGAGGCAAAGAGCCTACAGTCTGTCAATAACAGAGCAGTTGGATAGAGAAAAATCCCAATTCATGTGGAAAGAAATTAAACACAAATAAAACATAATCAAATGCTGTCTCCCTGTAATGAAATGGAGAGAAAACAAACTGATAAAGAACAAATGCATTATAAGTAAATATAATATGCAATATTTCACAGCACTCTGGGGAACTATTCCTGGACAGATGACTTCTATACAAACATACAAACATAGATCCCTCATTATCATATGGAGCCCTGTGCTACCTTAACATGACAAATTTCACATCACTTATTTATAGAGGAAGGATCCAGTTTGTTGACATCATTGTGGAACCAAAATCTCTGACTGAAAATGCTGTACTGCAAGTACCCACCCCTCATAATGCAACCTTTGACTATCTGTGCCCATTTCTTTGCTTTTTAATAGACTCACTGCCATTGCTGTGTGGCTTTAATTAAAACCATGCAATTAGAAAATTGAAAAAGAGATGAAGAAAGTGGGTGAGCTAGGAAGAGAGACGGCACACTGGGGGACATGATAATTAAGAGCCAGAGTGCCACAAAATGCCACAACACTTGCACCTAGTGTGACTTGCCACTGCCACTTCTTTTCTCCAAGTCCCTCTCTTCTTGCTCAATCACAAAGCACCTATTTCATTAAAAAAGCCTTTCTTATGGCAGCTCTTTTATTTTGTCTATTTTTTTGGCTGAAAATCTCCCCGAGAGTAGTTTTGTGCTCCAGTTCTTTACAGCAACTAGCCTGCATACTGAAGTGAGGGCTTGAGCAGCTCACGGCCACACCAGCACCTGCATGGATGCACCTGCTCACTAATCCTCTGCTTCTTGACCTCTAGTCAAATGAAATATGAGGAAAAATACTGAAAGTCAGAGTGGTATGTTCCTCAATGCAATACAACTTGGCTAAACAACATTTATCCTGGTATTTGAAGGAGGGGCTGGTTAGGTGTTTTTCATTAATAATATTGATCTATCTGCAGTGCACTTTAGTCTGAGCTGAAACCAAGATGGCGCCGGTGTAAACGGCAGGGCGTTGGATATAATCTGCCTGTTTCTTTGTTACTGCCTTGTTATTTTATCTGTGCTGTTACAATGCCAGTGCCTTATTTGCCTACTATCAAGCATGACAGTCTTATAGATTTTGGCCTTGAGGTATTCAGGCATCTTCTTATCACACAGCACTCTGTTGACTTGTCACCATTTAAACCATGGCGCGTTGGCTTGCGTGCAGGCATTGGATACTGTGTCTGCTTCTGAGGTGAGCAGCGAGCGGAGGTATTTGAACTCCATGGCCTTGAGTAGTTCATGTCCATCAATCTTGATTGTGCTGTTGGTCTGGAGACTGCAATTGAGATATTCAGTTTTGGCAATGTTCAATTTCAGGCTATTTTCTTTTCATTTGATCTTCAAGTGCCAGCAGCTCTGGGTGAGATAGTGCAACATCATCAGCGTGGAGAAAGGTCCAGGGATGTGTTCGTTACAAGTCCATTGTTGCCATGTCCATACATCGGATGAACAGGAGGGGTGAGAGGGTGAAACCCTAATGGACACCATCTATGATGTGAAAAGACGGTGATGTTCCTGCTGGGCACTGGACCATGCTTTTGGTGTCTTTGTACAGTAGTCAGACCCAATTCACATTCACATTTTTGCTGGGACCCATGTGTTCGTAGTGCTTTCTCTATATGCTTGTGTGGGACTCCGTTGAATGCTTTTTCCAGATCCAAGAAGGTCATGTGGGCCGTCTTGCCTTTTTTGCAATCCTTCTCCATCAGCAGGTGGGCAGCGTGGATGGCATCAATTGTGTCACACCCTCTGATGAAGCCACATTGCTGTCTCCGTAATACGTCGGAGACAGCAGTCAAGGACCCGTTTGAACATTTTTATGGTGTGACACACAGTCTTTTCGGCCAGTCACTGGTGCATTTAGTGATGTCCTCTTTGCCTTTCCAAAACGATGCTGTCATGCTAGTTGTCCAGACTTGGGGAGGTCTTTAATGATCTGGTTAAAGAACACAGTAAGGAAGGCAGCTCTGTGATCTCTCAACATCTTCCACAGATCAGCAGGAATATTATATAGGCCCATGGCTTTGTTTTTCTTCATTTTGGCAATGGCCTGCTTCACTTCAGATGTCAATGTTTGCTGCACAGGTCCCAGGATTGGTGGCAGACCAGGGATAGAAGAATGAGGAAACTCCACATTGCTGATAGTGGTGAAGTATTTGGACCACCTGTGGAGGGTCGCTTGTGGGTCCTGCAGGACCACTATCCTACCCCCCATTGACTTGCATAACGTGTCTGATGTCCTGGGTAGTTCGTTGGTGTTATTTGGCAGGGCGGTAAATGTTGTTTGTTCCCACTGGTGCATCCAATTGGTTGTATAGGTTCTGGTAGTGGCAGTTCTTTGCAGGGCCACCGCCCACTTCGCTGCAGATTTCAGCATAACAAAAGAGAGTAAAGGGCCTTATAAACTTTTTTTTCTTGCAGTAACATCATCATACATTAATTGGGAGAACTTATGAATAATCTTTCTTGGCTTGAGAGGATATTCTTCCCTTTTATATAAAATAATTTTTCAAGCCTTGGAAAGAGATGTTTTATGCTAAAATGATGAGATGTTAAGTATCTTTAAGACCCAAGAAATGGCATCCAGTTTTCTTTTGTTCAAGCACTTTGGATTATCATGACCTGATGCTCTGAAACCTATACTAAAATACCTCTGAATTAAATGTTGATATTATGGTGGTACTTCTAGAATAAAAATGTGATGTCATCATTTAAATCCATCTTGCAGTCTTCTGGTTTTGTCCAAGGAAACAACACTGCTACTTTCCATGAGTAGGGAGGAAAGGAAAGGAAATTATATTCTTCCTTTTTCTACCATACCCTCTGTAAGTGTCAGTGCCCAGATATATCCTGGTTTTTTAATTTGAATAAAACTCCCTTCTGATCTACTGACAAAGTGGCTCTCTGGCTCTTTTAGGTCTGGGTGTAAAAAGAATGAAATATGCTGATGCTGTAGTGATTTTGTCACTCACCTTGAGGCGAGCCAGTTACAGAGCTTCCCGAGTTCCCTTGATATCGCCCAATCTGTTTAAGTGCAGAAAAAAAATGAGTGAAAGCACAAAAGTGATGTGGGTGCTCTTCTGTTCTGCAGCAAGGTCCTGTTTTATTTCCTTTTTACATTGAACCAGATAATGTCATGTTTTGCACACCTGTCAACACTCCCAAATCAAAGTCTTTGAAGTGTGTACTAATCATACATAGTCAAATATTCACACAATCAGAGAAAGATTCATCTTAAAACCAGAAGCAAAATATGGAATTTTTTATCTATACCAGCAGTATATGGAGTATATGGTCATATTCCAGAGATAAAAACATCAAGCAACCTCCTGTCCATCAGCTGAGCATCATTACTGCATAGGACATGCAAGAATCATGAAGCTCTTTCCCTCAAGAGGTTTTCTGTTGCTCTTTCCACATCACATCACTAGACGACTACAAAAGACTCTATATGTATGGAATATCCCCTCACTTAACTCTGTGTCTGTCAGCAGGAAGCTGCATAGAGATTGGAGGCTAAGTTCAAGCTTGTCTCACTCACTTGTTCTGTACCACTGCCTCACAGCGCAGCCATCATTCAAATAAACACAGATCTGCTGAAACACAACACTAATAACACAAATATACACCCAAAAGTGTTGTTGCAAATGACTCCTTACATTATATTTCTGTAGGACACACATCCCCAAGCATCGTTGGGGTATTTGTGTGTTTGTACGGATTTCAAGTAGGTTTGTACCACCCACGCATGTACTAGAAGCCAGCTGTGTTTACAAAAAAACAAACCCTGCCGATGAACTCAAAAACTGCGGCCAAGTGCCAATCTTCAGTAAGTTCTAATAGTTTATTCCACTTTGAGCATGCAGTACCATTTTTAATTATTCTGAGCACACATGTATTGTGAACAAGTCAGTATGCAATGAATATACATTCAATCACATGTGTTTTTGGAAAATTAAATTTTTAAAATTAATATTCAAAATCACATTTCTATTTGGCTGCAATGGATTGGCGACCTGTCCAGGGTGTACCCTGCCTCTTGCCCGATGACTGCTCAAGATAGGCACCAGCCCCCTTTGCAACCCTGCATGAATAAGCATGATGGATAATGGATGGATAGATGGATGGATTTCTGTTTGGTAACTTAAACCCTTCATATATATACAAACTTACCTGAATTTAGACAGAGCTTCTTGTATAACATACTGTAATTGTAATGCAATGTAGAGTTTAGATCAGGCCTAAAAAATCCAACCTCACGCAGGCCAAGCCAATGGCCAAGCCCGATCCAACCCAACTAACTAACTCTAATTAGAAGCCTGGGCCCAAAATAAACCCAATGTATTATTTCAAGCTACTACCAGTTTAAAATACTTCCAGACCTCTGCACTCTAATGACTTAGTAGTGTAACTGCTTCCATTTTTAACTTTTAACATCTTCCAGCTCCATTTTGTCAGATGTTGTAACCAGGGTGAGTCAAGTGCAAATCTTCTGTTTGATTGATAGCAGGGTGGGACTGTGTGCACATTAGTTGTGCCGTGTGCTGCGCATACCATCAGATGAACTTCTGCACCTCACTTTCTTTCCTCAACAGTGTAAACTACTGACTCCTCTATTTACACTATAATAAGTTAACACAACTTTATATATGGATTGGCAACCTGTCCATATAAAAAGTCCATATATATATATATAGTGTATTCTCCTTTAGTTTTTCCTGTACTGTATGCAGCCTATTGTAGGCTTATTAAAAACGCGCCACATGAAGCCCAAGCCCAACACAACCATCAAACATACTTGTGGCCAGAATTTCTGGTCAGGTTCCAGTTGGACTTGGGCTATAGATCTAAAATCTAATGGGATGCAAAAACAGTCTGCAGATTATTTTATAAAATCAGATATAAAAGAGACATTCCAACAAGGACTTCAATCTTTCCATGTCATGATGGACTGTAGCTCATATAAGAAAAACTGTATTACAGGATTATCTAGCGATTGAAAAAATATGTTTTGAATTAAAAATTGAAAATGTCTTTATCCACATGTTAAGAAAACCTCGTATCCTGTTTTACTCTGACACAAAATACCCCAATAAAATGAAAATGTGTTAAAAAAAAAAAAAAAAAAAAAAACAATGAGGAAGTATGAACACTTTTTCAAGCAACTGATTTTGTGGATCAAAACACTCCTTGTGGGTTATAGCATATTATAAAAGTCCATTGCAATCCCAGTGTGAAGAGCCAACATGAGGAACCACTCTTGGATATGCTTGACCTTCTACTCCTAACCTTCAGCACATCATGATCGCTAGAATAACACTGGCTTAGGGGTATCAGGGAAAATCTTGTCGTTCAGTACAGTCCTTTGTCCTGTTCAGAAATAAAACCAATTTTTTTCATTGCGGTCTCAGATGGACAGGCAAGACATTGAACATCTGTTCATCGTTAGACAACTTCACCTTTCAGCTCTGTATTTGGGAAACGCACTCATCAGGTTTTAGATGAGCAGATAAAAGACACCAGTGAGAGTGTTGTCAGCAAAGTTGTAAAGCCACCATCTGTGATGATATCAAGATACAACAGTGTCCATGGTAGGATTAACTTGTGTATTTCTTTTGTAAAATGCACAAGGTTTGACATATTTAATCTTCAGAAAATGTAAATTCTAGAAATCACAAATTTTAGGGAACAGTACCCTCTGAAAAGAACAATCAAATTCAATTTTGCATAAACTTCCTGGAATTAAACGTTTGTAGGATCTGATGTACAGTGGTGTGAAAAAGTGTTTGCCCCCTCCCTGATTT
This sequence comes from Anableps anableps, assembly GCA_014839685.1. Lineage (NCBI taxonomy): Eukaryota > Metazoa > Chordata > Actinopteri > Cyprinodontiformes > Anablepidae > Anableps > Anableps anableps. The sequence goes on along the minus strand of CM026068.1, from coordinate 8,217,800 downwards.
GCTATTTTTTTGCATGTTTGTCACACTTAATAAACACCTTCATTTAAAAACTGCATTTTGTGTTTACTTGTGTTGTCTTTAACTGATATTTAAACTGGTTTGATGTTCTGAAACACTTAACTGTGACATACATGCAAAAAAATAGCAAATTTGGAAGGCAGCAAACACTTTTTCATACCACTGTAGTTGGGAGAAAAAGTCATGTTAAGCATAGGTTTGTATATAAATATAGGACCTTGTCAAAGTGTGAACAATGGTTAGAAGTTCATCCTGTAATCGGTGGTTACTGGTTTGAACCCTGCTCCATCCATTTCCATTGTTGTGTCCTTGGGCAAGACACTTCACCCACCTTGCCTCTGTCAGACTGCCCCAGGAACTGTGGCTACAATCCAGTAGCTTGCCACCATCAGTGTGTGAATGTGTGCATGAATGGGTGAATGACTGAATGTAGTGTGAAGTGCTTTGGGGTCCTCTGGACTTGATAAAGCACTTATCAAGTGCAGGCCATTTACCATTTATTTTGCTCCTTTCAGACAATGATTTGTGGAACCACCCTTTACTGCAGTTACAGCAAGCCTTTTGGGGAATGTGTCTTCTAGCTTTGCACATCTCAAGACTGAAATTTTAGCCTAAGCAAAATAGAATAAGCTCACTAAGATTGGAAATAGAGCAACCTGTGAATATTCTCTGTCAAATCTTGCCAAGGATTCTTGCTTTGACGAGGTCATTCCAACATGATTATACATCCAAATGTTTGTTAATACAAATAGTGACTTACAGCAGCAACAAGGCAAAATTGTCTTGTTGATGTCAATAAGCCAGAGGAGAATAGTCAGACTTGCTTTGATCTAAAAATGGGTAAGCAATACCAGTTCTTTAAAAGCTATTGTCCTTCATGTTTTATATGTATCCAATATTGGCTGCCTTACCATTTCAGTATAACATCAAGTTCTGCAGAGATCTTGTAATAAACCCTTTGTTTGATTCATAGGTGTTGAACCAGGAGTACATCTGCAACATGCAGGACACCAGTTCTTGAGGACTGGACTTGGCCACCATCGATTTAAGTTTCATATATAGTTCCATAGTCTTCAGCGATGTGACTGGCTCACAACACTAATGGGAAAAACGAATTTTCTATCTTGACAGTCAATAGTGGACAGTCAGCATCACAACATGGATATTTTTTTTTATTTTTCCACACATATCAAGCCATGCCTATTTTGATTACCTACCCAAAAAACTAAGAAATCAGGACGACTATGAATTTTAGGACTCATGATCCACAGATCCATTGATAAAGCCCTGGCAGCTTTATTTACATTCCTGAAAGATGGGCTATCTTTCTCAAAGCTTCAGCTGGTGGTATGTACCTTGGAGAGAATCCCTCCCCTTAAAATAGGATTAAAGTTATCAAAAGTACAGACAGCTACTTACTTACTTGATCTGGGAAGGAAAACAGTTGAGAGGTGGAAAAAAAACCCTCTTCGATGTAGATATTGTAAACAAACTAAAACAGGTAAGTCTTATGTTCATTTACAGTAGTATTCATTTGGCACCTTACTGACATGTTCTAACAGTAAAGTAAAACAAATGTTTTGTAAGGTAAACTGAAACTAATTTTAAAAAGTCACCACTGGCTGCCAGGGCTGCTGTGTAGAAGCAGCTTTGGCATTATGTTTTTAACATTATACCATTATTTCTCCATATTGCAACTCAGTAATCAGACTTAATGGCATAAAACTATACCAACACAAATACTTAGTTGAACAAATACAATAAAGTACTAAAAAACTAATAAGAAAATATAGGCTTGCCTAATCATTATTTTAATGGCTGCCATTGTTTGCCCTACCGAACAACATCTAATGGGACAATTCCACAATCTCTGTATATCATAATTCCTTTTTTTTTTTATGGAATCCTATTGAACTTCACATGTAGCTTGTATCCATGTTGATTAGTGGATTCAATAGCATTTTGGCTAAGCTAAGTTTAAATGCATTCAAAGGATGGCTGGAGGTCAGAAGAGTCCTACAATGTTTTGCCCTTGCCCTTCAGATGGGTGTTTTCCATAAGCTCCTATGTCAAACCTCCCTACTCATGATGTTGCTGCCACCTTGTTCCACAGTGGGGATGGTAAGTTAAGGGTTATGTATGTGCAGTGTTATCTCCTTGCTGTAAGGCACTATTGCTAACAACTGTGCCACCATGCAGTCCTCCACTAACATTGATAAAATGTCCCACCTACAAACAAATGGATGTGGACGCTTCCATGTTTAACAAAATCAACAAGGAGTGAGTTACACAAAATACTTGTCTGTGATTCTAATTGCTAGAACAGTTAATTAACATCTCCCAGACAGCACTCCAATACTATTAGCCTGCTTGTACCACTTTCAGTTTCCAGAGGGAAGCAAAACAATGGTAAAAGTAAGAAAGACATTACTTTGTTCACACTATCTTGGGCCCTGCTGCCTCTTTTTAGATCCACATTGATTTTGTGGCAAGAAAATCAGTCTCTGGTTTATTTGGTTGTGTGCATCTGAAGTCGTCCAAGCTAATTGCTCAAAAGAGTGGCAACTTAAGATGAGCTGCAGGAATTGAACCAGTGAGATGCATGTTAATCTCACCTCAAGTTTCACAGCTATCTATCAGTTTATGTCAGTGGTAGAGGATTACACATAACAGAAATTTCTAACACCACCATCAGACCGGGAAGAAGGTGTTTTGATCAATGCCTTAGATAATATAAAACACTCCCTTTGTTAACTTATCTGCTGCAGGCATCAGTTGGAAGACTAACAAGACAGGGTTAATCTTATGGCAGAGTTGACATTCCCATAATATATAAAGCAAAGTTGTGGCTATAACACATCAATTCATTTTTTTTTTCTAGCTTAATAGGTAGGTGACATGTCTGACAGCACCCATTGGCAGAGGACTTTCAACCTCCAGTCTCCCAAAGGCTCTTCAGAGATGAGTACTGTCATCCTTTTCTGTACATGTGGTGTTGGAAAGGAGCCACGAATAAAATCCTCAGAAGGATTTGAGTCAGCTGAGGAAGGGAACAGGGACATTAATCTGCTCTACTAAGTGAAAGAATGCATTCAGACATTTTTCTGCATAAAGATCCTGATGTTGATTTAAACCTATATGGTTAATGTTCCATGTGTACTTTCTTTGCTGGCAAAATACAGACAATTTCACCATACAGAGAAAAAGTCTTTTTTCAAGGTGAAACAAGAAAAGTTTTATTTTATTTATTTATTTATTGCTTCTTAATGAATGTGAACATTTTGGTTTTTTGTTTTTAATAAAATGCATTTCTTTTGTGAATTTTAATTTTTCTCTTGAGAAAATCATTAGTTGGATAGACAGTGTCTTCAAAGGTCTGCCTAAGAAGTCAATCAGACAGCTGCAGCTAATCCAGAACGTGAGGATGCTATTGCTCGCATCCTCACTAAAACTAAGAAAGTAGAACACATCACCCCAGTTCTGAAGTCCTTACACTGGCTCTCAGAGAATAGATTTTAAGCTACTTTTGTTAGTTTATAAATCACTAAATGGCTTAGCAGCAAAATACAATAAAGACCTGTTGTCCTTGTATCAACTTTCTAGACCACTCAGGTCTTCTGGTTCATGTCTATTCTGCATCCCTAGAATCAGAACCAAACATGGAGAAGCAGCATTCAGTTTCAAGAAAACTTCAAAAATGCTGAAACACTGAGTTCCTTTAAATCAAGGTTAAACACCCATTTGTTCCGAGTTGCCTTCGATTAATAACTTAAACATCATAAAGTGTAGACTGTTTTTCAACCTGTCATTGTTTTCCCTCACTTTGCCACTGCAATGTAATGTTTTTACTTGTTTGTTGTTTTATTGTCCTTGAGGTGAAGACTCCAGCAACACTTGAAGTGCTAAAAAACAACTTTTTGTAGATCAGTACATTTCAGCTTGTGGTGTTTGTCATGAACAGGCCACAAGTCTGCAAATAAAGATGCTTGTTAGCACTTAAAGTTGCTTCAGTCTCCACCTCAGCAGATTTTTTTTACCCTCTCCATACACCTTGGAAGACGGTGAAGCTGTGCCAAAAACGTTTTGGATTTCTGTCTTTTATTTTCCTTCTAATCATGTGAAGCACTTCGAATTGCCATTTTGCTGAAAATGTGCTATACAAATAAAACTGCCTTGTGTTGTCTAAAAATGTTGAATGAAAATCTAGTGTCCTGGCAACTTAATTAGAAAACAATGAACAGAATGTTGACGACCACAACCTGTTTCACTTTTTTTTTTTTTTTTTGCCACAAAACAGGGAGTATTGCTGCAACTCAGTGTCTTGTTATCAAGATTTTCAATCTCTTTAAGAACTTTTTTTCACTCATTTTACTATTTTCATTAGTATATATATATATCCCAAAAACAACCTTTTCTATAAAAGTGTATCATATGAGATTTAATTAGACTTTACCAAGGAAGCTCATGAGGGAAGTGTTAGTGACAGTGTTAATAAAAAAGAAAACCACACCCAGTAGAATCAAGAGGATACAAAGAAAATGAGTTATGCTGAGGATTTATTTTTTTTAATTCACCTGTAAATTCTTGCTATCCTGGGCAATAATATCTGCAGGATGTACTATAAATGTAAAAAATGTACCCAGCAGAGTCCTTTACCATTTTCCCCAAAGTGTGAGCTAGAAAATCAAGCTCCCAAATCACATCCCTGTAGCTCTGACAGGAACAGCAAGGCAGCTCTGTGAGTGCCACTCCATCACAGGGGACTGGTGGTGTAACACTCCTCATGTCAGCATGCCAATCTCTTCTCACAGCTAAAAATAAGATGTTAAAGGGGAAAAAAATATGGTTTAAAAATGTCTCTTAACTTTCTTAGTTGGCAAAGTTGTTCCAGCATAAAGACTAAGAGTTTCCATATTTCCTCATCAACTTTACTGCAACTCTTCTCAATCACTTAAACTCCAGGGAGGCAACGACTGGAATCTGAAATAAAAGATGTTACATGCAGAATTATTACATCCGTAGCACGTCATTCAGCATTGAAGGTGGTGTGCAGGAGATGCAGCCTTTCAAGATTTTCTCCTTAAAGGGAGTTTCAGATCAAAGAGTTTGAAATAATTTGGAGTGGCTGCAAAGTCATGAATTTATAAACCAAAACCTGAAAAAATGCAGACGTCTCTTCAAAACATGATTTTTGTTTTCTCCTCCCAGTAGCAGCATATAAACCAATCAAGGGCATTCTGGATGCAAAAAAAAGCTTATTTTTAAACATATTTTAGGGCAAATCGATAAAGAGACTCAAAATTGCAATCCCAATCCCTACACCTACACTCTAAAAAATGTCAGAAAAAAATTAAAACCACCTCTTCTCTGTGTCCATCCTTCTTCTGGGATGTCCTCGGTTTTTCATCATAGTAATTTAACTTAAAGCTGTCATATTAAAACAGACTAAATTTGGTTTTGTCCATTTGTTTCACATACTCATCTGAGTTTCTGCATCATGAGGCGAAGAAACGATGCCTTTAATTTGCACTCTGGAGGAAAAATAGCCAACATTTAGAGAGGAGCGTCTGTTCAGCGCTAACATGCAGACTTAACAGCATCCTCCCAGAGAGTCTTTGATCCACTTTAATGCTCCCTGGACATGACTCAGCACTTATCATGGAGCAACCACACAGTTTTTGTCATACACATGACTGTACTACAAACATGAGGGCATATTTCAAGTGCTGAACCTCAAATTTACCACAATTTATCTTCACTTGCAGACAAGCTACTGACCAGAGTATTCCACAATAAGAACCTCATAAAACTGACTGTCCATTTGTAGAAAGGGGAATATTTTTGTGTCTTGTAAGTCAATTAGGGTATGTAATTTGGTATGTACATATGGAGGGATTGAAGCGTAAATGAGTGTTACTAAATTGTTTTTTCAAGAAACAACAATTTGTAGAATTTATCTGCTTATATCAGCTAAAATATAAATATACAATATAGGGACTGTAGGGAAATTAAGAGTTGTTGTAACTCATATTAAGTCAAGGTTCTTCAAAGAGTTGTTGTAGATGGTGATGGCTGTGGGCAGGAAGGATTTCTTGTAGTTCTCTATTACAGTGAATTTGAAGAAGCCTCTGACTGATGACACTGTTTTTCTGTGACAGTCTCATGAATAGGATGCTCAGGGTTGTCCATAATTTTCTTAATTTTATGAAGAATCCTATTTTGCAACATCGTCTCCAGAGATTCCACAGTCGTCCCCAGAACAGAACCAGCCTTCTTTATCCGGTTTTTGAGCCTTTTAACGTCCCTGGTTCTGATACTGTTGCCCCAACACATGATGACAGGAGATGATAGTCAACGACAGACTTATAGAAGATAAGCTATAGATGATATACAAGTATCTTGCTGCAAACTCTGATGGATCTAAGCTTTCTTAAGAAACACAGCCTGCTCTGTCCCTTCTTGTAGACAGCTTCACTGTTGAGTCTCAGGTCAAGTCTGTTGTCCAGATGAATAGGCAAGGTATTTATATTCCTCAACCAACTCCACTTCTTCTCCCATGATGGAACTAGTATTTGATCTGACCCTGTTTCTCCTGAAATCTTCAGTCATCTCCTTTGTTTTGTTCACATTTAAGACAAGATGATTGTTTCCACACCATGCCACAAAGCAGTCCACCAGCTATCTGTATTCAGCTTCTTGTCCATCTTCAATACACCCGACAACTGCAGAGTCTTCTGAGTATTTCTGTACATGACAGGAGTCTGACTAGTGCTGGAAGTCTGAAGTGTACAGAGTGAAAAGGAATGGTGAGAGTACAGTCCCCTGTGGTGCTCCTGTGATGCTAACCACCTGGCTAGACACACAGTCCTTCAGTCTCACAAACTGTGGACTGTTTGTCAGGTAGTCATGGATCCAGCCAATTGTTGAAGCCTCCAACTGAGTCTTCTAGAGTTTCAGACGAAGCAGATCAGGCTGAATTGTGTTAAATGCACAGGAGAAATCAAAGAACATGATCCTCACAGTGCTTCCTGCTTTGTCCAGATGACAGTGGGTTTGTTGAAGCAGGTGTATAATGGCATCTTCAACTCCTACTCGATTTTGATAAACAAACTGCAGGGGGTCCTAATATCTGCTTGTTTGCTTACTCAACAGTTCTACAGTTGTTGATGACTGGTGGGTGAGTTTTCTTCAGGTTTTATGGCAGTTGGCAACCAACTTATAGGCGCTTCAACGCCACCTACTGGTCCAGAGTATAGATCAGACTGTGAACCCACAATCTGAAAACTGTTTGTATACATACACACAAGAAAAAAAAAAAGTATTAACTACACCTTGCAATAGAGCCCTGTCTCCTTTAAAAAGGGCACTAATACCCCTCAAATTAAAAGTTGGATTTTTCAAACAAAAAAAATGGTATGAGTTGATATTAATACAGTTAAAGATGCATTTATATCTTGCTTATTTCTTCACTACTGAGGTCAGTAATTGTAGAAAGTGTTAGAAATAATGTATTTATTAGTTTTAAGTGCATATTTTTGTTCAAATGACCAAAATCAAGCAAAAAGTCTCCATCAAGCTGAGACTAATTATTACCAAAACTAATTAATCTGAGTTCATTCTCCGCCCTGGCCTGTATCCTAAAATGCAAGCAGACTCACACATGAACCAAAAAAAGACTTTTTTTTCTTCTTGACCAAGTCCATTTCTGACACACACCAGGTCATGTCTTTCTGAATACTAGAAGTGCACTAAGCATTTTGTCAGCATGTGTCACAAATACATAGATTCAACATGACAGAGGCCTCTAACCCAGAGGTGAGAGGTTCTCTCTCTGCCACTCAACCTTCCAAACTCTCTGTTTCCATGATGTATGAGGTCAGAAGGGCATGGTGTGTGCTTACCACAATTGTAAATTTAATTAGATGTTCACCACTTGAAATGTATGACAGGACAGAACCAAACACAATGAGGCTGAATCCCCATGGTTTGCTGAACCTTCTGCAAATACAGCATCTTATTTATTTTCCTCACTCAGAAGGATAACAATGTGTAAATAGTGAGTGAAGAGTTTTCTAAATTCCCTTAGCATCAAAGTAAGTCTTGATTACCTCTTGTGTGATGACCCTTTACAGCAGACTTCAGAGCAACCCCTCCTTCCTATTTCATGGACTCTTGACATCAGAAATGTGAGGATTAACATTGTCTCCCTTGGCAATGTGGAACTGGAATGAAAAGTAAACAAAAACATTCCCTGTTCAGTTTTCTGCGACAGAAAACAAAGTGTTGCATATTTTCAATGGGACATTCCTTTAAGCCTCACCAGTTCAGCTGATTTATTTGCCGCAGTGCTGAACATGGATTAGTTTGTGTGTTTTTAATGTGATGAGAATCCCATTTAAGGCCACTGGTATAGGTCTGTAGGTCTTGTGTAATCCCAATGGTTGAGAACCATGGATTTAAAGCTTAAATACAGTTGTATAATTTTTCTTGGCCACTGAAGCAATGTTACAGAAGGAAAACTTAAATGAAAACAACTTAGAAATACTGCAAAAACTGAAGAATTTAAATAGTTTTACATTTTTTGGTTCCCTTGCTCCGTGCTTTTGGCACATTCAGTAAAAAGTAAAATCATGTATGGCTTGTTAATCTGCAACATTTTAGCTTTACTTTAAGTGCACCATTCAAAGTCAAACAAAATCAACATGTTTTGTGGAAAATCCTTTCCAGTCATCACATAAACCCACAGACATCAGCTCGTATTTTTCTGTTTTATCTCTCTCCAAAGACTCAACTGCAGAGCCAAGGGAGTTTAGCAGTTTGATGCGGTTGTCAGGTTACTTTTCACACAAAAAAAAATATCTGAATTCACCCAAAATTCATAGACAACAAGTCCCGCTTAAGATCTAAAGTTGAAACATGTTGTTTGCATCCACATATATTTAAAAAGGAAAATTGCGTATTTTCTTTTTTTCCAGCAATGTGAATTCAGCACATCCCAAATAATAAAAAAAGCTGGCACTGTGCAGGCAGTTATGCAGCAGGTAGATCAGAGTTGGGGGAATACAAATATCAGCAATTTTTCCAGAAGCCTTGCAATTGTGTTTCTGGAGCACAGAATGTGAGAGCATGATTTGTATGTCGAGTGAGTTATGAAGAAGCAGCTACAGTGCAGATGAAAACTTTCCATAAACTCATAATGGGCTTGAATATCATTTATGTTGAGTGTGAATTTTGAGTTTAGATGTATCAATTTTGGAGCAGCATATTCTTTCATGGTCAACCTTTTGCTTCGTGGTTCTTTTTTTTTTCTTAAAAGTTATGGTCATTTTTCATCTTTCATCTAAGCAGGACAGTTAGGGTTAGATTGTTTAAACTTGGACACAGTGTGGTATTCAAACTGGATGGATGGATAAATAGATGGATCTGCCCAAACCCGCAGCTGTTCTCTAAAGCCAATAAAGGGTAACAGAGTAATTAATAGTTCCAACAGTAAAAGTTCCAGCTTTGGCTTAATTCTGTGATAAAACCAGTTTTCATGTTAGGCATCATTTATTGCAACGAAAGAAATCCAATTTAAATTCCCCGTGGCTGCCATTAAAAACTGCCTGGTACTTAAGAGAGTCAGGCAGGGGAGCTGCATGTGACATGTACCTAATGATCAGAGGTGACCACTGAATTGTACATTTTGAAACAAAGAAAAAAAAAAACTAAATGCAGAATGATTACTGAGAATCAATTTACAACACATTAACTAGTATATATGTCATATGAGTAATGCCCAGCATTTTCTACAGGCTTCAGTACTGTTTAAATTCGGTGCTTAAAAAGTTATTTAATAACCCAAAATGTTCATGTTGGGGTATATAATCATCATCATCTCCAAATGTTTGTGTTTGTCTAAAAAGTACTTGTATACATGTATCCAAATTTGCTGTGGTGATGGTTCTTGAATGAATGGTGCCCTGGGCGAGCTGCTTCTTCTGGGCACACATCTACCACATTGCTTCATAATTTTGAATTAAAAATGATCAAATGCAGTCCTGGTAATAAAAATAAATAAATAAATAAAAAAAAAGCAAAAAAAATAAAACCAAAGCACTTTAGTCTCTACTCACCAGCTGTGGGGTATGGCTACAGAGTGAAAGCTCTAAATACAAGTTTGTATATAAATAACTAAATAAATAAATTCAAATAACAGATGAATGGGGCTGCACAGGGCTTCAGTTGTTCGCATTGTTGCCCTGAAGCAAGAGGTCCTATGTTTGAATCTTGTCAGGGATCTTTCTGCTTGGAGTTTTCACGCTCTCAACATTATTATATGGGCTTCCATCCACAATCCAAAAAACATGACTATGTGATTACCTGGTTACTGGTGACCTGTTCAGGGTGTATCCTGCCTTTCACCTAATAATATTAAAATAATAAAGATAATGAAAACAGTTTCTGTGAAACACCTATTGGGGGAGCTGTAACTGGCAAGATGGGGAGGGTTGAGAGTTGGAGTAAACACACATCAGGAAAGGCTCATGTCAATTAATGGACATTAATTCAGTCATTAATCAACACACTTTGGACTTGTGTGTTGAAACAGGACGTATTACGGAACTTCAGTCGAGAATTGTTTTCTCCGAAGCTTCAATGCTTCTGAATAGAATAGATTTGAAAAGGACCACTGGTTACCATGTCTTTCAGCACCAGTCACCAACCTGACACTGCAATTGTGGGGTGTTTATTCGGCCTGGGGTGCTCTTCCTCAAAGGTCATTTTGCACAGGGGACATCACCCAACATAGCCACAAATTTGTGTTAGCACTGACACCCGATAAATTACTGTCAGGTACTGGCAGCACTGGCCACATGACTCAAGGCTTGATATTGAGAAGAAATCAATCGATAAACTCCGCTTCTGCCTGTGCACGAAAATGGGCCATAACATTGCTGTTACACCAATTTATGATTGCATAAGACACAGCTTTATTAAGGTGATGTGCTAACATAAATATGCAAAACATAGACGTTAAGCATATTTCTCACATTATACACACCTCTTTGATGAATCTGCAAAACAACAGAGCCTTCTGGGTCATGAAAGTTGTCATAAGAATTCAATTCAGTTGTGCCAATTTACAACAAATGTCATCTGCCATCTGTCCACTGCCATCCTGCATGTTTGTGCAAGGATAACTTATTCAAGTTTGGACATCCCACTGTATTTTCTTTAAACAACAAAAGCTGGACATGGAAATAATCATATAGAACAGTTGTGGGAGCAACTGACGGATAACTTACCTCCACCACCACAGAGTCCTTGAGATGCTCCAGTTGGAAAGATGCCCTGGGTAGGGAGCCATATCACTCGTCAAAATACACTGCTGTATCTGCTTTGCAACAAAGAATTATACTTTCATAGAAGTACTTTTTTGTTATTTCTTCCCACATTTTTAAAGGGAATAAAAACATTTAAGTGAAATTATTCTGACCAAGTCAAATATTTCAAAAATCTTTGCACAGGCTCTGTTTCAGTGGCAGTTTTGTTTTGTTTTGTTTTGTTGTTTGAGATGGTTTGATGTGATCTGTGAGTCTCTAGTGAAAAAATAATTTGAAATATTTGCTTTATACAGTATATAGGCATGTGTTTGGTAGATTTGGGATGACATCAAAATAAATAGTTTCCCCTGTGACTATCAATAAGGTGGCTTTTATTTGTAGTTCATGCATGCATCAATTACATATACAATTTGCTGTAACAATAAAACATCTGACATGTTTCAGGCAAAGCATGGACATAGCTAGAATAATTTATTCCCCTCTGACATCGTTAGAGGTCCTGTGATGCAACAAATATGTTAAAATTCCCCCACCTCCACCTGCATTCTGTTACCTTTTTCAGAAGAAGCTGATATGTTGTTAGGTGAAAGAAAAATCTTGTCCCTACAGGCTCAGAAAGCCATCTTTATGGATTAGAAAGGCTGACAGGTATGTCAATATTTGTAAGGCCAATTTTAGCACCATACAGAGGGTCCCATTTAGCCTGTCAGGAGTGAAATCCGCCCCAAAAGGATACTCAGTTCTGTGACAACAACCCCCCACCACCACCCGAAAGATGCATTTGCTGACTTGTAATATAAAATTCAAAGCATTCCTATGACGGACAGTAAGGTTCCCTTTGCAGGGATCTTTTAGGACTTTTGGATGTCTTTTACTTGCATGGTGTGATGCAATTTTACCTTGAAATCAGACATCATTTCAAGCCTCAAACTGCAGACCTTTTTACTTCACTTTTAAGCGAGTAATGTGAAAATATCTTGATTTCTGTAATTTAAAATCGAGATTCATTGCAAACCAAACAATCTTTAGGAACAGAAACCAGACAGGCAACTATTATGTCCCCCGTTTCCTCGATGTGAAAGTTGAAGAAACGGCTTCATTTTATAGGATGTCTGTGTCCATGTAGGCAGGTCGGTATTAAACATAATATATAAGGAATTGATTCTGCCACCTTTAATTTGAAAATAAAAAACAAAATATTCATAAGGCTGTTAGAATATACTTTTGAGACCGTTTCCGATTATATTATCATTAGCTCTACACACGCAGTGTTGTAAGAGGAAAAAAAGAATGTTTTGCTAATTATTTCTCAAGGTGCCCAGCCATGCAGACAGTATTCATTTTATCTCCTAGGTAATAAAACATTCACTCCCTCACATACTCGTGTCTCACCTCAGAATAATGGGACTAAAAGAAATTCTGTTTGTGCTGCTCGTGGAGGTGATAATGGCATCCAAGCCCAGCAGCACTGTACCTATCGAAACAGCATAGTTTGGCTAACCTGTAGGTTTTAGAATATTTGCTTTTAAAATATTTTTCTCCAAAAATACAAAGACAACAGCCCCATTGATTATATGCTTTTTGTTTGCTGATTGTTCAAAATCCATGAAAAACGTTTTACAACTGTCAAGATTTGCTGGCTCAAGGCATTAAAAGATGTGGTTTAATAGGTTTGTGTTTCCAGTACAAACACACTAGAAGTGCAATCTGAGTTATGATTTTTAGCAATGCGGAGTTCACTCAAGTTTTTTTTAGAAATTACTTTCAGATAAATATTTTTAATTAAGTTTTAATTAAGTGATTTAATTAATTTGAGCTCCCTGTTGTGAGCCAGATATTTGACTTGTTCTGCTGCTTTTATACAAAGAAAGAAGCAAGTCTGACTCCCACTCTTTTATTTTCATACAGCACACTGCAATTGTTTAAACACCTAATTTATAATGACAGAGTTTTATTAGTTGTTTTGTTTTCCAAGTTAAATCTTCCAATGTCATTGGGGCTGGTGCCTATCTCCTAGTAATGGGAAGTTCGGCTCATTTCAGAGAGTTGGCTCTTTTCGGCACAGCTCCCAAAGAAGAACTGGCTCTTTCGGCTGCCAAACGGCTCTTAATCTATTATCATCTGTTAGGTATGTTAATAAATCCTTTTGCATTTAGTGTTTTTATAAGACGCCTTATACTTACTTAATTTTATGTATTTGTTCTGTTATGAAAGCAGGCATTTTTACTTTTGAGTAGTATTTTACTTAGACTTTCAGTTTTTATTTAAACACAAAAACAAATGAATACATTGCAAACAAATCTACAGAACAGAACCATAACAGAAACAGAACCAAACTAAGTGACCAAACTATGTCCTCAGTGCAGATTGACATTCAAAAACATCTAATGCCCCAGCCTGGATGGGCTAATACGGTTTCTCCTCTTTGTTAGCGTTTCTGAGAAGACTCCATGTCGCCAGTCAAAACACAGTTCTGCCATCATATTGTGCTAAAGTGTGCTTGTTGAACCTGCTGCTTGTATCAACTGGCCTGATCAGGTGTGATTCCTTGGTCCGCTCTAAGACTTCAGTTTCATATGTTGCAGCTGGTTAGATCTTATCCCAGTGGGCTCACAGTCACCTGATGAGGTGCACTGATGCCTCCACCAATGGAACTTCTGCGGCTTAACACAGACATTATTTGGTAGTTATATTCTCTAACTATGATTGTATGCCTTCAAAGTACACATTATAAATTTGAGTTGACTTAAGTTGCTAAAATCAACTATAATGAGGGAGAGGGTTAAGGTGACACTATTACTGATATTTATTTATTTATTTATTTATTTATTTATTTATTCATTCATTCATTTCAGACAGAACTGGTCCATATCAAAAGAAAGAAATAAAGAAAATAATGCAATCTCCAAAACAGACACAACCATCTCAGAGCATACAAGTAGTGGTTCCCATGTTTATAAAAGCTTGAGATATACCTTGTATCACTATGTATTAATAAACTGCCGGTAAAAAAATAAAAAATAAAAAAAAAAATAAAAAATCAAAATCAAAAATTTTGCTTTAAATTATTCAACCTGTGCTGGAAATTCTGATTAAATGCAGGGTGTTATTTTCTGCATATAAAGTCATATTCAATAAATCAGAATATGCATTCTACTGAGGCTCAGTTCTCAGATTAAAAGCACCTTTTGCGAAGTCCACATTTCAATATTATTATTTTTTTACTGGTCTGGTGTAATACTCTAATCTTAAAAGGGACCTATTATGCAAAACTCACATTTTGCACATTTTTATACTTTGATTTGGGTCTCAGCTGCTTTTAAAAACAGCCCAAGCGCTTAAAAAAACCCACCCAGCCATTTTTTGGCAATAAGTTGTTTAGGGTTTTTTTGGTGTCTGGAAATCAAGCCATTTCAAAAACCTCCAAATTGTTAAGTCACAATCAATGCAATACATATTGGCAGAAATTCCATTTGTTTGCAATTTTTTAGAAAGTATAAATGATAATACAAAAACTTTTTTTCCACTCATGTTTAGCAGTTGGGTAAAGAAATGCATCACAGCAATTGTGTTAGCTCTTTTTCAGTCATAACTATAGAACCTACTGCTGATCAAAGGTTTGTAACCTAGTTCCTAACTGTGTATTGCTCTCTCTAACATCAATGATGGCTTAAAGTCTTTTATGGTAGTTGTGGAAGAGGTACTCAGATTATAAAACGACCCATTCTTCCTGGCAGAAAGCCTTCAGGCACGAACTGGATGTTTGAGGTCCCTCCCCCCCAAAAGTAGTTAAATGACCAGCTCAGGATACTGAGATGTGCATTTCCCCTTCTCTATTTTTTGATAACATGCTACAGTCTTTGTGCACTCAATGTTGACCAAGTTTCTAGTTCCTTTCTTGCACATTCTCAAAACATCAAAAATCCACCTCTGTGTTTTTCAGTAGGAATAGTGTACTTCTCAACACAGGCTCTGCTAAATCCTCTCTAAAGTAGGTATTGAAAGTTGTTCAGTTTTGATCTCTGCTCTCCAAAATAACTTTGTTCCAAATATTTTTAGGCTCATCTCTATGCTTTTTAGCATAGTAGTGGCTCTCTTCTGGCATTTCAACCATGAAACCCTTTTTTCTTCAAGGGCCTTCTTATTGTGAGTCTTGAACTGAGCCACACCACTTTTTTCAGAGATTTTTGTACGTCAGATGAAGTTATTCTAATTTTTGTTGATCTACTTGACTTTGGTTTGGTTTCAAAAGAATCTCTCACTTTCAACTGCTTAAGTTATATGGATAAAGTTAGTGCATTACTGATTAGCATTCTCAATTTTTTAAAATATCTTTTTGTATCCTATTCCTGTTTTTAACATTTAACCACTTTCTCTTGCACACCCTTTAATAATTTTTTTGCTTTCCTCCAAAGCTTTGAAATCCAGGCTAATCAGTACAGCACTGGATGAAACATGCAGGCATGTTTCATCTTTAGTAGCCATTTACAGGATTATGACTTATGTGCAATTGAAATCCAAAACTGAGTGTCTCAGAAAATTGGAATAAGATCAATCAAAAATGGTTAATTCAATCAAATGTCAGATTTCTGAAAAGTATTTCCATTTCTATGTGCTCAGTACTTGGATGGGCCTCCTGGGGTTCAGGTCAGGTTTACTGGCTAATCAAGCACAGTAACACAATAATCAATGAATGGTACCTTTGGCAGTGTGGGCCAGTGCCAAGTTCAGCTGGAAAATTAAGTCAGCATCTCCATTATTTCCTGGTAGGTGGCTATGTTGACTGTGGATTTCAGAAAACATAGTAAGCAAACACCAACAGATTACATGGCACCCCAAATCAACACTGACTATGGAAACTTCATACGAGACTTCAAGAAAAGCAGATTTTATCTCTCTCTACTCTTCCAAATTTTCAAATGAAATGTAAACTTCACATTCATCTAAAAAAGGGACTTTGGATCATTGAGCAGCCATCTAATTCCTTTTCTCCTTAGCCCAGGTAAAACGCTTCTGATGTTGTCTCTGGTTCAGAATTGGATTTGTTTGTGCATAGTGGCTCTTGACCACTCCTTGTGAAGTTTCTTGAATGGATTTTACTTGACAATCCTTTCAAAGCTATAGTTATGCCTGTTGATGGTGAACCTTTTCCTACCACATTTTGTTTTTCCACTCAACTTTCTTTGAATGTCCTTGGATACAGCACTCTGGGAACAACTAGCTTTTTAACAATGATCTTTTATGGCTTACCCTCCTTGTGAGGGTTTGTCAATGACTGTCTTCTGGACATCTGTCCAGTTAGCAGTCTCCCCTGTTATGATCTATCCCAGTGTTTTTCAACCCTGGTCCTCAAGGTGCATGTTTCAGATGTTCACCTGCTTCAGCAAACCTATTTCGTTTGATAGGTGATTAACAGGCTTTTGCTAAACTGTAGTTATCTTAATCAGATCTGTTAAAGGGGCAGTATTACATATTTTTCAGGTACATAGAATCATTTTATAGCACAATCAAGTAACTATGTTACCTTCGGTTGTTACAAAAATTATGTATATATCGAATATGACTTAAAAGAAATTTGACTTTGTAATTTAACGCCTTAAAATTGTGCCTCTCTGTCTTTAAAAAAGTCCTGCTCTTTCCAACACTCTGCCTTCAGGAAGTCATCACAACAGCACTCCTCTGTTAACCCTTTAACAATGTTTTTACCAGCATTGTACTGAGAATTAGCTGGTATGAGCTCAGCAGATGCACAGTTCCACCAGGTGTCTGCTAATTGCTGCTGGCTCGTCTGAAGGAGCTGAGTGGGGAAGTTGCAGGGTTGTGGCAAATTCCAGTCCTTGAGGGCTCTAATTAGATTATAGTTATGTAGAATTAGTCATGAATAATTAGGTTATTAGCAGGAATCTAGAGAACTTGACAGCATACTGGGAAGGTAATTCAGCCATTTGATTCAGGTGTGCTGGACAATGGACACATCTGAAAGTTGCAGAACATCAGCTGCCAGAAAGTCGCAGAACATCAGCTGCCAGAAAGTCAAGTTTGACACCCCTGATTTAGAGGCTCAAGAAACCTTTGCAGGTGTTTTGAGTTAACTGGATGATGAGGGTGTGACACCATGAGTTTTCAATATTTAACTTTTCACAATATTAAAATTTTCTGAGACACTGAATTTTGGGTTTTCATCATCTGTAATCAATAAACCTCAAAATTACAAGTAATAAAGGCTTGAAATATTTCTTTTTAGGTGTAATGAAACTGCATAATATATGAGTTTCACTTTCTGAAGTTAGTGACAAATAATGTTAAACTTTTTCACGATATTCAAATTTCAATGTGTATGTTATATGTGTTTTCACAAATAATATATCAGCTTCTTATGGTTCAAAAACTGTTATAATTAATCTCTGTCCAGAGCAGAACAATCCAGTTTAAATCTGACCAATCAATGACAGTTTGGCAAGGAATGGTAAAATATAGACAGCTGTTTTCATTTTTACTTAGAAAACAGTAAAACGGTTCTTTACTAAAGTGCCAACACAGATGTTTCAAGTCAGCACTTTATTTTCAGACCGTACACAGTGAAGATGCCAGCTCTACAAATAGGCAATATAAAACTTGTGCAGAGTGCAAAAAAAATATTATCAAGACCGCATGGCCAGTTGTATTTTTCTTCTTATTAATATTATTATTATTCATCCTTTTTTCACTTGCTAGATATCTTAAGTGAAAAGCAGAAATCATTGCTCCAAAACAAATACTTATGAGTCTGAGTGCTGAAATAAACTTGTCCTCTGTATCTAGTCAAGAAAGAATATTTCTGATTGGACAAATGTGTGTTGTGGTTTTGCCTCTGCTGACCAAAAAGCTTTAATTGCTCATTAAAGCGACATAATTCAAAAAGCCTTTTGACTGAGTCCAAAGCTTTGAATCCACTCACTAAGCTGCAGCTGGAAACAGGACATGAGGATGGATGATGATTCCGTTTGATATCAGGGAAGAAAGAAGTGCAATTAGAGTAAAAAAGTAGATGAGGGTCACTGAAGAAGCAAAAGTCCGATTCATTAGGAAAATCTTAAGTATTACACAGCAGGTGTGCTTTTCAACTAAATGATCATTAAAAAAAATCTGAAATTATCTTGTCTTGTTCAGAGTCGCCCTTACATTCAATTAGATGAAGGACTAATGTTATAAGCTTCGAAAGCAAATTTTTAAAATTTAATCACCCAGAACGTTTTTTTTCTCCTCCATACTCCAATCTCCACGTTTGAGTGAAATATTTTCCCTTAAAAGGTCATCCAGGAACACTTTTAGCAGAAGATCGAGAGCTAACCGCTATTCTGAAATGACTTGCAAAGCATGATCAGTCAGAAGCAAGCTCTGAGAATGAACCAAAGTCCCCAAGCAAAGAAGCAAGGACTCATTTTTAATTCAGATCTCAGATTTGTAGCTACCACTGGATCTTATCTCTTGAAAAATGTTTTTTTAGCAAAAGACCATTTATCTCTCGAGCCAACCAATTCTTTCAGTACCTGCTAACTCAGTTATTGCAATGGTCTTTTATATGTTGCTCATGAAGAACACCTAGACTACACTTCATAACTTTGCTGCATCAATATTAACAAGAATAGGACAGAGAAACAGCATCACACCAATTTCACTCTTTTATCTTATTTATTTTTATTAAGTTTTTGTTATTTCTCCTATTAATTCCTTTTTTTACTTATTTTTACAATTTTTGTTGGTGTTCGAAATGTTTACAAAACAGTTAGATTATAATTTTTTAATTTGGTTTTGTTTATTGAGCAGCAGTCAGTTTGCGCCTTCACTATGTGATGCTTTTGGAGTTTTGTTTTGTTTTTGGAAAAAGGGGTTGTCTACCACAGGAGGTTGTCTGCCACAGGAGGTTATCCGCCAACCATCCATTTGACAACCAATGACATAAAATTATTTTCTAAGATCTATTAATAGTCTGCTGAAAAGAAATGTAGTTATGTGACTCCAATGAGTCACATAACAACCAATATCAATATCAACAATAATATCAACCAACAGGTGGTCACTCAGATGTTGTGCAACAATAGGTCTGGTTTGGATATAAATAACTATAACTATTTGCTGAGGGACATTATTAACAAAATTAGTCATTTAGATCAAAATTACCAAGTCGGAGCACCACCTGATTAACATGAAATAATAGCCCAATAACTCAGTCTCAGTTATTGCTTATAAATACCTACCTGTTAAGTCCAGCACTGGTGTTTTCGAACAGCAAGACACTATGTATGGAATAAACACAAACAACTTCTCTCTAATTAGATTATAGTTATGTAGCATTAGTCATTATGTAACATTTGTCCTTCATCTAATTGAATGATTGGAGAGAGGTTCTAATCTAACAACAGTTTATTAACAAAAAGAATTCAACGTTCTAGTTAAGATACTATTAATCAGCAAACTCACTAAGTTAGTAACACTCATTAAACTACCAAGTAAAAGATGAAAGAATATTGAAAACTAATAAACTACTTAAAAGTAAAATAGTGAAAATATGCCTGGAAAAAATACAAATAAGAATAGAAACAATAAAAGAATGCAATGATGTTGCATTCTGGTTAAAAAACCAGGTTCATTTTAGAGGAATTTGGAAATGAGGTCAAATTTGTTTTCCACGAATTTAGATTAGGTTGCACCATTAATATGTTTTTCATGTTAATGTCTCACAAGGTGGCATTATTAACATGTAAATGGTAAACAGCCTATACTTGTATAGTGCTTTATCAAGTCCAGAGGACCCCAAAGCACTTCACACTCCAATCAGTCATTCACACATTCACACACTGATCGTGGTAAACTGCAACATGTAAGAATAAAACATCAAATAACTCATAGAATGATATAGTAATTTCACAGTCCAGTATGAATATCCACACTCAAAGACTGTTAATTGTTTTTGAGCACTAGTGTTTGGATAATGCTGGCGGCATGAATAGAGAAAAGCTATGTTTTGGCTTCCGGCTTCATCAGATGAATCCTGGGACAGCTACGGAAGTGGGCAAGCAGACTGGTTTTGTTTGTCATGTCATGTGATCATGCTGTGACGCTCCTTTTCCTCCTGGAAGCTGAAAGTGGGTTAATGCGGTGCATTCTGGGATAAACTGTTTTTAAACTCTTGTAATTCCTTGACTGAACTGGTCCAAATCCATCTTAGAACTTCAATCAGTTGAAATAAGGTCTATAATGTAATCTGAAAATTACATGGAATTAATTTCAGTTATTAATAAAATTTGAACATCTTTAAGATTATTCATCCCCATAACTTACTGAAAATACTTAACTGCCCAAATAAATACAGAAAAAATATTTGTGGTGGTTATTATGGTTAAAGACACAAAAAGGGAGTATAAGCTGGTCAAGGGCTAAGCAGACATTGAGCCATTTAATGTATATGCAATTTCCTACATAACAGTTGTGCTCCTGTTTATTTTACAATCAACAGATCCAAATGTTATTTAAAAACATCTTATCATTCATCGAGATTTTGTTTTACTTTTTCATACTGGTGGGTTTGGAGGTTTGTTTCTAATATTCCAATACCTTGTGCATACTTTGTGCTATACAAATACAATCCTAAATTTCATTTATCAATAAAAACAAAAACACAGTGGTCAATAATAGCAAGTAACATTAACTTTCAGTAACTTAGTAGACCCCAAGTGGAAATTTATGAAAAGGGCTTTCCAATAGTACTTCATCATCATTTCTAACAAATGCAATGCCTTTTCAATAAATACTGTATATGTGCTTTTAAGTTCTGTTTTTACATGTAATGGTTTGCAAAATGCTTTTTGACAGTTTTGTGTTTTTGCTTTAATTCTTGTACAACATTATTTATTCATAGGAAGAAAAAAAGTCTCTGAGAAACTTCAGAGATTAAAGCACTGCTGTTGGTGACACCAGGTCCTGAGCTTTGTGCTTTATCAGGATAACTCAGGGCATACAGCACAGGGTGGGACACCAGCGTGGCCTCTGTCTGTTAAAGGCAGCATAAACCCGGGTCTTAAGAGGTTGTTGTTGATTTCAGAACTAACACGCATGAAAGAGGAGATTTAGATTCTGACCAAAACATCTTTCCTCCTGGCTTTGAAGCCTGCTTTATAAGGTCTGGTATCACACTGTCCCACCAACTCTCTTCCTTTAGAGAAGCCTCCAGTGGACATGCCTGTGATTCAAATATGATATTCAGCATTTTTTTTTCTTTTTTATTTACCTAATTTTATTCAGTCTTTATTTAACCAGGAAAATAAACTTAATGAATCTCAAAATCGAGAATGTCCTGGACAAGACAGGCAGCAGTGCAGGGAAAGACAGGACAAGTTACAACAATCAACACACTTGAATTCATATACCACATACATTAACATTCATAATCAGTTTGGCAAAAACGTCTACATCTAGATGCATCCAAGTAACTGAAAAGTGCATTAAAAATGTTCAAGAAACCATATTCTTAATTTTCATGTCTTTGTGCAAACAGTTCCTGAAGTGAGAGGTACTATATTTAAATGCCTTTTTTAAAATGTGATGTAACTTTGCTATTGACAGCAAGAGGATGTCCTGGGACTGAAGACTGTGACCACCTGCTCTTTACAGATAAATATAGGTCTGGGAATACGACAGCAGGTGCTCCAAATTAGTCGTATACTCTGACTGGTCAATTTATTAGGTACTCTTGGTTGAACTCCTTTGTCTTACAAACTGCTTTCATTCTTTATGGTATATATTCAACAAGGTATCTTACAGGTATTTCTCAGTGGTCCTGGTTCATATTGACTAAATGCACTTCCTACAAATCTGTCAGCTGATGTGATTCCCCTTGTTCAACAACATCCCAAAGGTCTGTAGTGGATTGAGATCTGGTGACTATGGAGGCCACTGAAGTACAGGGAACTTGTTGTGATGTTCAAGAATCCAGTTTGAGAGTATCTGAGGTGTGTGAAAGGGTCGATTATCCTTCTGGATGTTGCCAGAAGATGAGTACACTGTGATTACAAAGGGATGGACATGGTCAGCAACAAGACTCAGATAGGCTGTGGTGTTTAGATGAAGGTCAGTTACTAACGGGCCAAAATGTTACAGCTCAAACAAAGACTCATTAGACCAGGCAGTTTTTCCAACATCCTTTGACACTGGAGGCACCTAGTTTGGTCTTCCGCTGCTGTAGCCCAGCTGCTTTAAGGTTCGAGATTTTGTGTATTTGCAGATACATACCTGGGATTCTAGGAGGGAGTATTTGAGTTACTATTGATTTTTGACATCAACAAAGTATTTCTCTACAAACAACTGCAGCTCACTGGATATTTTCGCGTCTTGTCTATATTACCGGAGAGATGATTGTGTATGAAACTACCCATAGATCAGAACTTTTTGAAACACTCAGAACAGCCTGTCTGGGGCCAACAACCATTCCATGTCCAAAATCACCCCTTTATTCCCCATTTTGATGGCTGGTTTAAACTTCAGTTGTTTTCACCTTGTCTAGATGCCTAAATGCTTTTAATTGCTGCTATTTAATTGGCTGGTTTACTATTTGTTCTAAGAATCACTTGAAAGGATGTGCCTAAGAAAGTGGCCAGTGAGCAGACACTAAAAACCACAAGAGCTCCCATTTGGAAGTGGATAAATCAGATCATCCACCTCAGCATACAAGAGAGAAAAGTCTGTTTTATTTAATGTTTGAGATAAATATCAAAGCTCCATGATAAACACTATCCAGAGTGTGTAGTTTTATTATTTTTTGTATACTGTGTTCTATTTACATCCTGGTTTGCTTGTAATCCTTCTTTATAAGTTTCTTTGTCATCTTTTGTTTTTGTATTTTGAGTCATTCTTGTGTTTGGTTCTGTTGAGTAATTATTTAGCCTTCTGGTTTCTGTATTCTAGTTTCAGATCAGCTATTTATTTGGTAAGTATAATTGACAGTTCTTGGTGTTGTCTTCCCGTCCTGTTCCATGTTCTTGGATTTGTTTCGGTTTTGGATTTTATCTCTGCTTTGGGCTCATTTTCAGTAAGTTTTCTAATTAAATGTTTTATTTTCTCATCTGTTTTGCTTCCCATCTGCCTGACTATTTGGGCCCTATTCATTCAATATAGATACATTTACTTATTGTTATTTATGAACAAGTTAATTCTCCAACCATCCAACAGTAAGATCTAAGAGGCCAATACTGACCAGTCTCTGTGATTCACCATGTCAAATTATTTTTAAGTCAAAAGCCATCACTTTGATATTCGGTGCAGCTACTAATAGAATAACCAGTTAATATATTGGTCAAATATGCAGAACTTTAAATTCTTACCAACAGCTACCAACTTCTGGAGCCTCCAAAACTGGTGTGAGATCACAGAGGTCCCTTTTTAGCTGAATCCTGACTTTTTTCAGTCAAAAAGATTGACTGTAAGTCACGGCTACTGCTGGCTTTTGGTGATATCTCCTACCACAGCAGCGTTATCTCCTCTGCTGCAGACATGCATGCATCGCCTGCAGCGTCACAGAAAACACACACTTGGCAACAGACATTCTTGTTTAATTATAGTTCTTCAGCCTGATGCTGCACATTACCTTCATTTTCCTTCATTAATGATTGTCATGAAACATCCCTTGGCTTCCCCCTACTTTATTTTCAGTTTGTTGACTTTATTAGTTAAACAAGGGGCACAGTGACTTGTAAATAATGATGTTACGATGAAGCTCTGGGGCATCAGCTGAAATAAAGCCACGGAGCTGGCACCGCAGCGTAGCCAAAGCACCTTGACAGCTGGGAAGTGTGTCAGCAGCACAGTGCCTCCTCCTTTTCCTGGATGATGATGTGAGAGTCAGTTGGAGGAAGAATAGAAAAGAAACAACCAGGAGACATTGAGCTGACTTTTTCACTTCCAGCTTTGCTTGAGGAGTTTGTGTGAAGACAGTTCTGAGCTCTGAAACTGACATACCTAGGCTTGGACCAAAGAAGAGACAGCACAGTACATGTCAGAGAGGTGTTTTTATTTTGTCCTTCAACTGGGATATTTCAGTGATGGTAACGGTAAAAATAAAGTCCATCCATCTAATCTGTCTCTATGAAGAGCTCTAATTGTTAGCACTTGCAGATTATATAGTTAGCAGTTGTTATTCACACGTAGCATTTGGGACTATTGAACAGAGACCCTTTTTCCACATTTGCAATGCTACAAGCAAATTTAAGAAGGATTTCTTGCGGCTTTCTTTCAACAAAACCTTTCTGGTGACTTCTCCATAAAGGCCAAATTTGTGGAGGGCATGTTTTCCTGTGAACAGATTCTCCCAACTGAGCTGTGGATCTCTGTAGCTCCTCCAGAGTTACTGTGGATAGCCACTCTGATTAATGTTCTCCTTCCCTGTCCTGTCAGTTTAGGTGGATGGCCATATCTTTCTAGTACACTCGTTACATTTTTGGATTGAACAGATCTTTGTGAAATGTCCAGAAGTTGGGATATTGATTTATGACCTAACTCTGCTTTTAATTTCTCCTGAGTAGAAACGCATTATAGTTATTTAGACTTTTATTTCAAAACAGTTTTGAACACCACATATAATCTTCATTTTACTTCACATATAAACACTACTTTGTGTAGAGTGATCACATAAAATCCCACTAAAATACAATAAAATTTATGGTTGTAACGTGACAACTGGAGCTTCACTTGATTAGCTGCAAATACATTCAGTCCTTTAGAAATAAGCTCATTGCATAATATTTAAGTGGGAATCCTTTAGATGAAATTAAACGAAACTAGGACTGTAATTTCAAAAGAGTCTTCTTTTTTATTACATATCAATTGTCGTTCTTTAGCAGCTTTGTATTTGCACTCTCGTGACTGCCTGGATGGCTTCTCCCGATTTTTGTGTGCTGTCTTCAAGGGGTCTGTAAAGAAATGTCAAAATATAATTTCCAGCAGGAAGAGTTGTAAAGCTGCCTGTGCAGCACTCTGTCAGTTCCTGAGACAGCCTAGTGTCTCTGCCTGACACCCCCCCTTTTTTCATCTTATTCCAGAAACAAGAGACGGCTGAGCTGACATTTAAGGAAGTAAATAAGCCAGACGTTTTTTTTCACATTTAGAGGCTGAGCTGTAGCTCGAACAAGGTTTGTGTAAATGCAGCATTGTGTTCATACAAGAAAGAAATTACTCTGTTACTGCTTTGTATTTACCTAAGGACTGAGAGGGCTAGAGCACAGAGACATATTGTACTGGAGCACAGCCTGAGGCTGCGACCTCACCTCGAGGGGTCTGCTTGACCTGGCCTACTCGACATGGAGATATAATCTCTATCTTAAGCATAAGAATGGTAATAAGCAATTTGTCTTTCATTGTTGTTAGTGTATTTTTACAAAACCAACTTTGGCACAGCCTACAGCTGGGAATAGAAGAATTGAACACGTCAACCTTTTTTGCAGTAACTTTTTTTATAATGTTGCTATTGAAGCTGGAGATAGGCACCAGCCCTTCCCGTGACCCTGCAAGGATGAGTGTGATGGATAATGAATGGATGGATGTTGCTATTGACATGGAATTTATAGCAGATGTTGGTAATAACTCTCGTAAAATGCACACAGAAATAAATCAATAATTAGTCTGTATATTAAGTGTAAAAATAGTAGAAAGACACATGGAAAAATTATTTACATGCTTACTAAAATGTATCCAATACAAATTTAATAGTATGTCTTCTGAGTGGAGAAACTAGTGGCATGCACTGAACAGGCGTGATTTTGACCAAATCCTTCCACACTCTTTGAACTCTGATCTTGCATTCTTTCCATAAATTTTCTGTTGAAATTAAGTCTGCTAAATGACTGGGGTATTCTGGCAGCTTTATTTTTGTTCTCTGAATGTGACTGAGAATTTTCATAGCTGTGCATTTTGGATCGTTGTCTTGCTTAGAAATCCACAATCATTTGCTCTTCAGATTGCTATCAAGAATAGCCCAGTACATTACCTTTTCCTCCAATTACAATAAGTCTGCCAGTATCTGAAGAAGTCCCAAGTCATGATGTTCTTGTCTCCAAACTTCATTGTTTGTATAGTGTTTTTGTGTTACCATTTCTTTAAACAAGCTCCAACATCCGTATCTTCCAGCAGTGGGGTCCTGCACTGTGAGTTATGCACAGAGGCCATGTTGGTTGAGTGTATTACTTATTGTTTTGATGGGAAAAACTGTACCAGCTAATTCCTTTTCCTTCTTAAGCTCTCCGAGTGGTCCTTGGCTTTTGGAAAAATTTTCTGGTTTTTGTTTTGACTTCTTTGTCAGATGACTTGCAATGATCTCCTGAATGGGGCTGGTTTCTAGTGAAATTATGTTTTTTTCCATCCAAACTTTTGAAAATATGTTTATAACTAATGATGGCAATATTTTTATACATTTATTCATATATTTATTGCCTTGATAGGTCTTTCCTTTTGCCTGTCATGAGATGCTTCTTGTGCAAAACCTTGATAATGAGAAACCCTTTTTAAAGACCATCAAGTAGAACAAGGGAATAGTAATTTTCATTAGTAGTGGGTAGGACTGTTTATTAAATACTGACAGATTTCAGCTGTTTTTCTGTCCTGTGCATTTTTACAGCGGTTTTTTTTTTTTTTTATGTATTGTAGTCTTTTCCCCATGTCATTCCACTTTGTTACACATAATTTATGTGCGACAACACACATTTCTTTGTTTGGAATTCTGACTGCTTGTGTAAAGTTAATAGCAAAGGAAATTTTAAAGAAATACATTTACTGAGAAAAGCCAATGTGTTCAATACTTATTTCCCCACTGTTAATTCAAAAAATCAAGTTTGAATGCAGTAGTTTCCATTGGACATGAGGTTACAATGTGTTCAGCACTAGAAGAAGAAGAAGAAATTTCAGAGAGTAACAATGCAAAAGAAAAAAAAACAGAAATGCTAAGTATGCATCTCTCTATACTGAGGAGTGGTATAAATATAGAGACAGATGAGCAGAGAGCAATAAATAACCACAAAGGAAAGGAGAACTAAAGCTGAACTTATACAGTCTGTCTGCAGCCTTTGTGTGGCACAAATGTTTGCAGCAGAAGTCACAAACTCAAGCCTGGAGGGAGCTCAACCAGCATTTCCTAACAATTAAAGCATTAAAAAATGAAGACGAGAGACAGAGGGAAAGAGAGGAGGAACAGAGAGGTGCAAAAGTAGCAGTAGCAGAAGAAGGGCCCAGTTACATAACTAAAAAACCTGTCCAAATCCTACTCCAAGGGGAATATTAAACATGTCTCTGTGTAGAGTGGAGCCTGGAGAGGACAGAAAAGTGGTGTACAAGTAGGGAAGGAGATAAAAAAAAAAAAAAAAACACTGAAGGAGTCAGAAGGGAACCATGTAGTTTATAGACATAACAACAAATTACAGTTCATGACTTTATTTGTGTCTCCAGGGGTAAGAAACCAGATTGAACCTGACTGATGCCTTGATATTTCCAATTCAGTCATTCCATGTTCTCCAACATCCACATATCTTAGCCTCTCCTTGGACTGTCTAATCATTTGTTATCCTGACACCTCAATGAACCCAGAGATTATACCACCTCTCAGTGCTCACTGATGAGCAGCTTTTATTCCAAGCTACAGGTCATTCAATTATAGAGAACCCAGACAAGGTCACCCACACCTGTACATATCCAATGAAGACCAGGAGATCTTAAAGCACGGGCTGTCACTTCCTTTGTGAGGTTTACAAAAGAGCAACATGAAACTTCAAAGTTATTTTGATATTGGAAACCATAGAGGAATAGTAATTTCGTGAAGCTTTGATGTTTTTTCCTTTTATATTTCTTTGCTCTTTAAATGTAATGAGTATGTGAAAATTATTCTTGCAAGACCATTCAGAAAGCCCTCAAAGTGCTGGATCTTTTTCCTAAAAGACAAAAAAAAAATGTGTGTGTCTATTGGTTTCAGGTGGGAACACACATTCTTAGAGTCATCTACGTTTAATCAGATCACCCTGGACACATGATAGCACCCTCAGTCTAAGGTTTTTCTAATAACAGCAGTGAAACTGAGAACGTCACTGACACTGAATCGTGAGCTTTGGTTTCAAGAATGTCTTGACCTGATGAGTAGAGTTGAGAAAATAACAATACAGACCAGTTACTTGACACA
The DNA here is from genome assembly GCA_014839685.1 of Anableps anableps. Classification (NCBI taxonomy): domain Eukaryota; kingdom Metazoa; phylum Chordata; class Actinopteri; order Cyprinodontiformes; family Anablepidae; genus Anableps; species Anableps anableps. Next base: position 8,189,267 of record CM026068.1, on the reverse strand, counting down.
GAATAACATGCTTGAGAAGACAACACAACCTTTAAGTAAATTTAATAAAAGTAGAAAAATGGACAGAGGCACATTTGTGTCTGCACCTTCATAGTCCTCATTGCGTGGACTCAAGCAACAATAGATTGTTATTTCATTTGATTGCCACAATTATCTTAACCATCAGCTTTGCAACTGCCAGACATTTTGGCCGCCAGTGCAATTTTCTGCTCTCATTTTAAAGACTATTCTGTCTCACACCAGTATACCTGTTGGAAAGCACAGCAAAAAACAAATCAAAACTGAGCCCTGCTGTTAACCAGATGGATGGGATCCAGGGGACTAGATGGCACCTGTGGGTTTGAATATACTCATAAAGGCCAAATCCCAATATTCCTGTTCCTATGACTTGACCTCAGGGCTTCCATTCTGTCATGTACACCACATTCTTTTTTTAAGAAGATTAGTAATCTCCTCTTCAAATGCCTCCCCAAGGAGACCAGCTGTTCTTATAGGTATAAATTTCCAAGCTTAGCCCTTGATGATTTATTCCCACATGTTACTACCCAGTCAAAGGTACAACTAAAATATGGCGAAAGAAGATGGGAATTGGGAATATTCTAGCTGCCAGCCCTTTCTCATGAGCAAAAGCAAATACCCAATGGCACAGTGAAGAAACAAGACCCATGAATGTCAAGAAAGCACATGCTCCTTATTCACATTCATAGCAACAGTACCCCAGGGGTCTTCCTCCAACCCGTTTATCTCCTTGGTGTCAGGGCCACAGGCTTCTCCACACTCAGCACAACCTCAGGGCCTTGACTCCAGCAGTGTGTGTGTGTGTATATATATATATATATATATATATATATATATATATATATATATATATATATATATATATATATATATAGATAGATAGATAGATAGCTATATATGTGTGTGTGTGTGTGTGTGTGTGTGTGTGTGTGTGTGTGTGTGTGTGTGTGTGTGTGTATGTATGGATGGATGGATGGATGTGTATAGATAGATAGATAGATAGATAGATAGATAGATAGATATAAAAAAAAATACACACACAGGCTAGCCAAGGCCACTGCCAACATGTTGCTGACAACAATTTGCAGATGTAACTGTTAAAAAAAGATTCTGCAGGCTTTAACTTTGCCAGTATCAAACAGCCTTATAAATGTTAAACAGTGAATCACTTCCAACACGAGACATCTTTGCAAATGGAAATTCAGTTTGTACATCATTTCTTTTCTGAGGAACTTACTGTGTAGAACATAAAGACAAAAAAAAAAAAAAAAAAAAAAAAAAAAAAAAAAAAAAAAAAAAACTCAGTCCCAGTCCAGCAAATTCCACTGTCTTACACCTAACATTGTCCAAAAAGTTCAAAGGAATTTCACCCAGCATAACTGTTAATATCAAGACTCATTGTTTCTCGGTTTTTACCTCATTAACATTTCCTAACATATAGCTCCAGTCAGACATTTGCTTCCAGTTGTCACTGACATGACAAAAACTTTCTAGCACATTAAAATCCAGTCCATCATGTCCAAAGTGCTATACATATCTAAAAACAAAAAAATGAAAAGGGCAACAACTACTTAAAAAGAGCAACGTGAAAAAGTTTAAAAACAAAATAAAATCAAGGAACAAATAAAACAGGCTATGAAAAGCAAAAAATACAACTTGAGCTTACATTTGATGTAGAAATCCTGCAGTAGCCTTTTCAAGTGTGATATTGGGCGTAGTTCTCTATCTTAATTATTCCACTTTGTCCAATCAATCAGCACTATACTGACAGAGAAACAGACCCTCAGCATGATGCCGCAACTATCATGTACAAGGGTTTTTATAATATCCTTCCTACTCCAGAACTAGAGGGGCTCTGTATATGTTGGAGCCTGTTTTGTATGTATATTTTTTAATATACGGTTTAGAGAAAAAACCCCAAAAGTACAAGCTTGTGTATAGATATGGTGAATAGAGCCAAAAATGAATATGAGATTCATGACTTCACCGAATAAATGTTTATTCCAAACTGAATTTGTAGCATCTGATAAGGAAGGAAGGAACTGCTGCTAAACATGGAGATCAGCAAATCTGCAGGGAGATCTCCATCCAACAGCTAAATGCAACTTGCCTCAGGTGCTTGATCTTATTGGCAACTGCATCTACAGCTTCATTTATATGCATCTTAATGGCAGACATGAAAAACATATGATATTTTCCAGTGCAGAGACTTAAAATGTCAAACCAATAAACACCTCAATAAAACAAATGAGTACTCCAATGTGGCGATCGATGCCTGTAGTTTACCAACATTTGCTCTGCCTAGTATAATTAAGGGCAACAAGCATGTTCTCTACATAAAGTACAGCCACACAGTTTCACAGTGATGGCTGATATGGAAGCTATGTGGGTGATCTGGCAAAGCATAGGTCTGTGATTTTTAGGGAGATGTTCTTTGTTTCTGCAACCTCTTTTTTGTGAGTATGTAAGTATTCTTATGGTAAAAGGTAAAGGATCTAAACCATCTGATTATTCTAAAGCTCTCATGCAGGGAAATAATCATTCTGAGTGTGAAACAAGTCAAAGTTTTGGTGTTTGGGGGTGTGTGCTCCAATTTGCAGTTAGACATAATCCAGTCTTTGATGCTTAAATGAATGAAAACTCCACTGATTTAAAAGTCAAATAATAATAACTGAATTACATAGTTATGTTCACAATAACGTCCATCCATCCGTCCTCTTCTGCATATCTGGGGTCACATCATGGAGGCAGCAGTTTAAGCAGAGAGGCCCAGACTTCCCTCTCCCTAGCCACTTGGTCCAGCTCCTCAGGGGATCCCAAAGGTGTTCCCAGGCCAGCCGAGAAACAGTCTCTCTGAGCTTCTCATCCTATCTCTAAGGGAGAGCCCAGACACCCTGTGAAGGAAACACTTTCAGACGCTTGTATCCATGATCTCGTTCTTTTGGTCACTACCCAAAGCTTGTGATCACAGATGAAAGTCGTCTTGTAAATTGAGAGCCTCGCCTTTTGACTCAGCTCTCTCTTTACCCAGACAGACCAGTACAGCGCCCAAATCACTGCAGATGCAGTACCAAGCCGCCTATTGATTTCTCACTCCATTTTTCCCCTCATTCATGAACAAGATACTGAAACTCCTCCACTTGGGGCAGTACCTCATCTCAAACTCTGAGAAGATCTTCTACCCTTTTCTGACTCAAGACTTGAGTCAGAAAAGGGTAGAAGACCTTCTCAGAGTTTCGGATTTGGAAGTACTGTTCTTCATCCTGACCACTTCACACTCAGCTGCGAGCTGCTCCAACGAAAGCTTGAGATAATGATCTGATAAAGCCAATAGGACTACATCATCCAAAAAAGCAGTAACCCAATCCTGAGGACACTAAAGTGGATCCCCTCAACACCTTGGCTGAAGGTACAAATTCTGTCCTTAAAGGTTATGAACAAAATTGGTGACAAAGGGCAACCTTGGCGGAGTTTAACTCTCACTGGCAATGTGGACCAAGCTCTGACACCGGTCGTACAGGGATCTAACAGCCCATATCAAGTGGCCTGGTACCCCATACTCCTGGAGTACTCCCTGAAAGACTACCCAAAGAACACGGTTGAACACTTTCTCCAAGTCCACAAAATACATGTAGAATAATGGCAGTCCAGCAAAACCAAGCAGGCCAATCACTGCATTTGGTAAAAATAATTCTGCATGGCAAGTCATTTAGTAGGTCTAGCGGAGCTAAACCAACAGACCTGACATCCACTTTACTAAATCTGTGTAACTGAATCAGAAATTGAAAAGTGGCATGTTTGACATAATAGTAGTGTGTAATCAGTGAGGTCATTCCTTCTGAGAAAATGGAAATCAAACATGTGGCCCCAATTTAGGGACAAAGACAGCAAAAGCATGCTGTTTATATTGCATTCCTCTCTGAAAAGCTGAGTAAAACAAGTCAGATTAAGACAATTCAGAACAGCAAAATTTGATTTCAAAAGTCATTTAGAGAGGAAACATATAAAGAAGTTCTGAAATCAGTAGGCTGCTCAGTTAAAATGATCTCAAATTCTTAAAAATGGAAACCAAAACCATTTGAATTGATTGGTGATCAGCCAAAATGGCAAAGACTTAGCTTTAGGATGATCAAAGAAGATCTAAAATTACCTGTGAGTACTGTAATAGTTGGAAGATTTGTATATAAAACCAAATTATCAGCAAAAAGTAAGATTTTTCTTTCTGGGCGTAGCATCAGGCGACAGTTTGTCAGGCATCCCCAAAACACTGAACACAAGCAACAGAACACTGAGAAAGATGGCTCGTCAGCCATCAAGATATTGGGATGTTTTTCATACTATATTATCAGGTGTCTGTATAACAACCCAGGGATTGATGATTAGCTTGAATGCATAAAAAATAACTTTGAAAAAGAAATGCCCTTGAAATAGTTGTTTTGACAAGACAGCAACTCAAACAAACCAGTAAGCAAACATCATCTTGGATCCAAACCAACAAGATTAACGTTAAAGAGAAAACAGGCCAATCCTCTTAATCCGACAGAGAACTTGTGGAATGGCATCAAACCTGCTGTTTCTGAGGAAAAACCAAGAAATGCAAAGAAATGACCTGTTTATAGATGATGAACCTCATGTGACTCCAATGTGAAAGAATTCTTAGCAACAGTGGTTACATAACTAAATATTAGTTCAGAAAGCTTAATCTTCCAGCATTTGTCCAGTAAATATTTGAGTGTGTAAAGAAAAATGCAGGCAGCTATTTTTTGATCAGCCCAATATTCCTTTCTCTCAGTTTCTGTAGATTAACAATAAATCTGACCCCCCCCCCCCCATTGTTTGATTTGGAAAGGAATGTGCAGTGTTGCCAATGCATTTGTGTATTTGAAAATAAAAGCCATTGTAAGGGCTTTGAGTTTTATTTATGCTTTTACAATAAAAGTTCCTGGCAACCCGGCTGTCATACCAGCTGTGTTTATTTCACTGGCGATTACTTCAGCCATCCAGCTTTAATTATTCGCTTTTTAACGACTAAGCGTGCCAATAAATAATTTCAGCATTTTGTAGGTGACTCCAAACAATCAGAGTGCATCACTGAGTTAGATACACTTCAATGGACGCTAATAATCAAGTCCAAATAGCACAATCATGTAAACGCTTAATTATATAAGATCCAAACTTGTTTTTAATCAAATGAAGAGGGATGGTTAACAATTCTTCTCAGGGGAATCAAATATAATCAAAGAAAATGTAACATTTTGGTCAAGTATTACTTTAAGACACCGTTTTGCAGTCATCCTTTAGGGGATCCTGCTGCTCAAGAAGTTTAGCTGTTATCTGAGGATTGTAAGGTAGGTGATTTGATCTCTGTTTATTTGGAAATGTAGCTCTTATTTTGGTCAACTAAAAGCAGGATAGTTTTCAGACACACTCACTGTCTTACATAGGTTCAGGTTAGGTATTATAGTTTTTTTTGTACACCACATTCAAGACTGATAATGGCATATACTAACACATTAAGGAACGCAAGGAATCACACATAGATACAAGTGTTGTGACTTGTATATTAAGTTTTTCAAAGACTTTACTGCCCATATAAGTTTTCCTGTAAATTTCTCTTCAAGATCTACAATTAACCTTTAAAATAGCCTTAATGGTGTGAGAGGTCATTCAATATTTATATGAGGTGCAAAGGTGTCATCACACTGTGTAGGAGTGGGAAGCCACTGCAAAACAGTTTTACAATTTATAAAACCAAAAATGATTACATGGATGACATTTTGAGTTCCCTTGAGCATATTACATTAGCAATTAGTAAGATTAATATTACTAACTGCAAACAGCAGTTTGTGAATACTCCCTAAAGAATATAGATCCTTACCTCAACTCAAGAGATTTCCAAAGGGCTGTCATTTCCAAAGCCAGTCTTCCAACTTTTCTGTAATATGTTAAGCCTTTGAGTTAATGTGTCTCACTGTTTAAAAGCAGCATCCTGAATGAACTGCAGATGTTTCCTTTATAAAAAAAAAAAAAAAAAAAAAAAAAAAAAAAAAAAAAAAAAAAAAAATTCTCAATAGCTTGTCTTTTAAAACCCCAAAGTCATGCTGAGCCTTCTTTCTGTAAAAACATCTACATTGAAGAGTGTTAGTGCTGTGTTGTGGAAAGATCCTATTTTTTGGGTTCCAACTGGCCAGTCAAGCTGAGAACTGACTCACTTCGGTCACCCGCCAATTTTTCCTTGCATCTCTGCTTAAAAAGTTATATGTTCTTAAAACAAATATTTTTTTACTGAATAAAATTGGTTCAATAAAACGAATAAAAACAGCTTGTGTTAATTCACTAATGCAACGCAGTTTAACAAAGAAATTGATCCTAACCATGTCATGATTCATTTAGTCTTTACCTAACTACTAGCAGTTAGATTTTAATTTAGTATCGTTAATGTACCAAGTGTGTAATGAATGCGCTTTCTTTAATCATATTCATCCTTTCAAGTCTGATTGGCTCTCCAGGAGATAAAAGCCAGGAGCAATGTCCCAGCCAAGCCCTTCTTTCAGCTGCCAGCCTGCCAAACCCACCATCCACTCTTTATCCCATCTTATTTATGGTTGAGTTGAAAGTTTCCGGTGGTCCTGCTGTTATAAGCATTAGGGTAAGCGGTGAAGAAGCCCAAATGTGACAGCTGACTGCCTGACCAATTTATTTCGATGGCATTCCCTTCTCATCGTTTTTTTTTTTAGTAAATATAATTTTCAATAAACCTCAGCATATCTATTTCTGCTGGTCTGGTCTTCATGTGTCCTATTGAGTCAATTGAATTCATGGACAATAACAGATTTTTAAAGAAAAAATAGGTTTAGTTGTAATGTAAAATTAAGTTGCTAGGAAAACAAAACAAAAAAAAAAAAAATGGGGGGGAAAAAAAAAAAAAAAAAAAAAAAAATGGATAGGAATGTGATCATGAGCAAAATTAAATAAATCCAAATATATTGGCACTAAAGTTAAAACTTGCCATTTCTTCCCATTCTGAGACAGGCCCAATCTATCCCAGCACACTGCAGGCACCAGATGCAGCGCACAGCAGAAACGAGATGCTATCACAAGAAAAATGGGAAGGTGCAGCCTTACTGATGTTCTGCTTTAATACAACATGAAAGCCAAGTTTGCAGGGTTTCTGTTGCAAATCTGAGCAAAACCTGAGGAGATGGAGAGTATTGTGTGCCCATCCTTGAATAAATCACCAGAAAAAGCTGTACCTTTTCACAATTCTAGTCTGTTCTTGGCATTTATAAGCACAAGGTAAGACATTCTAAGTTTTCCACATTCAAGAATTTCACAATTTACTCCATCATATATCCCTCATATGGCAGCTTGATTATGAACATCTTTATTTTTACACTTGCCACAAAAAGAAAGCTACAAGACAAAAGAAAGACAAGTCCTTGACTTCCAACAAAATATAACATTTTCCATAAAGTCTGCACCATTCATATGCTTGTGGTTGCAACAATGTGAGAAATAGTGCCAAAAAAAAAAAAAAAAAAGTGTGGGAGCATAAATGTTCTTATCAGGAATGTGCAGGTCCAGCCCAGGCATTTTGCAAGTGCGTCAGAAGGTGAAAAGGAATGCTAGTGACTGTGCTGGTCTATGCTTAAAGACAGCCACCCACCACCCCCACAATTTATGCACAAACAGCTGGCTGACTTAAAGCACACTTTTCTTGCTTGTGGCTTACTGACCTAGTCTCTGCTCAACTTTAATTTTTTTTTTTTTTTTTTTTTTTTTTTTTTTTTTTTAGAAAAAAAAAAAAAAAAAGGGACAAAAGATTTTATGTTTAAACAAAAGTAGTCAATCAGACCTGAAAGTACTCCATCAAGACAAAGTTACTTTAGCTGTATAATTCACGAAAAACTAAAACTTGACACACGTTTTAATAGAGGAAAAACAAACATCTGGAGCTTTTTGTTGCCTGTACAAGAAAAAAAAAAAAATGCAGATCCAGCAATCTGCGATGGTCAAGTTTCTACTTGGCACCCAGTTTCCGTATGTTCATGATCAGCCTTTTGCAGTACTCTCTGTGGTCGACAGGCTTCACGTCCATCACTGTTGCCTTAATCCTGGATTCGTCCTGTTAAACAGAGTGACAATTTATCAACATCCCTTTTGATAATGAAAAACTCACAAGACAAACTTGTCCGTTTAAAAAGGGATAGCTCAGCTTTTTCGAAGTGTGCTTCTGTGATGTCCGTCAAGCTAGTCAGCATCTCACCTCCAAGAGGTAAAAATCTAAGTGAATTTGCGAAATAAAATTAAAAAAAAAAAAAAAAAAAAAGCTATTTATAAAGGAAGGCTAATAACAGTATAAATCCAGTGGGTCCTTTAACCCCCCCCAAAAAAACTGTAAAAATAAATAAAAATAAACATACCTAATACTAAAAAGGATCTGATCTTGGAATTTATTCAGTCATTGGCAGACTCACTGCAGTGATCACTCAGGTGATAAGGCTGACTGGTACAACAAACAGGTTTAGCATATGTAAGAGAAGTTGTATTAAGGCAACAACAAAAGGTGCATTTTTTTTCCCCTCTAACTTATTGTACCCCAGCAGTTTCTTGTGTGATTCCAGTTTGCTGTACAAAACAGTGCTAGGGTGTTATTCGCTGAGTTTTGGACAGAGAGAGGCTCCCATTATGAAAATAAAAAGCTGTGATTCTGTCACAGCAGTTAGACCTTATCTGTATATATCTCACTACAAAGTCAACAGGAAGGCTTAACTGTGGATGGTAGGTAAAGAACAGCCTAAGAAAGGGGAGGGAAAAAAAAAAAAAAAAAAAAAAGGTGGCTCATCAAGGCTGTTGAAACAAGCCTAAACTAAACGATGGTCTAATGTGGCAGTATAATGTTCTAAAAATCAGCTAATGGTGTTCATTTGAACATATGAAGTTTTAGAGTCCCAGTTGTTAAACCTACCCGTTATCTGCTCTATCAGAGATCAACAGCAGAATTTATCTTTGCCTACAAATTTATTTCATCGTGACTTCATTCTCCTGTAGGTAAGATACTGACTTCTCACAAGTATCTCATAGAAACGCAGTTCAACAAACACAACCAATCCCTTTCGTGGAGATGTAAATCTAATAAAAGCACGCATCAGAGCATTTAAATTGTGATATTAACCATACAATAAGTGTATTCTGCAGTATGTTACAAAGTAAGCAGTATACCAGACTGGTTAACAAAGGACAAACAAAAGAAAGAGAAAAGAATGAAATGTAAAATGGTATTTGTTTAAAAAAAAAAAAAAAGATACAAACATCTTTCATCCCCTACACGACATTTGAAGGAGCTATCTGAACAGCGATGGTATTTAGCTTCCACAGCTGTCTAGACATGGGGAGGTCATTTCTCTCAGGGCCATTCATCCCTGCATTTAAACTGAGGTTACACTCAATTTTTCTCCATTAATCCTCTGCTGCTGAGGAAGTGGATAAAATATAACTCATCTTCCTTCTGACTTGAGCTCACCCTTTTTAAAGAGCCATCATATACCTTGTGGGTTCTGTTTAAAGAAATATATGGACATATTCAAACAAAAAACAAAACAAAAAAAACAAAACAAAAAAAAACAAACTTATTTTTGCTTCAACTGTAACCTGAGGACACATTTAGAGCTACATCTCTCTACAAAGCTGTCTGCATTTTCACAATAACTTTGATTAGGGCAAAGAAAAAAATTCAGGTTTCCTGATCTTATCCAATGGATAAATGTGACAACAGCTTCTTCAAAAGTCCCAAAAGGTAAAATGATGTTGAATTAAATAAAGTTATATAATCAGCCCAAAAGGGATGGGCAGTATTCTCCCAAAACTGATTTCTTCTGCATCACCTACCCACCATAAACAAAAAAATCCATAACCGTTTGAGATCAAAACCAAAGATCTTAAACATCACAATTGTCTTTGCTTCCACAGAAGATATAATTTCCGTATCCAATTTGGTAGAATTCATAAATCTATCATATGTAGGTCAAGTAAAACTGATCATCATCATCATCTCTGCTCTAAATTGGTTGAATTATGATCAGTGTTTTATACCATACAGCTATTACATGTGCCGGCAGCAAAAACAGCAGCACAACAGTTTGAGTAGGTGGGTTTTGACAAAATATTCATGTGCTCAACATTATTTAGGAGAATGTGTGAAAGGACCAGACTGCATCAGGCATACAAGCATATGAGCATAGCAAATATATACCAATATGATCTCTTTTTTAATATAAAAACTTGCCATTAAAGGTTGAAACAAAGTCCAGGCTAATTAAATCATTTGATAACTGCAAAACAGAATATTTCAGTAAAAAATTAATATATTCATATTTATATATTTTTTTTTTATTACTTATTTTTCTTTAACAAACTACACTGTCTAGACATGGCTTTCAGGTACAACAAGACCTCATTAACAGCGCTGAAGTTTGTGTAAAGGGGGAAAAAAAAAAAGTGAAAATCATGAAAAACCACATTAACAATGAACATTCAATGTTACATGATAAAATGAGTTGGTAATTCAAGTCACGAGCTCTGTGCAACAGCTGAATGTTGCTCTAAAAAGGGATTTTGATGATCTGTTGGTGCCCTATATGATACCGTAAGCAGAGAGGGAAAAAAAAAAAAAAAAAAAAAAAAAAAAAAGGTTATTTAACTTTATGATGATTTTAATACAGTAGCGCAAAACAGTATTTTGTCAGCCACTGATTATGCAAGTTCTCCTACTTAGAAAGATGAGGTCTGTAATTCTCATAGGTGCACTTCAACTATGAGAGGCAAAGTGGGGAAAAAAAAAATAAAAAATCCAGGAAATGACATTGCAGGATTTTTAATGAATTTATTTGTAAATTACAGTATTTTGTCACCCACAAACAAGCAAGACTTCTGGCTCTCACAGACCTGTAGCAGCTTCTTTAAGAAGCTCTTCTGTCCTCCACTCGATACCTGCATTAATGGCACTTGTTTGACCTTGTTATCTGTAGAAAAGACACCTGTCCACAGCCTAAACAGTCTCTCAGACTCCAAACTCAACAGTGGCCAAGACCAAAGAGCTGCCGAAGGACACCAGGATGAAAACTGTAGATCTGCACCAGGCTGGGAAGAGTGAATCTACAATAGGCAAGCAGGTTGGCGTGAATAAATCAACTGTGGGAGCAACTGTAAGAAAATGGAAGACATACAAGACCACTGATAATCTGCCTTGATCTGGGGCCCCACACAAGATCTCATCCTGTGGGGTCAAAATGATCATGAGAACAATGAGCAAAAATCCCAGAACTACACAGAGGGACCTGATGAATGACCTGCAGAGCGCTGGGACCAAAGTAACAAAGGCTGCCATCGGCAACAAACTACACCGAGAGGGACTCGCATCCTGCAGTGCCAGGCGCGTCCCCCTGTTTAAGCCAATACATGTCCAGGCCCGTCTGAAGCTTGCCAGAGAGCATAGGGATGATCCAGAAGAGGATTGGAAGAATATCATGTGGTCAGATGAAACCAAAAGAGAACTATTTGGTTAAAAACTTAACTCATCGTATTTGTAGGAAGAAGAATGCTGAGTTGCACCCTGAGAACACCATACCTACTGTGAAGCATGGGGGTGGAGACACCATGCTTTGGGGCTGTTTTTCTGCAAAGGGGACAGGACGACTGAGCCGTGTTAAGCGAAGCATGAATGGGGACATGTATCGTGAGATTTTAAGCCAAAATCTCCTTCCATCAGTGAGAGCATTGAAGATGGAATGTGGCTGGATCTTCCAGCATGACGTTGATCCCAAATACACCGCTTGGGCAACCAAAGAGTGGCTCTGTAAAAAAGCGTTTCAAGGTCCTGGGGTGGCCTAGCCAGTCTCCAGACCTCTACCCCATGGAACATTTGTGGAGGGAATTGAAAGTCCATGTTGCCCAGCAACAGCCCCAAAACATCTGCTTTTTTTTTTTTTTTTGCATGAAAAAAAAAACTGGATCACAGAGGCTCTGGTGAGGTATAAAAACCCAGGTTTAATTTAATAGTGGCCTTTAGCTCAAGTTCATTGTTTGCTCTGGACCCTCTAATCTTCCTCTTGACGATACGCTATTGAAACACACTGAACCGTATGCTATTTGGATTCTATCCCACTCCGTTCCTTCTCCCACAGACACCTGAAATACTTCCAAATTAAGTAAACATTTTACCATCATCTGAAGGGGTGGGGGGAGCAACACTCCAACCCTTTTGCTCCTTAACCCAGACAGACACTTCTGAATTCGAAGAATACGATAGAATAGCCTTGACGGAATGGCGTTGCAATTCAGTCAAGGATCCTTTTTTCTTTCTTCCTCGAAACTTTCAACAACTGTCATGCAAGCAATTTCCCCATAATAGTACAAACCACAAAATGACATTTCAGTACTAAAAATTATTTTAAGGTTTAAAAAAAATAAATAAATAAAAAATGAAAAAGTTTTGAGAAGGTTAATTTGAGGTTTTATTTAGCAGCAAGTCATAATCATAAAAATAAACAGAAATAAACACTTTGCATGTTGCTCTGTGTGTAATGAATCTACATAATATACTAGTTTCACTTTTTGTATTGAATCACTGAACTAATTTAACTTAATATTTAATCATGTATAATACCATGCACTTGGACTGGGCAAATCATTGAAATCATTCCTTGTTATTTTTATAACATTCTTTTTGCTCTGAATCTTTTTGATTGGACCAAAACTGCAACTTTGTAAGATGGCAAATAAACAAAAAAATAAAGCGTATGTGGTTAAAAACTTTGAATTGACTGCTTGTTTTTTCTTCTTTTAAAAATATATATAACCCTCTCATTCAAATACTTCCCATGTGATGATGTCTGCAAACAGCTATGTAAGCATATGTTACAATAACTAGTCGTTTTGAGAAGGAAAAAGTGAACACTGAGGTTGCAGGTGTCGCTGCTGAAGTAATACAGGCTGTGGCTACATGGGCCAATACATGCTTGTAAGCTGTGCCATTGGCAGTTAGGATGCTGAGCTGACTGTGACAGACACAGTGGTCTCTTCTGTGTGTTAAAGGCGGATGCTGTCTCTGGCTCGCATCCAGACTTCCTGCTCAGAGTCCCAGCCCAATCAACTCTTTTATGCGTTTCCCTCAAAAACAAACCTCTGTCTGTGTCGCCTGCAGGAAACAGTGGCCGCCGCTAAGCTGTGCGTGAATCCTTCACAAAGCTCCTGAAAATCAACAGCTTTCTGGGACAAACTGCTTTTCCGATGTAGTAATGACAGCACACATGAAAACCAGGTAGATTTGTTAATGAGTGGGAAATTATCAAAATGGATGGACCGCAGATGGAACATGTCATTTCTGCTTCGCATTTTCAGCTTGGAAAGAAATGTTCAGTGACTCTGAGGCACCCTCATTTATTTAGGTTTTACCTCATTAAGTGAGCTTATGTAAAGTGATTTGTATTTATAATACTAAAACTTTATCAGATTTTGTCACATTACAACCAAAAACTTCAACGCAATCATTGGAAGTAAATCTTTTTGTGCTAGATATAAAATGCTATGTGTGCTGGAATCCAACAATGCATATACCCATGGTAAAATTTGGTGGTGGTCACGTGTTGGGAAAATGTAGTTGATTGGAAAAAGTATAAAACTTTTAAACCTAGCAGAGGCTACAGGAGACTTGAGACAGCCATCGATGAAATGGTTTCGATCAAAGCATATTCATGTGTCAAAGTGAAGACTTAAATCCTAATAAATTTTCACAGATGGTCTCTATCCAATTAGAGCTTGAGCTATTTTACAAAGAAAAATGGGCAAAAGTTTTACAGTAACTCTTAGTAAGATCAGTAAGATCTGTGAAACTGGTAGAAACATAACCCAAAAGACTTCAAGCTGTAACTGTGTCTAAAGTTGGTTCTGCATTTGGAGGGTTGAATACAAATGAAAAATGTACTTTTCAAAATTTTAAAACCCATTTATCCATCTTTCTTCGACTTCACAAATATGTATACTTGCGTTTTAACACATAAGATACAATGGAATTTGTTTTTCGTATTGTGATAAAATGTGACATTCAGGTATAAAAACACTCAAGATAAACTAGTGTACATTAGCATTTTTTCAGACTAATCGTCAGTGTTTTACTTACGTTATATGTTTCCAGTTTCACTCTGTTACGAAAGATAAAAGTGTTGAAGTTTGCTTGCTGGAAGATCTCATCAAATGCTGATTCATTCTGAAATATGAACAAATATATATATTTTTTTTTTTCCATCACACCAAACCAATGCAAACAAAAACAACTAATACTGAAAAATAATTTCTGGGAATTATATAAGATATTCATGGAAGAAAAAAAAACTAGAAACACAGCATTTTTACAAGTATATGTGTGTTTAGAAACAGCAAAACTTTCCTGAAGCAAGTAATTATTTTTTGGAGAGAACAGACTCACCGAGTCCTTGAGCTGGCCCAAGTAAGCTGCATTCTGGCCCAGAATGGCCTCTGCGCTTTCCTGGAAGCAAGTTACCCACTGGTTGTCGCCATAATCTGCAATGTTGGCCTGACAAATAACAGTGGAAAGAAAAAACGACAGTGAATACAAACAACAAGAATGGTGAAGTGTGATGTTTCCCTGATATTGCTGTTAGAAGATAGCATATATCCTGCTGGTTATCCTGGCAAAATGCACAGAATCAGTGTGGAAGCAGATTCACAACTTATTCAAAGAACAATATGTTAACTGGTGAGAGCAAAAACATCTATTTGAGATCTTCATCTTTTCTAACTCTGTTGCTGACTAAGCTTTTGCAGTTATGTTCATATAAAAGAAAAAAGTTATTTTCCACCAAGCTGAGAAAATTTGTATGTTCATCAGTGAAAAAGCTGTAAGATAATGGAGACCTGGAACACTTAAACACAAAGCTGTACAAAAAGCAAAAGCCTCAAGTCAAATTAAAGATGGTCCTCATTACTGTGTTTCACAGATGTAGCTTCAACATTTCTAACTTTAATTGCAAATCGCAGTTAGAGGCAATGTTGTGAGACAGAGAGAAGGGCAAGAGGGAGAGAAGTTTGAGTTTAAGGATGTAGAAGGACAAAGTATTGAGAATTTTAAAAAAAAAAAAAAAAAAGGTAATATAAACTTTAAAGTATATAAAAAAAACAACCTCAGCTGAAGCAAAAAGAAAAAAGAAAAAAAAAAAGTCATTGAAAATGTGAACATTAGCATATTGGTACAAAATAGGCACAAATGTTGGACAGGTTTAAGAGGGAGAGAAAGACAAACAGTCACTTACAGATAGAATGAGGCGGTACTTGAAGTTAGGAAACTCTTTATCACACTTCTCGCAGCGGAACATGCCATTCTGCTGGTCAACCACTTTTTTGTTGCAGTCCTGGCTTGGGCAGGCCTGATAAAGGCAGTTCTCCTTGCGTAGAAATACAATGGTAGCTATGCAGGAGTAGTAGTCAGCCTAAACAAGGAGAAAGTAACAAGTCCACATTAAAAGGAGGTCAAACACCTTCAAATGTGCATTTTCTTTATAAGATCAGACTTGGAATCATGACCTTAACGTTGCCAGTTAAACATACTGTTTCACGATAGCATTCTCAGGAGCATCTAGTAATGTAGAGAGGACATAAAAGGTCTATACATGCCTGCTAAAATGTCTGGTTTTTGAAATGTAAGAATACGAGATCAAGATAAAAGCTAAGACATACTCTTCATACATCCGCACTATGAGGTAGGATGGAAAGAAGGATGCTTTTCTTTAAAGAGAAACATCCAAGCAGAGCTAAATTTAGTAAAAAAAAAAAAAAAAAAAAAAAAAAAAAAAAAAAAAAAAAAAAAGGCACCTTTAAAGTCTCCCAGGAGCATGTGGGAAAATATGTCAACAGTTTCATGACACCGGTGTGAAACTTTTTAGCCATAATTCAAAAACAGTATGTTTTGGACAAAAATAAAACTGCACACCTCCAGAAAAACTGTACCCACAGTGAAGCATGGTGGTCATCATGCTTTGGGGCCTTTTTTCTTCAGCTTGAACTGGGACCTTAATTAAGGTGGCAGGGAGTTAAGAACAATTCGAAACACCACTTGATGTCTGCACGAAACTTCCAGGATTCTGTGAAAGAGGTGAACTTAGTCTTAACTATGGTTGTCAAAGTTGACGCGTTAATTGTGCATTAACTCAAATGTCTTTTAACAGCATTAATTTTTCTAAACACTGTTAATTTTTTTAATAAGTCAGTTCCCTCTTTAGAGTCAGACCTTTTTGTTGTTTTAGGGGTTTGCATCAAACAAATACAAAAATAAGTCGTATTCTAACAGCACTTAACAGAATGAGTCTTAGATCTGTATTACACTCCCCACTGTTACATTTCATTCATTGTACTTTGTTTCCTTGTTGTGATCAAACCTAAAATCTGCTGCCTTTGTTAATCTTTCTCCATCATATCCAAAAAGCAGTTATCTTGTGTGGGACTATATGAATAAGAGTACTCTTATCATATAGTCCCACACCATATTGTCACTCTCTAAAGAGTGACAATTCTCTTTCGAGATTTTTCTGTAGAATATTCTTGACAATATTTGTCACATATGGTATTGTTGCAATTATAACAAACACATTTGCATAAAGTATTATATTTGTCCACCGCAATGTTAAGATAAGAAAGAAATTATGTTAAGGTACATTAAAAACCATTTTGTAAAAATCTCCAATTAATTTGCGATTAAATATTTTTGTCAATTGACAGCCCAACTTTTAACCCAAAGCACATATTCATTAGCCCTGTCAGACCCTTAAATATGATTCAAGTAATTTAAGGAGGTGCATATTTATGCAACTGCATCAGTTTAGTTTATTATTTTATCTTTTAAAATAATTTTGTAATATCAGTGTGTGTAATATTCATATCACAAAGGACTGTTTGGAGTGTAATAATTGTTGGCTAATTTATTTTTTATTTTATGGACCTGCATTTTGCATACTATTGTAACATTTAGCCGGTTGGAGAGAGTCTTATGGTAGGATATGCTCGCTCACTCTCCACACTGGTGACATTGCCCAAAGTGCCAAAGGTCAGCAGGCACACAGCGCAACTGATATCGTCATCACAATATTTACCAATATTATTGCAAGATTTTCTAATATCATGCAGCCTTAATCAGGCTAATTTTTATCTCACTTTTTTTAATATAAACTGCAAGGAGTTTCTCCATTTGTAGGCAGGAGGCAAATGTTAGTATGCCTGCTTAACAACGCAGGTTAAATCAGTAAAACAGAAACTGATGAACACAAAAACATCAGGATGCCTCCCAACTGAAAAATTGTCTCAACAAGAGCAAATGAGTTTCATCACCAGTGTTTCTTCACAACAGATCTTTGTCGCACTTTAACATCTGGTTGATAGGAGTGGTTCAAACTCCCCCGACCCCCAGCAGAACATTCCCAGCAGAAGAAAGTCTAGGCCACTGCAGGGTTTGATAAAAGGAGAACACTCCTTTATCAAGCTCAGGTTATGGATGTGCCATTTTTCTGTTTGTCATAAAAGTCAGCTGTAATTTGCAAAACAAACAAAGTCTCTAAAATGGGTAAATTACACTAAATGAGAGCCATGTTATTTCTGACCTCCAAAAACAGAAAAAACAAAAAACATTTTCCAAAACGCCATGGCTGAATGTTTAATGACCATTTTGTTGTATGAAAATAAAACGAAAAACTTCAGAAGACCTTAAGTTCCACTGCTTTTTTTGAGTCTGTTGCTGTAAATGTCTCCAATTAGTGTAAGATTGATCTGTGAGAAGAGGAAAGAAGTGTTTTTTCGTGCCTCTGTGACATACTGTTAAAAATGCAACGTCAAGCAAACAAGCAAACTGTGCCCACTTGCTCTCAGAAGGGGCATGGCGTGAATGTGGAGACTTCAAGTTGTCGCACGACGACTTTGTGACAAAAACAATAGTGACAGGAATTTGTTTGGTGGGGTCTTAAGAAGCCTGACCCTCCCTGCCATTGTCTATATGATGCGACAGAGTTTGAGGACAGCCTCAGTGATGCTTTAAAATAACCCCACTTTGTTACATGACACGCTAAAGAGGAACAAGCAGCTCTCGACTAAAGTGACAGAAACTTCCAGAATTCTTCTGAAATAGCTGAACATTAGAACTGCGAAATATTAACCTTTTGCTACATCTCAAATTAGAATACCATCAAAAACTAAATCTCAGCAATTTAAAAACAAACCAAAAAACTGAAAATAGTTTAATTACACAGTAAAATATTTTATGTCTTTACTTCTATTAATTTTGTTGACAATCACTAACAGCTATTTCCTCAGGAAATTACAATACTACGTAAGATCAATTCAAAGAAAAGGAAATGTTAACCCACTGAAAAGTATGCTTTTGTATTAAACCATATTCACTCAGTGCTTGGTTGGGGCTCCTTTTCATGACTTTACTGCAACAGTGCAGCAACCTTTTCTGGCCTGAACCAAGGAACACACCAACTGGAGCTAAGCCTGTTGCAGTAAGCACTTAATCCATTACTCGCATGATAAGTTCAAATGAGCTCAATTTCCATTCTGTTCTTTTTTTTTTTTTTTTTTTTTTGAAGGGCAATTTTGTTTACAGAGACTTCATAATCCATTTCCTTTTATTTATTGTTTTTGGTTTTTGTTTTATTTTGGATATTTAAAACGTCTTCCAGTTGCAGCTTGGGGTGTTCTGTACAAAATTACAGTTTATTAGTCTTTGAGAGAGCAAACTTGCATTATTATGCCATTATCAATATATTAGTTGAAAATGGTCTCAAAACAACAATACAATATTATCGTTTATCATTTCTGGGACAGTTTATCGTTCAGCAAAATTTGTTGTGACAGACCTAGTTGGAGCCCATGTCCTGGACACGTTTTCGTGTGGTGGCTCTTTATGCGCCGTCTCCAGCTACAATCAACGCCTGGTGAATCTCCCACAAATTCGTGTACGAGGTTTGCTTCCATTCCTTTTAAGGCCATCATTCTGTTTGTGCAACTTTTCCTTTTAAACTTTTTCTTCCACTCAGCTTTCCATTTGGGGCTTACCCTCCTTGCAGAAGGCATCAATGACTGACTGCTGGACAACTGTCAAGCCAGCAGTCTTCGATGTGATTCAGTAAATCATTAAAACATTTCTTTGTTAAACACCCTTTTTAAAAATTCTATAACTGAAAAACCAAATTTGGGGTTTTTATTAGCTATAAGCCACAATCCTCCAAATGAACAGTTATACAAGATTGAAATATATCAGTTTCAAAAAGCAAAACTAGTAGATTAATTACACTAATTCCTGAAATGAATGTAATTTTCTATTATATTCTGATTTGTTGAGGTATGCCTGTATCGATCTCCAGGGAACAGAGAAGCTTAAATACATTAAAATATATGTTGTGGGTAATAATAATGCAGCACAGCATGAAACAAAATTATCGCAGCATTCACATTATGATAGGGTCACTCACAGCTTCAAGCATAAAGAGGTTTCTGAAAAACATACTTTATATTACAAATTTAAGAAATCATACTGTTCATTTACCTAAAGGTTAGAGACATCTGACCCTGTTTAATCAATGCATTTCATCACCAATCTCTTTGGATACCCAAATATAAAACAAGATCCCACAGCTTCAAAGTCATCATAATTGCATAAATCTAATCATTTCTGTCTTAAAACATTTTTCTTCATACTTTGATAAATACTCCAAGTGCAGTACATTTTGAAGTACACCTAATTACTCAAGTTAACATATTTTCACACGTCAACATTTTCTCCTCGAGAATTTACCGCTTCTGCTTGCACAGTTTCCTTCAACGCTACAAATAAAAGGTGGAAATGAAAGAAAATGCATTTGCCTCACTATAGTGGGGGCAGTCGTTTCATTACAGGTGCAAGGAATGATGCCTATGTAATCTTCACAATCAACACCAGAGATAAATGTGACTTTCACCAGGCATATACACTGGAACCATAAGTGGACCTCAACAGAGCAGATGGATTAATGAGCAGCAGGAAATAAATGTCACTTGGATTTGATTATAAACATAAATATATGATGGTGCAGTGATATATATTATTCATGTAAAGAAAAAAAAAATCAATTTTTATAAAGAATTAAGATGAAATCTTTTCTAACTCACAAATAGTAGCAAAGCAACAGAACTGAATGCACTTCTAAAATGCATGCCTTGAGTTTTTTTAAAACCAAAATAGGGTCGCCTTAAACATCAAAAAATCATCACAGAACAATATTTGTTGAGTAACTACAGTGTTAATGTATGTGTATCAAGACAAAGTTGTGCACGTGTGTACCTTGTCGCCGTGTCCCAGATGCTCTGACTTCACGTCAGCCAAAGACTTCCAGTTTTCCATGAGTCTTCCGCTGCCACCTTTCGCCTCTGTCAGAGACTGTCCCTCCATGGAATGTCCTTCCTTGTCAAACCTACATGGATTAAAGTCAGCACTTAGTTAAATTCAGTGGCGGAAAGAAAGAGGAAACAAAAAAGAAAATCACATTTGAGGAATAGGGAACATTTTTTTTCCATTTATGATTTTGAACGCATGTTAAAAAAAACAAAAAAAAAAAACAAAAGAAAGCGCATGATTTTGAAACAATTTATTGATCAGATAGCAACTTTAGTCTACTTTACAAATGTAGAGTGCATACTGCACGGATCTGTAATGCCAGGTATGATTGTCAGAGACCCAAAAATACACAGGTGCAATGAGTCACCCGAAATTTTCCCAAAGTTATGTTTGATGCAGCTGACTGATTGGAAATTGTGGAGACTTAGATTAAAATATTTTAACTAGTCAGATCTCATTTCAACTACACCTCATTTCAAAAGAGAGATTTCAGTTGTTTCTAGTTAAAGAAAATGTTTATGTGGCTCCGTCCCCTCTTTGTAACCAACACACACCAAACAGAAGCATATCAGCTTTGTGTAACAAACCTTATAAGGTTTACAAGATGAGATTTTAAGAACACTCTGGGGGGAAAAAAAAAAAACAAAACAAAAAAAAACAAAACAACCAAGAATCAAATTTTTTTGGTTTTCAAAAACAGAGTAATGATTTTCCAAATAATAAACAGGGATTTCAAGAAGTGGTAATCTGTATATAATAAACCATTTCAAGTATGAGTAGTTCATATTCAGCGGCTTTTCTACTCATATGATATAGGCTACATTCACACAGCAGATTTTGATGATCAATTAGGATTTTTTTTTTTTTTTTTTTTTTTTTTTTTTTTTTTTTTTTTTTTTTTTGCTGAAATACGATTTTCTTTTGCGTGGTCGTTCATACAAATCATTAAACTTGACCACAATCAGACTTCCGTGTGAACGGTTTGCGACCACAAAGCGACCTGGGTGTGCAGAGAAACAGTCGTTGGAAAGCTCAGTAGCAGGCTTTAGCATCATTAGCAGTGAATGGTGAGCCAGCTGGTATTTTTACAGTGCTGACAAATAATTTCCATTCCATCTGCCACCATTTCCTTTCAACATAAGCCATTTAAAAAGGTGGTGAGGCTTTCTTCAAAGCTTTTGTAACCAAGTATTGTTGGCCTGCCAGATGAGATTAAAATCAGTCGTTGCTGACAACATCACAGGACAATTCACGAACTACTTCCTTTCTTATATCAAAGTAAGACTCTTCAACATAAAAGGTGTCGAGCTTAAAGCACTCAAATCCATATCAAGGACTCATAATAGCAGGCTACCCTTCACAGAAAAAAAACTGATTAGTGTTTTGCGAGGAACTTCACTTTGATGAGAAATATGGTCGCATTTTATTAAACTGAGATTATGTGCCACAAGGACTTATTTGACCCTTACTATGATGAACTTCATATATCAGGGTTTCTGTAGGTTTCACCAACTCAAATTTAAGATTATAAGGCCATCGTGAATTAAATCTAAGACCTATATCACGACAAATGTACAAAAGAAAAATCTACATCCATCTATCTGAATAGAAAACTATTGAGGAAGAAATGTTACTCCTTGTGTGATCAACTATAGATATTGTCACATTCTTACTTTAGTCGAAGACATTAATTACAGTTCCTTTCAATCTTTTTCCCCATTTGTCGTCATAGCTGCCTTTTCCTATTCTCATCCTTCTCAGCTGTATTTCCTTCCATAGTAACATCTTTGCTGAAATAAAATTCTTCACCAAGTAAGACTGGTGCTTGACCACCGTGTTTAAGATCCACTAAACCTCCAACTTCAGAGTTTGTCTCACCAACTGCTGCTCTTAGATCAGTGCTAGTAGTAGCAGCTCCAACCGTTTTCTGGGGAGCTTTAGCCATGCCAGGGGATCAAAACTGACATTTCTGGGGTCTACTTTGTGCTTCTCACACTGCATATGGCTCTCTACAGTCTGAACCCCAGTAGTGCCGAGTTGTTTTAAACAAATTGCATGTAGCATCGTATGGGTTGGAAACAGAAGTGAGCTAGTGGTGAAGACGACCGTCACCCAGCCAACCAGCGATACATTTTAACGTACCCATGACAGATGCAAAGAAACTAGCTAACTAGCAAGGGTATATTAGCAGCTAGTTAGCGGTAACCTCTTGAGTCACAGAATGAAGATGTCTGTGCACGACTCAAACTTTTGCTTGGCAGAAAAGTCCCGCGAGGAGAGAAAAAAAAAAAAGGACACTACACAGAATGAATGAGATTAAATATTCCTCTACGACAAAATTTAGGATCTGTGATCAACGCATTTAAGGCCAACCTACATTTTTTAACATGAACTTATAACATTTTAAGGCCTTAATTTTAGATAGATGAATTTAAGACTTTTTAAGGATGCGGACACCCCTGTGTATGACTTTGTTGTTTTAACCCCTTTTCCACAGGCCAAAAGCTCAATCCACCTGCATGCTGACCACAGTAAACTATAGGGAAGGGACTAAACTGAAGTCAGTTAGTCCCTAAATTGTGTTATGTTGCACAATTCAGTGCAACATAACTGAATAAAAAATAAATTCTGCATAACATAATTATGGACAGCATTACAATTCAATTTAACATTCAGACCAAAGTATGAAGCACAACACACTGCTATTTACATGTCTTCAAAAGACTGCAGGGTGCCCACTTAATAACAAACCTTTTTCCAAGCAGGGAATCTTGTTTGCCTTTGTCAAAGCATAGATGGCTCATCTGAGAGCATAGAAGGCGCACAGGCTTTTTGAAATGAATCAACAGATGAGTTGGGCAGGGTCAGTGCTGTTATCAGAAACCCATTTTCATATAATTTTCTCAGAAACTGAATAAAAGACAAGAGGGGAGAGAAGAACTAAGATAGGTGGAGGTAAAAAGCAGTGGTTGTAGAAGAGATAATTAAGGTTAAAAAGGTCAGAGATCAACAGAGCTTACTAGTCTGGCACAAGGCAGAGTCCTATGCAAAAAGGAGGTCAGATTGTACATATAACAGAGAATGTATTTTCTCCTGCAGGCATGACTAATTGAAAATATTCCGCACTAAAAATTCAGACTGTAGCCTGAACAAGCTTATTTGCCACCTCTGACAAATGTGAGCAATTCTTTCTAGTGGCGCTGATTTCCCCACTTGTGTACCTGTAAAGATTTGCGTTAATTGCACAAGCAATCACTAACCAGCCTTGACAATAAAAAAACCCAGCAATTTCTGGACATTTCAGAACACTAATGCCTCTACAGGAAAAAAAAAAAAAAAAAAAAAAACATGCAGCAATTTAGCAGAACAGTTTAATACCGCACCACATGTTTTAAGGATCCACATGGGAGCACTGGATGTCATGTTTAACATGTTGCTTCTGAAAAGAAATTAAAATGCTAAACATCCCACGGTGACAATCTGACTTGAATCTGCAGATTTTCTTTTGTTTATTTTATTGAGGCAAACGAAGTAGAAAACAGATTACAAAGAGGAAATTCGTGATTTTGTCTCAATGTTTAGTTGAAAGCAATCAGGCTGCTCTGTTTACAGCAAGACAACTACCTGCACAACAAGGGGGTTAATGACAAACCTGTGTCACGCTGCAAGCATGTCAAATCCCAGTGTGTTGATGTGTCTAAAGGACAGTACAGGAGCAGAGACGTGTCTGAGGAACAAACACGGAGGGATAAGGAGGAAACTTTAAGTAAGCAGTGTTCTCAGCTCCAGGCTAAGACTCTCATGCCTAAGCTGAGAGTGGCAGAGACACAACAAATATGATTCCTCCATCTTCTGTAACATTTTGATAGTCCCTTCATCTAGAGCAAATGACATGCTGTCAAATGCAAAACCCGCTTCCATTGTAAACAATGAGGGTTTTAAAATGTAAACAAGGATCGTTGTATATTGGTGAGTTATAATATATTGTCTAAGTTGGACTCAGACTTCTTAAGATCTCTTAAAGTATTAGTTAGGCAGATATTTTGCAGCAGGTCTGTAGTGGTTCCATCACACTGCATCACCAACAGTGAACCCAACTAAAAGTCAATACATCTTGGAATTGTAAATAAACTTTATCCTGTAAAATCAACCTGAATAATTTATTTTTTATGAGCAGAACAAGTTTGGATGATTTTCTTTTAAGATTTGGATAAAACAAAAATGCATCAATGAGAAACGCTAGCAGCATAAAAAAAAAGTTACAAGAAGTCCAAAACAGTTTAAGCTGTGAAATCCTGCTATGTTAGCAGGGCCACAACAATGCTCATGTCTTTTGAAAGTCAGAACAAAAATTTAATTTAATTTGTGAAATTGTTTCATTGCTCAGCAATAGCTGCATGTAGCAATTTAGCTTAAGAATAAATTAGCATTACCAAATGACTGTTTAAAACACTATGTATTAATTAAGGTTGACCCACATCTTAGTAAATGTGTAGCTAACAACTCCAGTCTTGCTAAAGTAAAACACTGTAAAATTCAGGGGAAAGAATGTTGCATTAATGAGGCATCATATTTACTGGACTACTGGCAAAGCTTGTTTATTTGCTCTCAGGCTCATGTAATTACTGCCCCAACTTTATGACTTGTCTGTGCAACAGGAAATACTCAAGCCCTGATAAGAAAGACAGAAAATGTCAGCTCAACTAAATGAGATAATGGTAAATGTCTGTGCGTGACTCCATCAAGGACTGGGAATAAACCTGATGAAGACTGGATAAAGAAGAGACTGCCCTGTCTGGCAGTAAGACAAGAGGCAGCATGACCCTCCCTAAATGTGCTGTTGCCACCTAATGGACAAGTGCATCTGCACAGTCAGATGAGAGTGTAGATTTCATGCTGTTAGCAGCCCTTGTTCAGCCATCAAAAAGAAGCAGTAGACATAATCACGTTAACACCACATCAATCAAAGATCAACATTATTAGCGCAAAGAACGACGTTCATTTTACAAAGAAATTAACGGCATTTTATGCCCTGCAAGATGTATTAGTGAGCTATTAAAGGGCTACAGCCAAACTTCTCAAATGAGCACTTGAGTGAGAGCAGAGCTGCACCACAAATGCTCTGCGTGAGCATGAGACAACAGCCCACCAAGGATAGACTATTCATTTAAATAAGTCCCACAGGTCTGCACCAAAATAGTCAAATGAAAATGCTTCTGCAGTAGTAAGAAAACTATGTTTCAGTATTTAGGAGTGAAAGCTGTTGGTTTCTTAATTTATATTTATATTTATTTATATATATATATATATATATATATATATATATATATATATATATATATATATATATATATATATATATATATATATATATATATATGAGCGGCTGGGTAGCTCAATGGGTAAGTCACCCGACCTTCACCCGGGAGACCGGGGTTCGAATCCAGGCCGGGTCGCTTGGTTGAGATATCCAGTGTGGGTCCTTAGGCAAGATCCTTTGCGCTACTGCCTACCTCATGATGAGTGATAAAGGAATACACGCCATGCCGGCTCAGACGTCGCCCGGCCAAACAAGGTCTGCGTCAGGTGCTGGGGAACCAGGGCACCTTCACGAAAAATGGGTTACTGGAACAAGACGGAATTGGGCGAGAGGTGAAAACTTGGATCTGTTGGAATGCTACTACTCAAGTAACCCTAGTCAGAGGGGTTACATGCAAAGAATGCGGGAGGAATGGTTACGTCGACATCCCCATTCAACACTAACTGCCAAACAACTAGTAGCTCAGTGTTCCAACATCCGCAAACGGCAAATGCTGTCACAACTTGAGATAGACGAGGTACAACACAAATGCTACGGCAAGGGGGAGCCAGGACGCCAGGTCAGAGGGGAGTTAGCTTCAACTCCCCACCCGGAGATTGGGTATGCAGCCCCAATAATGAACGAACCATCACAGCTGAACGAGGCAGCAACTGACCTGAGAGGTAGGATCGTGGCCCGAATGAACACCAGGCAATCCCGATGCCAATTACAACGGCTGAGTGAAGTACCATCAGAAAGTCTCATTGAAGATGTGAATGCAGCATTGAGAACGATCCCTACCAACACCATAACGGAAACCAATGAGCTGGTGTACAACTCAGCATCAGTGATCCTTGAGATGCTCGGCTATAGGAGCAACCATGAGATTCAATACCCACCATGGAAAAGACGGTTAGAGGCTAAAATCAAGGTAACAAGGAGGGAAGTGAGCCAATTGTCAGAACTCCAAAGAGGTGCAATCAAAAGACCAGTACCCAAGCGGTACAGCCAGATGCCCATACCTGAAGCGCTCGAAACTGCCAAACAAAGGCTCCAAGCCTTGGCCAGTCGCCTAAAGAGGTACACGAGAGAAAATGAAGCCAGGAGGATTAACCGGCTCTTCTCCACCCAACCAGCTAAAGTGTACTCTCAATGGCAGGGTAATAACAACAGAGCAGACCCACCAAGGCTGGAGACCCAACAGTACTGGAAAGGCATATGGGAAAGGGAGGCGACCCACAACAGCAATGCACAGTGGCTAATCTCTCTACGAGATGACCACAGCAACCTCCCTGAGCAAGCCCCAGTAACTATCACAGTGGCAGATGTCCAAGAAAGAGTCTCAGGTATGAAAAACTGGACAGCACCAGGTCCTGACATGATCCATGCCTACTGGCTAAAGAAACTCACTGCCCTCCATGAGCGACTGGCAGCTCAAATGAACCAGCTGCTACAAAGTGGGACTCACCCTGAATGGTTAACTGAAGGGCGCACAATCCTGATCCAGAAGGATCCCTCAAAGGGTTCGGTCCCATCCAACTATCGGCCAATAACCTGTCTCTCTACAACATGGAAGCTCATGTCAGGCATCATAGCAGCTAAGATAAGTGGGCACGTGGATAAATACATGAGTACAGCACAGAAGGGCATCGGCATAAATACCAGAGGAGCCAAACACCAACTCCTGGTAGACCAAACAGTCGCCCGAGACTGCAAAACCCGACACACCAACCTGTGCACGGCTTGGATTGATTACAAGAAAGCCTATGACTCAATGCCACACACTTGGATCATTGAATGCTTAGAGATGTACAACATCAACAGGACTCTAAGAGCCTTCATTGCAGCCTCGATGAGGATGTGGAAAACCACCCTTGAAGCCAACTACAAGCCAATTGCACAAGTGTCCATCAAATGTGGCATATACCAAGGAGACGCTCTGTCCCCACTGCTGTTCTGCATAGGTCTGAACCCCCTCAGCCAAGTCATCAACAAGACTGGCTACGGATACCGACTCAAGAATGGAGCCACCATCAGTCACCTCCTCTACATGGATGACATCAAGCTGTACGCTAAGAGCAAACGAGACATCGACTCACTGATCCACACCACCAGGATCTACAGCACTGACATTGGGATGTCATTCGGACTAGAGAAGTGTGGTCGGATGGTTACACAGAGAGGGAAGGTCATCCACACAGAAGGGGTCTCACTCCCAGAGGGAACAATAGCAGACATTGAGGACAGTTACAAGTACCTGGGAATACCACAAGCAAATGGCAGCCTCGATGAGGTCACAAGGAAAGGAGCCACAGCCAAATACCTCCAACGAGTAAGGCAAGTCCTGAGAAGCCAGCTCAATGGCAAGAACAAGATCCGTGCGATAAACAGCTATGCCTTGCCAGTAATCAGATACCCTGCAGGAATAATAAGCTGGCCAAAGGAAGAGATAAAGACCATGGATGTTAAAACTCGGAAACTACTAACCATGCATGGAGGGTTCCACCCTAAATCCAGCATCCTGAGACTATACGCGAGCCGTAAGGATGGAGGCAGAGGACTAGTGAGTGTGAGAGCCACTGTCCAGGATGAAACATCCAAGATCCATAAATACATCAAGGTCAAAGCCTCAACCGACGATGTGCTCAGCGAATGTCTCAAACAATGGGGACCAGAGGATGAGGTGCTGGAGGAACCATCATGGGAGGATAAGCCCCTACATGGGATGTACCACCGACAAATAACTGAAGTGGCTGATATCAGGAAATCCTACCAATGGCTGGAAAAAGCTGGACTCAAGGACAGCACAGAGGCACTCATCCTGGCTGCACAGGAACAGGCCCTAAACACCAGAGCAATAGAGGCTCAGATCTACCACACCAGACAAGATCCAAGGTGTAGATTGTGCAAGGAGGCCCCTGAGACAGTCCAACACATAACAGCAGGGTGCAAGATGCTGGCAGGGAAAGCGTACATGGAACGTCATAACCAAGTGGCGGGCATAGTGTACAGAAACATCTGTGCAGGATATGGACTGGAAGCCCCGAGATCAAAGTGGGGCACACCCCCAAAGGTGGTGGAGAATGACCGAGCTAAGATCCTGTGGGACTTCCAGATCCAGACAGACAAAATGGTAATGGCGAACCAACCGGACATCGTGGTGGTGGATAAACAACAGAGGAAAGCCGTTGTGGTGGATGTAGCAATACCAAGCGATTGCAACATCAGGAAAAAGGAACACGAGAAACTGGAGAAATACCAGGGCCTCAGAGAGGAACTGGAGAAGGCCTGGAAGGTGAAGACCACAGTGGTGCCTGTGGTCATCGGGGCCCTCGGGGCAGTCACCCCCAAGCTGGAGCAGTGGCTAAAACAGATCCCAGGAACAACATCAGACATCTCAGTCCAGAAATGCGCAGTTCTCGGCACAGCCAAGATACTACGCAGAACCCTCAAGCTCCCAGGCCTCTGGTAGAGGACCCGAGCTCAGAGGTTGAGAAAGACCACCCGTGGAGGGTGAGAAGGGAATTTTTTTTTTTTTTTTTTTTTATATATATATATATATATTTTGCAGGACTGAATCAAGTGTCTAATTATTTTCTCCATTATTCTAACTTTTGGAAGACATTTATCTTCAAAAACAATTCGGAGAAACATGCATCATGTTGACAAGTACATCTGACATTTTGAGTCAGGAAATATATGTAATTTTTACATGAAAAATGCGAAGGAACCTCGAACAAGGTAAAGTCCAGATCGACAGTTCAGTTGAGAGACTGACGTTATGCTCAGCTGTGCACCACATATATTGTAAATATACCTTATCGAAGAGTGTGTTCTGGGCTCAGATTAGACCAAAATGCATTTTTTGGCCAAAAATGCAAAACGCTGTGGCAGACAACTAAATCTGCACGTCATCCTGACCACACTCTCCTTACATAGAAACATGGTGGTAGCAGCATCATGTTGAGGATGTTTTTTTTTGTTTGTTTGTTTGTTTGTTTTTTTTGTTTGTTTGTTTTTTCTCCCAGCAGAGGGGGAAGCTGGTCCAATTTCTGGAGAGATACATGGAGCCAAAACCAGGGCAATCCTGAACAGAAACTTGTTAGAGGCTGCAAACGACATGAGACTGGAGCAGAGGTTCACCTTCCAGCAGGACAGTGATCCTAAACACACAACCTGAGCTGCAATGGAGAGGTTTAGATCAAACCACATAAATGTGTTAGAATTACCCAGTCTGAAGCGACGGCTTGCAGGATCAGGAAACCCCTCTTTCAGAGAGTCTTGCCAGCTTCTGGTCATTTCAATTGGAGAAATGTTTCCCGATTTCAAAACTTTGGCTGAAGAGGCACTTGTAATGCCAGTCTCCAGTGTGGCAGCGGTGTCATTCTCCAGATCAACATCTAAACCCTGAGATATTTGATTACCACAAGCAGGTGCACAATTCAGATCCATACAAACCAGGAGGAAGTTGTAAGATTGTGCGTTCAGGCCACAGCAGGTGAATCGTTCATAACTTAAGTGCAATCGGTTTTGTCACTGGAGAAAGAGTTGTATTCATCTGCTTGACATGTGATGGGACGATGAGGATTCTGCTTGTTGAACATTAAATAAACCAAATAAACGCAATTGAATATGTCATTATCATTTTATAGACTGACAGGTAAAAATAAG
This sequence comes from Anableps anableps, assembly GCA_014839685.1. NCBI lineage: Eukaryota > Metazoa > Chordata > Actinopteri > Cyprinodontiformes > Anablepidae > Anableps > Anableps anableps. The sequence continues at coordinate 8,158,845 of CM026068.1, read as the reverse complement.
TGACAGGATTTTTAACGAAAAAGTCTAGTGCAACCTCTGCTCAAGGGTACCAAATAAAAATGCTCACCATACCTTCTCCAGATTTTTGTTTTTATTTATTTGAATATCATGAATAATTTTTTTCTTCCGCTACATAACTGCACAGTTTTGGGTTGATCTGCAAGTAAAGCACATTCAAGTTTGAGGTGTTATGTGGCAAAATATAAAAAAAGTGAAGGAACACAAACATTTATGCAAGGCAATGTAGGTATTCTACAACCAACAGTCCTGTAATGAAAATTTAAAAAAAATAAAAAAAAATCTCAAACATGATCTTTATGATGAAGCCTAAACATGGGACGAATAACTACACGTTCACCAGTTTGTCCACAGCACCAATAGGCTCTCAGCTACTCTAAATAATGATCTTGTCTTGACTGTTGCTCTCACAAGAATTGACTTGAACTCAGAGTAATGAATCAGGTTTCGCCTCCTTCCATCTGTGACTTTAAGACTGTTCATTAATGACTGCCTTGAAACCTGTGGGAACCCACTGTTCAGAGAAGACCCCCACGGACCAACATTTCTTCAGCAGGGAATTAAACTAACACGAGGATTTTAAGGATCATTATCTCTAGCCGCCTAAGAAGAGACTGAGAGTGGACAACAAACGCCTGTCATTAAACCCAAGAGGAAACAAAACAGTATAAAAGTCTTTGCAACAGGGAGTTAATGATGTGCAGGTAAATGGAAAAATAGCACCCCAGAGTGATCTTAATTAGATATTTTCAATCTCTGAGCAAATGAAATCCTCCTACAACAGAAAAAGCAGTTTCAAAAGCTGCAGTGACAAATGTGATAAATGATAATAAATAACTACCAGCCAATATTTCCTATTACAAAACAGTCACATTTGTTAATTTACTTTCTCGCTTGGGAACTAGGGTCACATTGCATAATTTTTGACACATTTTGCTGAAAACAATAACTTAGAAAATGACAAATGGAGGAAAAAGCATTATGCAAAATGAAATAAAAAACAAAAATCTTCCATTAGCAAGAAAGATAAATAAATAAATAAATAAATAAACCAAATTGTTTTAATATCCTACATCTACAAATGAGATTCATCTTTAACTCATAAACTATGTGTGCACAGGTGATGCACGAATATTTTTGGATAATTTCTAGATAATCACATACGACAGGGGAACAGAAACACTGCAGTGATCCCCCTTCACACAAAGATGATTCTGGGTTTCAACTCATTTTGCTAAGGCGATTAAAGGGGTAAAAAACACATTTTTGCAGATTAAGTATGATTTCCATTTATATGTAATGCTTCATTAAAGCACTCTAAACATGTGCCTGATGGGGAGGGGTGTAGGGGGGGCTAATCTCAATAATGAGAATCTGAGCATGCCCACTTGCAAACTGGAAAATAATAAAAACCTGCCATTTAATTTCAGCACTATGTGACTCAACCAAATTATCCCCCTTGCTTGTGAAAATACAGAAAAGCTCCCAGCATTAAACTATTTACTATATTTAACATTTGATGCATGTGGCCCATCCTGTGTGCAAATACTAGAATACATTTTCCTACCTGTATCATCTATGCTAGGCTCACTTACCAGCCTCTGAGCTTGTATGCCTCTGGGATATCTGGGTTAATCATCATGGTGCTGCTGAAGGATGCAGAAAGTGAACGGCCTCCAAAGTCTGAGAGCTTTGCTCCCTTTATGGCTACGATCGGCTGTCCAGAGCCATCGAACTTCTCTGCCTGAAGAAGCAAAAGAAAATTGACATTGCATTTAATTTTTAAAATCAGACTCAAACTTGATTCAACTCTCGCTATTTTCCACATCATTTACAATTTACAGTAAAGCACATTATCACACTTGCCAAATAGAGCAGGACACAGTAAACAGTTCCAAACTTTTAGTGTCATAACGTCATACTTTCGTTGACTAAAATAACCAGAAGATCAGAGTATAAAACCAAGAATGGAGCAGGGAGTGACTAAACACTTCATACATATGGAAATATGTTTAAAGTTGTTTGACAATGGAATTGCTCTTTAACTACACATTTTATTTCATGAAATCCCATTGGAAGTGGAATACCTTTAAAAAGAAACTAGAAAGGAACAAGCTGCCTCTTAACAGGAGGAAATAAAATAGAATGGAACCCATCACAAGGGAAAAGAAAAATCAACCTGGAGAGTTCACTTACATTGTCGCAAGGACACATTTTAGTCAACAACTTTATTCTGAGCAAAAATTTCACAACTTAAACACAGAGAAACTTTTCTAATCATCTTATTCATTGAAGACTTTTTGTGACATTATGCGGCATTCCTTGCAGAAAACCTGAATAAGCATAACTTGGCATGCAGAGATACCAGATTATTTAAAACTGAGTACAAGTACTTACATTTAAAGACTTGCCAAAACCGTTACTCAAATGTCAATACACTCCTTACAATTAACCACTGTTTATTTATTATTATTTATCTGTAACTTATTTATTTATCCATTTTATTATTAATGGCATCACAAATCACACGCTTGGTTTTAAATATTCTGCTATTACTTTACAATAATCTAGTCCAGGTTTGAAGAGTCTAGGTGTTGTAGTTCTTTAACTAGAGCAGATTAAAGATGCAGAAGGTGGAATCACCCTTTAGCTATTTCCCAAATCAGAAGCCAATTTGTGCTTCGTGCAAGGTTGTGTCTGTAATGTGGTTGCAGCTAGGCATCTCATAACTCGGCTCCAAGTCGCCAACAAAAGAAAAAAAGAAAAAAAAAAAAAAAAAAAGACGACAAAATCCCAAATTATCAACAACACAAGAGCCGCTGTGATTTTTTTCCTGTGAGGGTTGTCTCTGGACATCTTAACCCGCTTCAGAGTTTGATGCAAAGTTGGTTGTTGCAGTTTCCAGCTCCCATGCTTTAACTCAGCGTTGTGTTGGCTTTTAAGATCTTTTATCAAATTACTTGTGTTGAAAGTGCGAGGTTTTGTTCCTCCTCTTCACAATTTAGCCAAACATAATTTGCAGTCTGCCTGGAAATACCTCCACACCGCTAACATATATCCTCCTCTACTACCCGGCTGGTTAAAGTCACGCTGCTGTTAAGTGGTTTGTTCTTTTTTTGTGGCTCACATTCAGTTTATGGTGCGTTAGCGCCGCTTACTGGGTTAGGGCATTTATGGGCAAACGAATACTGTCTAATAGAGGGAAGCGAAGCACTCATCACGCTGGTATTGGGCCCTTTAGTATCGGAGCACCTCCATGAATAAAGGTGGGAGTACACAAGGTATCAGACAGTTATCCGATGCTGGTATCGGCATCGGTGCATCCCTAGGCATAACGACTGAATATAGATCTAGTACGATGCAGTCACTTAGAAACCCTGAGACAAAAACCCTCCGGTCTTCAACACAATCTCAGTTTCACTTACTTCCTCTCCCCACAGGGTGAGAGTCACCAACTTCCCAGACATGTCCATCAGACTCAATGTTCTCTTGGATACTTCACGGTTAGACTTGGTTGTCAGGCGGGTCACCTCGTCCACACTCTTGCACACTCCAATCACATCTGTAATGCAAAAACAAATAAGTGTTACGTATAGCAGGACACGCTGGATTATTGGACTCCCAGCACTCTGAACCTTAGTTTATAGTCCTGGTGCATATGGATAGCATTATATGCTGAATGTAATACTCTCAAAAACAAAAAGGAATTGTAGAGTATATCTAATTTCTAAAGCTGCCTGAGGTAATTCTTCTTGATGTCACTTGGCAGAGAAATAAAGAGGAATTGACTATCACATTGAGTGTTCTTTTATATTCATAGCAGGAACGTTTTTGCTTTTAGCAATCAATGAATAGTGTATGTCTCTGGGAAATATACTTGGCACTTACACCTATTTTATTGGAAATAAAACCATAAAAAGGGCTTGAACAGCTTTCACAGATCCAGGTCAAACATACTTTCCTCCTGTTAAGTTAATATCACTTTTTTTTAATTTGTGTTTAAAATTCCCTATAGTATAAAGTAAGTTTCATAACAGCTGCTGACGACAGGTTTAGGCAAACTATTCAAATCACTATTTTCAAACCACGTCTAATTAAATATAGACTTTCAAATGACAAAGGATTGACTGGTAAATAATCCATCATCAACATTTTGATTTTAATTGCTTAAACATAGAGAAGCAGAATTATTCTGCAAGGAAAGCTGAAAGTCTGAGGATTGACTTTCCCTGCTTCAACATACTTGTCATTTCATCACAGCTACATCTAAGTTCCTCAGCCAGTATTACAAGACCGAACAAATTAAAGCTGCCTGTGCATTTCTTATAAAGACTAAAATTAAAAAGGTTTGATGACTTGACGAACACACACAACAAAATTAAAATCACTCAATTTAAGACATGGGATTTAAAAAAAAACAAAAAAAGACAAAAAGTTTTAGATTACTAAAAGTTTTGGACAGGACCTTCTGCGTTACTGATGGAAATCTTTTTATGTGACACAGGTCTCAGACTGCTTTAGATGGCTAAGGTAATCTCACACAAAATGTGACAACATTGTTTCCAAAGATGTAGCTTTATCTCCATAACTAACATTTTACCTAAAATACCAACCCTAAAAAACTCAAATCTGGTGTTAGTCTGGAGAAAATGCCTAAATTGTGATTCAAGCAAAAACTTTAAAGATTAAGCAAAACTCTTGTTTACTAGGGCTGGGTATTATTGAGAGTCCCACAATTCAACTCACTTATTTTGGTCACAATTTGATTTGATATTGCTTTAAATACTTTGATATCGATGTCATAATAAGAAGTATACAAATAATTAGAGTCCCTGTGGATAATTTTAGGATATTTATTTTTTCTTGTGAAAAAAGATACCTCACATTTTTGAATCATCATTTTTAAGCATATTAGAACAATATTGTCAATCTGACCCACACTCCTCACCAGTAGGTGATGAAAATGCACATAAATAGCTGTTTGCCAACCCCCAATAAACTCAAGAAGAAGAGACTAGTATTTATGCGACATGGAGCTGGTATCGCACGCTGCTGCACCTTCCAACACATCAGTCTATAACAGGGGTCCTCAAATCCAGGCCTCGAGTGCCAGGGTCCTGCAACTTTTAGATGTATCTGGTCCAACACAGACAGTATACCCTCCGTTACAAACTATATACAGGACTGGTTATTATGGGAAGCTTAGAAACACCTTAGCAAGAACTGAGCTGAGCATTAGTTGGTTGGTTTGTGCATTATACCACATAATAAGTAAGACAATTCAAATGTGGTTAAGGCTTCAAAAAGCCAAAATAAATGCTGTGCACCTGTACACCAGGAATTACAAAAGATCCAAAAATAAGCCACCTGTGGTTTTGTGCATTATAAAAAGAGAAATCGATTTATCAGTTCACTACAGAACTGTTTTTATTGTTAAATGCAGAGGACAGATTAATAAAGTATATCTCAGATGACTATTGTAATTATTTTAGTCAATACTGAAATCACGATTACAAATTTAGTGAAAACATGTCACATTGCACTATGTGTAATACTATTACACTCAAACTATATCCCCACTAATTTACAAATCTTACCAAACTAAACTCAAACTGAGTGGATTTGTTAAAACACATTTTTTTTTTAAGTGCAAAAATCTGATCGCTGTCATTTTGACAGAACAGAACATGATGTGGGTGACACATCATGATGTTATGTAATTCACAGCAGCTTCATTAACAAGGGTGCAGCAGGGAACGCTTGCTGTAGGATTTCCCCCTGGTGAGGTGAGTTGAGAGGATCAGGAAATCAAAGAAAGTGAAGTAGTGCTGATTGTGCTTCAGCATAAAACTTTAACAATTATGTAAAATTGGCTGCTTCTCCACCCAAATGTTAAGATAACAGTGACTTGGAGAACATTAGCTCTGTAGCCTATTGGTGAATCTCTCGCTTTTCATATTTAATATTAGTCAACTGTATTCATGTAACTGCAGAAAATCCAATTCAGATTTCATTGACTGGTGTAGACTTACTGTAAAGAATAAAAATATGTATAAACTACTAATGTAAAAAAAAAAAACAAATTAGTGTCAACTAAGGATGCACCGACTGCAGTTTTCTGGCCAATCACTGACCTTTAAAAAGTCTGACCTGCTGATTCCAATTTTGGCCAATCCCAATTTTATTGTCTGAAAAGTCGCTAAATATAGCGAAAACTCGCCAAGTTGGTAACAGTGGGGTGATTATTGTTTACCGCACACCTGCAGACGTGACCTGGCGGGCGGGTCCGTCAGTCAGCCCTCTTTCACGGCAGAGAAAAAAAAGGGGCCGTGGCTGATTTTCAGAGCTTTGCGGAAGTTAAGATCGATTTCACATGTGAGTATTGGTCGATCACCCAAAATTAAAGAAATCTGGGCCAATTTATCTGTGCACCCCTAATGTCAACCTAGAACAGACTGACTGCTGCGTGTCTACATAAAAATAAATAAATAAAAATCCTTAATTACATTTATTTTATAGAGATTATTCACAGAGCCAATAAGTTTGACACTGGCGATGCTGTAAAAAATAAAATAAAGTCTTAATGTGATTTTTTTTTTTTCCTCCAACTAAAATCCACTCAGATTAAAGGTTTAAATTTTAAGTTTGTGATTATGTTATTGCAGTTTAAGTGTGTAGGGCACCGTATGTCAGTGCAGATATGTATAGAAAAAGCTCCTTACCAACAATAGCATCTTTGTCTCGGTTTTCCAAGTCACCAATGGAGACAAAGTCACACTGCACCATGGGAACATCACAGCTGTCCTCACAGGGAATGATGGTGGACTCTCCATTGAGAGTCATTTCATAGTCATTCTTCACTGATGTGTACTGCTTGTTTGCGATCTTCAGGGAGCCCTTGGAGACATAGTAGACCTGGTAGATGCAGAAAGACAAACCGGATGTTAATCAGAGATCTGGGGAGCATTTCACCTGAATGAATGGTGCAAACGAGATAGGACTTCAGACAGCAGGGGAGGAAGGGAGGCATCAACAAAGCCTGGCAGATGATCATAAGATGCTTATTGTATGGGTATGATGCTGCCAGATGACTCATTCATAGTCTCTGTGGTTTTAACTTGCAAAGTGCTGGCAGCTGTTGACAGAACACTGTACTTCCAAATCTGTCTAACAGCAAAGAGAAAAAGTTTCGGCAGATAATTTGGAAATCCTGACTCATTATCTGGAGGAAGAATCTCACCTTGCCAACCTCGATCAAAGAGTAGAACTTGTCGACTTCTTGGTTAAAACCAGTCACACGGATCTCCCCCTGTAATTAAAAAAAAGAAATTTTAAAAACAGAAGACAACATTAAAAGGTTTCAAACAGAGATCTTTCAGTTCATTTATGCAGAGTAAAAATAACTTAAAAAAACAAACAAACAAAAAAAAACAAACATACACTCTCGTCAACAATCTCCATAGAGAAGAGTTTTCCATCACCACGAGCGTTGCTCCATGTACGAATGGAGCTCTTGTTGGTTACACGAGCCCGGATTGTCCACCTTTAAGAGAAATCTAGGTTACAATTTATCATTTAAGGAGGCTTTTGAAAGCATAAAAATTCCTTGTCTGAAGATAAGCATGCATATATGTATGAATGAATGTATTTTGTCACTAATTCACAATCTCGATGTGTTGATCTTTGCAGATTTTGAATGGGATTCTTAAAGCTTTTCCATTTTAAAAGCTAAATAATGTTTTCTAATGCAAGACTAAATGGTAGTCCTGTATTTATCTCTAAAACCAATCATCACCATAGACATGTCTATCCACGTCATTTGTAAACCAGTACTCATGTGTTCTCAGTAGGGATGCACAATATATCGGCATTAACTTTGGTATCGGTCAACGCTGGTCATTTTTTAAAATATCATATTGGTAAGTTCTGATCAGTAAAACTGGGCTGATATTAACAACTGATGTTTATTTCCATCTTGTTGCCGTTTGTGTATGTGTTTTCAGGAGGGGTTGGGTTTTGGTCATGTGGTAGTGATGCAGCGCAGGATTGTGGGGCATGAAGCAGCGAAACATCAGTGGGGTGGTCATTTTTCCCAGTGTCGAAACCGTAGCGAAATATATACACAACACATAATATCAGCCCCAAATTTTCATATTGGTGCATCCCTAGTTCTCAGTGTGTCAGAAACCAGCAAACGGATGGCTAAACATTTAAAAACTTTTTTACGTTCATTTCCAAATCTGGAAAAAGCTAATTACATACTTTCCCATACGTAGTTAAGACTGCATAGGAAGGCTATGATATGCATTGAAGAAACTGGACAACTTAAGTCCCCATCAGTGAATGCATTAGATCGAAGGTCTAACAGGTCTCTGCAACAACACCATTCCTTGTTGTGGATGTTGTTGCTTTAAGAAGAGACCAAAAGTTATATTAGCAAGTAGCCAATTTCAGTACCAGCAAAGTGCTTAAAAATTTTTTTTAAAAAAGTTAGAGACAGTACAAAAATGTAAGAGAACATATTAAAAATCAAAGTGTATGAACATATTAAAAATGGCTGTGAAAGAGCATGACTTTTGCCTGATACGAGGAACCCTTTTTACTTTGAGGAGCTGAAACTGTTTTTACAATGCTAGGTACACAAGATGCTAAAAAACTAATTGTTTAGTTCTTGTTTTAAAATATCAGCAAAGAACAAGAACTGATCTCATGTGACTTTGACTCTGCTCACATTACCAATAATTACATTACTAATGGGACAAAGACTAGAAAATAAATACAAATCCACCTTAATTGTCAAGAAAAATGTTAGATTTGCCTATTTGACAACATAATAGATGACAATAGGCAGGGATGTAAGAATAACTACATGAAAATTATATTTTCATCTTGTTGTGTTTTCAATGAATGTAAAATATAATGTCACTATCCAAAAAAATAAATAAATAAATAAAAAGAAGAAAGCATACAAACTGACTTGGACTGGTAGGGGTTGAGACTGGCGATGGGCACAACTTTGGAGCTCCCCCCTGGAGTATCAGGCAAAGCAGAAGGGGCCTTCTTTGAAAAGTCTCTCTTTAAATTTCTGACCACTGTTAGAGAAACAAGGAGAAAAATAAATGATCTGTGACGAGAAGTGATGGAGAAGAGTCAAAAGAGAGTTGCATTCATTATCCATCACAGGTAAATTGCAAAAATCAGATTTCTTTGGATTGTAACCGCTTGATAATTATCTCACTTCATGGGGAAAATCTCAAAGAAAAGATATATTGCTTTAAATTTACCAATGCTTACTTAACTCCTGCAAAGTGGAGTGATTAGAACAACAAACAAGGATGTTATTAAACCAGCTGGCTAGAGATATGCGATCCAGCATTTTGGTGAGAAGTATGATTCACATTTCACAGAATCAGGGCAGAGTGTGAAATGCTATAACAAACTGGAGCTGCTCTTCCCCTGGAGAGCGCTGCTGCCTGACTTTTGAGATTTTCCGTTTGAACAAGCACAGCACATTTGATTTGTGTGCGTCTCACGTGGAGGATTAGAGTTCAAAGTGTCCGCTTAAGTCCTCCCACTTTGCAAACCACTGCACTTCTGGTAATTAAGCCCCCAGATCAAGCAGCACACAGAGAAATGAACAATGACTGTGCTGATGACCAGGATGACTGTCACAACCTTAATTCCCATATGGCAGATTTGAGGGATGAATACCTGCCATGACGTATGCAAGAATACAGCAAAACCATGTCGACAGCTGGATTTCACATCTGCAGGTCAAAGTTGCTTAAAAACAATAATCTTTTTTCATCTCTGACATGACAATCTTGTAGTCTTTCATGGTCAAGTTAATCCACACTTTTGCACTGCTACTCAAACAGAACTATGTAAAATATAATAACTGCATACACAGGCAAAGATGGGTATGCATCAACTCTGGCTCATACACAGGAAACCAGATGGATAGGGTAAATTTCACAGCAAAACAAAAATATTTCCACAAATGAAAAATGCTAATATTTCGACAAGGGCTGTCAAAACTGTTAGCATCATGTGAATCTTTAGGTCACCTATCTGCAACGGATAATTGCTGCCACCTGGTGGCCATTCTTAATTAGTGTATTTACTGGTTTGGTTTGTGTTCTGAACAAAAAACTTTCAACCAATTTAATTCATGTCTAACAAATTTAATATGAACTTTTACTCACCTTCATTTCTATTTTGTGGCTGCAGAGGTGGTCTGTTTTCAGGGACTGGAGCTGGCTGTGGGCCTTTACTCTGGCCTGTACAGAGAAATTTACATTAAAATTATGGAGGGGCTAATACATGAGAATAAGAATCAGCTTTATTGGCCAAAATTGTGTGCACAAACAGGTAATTTGACTTCGGTTCCAAGAACCCCTAATATACAGAAACTAGGTATAATCTAAATCCTTTACTTAATATTGAACATGTAAACGATGTATAGAAAGTTTTTTTGTTTTAAAAAAAAAGGACAAAACATCACGAATAAGGAAAATTATATTTTAAAAAAAACAGCCCAAACAATTTTGCTTACATATGTGAAAATTAATAAGAAAGTAGTGTGTACTTGATGTCAGTGATCATTTCCATGCATATTCACTGGAATGAATGCAGCTTAAATGATGAGATTATCTTTACCATCAGAGTAAGGAGTAGGGTCTCCTATTTTACCGCCAACCTCTTCAGCAGGCTTGATGACTTGAATTTCTAAAATGATTACCACGCGTCTGCAATGACAAATAATACAAACATGCATTCCGACCAAGCTGTTTAGGAATAGCTCAAAAAATATGATATTCCCAACTAACTCTATGAATTTATATAGAGTCCACAGAGAAATCTTCATACCGTCCATCTTTGAGCATATTCGTCACCTGCCTCTTCAGGACGCACACGCAGTTTGGGACCAGAATGTTTTCCTCCGCCATGTAATTTAGCTGAGTGGAGAGCATGAAGGCTGCCAATGTGCAAAGACGTGCAACAAGAGCGTTAGATTGGGTGGCAAAGATTTCATCTGCTTAGAAATATATAAATCCTACTGTGAATATTTAGGAGAAAAAAAAAATTTAAAAAAAATCCAAGCATCATTTCACATTTCATTTGAGATTTAAATGTGAATCATAATTTTTTTTTTTTTTTTTTTGTTAACCATGCATACTTCTTATGACAAACAATAATCTAATACAAACTTTAAAAAAAAAAAAACATTACCAACTAATTCTGGCCCACAATGTTCTTGTATCCTAATCTGCTTACTAGTGGGTCAACAATTTCCAGATTCACATCCAGCTGCCTCGATATTAAATATTTATAATGGAAAAACTATACAGAACCAACAGTGATTCTGTGCCAAATTATTTCTAACAATGCCATAAAAGAAAATACTAAACCATCGGACCTTCCACAAGAGCTCCGTCTGGATGTGTACCGTAGCATCTGTAGACGGAGTTTTATTTGAGAACGTAGCCAAAGAAATAACTACATTTTGACCTCATAACTTACAAAATTATCTTCTTTCATTCCACAAAATGCACAAATGGAAATAGGTGGTGTTTGTGATGTCAACTTAATCACATGTAAAACACTAATGCAAAAATAAATTAAAAATAAAACAACTTACAAGACAGTGTGTGTCGTCCATCACTCATCATCACCCTAAAGCGAGAGGGTCCACTTCCTCCATCAATCTTGCGAATGTTCTAAAATTTATGTTAAAATTAAACTGTTGACCACATAGATAAATGGTGATGGTATAACAAAATTATGTTTCTCAAGTGGAACAACAAAGAAAACCAGAACATAAGATAAACAAAAAAAAAAAAAAAAAAAAAAAAAAAAAAAAAAAAAAAACACACATCCCAGTAGACTACAGCATGGTTTGTTACTCAACTTTACACCTTTGTTACCAAATTCAATCCCTTGTAACAGTTACTGACAAGGGGCTTTGGACAACCATTAGAATTCCTAATAACCTTGATTTAATTAACAGAAGAAAAGAAAAAAGAAGAAGAAAGACACAATGAATGAAAATGCTCAAACTTAACATTTAAATAAACATAAGGGTTAGTAAGGCAATATCTGAAAGTATTTAGGACTCTTTGAGGCCTGCAATTCTTATTAATAAATTTAAGAGACTTTAAAACTGTCAGACGCAATAAAACCACTATTCAAACCAGAACATTTTCTGCTACTATTTTCAACTGAGAAAACATATAGTCATATTCATAAAATAGTTTGTTCCACAGCTACAAAATGTTTAAGCTAATTTTTTGGTTATGTTTGAGTCACAACTTTTCCCAGGTCTAAATGCAAAATCAGGTTAATTACTCCAGATTCCCAGCTTTTAAAATGTTGCAAGTTTATATATATATATATATATATATATATATATATATATATATATATATATATATATATATTAATGCTCTCAAATGCAAAGCTGTCCCTTTTTACCATTCAACGTTTTTGAAAACATTGCTAACTTTTTGTTTCAGTCAAAAATAAATAGTTTACGGGATGATAAACAGTTCAATTAAATCAAACATGGCGAGATTAAAAGTGACAGCAGTTGAAGTTACATAAAAAAGGCATTGTTACTCACCACCAACTGAAGCACTGCTTCGTTCCAACCGCTGCCATTTGCTAAAGCCTGAAAAAAAGAAAAATAATTAAGAACGACAAAAAAAAACTTGATTTTTCACAAATATCTCAACACAGTAACACAATTTCTCATTCAAATTAGCTTCCAATTTTTTACAGCAATATTTGACTTTGATTCAGTTGCATTTTCTGTCATTTAAAAAGATTATCAAACCCTAGCAAGAATAAAATACAAAAATACATAATTCAGTTTGTGCTTTGCAAGCAAATGAATGTCAGTCAGCTATTGCAGAGAACAAAGATAGGTTGAGCATAATTCAGAAATATCTAACCTCAACAGACACTACAACACCTCGTTACCAATATAGTTACATTTATAAAAATTAGCCTTACCTCTATCGCGCCCGCTGAAAGATTTGCCATTACTATAAGTAAGTGGTTTTGTAATAAAATACGACTTTACTTGATGACTATCAAACAAACAGGTCGAAGAACCTCACACAGACAGCAGCTTCTAAACTGTGTCTGTGGCGCCAAAGGCTTTGACAATACGCGCGCGAAGCGTTGAGCGTGTTGTCAGTTTCCGGTTCCGCTCACAGATCTGAGGTCAGTTCAGAATACTTCACAGAATTAAAGCACTGCTAACAGTCATCGCAAAACTGACCTGAGACCGGTCGCGCCAACCCGACTGTGACTTTAGAAACTTTATGTGATGAGTTCAAGGAGGTAGGAAAGCAGGGGTAGTCGGAAAACTGGGATTCTGATATTTAAATATTAGTGCTATTGCTTTTGTAAGCAAAACGATACCACAAATAGTAAATAAGGAGGGGCCACACTGCTATGCGGAATTCATTATGGTTCCTATAACGTTGTAATGTAAATACAGGTGAACAGAACGACATGGCATATTTACTGTCGTTTTTTGACGTGGGAAATAGAATAAGCTTCTCTCTAAGTATAAACCGAACAAAAATGCGTCATTTTTCTGATAAACAGTCACGGGACAATTTCTTTTGACAAAAACAGGAACATCTTCAGCTATACAGCATCTGACGATGTTCAGTTTACTCATTTCGCGTAAAGTACTTCAATATACTGTTAACAAAAAAAAAAAAAAAAAAAATCAAAAGCAATTCATTCCATTATTTCTTTGGGAAAAAAAGAAGAAACGCATATTGTATAGAATGATTTCACATATTCAGTGATGTATTTGAACTACTTATTTTGTTCATTTTGATGGTTATGGGTTACAGAAAAAAAAAAAATCACTTTCTCGGAAGATAAAAATATACATAACACCAATTAAAAGTTATTTTTCAACAGAAATGTAAGGTCCTTTTATGGTCCATATAGTTAGGGGGAAGGTTGTTGGTTTGACAGCAAACAGCAGTTGACAATCACAATAGTGAAGGTAAGACACAAAAGTCATTGCTAAAGAAGCTGATGGCTCAAAGAATTGATTATTCAGGCATAATAATGAAAAATTCATTTGAAGGAAAAAGTGGTAGTAGAAAGAGGTGCATAAGCCACAGGGATAACTGCAACCTTGAGATGATTGTTGAGCACAGCGTATTCAAGAGCTTGGGGGATTCACAAGGCGTAGGCTGCTCAGTGGGACAAAGTCCTATTTTCAGATAAAGGTAAATTTTACATTTCATTTGGAAATCTGCCAGTGTTTGTGTGTGTTTTATTAAGTCCAAAGTCAACTCAGCTGTTTATCAGGAAATTTTAGAGAACTTTGTGCTTCAAACTTCAAACTTCAAACTTTATGGAAATGCAGATTTCATTTTCCAGCAGGACTTGACACCTGTACATACTGCTGAAATTACTAATAACGACCATAACATCTCGGTTTTTGATTGGCCAGCAGTAAAAAGAAGGTGAGAGACACCAGAGCTAACAACAGAGATCAGCTGAAGGCTGTTGTCAAAGAAACCTGGGCTTCCTTAACACCTCACATAGTGATTGCCTTCACACCATATTGCAGTGATGCAGTAACTCATGTAAAACTAGCACAGCTAAAGTACTGAGTGCATACATTACAGGATACACCTTTCAGTGCGCCCACATAATTGAATTAAAAATAATTTTCATTGGCCTTTTAAAATGTTCAAATTTTCTGATAATCTGATTTTTTTTTTCTTAACTGCTGAAAGCCGTAACTATCTAAATGAATGCATGAAATATTTGACTCTGTGTGTAATGATCTACCTAACAGATAAGTTTCACTTTTTGAATTAGATTACTCAAACATATTATGATGATATTCTGATTTATTGAGATACACAACCTTTTATTTCATTTAGGATCATAACTCATAGCCATAATGGTATTCAGATGAATACATTTATTTACCTGCAACATAACAAATTTAAAAAGTCCAGGAACATACAGAAGACGTATCTTTGAAATTGTGCCAGACTGATTCTGTTCTTACATGTTGACATCATGAAAAGTCCACGTGGTATAAAATGAAAACCTCAGCATCATCTAATGTGACACACGTTCATGTATTTATTTATATTTTTCAAATTCCTTAACCACTATTTGCTATCTGATGTATTATCTTGTAAGGAAATAAGCAAACAATGCTTTTGTTTTCACAGATATTTTGTTTCAGTAAAGTAATACTGTAGACTGAGGCTGTGAAATTATCTAAGTGGTTTGAGTTTTCCTGGGGGGGGGAAAGGATTTTAGTCTCTACTTGGGATTAAATTCAACTGAGCCCATGTGATTCTTGTCAATTGGGAATCCCACTTTATCTTTGTTTCCTAGTTCTCCTCTCTGCAAGACAGGGGCTCCAGGATTGGGATTATTGATGACACCCATGAAAATTGGTATCTGAGTTACATCATCCATTAGTACAAAGAAGAAGGGCTGGCTGAGGTGAAAAATAGGATTGGATGCCCTTGAGATGATGGTAGTTGTGGCTGCAGCAGCCCTCGCACCATCCTCGTTTATTTCCATGCCAGACTTGTGCATAACACTGGACACCAGCAAGGGGCCGTCTGCAATCCCAACCAAATTGGGATTTCGGAACATCTCCCCAAGACCTAGGACAAAACCATGATTAAAGAGGTAGTTCATAGGAACCTTTTGTTACAGCATTTACAGGTGTGAAAAGATTGCTTACCTAATTTGGTAAGAACTTCCTGCAACTCATGAGAATATTCCAGTTTGAATTTAGGAACTTTAACTTGAACAGCCCTCTCTTTGGGTAAACGTTCATACAAGTTGGAGATATTTAGATTAGAAGAAAGTGAAGCTACATTCACTTTCCCTGAATCAGGCAAGATAACCAGCAAACTCATGTCCTTCGTGAATGGGAACCTTGCCACCTGCACAAAGAGAGAAGACATTGTGTTGCAGTTTCTTAAGTTTTTTGTTTCTAAAGTGAGTTTTACATATTTTACAACTGGGTCATTTCATGTCAACTTCACTTCTCTATTTTTGTTTGATTGTTTTTAACTTTTTTTTTTTTTTAAATTGAAAAAACCCTAACTGTAGCAGATTTACAATTATTTTTGGAGAGTAAGAGTAACAGTTAAATAGCTTTGTTTTTTGCAATATTTTCAAATTTATTATTGATGCCTATTTACGACTTTGCATAAATAAATGTGAATGAGCACATACTCCATTGACAATGGCCTTTATACAACAGTACAGTAGAAATTAAATGAGATTTCTGTTCAGTGCTCACAACTTAAAATGGGTCAAAGCACACTGAAGGTTAACAATGAATTATAGAAAAAAAATTAAAATCTGACATTAATGGATTAGATTTATTTATCCCTTTAAGATAAACCCCATGCATGAAGCTGTTGCTGAGCTGAAGACCTCCTTCACTGACAGACTGCTGCATCCTAGGTGCACAAAGGAGCAATATAGGAGATCCTTCCTCCCAGGAGCTGTTAGACTCTGTAACCATCATTGCTCCCAACAAACTCAATATGTGTTTATATCCATACTAGTATCCATACAGCTTACCATTTTTCTATTGTCACGAACTGTAAATAGTTATTTTTAATGCTCAGAGACATGCACATCTTGTACATTTTTAATTAACCAACTCAGCTGCACATTCCTCTGGACTGGAGTATTTTTTATAACTATACAGTATTATGTTGAAGTTTTGCCTTACAGTACGGTATTGTTTATTCTGTATTCTGTTTTATATATAGTTTGTATTCTTTGTGTGAGCCTGTTTTCTGTCACTGCCACTTTGTTGCTGTTGCTCAGAAATTTCCCTATTGTGGGACAATAAAGGATATTTCTATTCTATTCTATTCTAAATAAAAAAATCCCCTTAAAAATGTATAGCTGACATGTGTTGGGACCCCAGCCATGAAAGACTGAATTACATGCATAGCAAAGAGACTGGTATTAAAACTATGAATCCCAGAATGAACTGGTCTAAATGACTAATTTTGTTAATAATTGGCTTTGGCAGTTATTATTAGTTATCCATTGCCAACCAAACCTATAGTTACACAATACATTAAATGGTTTTTAAAAAGATTAACATTAATTTCAAAAACATATGACAATATAACAAAAAGATCCTAAATTGTAAAATTATTTTTGCTTGAATTTAAAAACAAATTCCCAGAACAAAAAAAAAAAAAAAATCTGAAAACTTCAGAGGGTGTACTTTACCTGAGCCTCCAGCTCATTATCCGTGAATAAACTCAGCTGATGTTTGGTATCTTCCATCATATCAACATCCACCATGTGCAAATCATCAAGGTAAAAGACACCTTTGGAGGTGAAGTTCGGGTCAAATCGAGCTTTCCATTCTCCTATCAGACACATGGAAAAAAGATTTTCATTTTTAGTCAACAGTTTTAACATTTTATTAATTTAATGTTTTAATAATTTTAACCTTTTTTTGGTAGCTCAAAAAAATAAGTACTTTATTACATTCTTAAAGGTATAAAGATGCAAATAAATAAATCAGAATTTCATCAAAAAGTTATTTCTTTAAGTAATTTCAAAATTGAATCTTGCATAAAGATTAATTGCAGAGAAAAAAATATTCTAGGCATTTATTTCTGTTAATCTTGAAAAAAGCTAACAGCAAATGAAAACCAAGTAATCAGTTTCTTAGAAAATTAGTATATTCCTTTGCATTCATTAGTATTTTCACAAAGTGCTGTGTTAAAGAATATTGTTGGAAAGTTGGGTAAAGGGAAAGTGTGTCAGAAAAAAAAGTATACAAGCGACAAAGATAACTGAAAGGATTGTGAAACAAAGCTCACTCAAAGTTTGTTTTGGGGTTAACATGAATCTTTAGCAATGTAGCTTACCCACATAAAGGTGGTCAATGACTGTCTACTGGACAACTGTCAAGTCACTGGTATTCACCATGATTTGGTAGGCTAATAAGATAAAATTTTGTATTCAAAATCCCTTGTTTAATTGGTTTTATGGATTATTAGGTTTTGTGAGAAAAAAAACACCTAATGAATTTTGGTGCTAATCATGAAATTTACCAAAAACAAACACTTATCACACTGTGTGCAATAAATGTATTTGGGTTTTACTTGTTGAACTAAATTATTTGAAAAAATAAGCTTTTCAATAATATTCAAATATATTAAGATACACCTATAAGTTAAAAGTCTGCTAATCACCTTTGAAATAAACAGCATTGATGAGCATGAGAAGCAGATTGGGTGGCAAAGAAGACAGGAAGTCTGTCATTTTTCCTTGTGTTGCATTCTCTACCCATTCATTTATCTGCTGAAGGCTTTCCACTATTGCTGGTTCTGAGTCATAAAACCGCAGAGATTCACTCACAAACTCTTGCTTTGCCTTAAACCCTAGAAAAGAAAAATACATTGTTTTTGTTCAAAAGCAAACATTTCATAAGAAATAAATAACAACAGATAACTAGAAGGGAGTTGTACAATCTATATTTGTAGTGTTAGAACAAAAAAAGTGAACAACAGTTGCATGTTTCTTGGGACTAACCTTGGCGCAGAAACATGCGTGTGGCAATTTGCACATCACTGTTTCTAAGCTGTCTTAAGACATTACGTAGAGACTCGTGATAACATGGTACGGTGTTTTCATGCAGATGATACATCAGCAGCTCCTCTGTCTCATTTTGTGCACCTGAATAAAATACAACAGAATCCCAAGTTGCAATCTCAACTATGCTACTAGAAAGTAGGTCAATTCAGTAAAGGTAGTAAATTCATATAAGAACTATTTCTGCAGGGCATGCATACCTAAAGCCAGTTGTGAGAGGGCCAGAGATATGCTTAGAGGAGAAATGATGACATTTGGCTGCTCTGTTGTTGTCTCTAGGTTTTGTAAGAGCTGCACCCCCAGTCTCTGAATTGCAGCAGTGATAGTTTGTTTGGTGTCAGAACTTCCATTGATAGCTTGACAACTATCTCCCTTTTCTTCTTCTGATGACGTCTTGTTTGTCAGTGGATCAGGCGTTGTAATAACAGTTGTTTCATTTAGAGTTACTGGCTCTGGCGTACTTTGGCTTTTCTCTTCCTATAGGCAAGAACAACAAAACCAGGATCCAATACAACTATTATCCATATAAAGCTTATTAAATACACAATTCTCAATTCTTACTTCTATGGGTTGACTGGAGGTTAGAGGAGTTATGGGGACTGACTGATCTTCTGCTACTTCAGCATTCTGTTGAACACAAGACAGCAGAGAACAGTGGTGTTTAAAGATGTTCTGTAATCAATAAATATTTTTAGATAATATTAAATAAGTGATTTTACAGTAGCTCCTTGGCTGCAGAGACAAATTAACAGGAGTGTCAGGCAGAGGTCCATATCCCTGAAAAATAACTGTAGGAGAAAAAATATACTTAGCAATACAACATATTTTTTTCTCAAAAAGGCTTACATTTCTTCATTCTAGTAGTGTTGTGTTGCAGAATAAATTATTGCTAAAGATCAGTTTCTTTTCCATATTTGAGTTAAAAAGAAAACATTTTTTAGTTTCTATATAACTTTGCCATTGCTGTAGATTGACCTACAGTCCATAAACACCTAATTTCAATTAATTTTAAGGAACACAGACGACCTAAACATTACTCCAAATCAATAACCTAGAACAGCAGTTAAAGCTCGCACAAAATCAACCATAGACTGCAAAGTTTGTGCTTTCAGACATAATCCAGAGTTAAAGCTCACTCTAGAGCAGTGATTAAATGTTCATTCAATTTGTCTGAAGCAATTTCAATTACAAGCATTCTATGTTTTGGACAATCTCAATCTGTGACTTATTAAATAAAAACACATCTTAAATTGTTCAGATTTGCTATGTGCCTTGGAAGATGAAATTTAAAATACTTTTACCTTTTTTAAATGACAAAATAACCCTCCTGGCTTGTCCAAAAAAAAAAGGAGAACCCACTGTACTGTGAAGGGCTAAATTCCCTGAGTAAAAGATTGGCAGTTGCTCAGCAAACAGTTAAATATCAACTTGTATTGATTGGGGGGCCTTGTTCAAACCACTATTTGTTTGTAAATGCAGCTACTGGGACTCCTCCTGGGTTAAATAACCACGCTTGAAATGTGCACTTATTTTGCATGTTAGTGGGCCGGTGATATGACTAAACTTTATCTCTGACAGGAAACATGACAAATCAGTTACAAAAGCATGGCTAATCCAACTGCGAGTGGATAAACACAACGTGCTGACTACATGCTGAGATATTTGATGTCAAGGAATAATGCTCCCGCATTTCCCAGAAGACCCGGATTTTGACATAGCAGTTAAACATAAGAGGCTCCAAAATTCCTCTGCTGAGCCAAAAACTCCCACATTAAGGTTGTGACTACCCAAAGAGCAGTACAGAAATTGCTACATAAAAAAAAACATACCATCAAGCAGAACATCCTGCCGAGAATACGCCTGCAACCTGCAAACCTAAACGGGATTTTGTACAACCTGTCCCAAAGTAAATAGATCAAGATAAGAAAACAATCTTAGGCATCGTGATAAATCACACAAAAAACTGGAACACACTGAAAAGATGGAGGCAATTTTTTATTAAACAAGTTAATAAATTAATGTCACCAACTTCTCTTATATTGTTTTGATTTCTGCTCCAAAAGTTATAGCATATGTCATCACAATAATTTGATCATCAGGCAGATAATTAAAAAAGCAAAGTGTGTCGCAACATAAAAGCTCTAGTGTTATACAAAGTGCAGAGCTTTTATAGTTTTATGCTACTTCGCTTTCAAAACTGGAAAGTTAAACCACATTTTTGGACACACAAACATATATATTTATATATATTCATCAGACACCTTTTTTCCAGAATATTTCTTCAAAGTTACATAAAAAATGTGAAAATAAAAAAGAAAGTCGTTTCTCTTGGCATTGACTGTTCCTACGGTGCCTTATAAACCTATTTAAACCTCTTGAATTTTTCCACAATTTGTGACGTTACAACCAGACATTTCAGGTATTATCTTAGAATTTTACAGGGTAGATCAACATAAAGCAGTTAATAATTGAAGTAGCAGTAAAATAATAGATTTTTAAGAGTAATCAGGAAGTGGATAAAGAGAGAAGGGGGAAGACATAAAGCAAAGGTACCAAACTCTGGTGTTGACAATGTACTGTGGTGATGAAGACTAATAGCCTCTCTATGTGGCTCTACAACTACAACAGTGAAACATGGTGGTAGAAGCATCATGCTGTGGGGATGATTTTCTTCAGTAGTGACAAGAAAGCTGGTCACAGTGTCTAAAAAGATGGTTGGAGCCAAACACAGGGTAATCCTGAATATGAACGACTATAAACAACTTGAAACCAGGCCTGAAGTTCAACTTCCAGAAGGATACCAGCCCTAAAGAATAACCAGATCAACAATGGTACAGTTTTGACCAAAGCATATTTATGTACTAGAACGACCCAGTCGAAGTTCAGACCTAAATCCACCTGACAATCTGGCAAAATATGAAAATTCAAGTTTAAAGACACTCCCCATCTAATCTGACATTTGGCCTGTTTTGAAAAGAATGGGCAAAAATGTCAGGTTCTAGATAAGAAAATCTGGTAACCTCATAAGATTTGATGCTGTAATGATAGCAAAAGGAGGTTGTACAAATGATTCACCTAAGAGGGCTAAATACAAATGGATTCCAAGCTTTTCAGATTTTTATTTGCAAAAAAAAAATAAATAAATAATAAAAAAATTAAAACAGAACAGTGTATCCTTTCTCCTCCATTATACAACTATGCTTTACTTTGTGTTGGTCAAGCACATAAAATCCTTATAAAATGCGTAGAAGTATTTGAAATGACAATGTGAAAAGCTCAAGAGGAGTGAATATTTTTGCAAGGCACTGTATATAAGGTTTTGAAGTTGAAACTTAAAAGTGGTGAGTTTTAACCAACTGGCATGCCCAGTAAAAGCAGCATCAACACATACACGGCATAATGTTGCTACAGGGCTAAAACATGGTCTCCAAAATCCTGCAGAAATTTCAAGTCATCCTTTTATGGAATAAAAACATTCAGTATTTAAAATCAGAGTGAGACTCTAAATGTTACAATTCAGGCCTTAATTGTGCAGTAGATTTCAAGGCTGTATATCTAACATTTGTCTGGGGTGACAACCACAGTGTCCCCTCTCTGATTAGGCACACCGACACTGTCATGACAACGGCAAGTGTAGGTTTATTGTTCATGATATATACACAAACTATGAAACAGGTCTTAAAAAAACATGGAGTCGCAATAACAGAAATCGTTTGCTCTACAAATACTGCATAGTTTTATCAGTGCATCTGAATTCGCGTAGACTCATTAAGAAAAATGGCAGGTGAGGTCAATAAATTTTTGGTTTTGTTGAACATCTATTTGGAAAAGTGTAAACACTACATAAGACCTTCCTGAGCATCTGTTCCAATTTATTTTTTCAAAACAAATGGCTGACCTGGGTAAAACAAATGACCTAGTCAAGACAAGGATTTATTATATAGTATACATCTACAGGCAAAGGAAATAGATTTCAGTGTGCATGATAAATGTCAACAGTGTGGAACACCATCGGTCCATTAAATTCTGTGCTAGTAGGCAGATTAACATGATTCTGCAGATGCAGTTTCTACAATGCTGCAACTTGTCATGCCTTCTAAAGAAAGCAATTTAAATCAACTGACAACCCTCCCCCCTATTACAGCTCCCTATGAGCCCAAAAGGAGGAGCTCAGACATCTACGCCTCTATTAAAAAGACACAGTAAATATCAGTGGAAAGAGTGTTTAGTGAAGCTACAAGCTACTGTTTTAAGCTAATAGCCTAATGGCACCGTTGTCAGAGCCAAGCAGCAGAAGCCTCTTAGTGGGCAGCACGGCCAGGCTGGTCAGAGTGCCGCGGAAGTTTTCTGTGCTCAGCTTTGTGCTGCTCACAGGGCTCAGGGAGATATCAGCCATGGAGTACACCCCGATCTTGTTAGCCACTGTTCCGGTCACAATCTGCGAACCGTAAAGGTCAAAAGCATGGATGTGGTCGGACTGTGACTTGTATTGGCGCAGAGGCTTGTTTTCAAGATCTTTCCACACACTCAGGGTGTAATCAGTGGAAGAGCTAATCACCAGGTTTCCCTCTGCTGCCTGAAAAATAAAAACAAAAAACAAGAAGCAAAGTAATTAATTAGGTCATAGCAGTAAAATAACTGTCCTGTCTAAAATGTTCAAAGCTATTTCCAAGATATTTAGACTTCAAACTTCACAAAACTAAGTGGTTTATTGACTGGAGTTCAAAAGAATTTTAAAATAAGGACTAAAAAAATAATTTAGCTGGAGGAGTCAAAAACTTCCCTGCAGAACACATAATAAACCTCTGAGTAATCTCAATGTGCCAGTGAGCGTCAGTGTGTTCTTTCTAATGAGTAACCCATGTCCATATTTGCCTAAACTTGTACCTTTAAAACTAGAAATACAATCCTTGACCCAATTTGGGGTTAAATAAAGTTTGCAATGTGTTGACAGCATATCTGCTGGGTACAACTTTCATCATCTCTGACACACTACACTAAGAAGCTCAAAATAAAAGCAACTTGGTCTAATATATGTTCTGATAGTTATCACTAAAGCCTAATATTTTAGACTGAGTTTGTAAGGAGTGTATGAATATCATTTGCAGGCCTTTTACAGCAATTTGCACTTTTGAATACAGTATTTGTGTCATACAATATTTATTAAAGCCAATCGTGGTTATGTTAGTTATTTCAGTCTAACTCGCCGGTTAAGACTCAATTTTGGTAACTGGTAAAGAGCAGAAGTAATTTATGAGTTAACATGTTAGAACTGACAGAGGGTGTACTTTCTTTTTACCATGACTAAACACGGTACTGAAATACAGGTAGAATTAAAAAAACATAAATAACTGTTATATACTCGTATTCTCTCAAATCAAAAACTGTTGCATTTAATCAAATTATTAAAATTTTAAATCACAGGAAAACAAAAATGCACTATGCCTTTTTATAAGAAAATAATTGGATAAGATTTTAAAAACTGTTCAGGTTTGACATGATCTGTGTATGAGAGCCCAACACTGCCATCCCGACAACATGGGCATGAGCACAGGATGCATACTGTTGAGCAACCTTTATTAAAAAACATAATCAGTGTGGTGCTGATAACAGGAAAACAACCCAAAACTAGGGGTGCACCGATAAATCGGCTCGATTTCCTTAATTTTGGGAGATCGGCTGATACTTGCATATGAAACCAATCTGATCCACCAAGCTTATCAACCTCTGCAAAGGTCTGAAAATCAGCCACTGTCCCCTTTTGCTCTGCCATGAGAGAGGGCTGCCTGACAGACCCGCCCACCAGGTCATCTCTGCATGTGCGCAGTTAACAACAATCATCTCAATGTTACCAACTTGGCAACTTTGTCGCTATATTTAGCGACTTTTCAGACAAAAAAAAAAACAAAACAAAACATTAACATCAGCCAGAAGCAGGTCAGGCTTTATAAAGATCGGTGATCTGCCAGAAAACTGCAATTGGTGCACCCCTTCCAAAAACCTAAGCAAACTGCTGCACATTTGGTAATAAAGAAGGTATTTTAGACAAAATGTTGTGCATTTATTTGATCAATAAATCAAATTATTTCAATACAATATAGCTATTTTCAAGCTCCAAAATCCAGAAAATAAGATCTGTTCCCCAACTATAATATTAAATAAAGTACCCAAATAGATATCTGTGGATCTTGCAAATCCCTTTTATAGCCCCAGAATCTGTACTTCTCCATCAAACTATCCAACTCCACTGACTAGCGACAGAAAGAACAATCCAGAGGAAGCTATCGTTAGCAATACATATACAAGAACAATTTTTCATCCAGCTACACAGAAATGTTTACCTTCAATTGGAGAATATCTCCTTCATGAGCTGGCCAGCCCTTCAGTACAAGTCCTGTGCGTGCGTCTAACAGAACAATGTATCCTGAGGAGAAACCTGCAGCTATCGTGCGTCCTGAGGGGCTGACTGCCAGGTAGCGGATGAGCCCAGCGCTGACATTGTTATATGCCAGCCGAAATTCATGCTGGAGACACAGGAGATTTGTCACGTTCAACACTCAAAAAACGGAGTCACAAAGAAGTGCAAAAAGGCCCATTCTTTCGTAGAACCAGCAATGATTAATAGGTGCTAGGTGGTAAATGGCTTGGGTCTCGAGAGAATGAGCTCTCCAAGTGAAATTGCTACCTGCAATCCAGGTTTTCGAGGATCAATGAAGCGGAGAACAGAATCTGCACTGCCAAACACAACACTGCAGTGTGGAGCTGGCATTGTGGTGACGGCTGTAATTGGATTCTTTCCATCCACAGCTTCATACGAACGGATTTGGCTGCCTAGTGGGGAGAATAAAAAAAAAAAAATAATAATTACACAGAAATAAAGCAAGCAAGCAAAATTACAAACTCCCTAGAACAATTTAATCATGAGCAGAAGTGAATTGCATTTAATTTGCTGTACCTGTATACTGGTCCCACACATGCACAGTACCATCACAGCTGACTACTTCCTGCGAGGACTCTAGCTGTCCAACATAGAAGACAGACTTTCGATGCTCACTATATGTTTGCCTAGGATCCATCTCCTGAGTCCCATCACCATGGTTATAAAGGGGCCAAAGTTTCACAGTTTTGTCTTTGCTCCCAGACAGGAAGAAATCCTCTCCCACCAGTGGTGCCAAACACTTTATGGTGCCTGAATGACCTAAGAAACTCTGCAGTCTGATTTGGTGAAAGTGGAAATGGGAATCTTGTTGGTTAATACCAATCTCATACTGCCAATAGGCTAACCAGTTGCCTTGAAGAGAGCGGCTGCTACGAGGGAGCTCTTGCTTTAGGGCACTATCCTCTGGAGAAGGGCCTGTTATCCACGAGGAAGAGGAGGACAAACCTGTTGAAGGAGTGGAAAATGTGGAAGCAGTAGTGAGGATGGGAGCTGTATGGCTGGTGCGTCCCCAAGAGCTGGCCAAACTGTGGTTAGTGTTGCCATCGAATTCATTGTCATGGGACACTTGGATACGGTTTCCCACCAGGTGGCTTCCAAATGTGCCAGACTCAGGGAGGGAGTCTCCCTGTATGGCAGAGCTGTGCGTGGGGGCGGGGAATGGGTTACAACCCACTTGTCTGTCAAGGCCAGAGGATGATGCTGGTTCCAACCTGGATGATGAGGTGGGGCTGCTCTCTGTAGTCCCCTGACTCAAGCTCTCTTGATAAGACTGGGCCAATTGCCAGACCAGTTCATGATTTGGGACCAGTTTCCGAATGGCAAAGTCACCTATTAACAGAATATAAAACAATGGGTTCTACGATCAGAGAACCTATACATTCAAAAATACATGCACTAATCATTTAGCCAGTTATAAGCTTTGCTCGGTGTTTTCAACTGGGGGAATGTGTTTTGTCATGTGACGAGGAAAGCATTACCTATGAGACAGTAGAAGGGGACGTAGGAGGCATGGGCCATCTCGGGGTTAAATACGGTCTGCAACTCCTCCAAGACCCCCATCTCATATGTTACATTTGACCCCTCAGACGTACAAACATCCACCAATGTTATTTCTCCCACAACTCTCTGAGGGGCATGGTTTAGCTGCAGGGGTAAAGAGACAGTCATGTTGGTCTGCTATCAGTCAAATTAGTTTCATTTTTAAGAAAAGAGTGTAAAATGCATGTAAATGCATGTCTAAAATTGTCTTTTGCTCTGTTCAAATTACCATGTTTATATTAAAATTATACTTGTTGAAAACAAGACAGTTGTTAGTCAATGTATAATGCACATAGATGCAGTGGCTTGCAAAAGTATTCAGACCCATTTTCACATACTATCACATTACAACCATAAAATGACATTTATTTTAAGATTTTATGTTATAGACTATAACAAAGTAGCATGTAATTGTGAAGAGGCAATTGTTTTCAATTATTTTCCACACAAAAAAAGTATAGTGCATTTACATTCATGAAGGCCAGCTTTCTAGATTGCATGACAATAAGTAGTTCAGTTGGAAAATTCTCCAATCTGAGCTGTGTCTATCTGAAACTCCTCCAGACCTCTCATGGCTGGCTGCTTCTCTGATTATTGGTCCCTTTGTCTGACCAGTCAGTTAAATATAGACAGCCGTTTCTTGGTAGTTTTGCAGCTGGGCAATAAAAACCATGACAGATTGAATAGTGCTCCATGAGCGGTTTGACACTTTTAATACCATTTTATAACCAATGCCTGCTTTAAATTTCTCCACAATTTAAATCCCAGATTAAATTTGCTCATTTATCTTCTTTAGCAAACATTTGAGGCAATTGGATCCGAAGAATTTCAATTTTATGGATATCGGTATAAAGAGAGCTGAATACAAAATAAGACCATACAATTCAGATTTCTAACTGTAATTTTTTTTATAAACATGTACTGTTTTCTTTCGACTTCACCATTTTGTGATCACATGAAATCCCAACAAATACATAGAGGTTTGAGGTTGGTTAAGGTGACTAAAAGTGGAAATGTTCAAGGAGTATGAATACTTTTGCAACATACGTTTACAATGGGAGTTAAGATATAATTTGACTTATTTAAGGGATTCTGGAGTTTGCCATTTTACTTAAATAAAATTGTTGTTATGAAGGGTTAATATATGTGTATAGAATAAAATAGAAATATAATTTATTGTCCCACGATGGGGAACAATAATAGAATAACAGAAAACAGACTCACCCAAAGAATGTAAAATATATATAAAAACAGAAAAAAGGATAAAAAATAAAAATACCTGGGATTGAAGAGAATGCAGCAGAGAAAAAACAGCAAAGAATCGACGTAAAGTGTCAGCCATGTTCTGCTGTACCATTTCCCTCCCAATGCGCAGACAGATGAGCGCCATTAGACTCAGCGTCTTGAGGCAGACAGCAATGCGTGTTTGTACCCCACTCGGGAACCTACAGAATACAACAGAATTGCACGAATTGATCAGAGGATGACTGACCTCTACATCTCACGGTTTCTGATTCTATTCTGTTCAACTACAAACAATAAAAGGCATTAAACTTAGATAGACTCACCATGTTTAGGAACAAACAACAAGAGTAAAACTATCTACGGTATTTGGGATGTATTTGCTTTTTAATGTCTGTAACTGTAATCTGAAAACTTCTCGATCCATAATCCATGTGTGTTGTGCGTTACCCCATTCGTGGTGTCGTAATCAGATCTAGAAGTGGAAGGAGCACATCCTGATTGATCTTCATAAGCATGTCCATTAGTGTGGTATCTGAGAGGAAGACAATGATCTTCTGGGTAAGTGCTACAGCTCCGAGCAGACTTGCTTCCTTACGCGTGTTAAGACGCTGTGAAGATGGTGGAGACACCTGAAAAACATTATGAAGTATAAGCCTTTTTAATTCCTTTTTTAAATGATAATAACTTTAGCTTAGGAACGGGTTATGCGGCTTAAAAACCAAATCTCAGATTTTTTCATACCAAATCCGATTTCTCTTTTTAAAGTCGATTTTCTCTTCTCCCCCTCTTTTCTTAAAAATAAATTACAAATGACAGAAAATATTTTCAAAAACTTGCTTTTTATTTCAATCATCCCTTCTGGGAGTTAAGCTGAATTCAAAGTCCAAATAAATACAAGCTGTAAAACAAGATGGTTGGCTCTGGGCAGCCTGACAGACAAAAAAAAAAAAAAAAAAAAAAAAAAAAACAAAACAACAATCATGATTTTCCTTCACTTCCTCTGTTGCCATTGCTAAAACTGAACTGCAAGCTGACTACATTTTTAAAACAGAAAACTGACATCATTGTTCACAACTTCTCCTTCTGTTCGCCGACTGGCCCGGTAGAAATTCTACTGCAGAAATCCCATTCAATGGAAGAAAGCCCAGACGGAGCACTGAAGGGAGATCAGGATCGAGTAGAATTGCGTAGAAAGGTAACAGCCTGGCTAACCTGAATGCATAACATCTACTTTGCATTATGCATGACTAAAATGACCTTGTTAAATAAACTAATATAATAAACATGAAACATCATCTGAAGAAAAATGAGTTTGCCCATTCCAAAAGAAAAATTACAAAAGGTGGAATACAGTCTACATTCATGTGTTTTTTGTGGGTAAGGTATATTTTCTTGTCTTACCAGATATCCTATGTAAGGCAAGTACTGGTAGGTGAGAACAGGTTCTCCATATAGTTGAGCAATGTAGATGAGACAGTCTAAAACAGGGCCTGCTGTTTGATCACCAACAACAGGTTTTTTCTCATACACATTGCCCATCCCCACACTCTCCAGCTGGCTTTCCACAGATGGAGGGGAGACAAACTGGTGATTTTCAGGTCCTATAAAAGAGATAATATGATAGGAGGAACTGTGAAGAAAACTCAAATAGCGGTTGATGTAAAATTGAGGAGACGGTTTCTGTTGCTATTAAAGTAAGGCAGCAAACATTTTAACATTATGAATTCACACACCAATGTAACAGTTTGTGAGCAATCGCAGCAAATTTCTCGCAACATATCGAGATGTCACTGTTGGTCCGAGTTTTGCTGATAGCCATCGGACCGTTTTGCAGACTGTATCTGTGAATAGCAACACAAATAATATGTTAAACATTACACAGCATTAAAAAAAAAAAAAAAAAAAAAGCGAGGCGCAGGTTCATTACTGGCTCACCTAAAAGAATCTTTTGCTCTTTCTCCTCGGACTCCTCTGATTGATCACGGTCATCTTCCGCTTCCTCCTGATCATCTACAATTCCTTTTTCAGTCTCATCAAGTCTCATCCCATTAACAGTCTCTCCTTGAAGAGTTGTGAAAGTGGAACCGGAATCCGTGAAATCAAGGTTGAGGGAATCTGGGTGATCCGCTCCCTCCTTACTGTCACTAACTAGCTCTTCTTCCTCCAACTCGCCGCTTTCCTCTCCCTCGCTAGCATGTTTCAAATCCTGGCTGCTGTCTGCAGATTTCAGACTGGCTCTATCCCGCATTGAATCATCACCCAGAGAGAGTTCACTTGTGCTGCTTTTGTCACTTAATTTTCCCACACTTAAAGATTCCTGATCTTGATCCTTGGCTGCAGAGTTCTGGCTCTGCTGTTTCCCAGCACTGACACCTTCTCCACTATTAACATAAAATTCATTCTGAAAGTCCTCAGCTTCTGAAAGAAACACTCGGTCATTGAGACTGATGCCAGAAGAGTAGTCAACTAGTCCAGCGTCTCCAACAAGCCCAACTCCTCCACTGACCCCACTGCTACTGCCCATGTTGCCACCGACAGACGCAGACGACGACCGTGCCTTGCCAACCTGAAAGTCCTCTTCCTCCTCTTCTCCGAGGTTACAAATGCCAGTCCTCAGTCCTTTAAAACCTTCTCCTCCAGTGCCCGAGCTTTCAAAGCCAGTTAGAACTTGTAGCACATGTGGGAGTAAGTTTGAGAGAAAGGCCTGGAGACCAAGCCTCATAATCAGTTGAAGGATAAAACAGTCAGTGTAGAGATAGAAACGTCCTTTGAGACAGTGGGGGTTTTCATAAACGTTGATCAGCGGCTTTAGTAAGTACTTGTTTGCATTTCTGGGACCTAGGACTGTAGAAATGGGCTCAAAAAGGTACCAAGCTGCGTAGACAGCAGTAGATTCCTCAAGCATGAGGGCTAGAATGAAGGGCAAGAGAATCTCAAGACCTTCAGCAGTGATGTTACTCCGCAACAGTGCTTCAAGCTGCTGCCATAGGTGGAAGACGATGTCTCTTCCCTGAAGGCTACATACGGTACCCATCTTGCCATGGTAGGAGAAGACAAAAGCATGAAGTGCAGCAAAATAGGAAGGGAAAGGAAAGGGACTGATGATGGTGTTCAATAACTGGTGAGGGCTTGGAGGAGGGAGACCATCATAGATAGGGTCATATTTGAAAACAAGAGGCTCTGGGCAAACTGGTTCTTCCCTGTGTGCTACTCTAGCGTGCTTCTCTAACAGCAACAAGGTCTCAAGAGCATGGTGCAAAGACAATGGCACATCACGGAGGTTTGTAGAGCACAACTTCATGACGGCCTGGAAACGCTGTCTGAGTGGAGTATCTGCTTTAAGTCCTCTCAGTTTGGCGGCATAGAATATCTCTGCAGTGAGAACACCAAGGGCCTGCACATCTCTTTGGAAGAGGTTAGTGAGAGAAGGTCCAGATTCAGTTTTCAAACCCTCTCTTATTGAGCCACAAGATGTTGCTGAATGCAATACGTCAGCATGAAGACTTTTTACCAAGAAATTATTCAACTTCTCCAGCTCTTCTAATGGTTGCAAAGGGCTGAAACCTTCAGGAAGAATGATTTTGACTTCTTCTGTATTGATAGTAATAACGTTTTCTCCATGTTTTTTGTTCATTGGCCCACCTTTTTGTAACACTGCACTTCGTAAATTAGGACCGATGCCACTTGGGAAATCACTAGTCAATGGACTTTGAGACTGAGATGCATGTGCTGTGCGCTCTCCAGTAATTTTACCTCCCCCTGCACTGATAGTTGGCAGATTGACAGGGCAAGATACAGAGGTGGATGAGCCAGCGGAAGCTAATGAGTCTATAGCTTCTGTACCTTGTTCAAGCTCTTCATCCTTATCTGCCATGGTCCAGACAGTGGACTCGCACCCTTTGGATTCTGGTATCATTCCATCCATAGTGTCAACATTGGCTTCAACAGAAGGGATGTGTAAGGAAGGCACATTAAGAGCAGCAAGGCCAAGAATAGGAGGTTCTGCTGGGGCGTACTGGGAACCAGATAAGCGTGGTGGGTGGGGCTGGTCAAATAGCTGAACTACACCATAGGTAGTCAGATTAGTGTGGTTGTCCACAAGGTGCAGGCACACATTCTTGGCCTTGATAGCTTCTTTACCTGACAGCTTATAGCCAAACGTGAGATCTATCCAGTAATGCAAGTGCTGGGAAACATCTCTGCTCTCCAGAAGGTCTCGATGGACCTCAATAAACTCTTCACATGACTTGCACCAAGAAGGCACATCCAGATCGGGCATATCTGGGTGGATTGAACGGAAAATGGAAGGATCTGTGTAAAATTCTGGAATGCATTCATCGGGAGTCCAGCTCTGCATGCGCTCCATAGTGGCTGGGTATTCATTGGGCTCCCACTGTGATCTAACATGGCTACAAAGCACTGACTTGGGAGTCTGTCGAGCTTTGTAGACATAATAAGTAATGTCTGACAGCACATCAGATATGTGATGAGGCACATGTAGGTGCTCGGATTGTGCAGCACCTCCAACGCCAATACTGAGATCTCCACCTACACCACCTCCACCAATTCCATTACCTGCTGCAGCTGCCAATGCCTCTTTGGTCATCTCATATGTAAAGTCCAGCTGCTTGTCCCCCTTGTTGAGCCTGAACTTTGACCTCCTGAGGTCCCGAAATTTCCCAAAAGGGACAGTAAAATCCACCACCCAAGGCAGCACTGGGTGATAGTTAGGGTCCCCTTCCCGCCGCCCAGCTAACCTGTTCAGTTCCATCAAGTAATGGAAGTTGCTGACTCGTCCATGAACCCAATCCAGAACCAGTGTCTTCAGCTCATCAAAGCAGTCTTTACAGAGTCTATTGTTCTCTTGGCTCACACATTTCACTTCTGTTGGTAGGGCATTTTTTGGCTCTTGGTTTGCACTATCATCCCTGTCCTCCTCTTCTTCTGATCCCATTTCCTCATAATGAGAAAGGTTGAGTTTGAGATGACTGCAGAGTTGTTCATCTACTGCTATGTCCTGAAGAGACAGTTCTCCACAAGAAAGGCCTGCTGTATGGCATGCCCGCATAGCTACTAGAACCTGGTAGATGATAAACAACACTTTGGCATGACTGTTGGCAAGCTTTGCTGGGCTGAAGGACACAATATCATGAAGCGAATACTGAGTATAGGGTAGAATCACATACATCATTTCTGCTGTCTCCAGAAGACATTCTGCAGGCAGGACATTAGGACAAAGATTGTCTGACTGGGACTTTGAAAAACAGGATGAGCTAGGTGGCAAAAAGATGTCTTTTTCCTTCTCTCTGGCTGGAGAGAGGGAAGGTGAAACTTTGTCAGGTGAGATAAACGTCAAATTAAAGAGCTTCTCCAGTGCATGGCGTATTGCATCTACAGCAGTAATATGCATCTGCTCACTAGGCCCTGTATATGCTTGCACAAGTTTGTAATGAGCTTCCCGCCACAGATTTCTGGGGGAAAAAAAAGAGAGAGAGAAAAGTCCAGAAAGTCAATAAAAACCGTATCTTGTAGACATTATTTCTCAATGAAGACATCTAATTTACAACTTTCATACAATTACACTGAAAAACACATTGCATTAATCATAAAAACTTTAAATAATCAATGACAATGTTGGTCAGAAGTTTAAGCTAATTTTTAACCATCACATCATAACATTATACTGAGTTAATAGGAAATTCTTCAGGATAATGCATAATATGTACCAAGTTTATCATTACTGCAATGTCACTGTAAAGTAAAAAATATTAAGGTTGCAAAAAGAGTCTTGGAAGTTCAGGTAAAGTCTCTAAGAAGCTTTTATTATACTGAAGCTAGGTTTTTTTCATTGCCAAAATAGCAGCTGCAGCCAAATGGATTATTTTCAGTAAAAATAAGTAGCTGTGTAAATGAACAATTTAATTTTTTTTCAAGATGATCTTTTTTCAAAAGGAAAACTGCAACTTGGAAAGGGACCCAGAATCATGCAGGCTTTTGCAGATCAGGTATGTGGGATTCTGCAGCACCTCTTCAACCTAGCCTTTCCCAAGGAGAAGATTCCAGTGCTGTGAAAATCATCATCAACAAACCCCCTAATCCGTAAAGTGCTGTCTGCTCTATCCAGAGGACATAGTCTTTGCTTTCTCTAGTGCACTTAACACAGTTAAGCCGGTTTTACTATGTCAGAAACTACAGAAGAGACAGGTGTTGTACTTCACAATTGTTTGGATAAATGACTACCTGACAAACAGACCACAGTTCCTGAACAGGTGATCAGCAGCACAGGCCGGGACTGTACTTTAACCATTCCTTTTCACTCTGTTTACCTCAGACGTCTAGTACAAGTCTAACTTGTGCATCTAATTCATCTTTTAAAAATTAATCAAAATTGTATGTTTCAAATAATTACTAAAATAAAATAGACCTGTTCAAATGAAACTCTAAAAGGTCTGACATGGTGAAAACATGAACTTTAACCCAGTTATGTATGTAAACTTTCAACGTGCAATTACTATTTTAGATACTAAACGTGATATTTTTTATTTGAAGTTAACTTAAAAAATATTTTGTGAGATTTTACATTTTTAGAAATGTATTCAAAATACAAAATGACTTCTTCACTGAACAAATTAAATAGGTCACTAAATGCACTTTAAAAGCACTAATAAATTGATTAGAAAATGATCTTTAGAAAACAAACTTTTCTTTACTTTGGCTTTGTTCTGACTGAAGCAGAGAAGAGTTTTCATTGTACCTGACATTACGCTGTGACACACTTTGCATGGTTTTAACATATGAATTCTGTGAGAGCAGTTCCATTTCACGATGGCACGGCTCTCTGGCCAATTTGTAGCTCAGCTTGCTTTTCCTCACACCCTGAATGCAGACTCGTGTCCAGCCAGGTGGCAACTTTGTCTGTGAAGACCTGAGGTGTGTAGAGATTTCTGCTGCACTGTTGCTTTCAAAGCGAGCACAGCGTAAGACCCTCTTCTCTCTGAGGCCCATCACCCAGCGTGTAGGAACCAAGGCTACAAGCTCTCCAGGACGGGGCCCCTGGCCCTGCTGCCGCCGGTCAACTCCCAAGTCTCTCTCAACTGCCTGCATCAGCCGATCCATGGTGAGTCTTTAAATGCTCGTTTGCAGTTGCACTCTCACCGGTGACTTTACCACAGTTTCTCCTACTGCTGACAGTATTCAGAGCTTCATGGAGAAAGCCTTTAGAGCAGAGCCGGGCTCCTCTTTCCCCTAAAGAAATAAGCGATAAAACACAAAAGAGCAATAAGATGAGAAACACAAATGATTTTGATAACATTACCTTAAAATTACCTTAAAATAATACCTTAAAATTAATTCTAAAAATTCCTTAAATTTAATTCTGAAAACATACAGGAAGTCAGTGCAGAGACTTAAAAATTTAAGTAATGTGAGCTCTTCAATCAAGTCTTCCTCAGGATTCATGCAACCGAACCTTGGAGAAGTTATATTCTTTTTTTAGAAAGACA
Source organism: Anableps anableps (assembly GCA_014839685.1). Lineage (NCBI taxonomy): Eukaryota > Metazoa > Chordata > Actinopteri > Cyprinodontiformes > Anablepidae > Anableps > Anableps anableps. The sequence goes on along the minus strand of CM026068.1, from coordinate 8,123,448 downwards.
ATAAAGAAGAGTATTGCAGGAATCTACTCTGTGATATCGGCATACAAAAGTGCACCTAAATAAATTTATCATCTGAAATTTGATTTCTTTCAGTGATTCAATTCAAAAAGTTCAACTCATATGATACACATTCTTTAAACAGTGATATATTTCAAAAGTTCATTTATGTATTTTTGGCTCTATTATGGCCAAAACAATGATATGGAAGACTGCTGGATTGACATTTGTTTTTCACACAGTAATTGATAATGTTCACAGGAGGGGTAAGCCACAAAAAGATTGATGCCAAAGAAACTGGTAGCTCACAGAAAGCTGTATCCAAGCATATTAACAGAAAGTTGAGTGGAAGGAAAAAGTGTGGGAGAAAAATTGTATAACTGCAGCCTTTGGAGGATTGCGTTGCACATTCGAGAAATGACTTGGGGGAGATTCACAAGGCAAGGAGTGCAGCTGGAGAGAGCACTTCAAGAGCCACCACAAACAGATGTATCGAGGACACAGGCTACAGCTTTTTGCATTCTTTCCGTTGAACCACTCCCAAAAAAAGTCTCGTCAGAGCTAAGGAAAAATTGGTACAGACTATTGATCAGAGGTCCAATTTCTTCTTTTCAGATTAAGCTAAATTTTGTATTTCATTTGGAAATCAATGTCCCAAGAGGAAGAGTGGAGAGGCACAGAATCAAAGATGCATTCAATGCTAGGTTGGACCTTCTTTTTTGCATAAATTGCATCAGTGAGGCATGGAATGGAAACCATCAGCCTATGTCTCTGCTGAGATGGTAAGGAAACCGAGGTTACCTTAATAATGACCTTCCGGCCTTTGTACTATTGAGAGTGGTGTCTGTCATCTTCCACTTGACAATATATCATGGATTGTCAATAGCATAAAGTTTCCACAGTTAGTGATGATTTGGGGTGCCATGCCACCGACTGGTGTTGTATACATAGCCAGCACAGACGTCTACCAGGATATTTTAGAGCACTTAATACTTCCATCTGCTAACAAGAATTGCAGAATTGGTAATTTATTTTTTTTAGCAGGACTTGGCACCTGTCCAGACTGCCAAAGATATCAATGCCTTATTCAACTGAGAACTGTATCACTGTGGCCAGAAAACTCTCAGACTGCAAACTGTCAAATTTAACTGAAATAAACTTCACGTTAACCACTCTGTGTTTAATGAATCTAGGTAATATATTTTCACTTTTAGAATCAAATTGCTTTAACAAATCACCTCTTCAGTGATATTTGAGATGCATCTGTAACTAAGTCTTTGTACTTTGACCTGGAGAGGAATGGTTAAGCTTTGACAATGTGAGGCAAGATATTTTCTGTTTCTTATAGATAAGGAACTTTAAAACATGATCTGATGCCAATAAAAAGAGATAATAAAATTGAAAGTTCAAGAACTTGTCTCACATGACTCCGATGGGTTCTCGTTAGCAAACCATCGATTTAAACTAAACAGATGGGTTTAAATAACGGCCTCTAAGTTTGACTGGAATAACCTGAAGGTATTTTAGCACAATGAAAGTTCTACTCAATGCATCTGACCTACTGAACATCTATGTATACTTTCGGAACATTCATGCATTAATTACGAGGCAATATTCACCTAAAATTAAGAGTACCAATAGTGCAAAACTGACACAGTTTTCTAAATGATTGTAAAGTAAACGCAGAGTAAACGGTAAAATAACAGAGCCGCTAAAGCGAGCTGAAAAGATAAATAAGCCTTAAGAAGAATTTTAGGGAAGTGAGGCTAGCTAACACTTAGCTTAACAAAGAGGCTAACGTTACATCAAAATGAGCAAAAACAAAATATTATTAAGTTAGTTGCAAACCTTACAGACGGAGGACTTTAAATGTAATTCCACTGTAATTACAGACACCACAAAGTACGCTTTCTCTTCAAAGCTTAGCTCACCTCGCACCACTTGTAGCAGTTGACAGCTAGTTGGTGTTGAGCTAACGGTGCATGCCCGCTTCACGCATAATGGGTTTGTGTCACGCTACGAATCCGAAACATACTGCTAGGGTAGCTGCGTTTGCTTCATTTTCTGGTGCTTGCAGATGCGTTTACAGATAGACGGACGGACGGGAGTCAGTCAACCGAATGTGTTTTGTTGTGAGCTAGTCGGAGCCATATTTCAGAAACGGCGCCTCACGTGACAGCGCCAGCTTCTTCTCATGTGATTCCAGCTGCTGCCCTTCAGCAGTCAGGACAGCTTCCTCAATGACATCTGAATAGATGTCATTGAGGAAGTTTAAGAAGCCATTCATGCCTATCTAATTTAGTTACTCGTGCGGTTTTTGTTGTTGGTTTGTTTCTTTGTATATAATCTCGATTCTTATTTGTTTTTCTGTTTCTTTCACTTCTATGTCTAGAAGCAGCCTGTGCTGACACTTTTGTAAGTTGGAGAGATATTTGATATTGATGCTATATTTGTTGCATATATTGTTGTGAATAATAATAACAATAATAATAATAATACAAAAATATCAACTTAGGAAAGGCTCATAAATCACAACTGTAAAAGTAATTATTACAAGTAGCTAAAAGGAAAAACAGATGTAGCCTATCAGTAGATGAATGCACACACAAGCTCAATCCATCAATCAATCTTTATTTATTTTTTGAGCACTTTTCATGCCGTTAGGTGTAATGTGCTTTACAGAGGTTCAAAAGGAGAAGACATTTAATGACAATAGACACATACAATGAAATGATCAAACAAATATTAGCTATCAAGTGTGGACAAGAGTAGATTTTATGTTACTCCCAATTCAGTCTTTGTGCAGATAAATATCACTTTAGGGATTATTAGCTGTTTGAAAATGTTTTTTTTTTCACACAGCCTTGGCCAAGTTCTGTTTTATCTTTTTTGTCTGATCAACTTATTGTTACATATTTTCAGAACACAGAGCTCTCAGACTAAATCTGCATTCTGTACTTGTAGTTCCTGGTGCTTCTAAATGTACAATGGGAGGTTGTTCTTTCAGGTATCAGGTTTCTCTCTGGTAGAACCAGCTTTCAGATTGTTTTTTAGCTAGTTTGTTTGTTTTTTTGACCAAAGAGGAAACCTTAACTACTTTACCTAAACCTTAACTTTAATGACTAAGCAAAATCCTGCTTAATAAAGCCAATACATGAATCTTTCAAATATCATCCCTTTACAACTACAAACTTTAATGTATCTGTTAGGATGTTATAGTCCAACAAAACCAACTCAAAGATGTATGGTTTCAAATAGGGTGGAAAATAAAAGCTTGAGATGTGTGGTTGGCACTCTTATTCAATCCATTAAAAAATAAAATCCAGTGCAACCAGTTAATTTTTAAAGTCAGGTAATTGTGCATGGTTGTTAATTGAATTCAAAATGATATAATAATTATAATGTTTAAAAAAAAAAAAAAAAAAAAAAAAAAATTTAAGTCCTTTATGCCCAGCCTTTAAGTTTAGGTGCTCCAGTGGTTGCTTTTGATATTGCTTAATAAATTTATCTCAACGACCTGAAAAGCCCAAGCACCTATTCAAAACCCAGCACCTATGATGTAAATGTCTCTGTGCAGTTAACAATCTACAGGGGTTGTAGCCATACTGATCATAATTTCCCTAAAAGGTTTTAGTAAGCAAACTGATACTTCCAAAGTAGCACTTTGTGTAAAAAAAAAAAAAAAGTGTCATATTTAACAGATATTTTTATTTATTTCCTATCTCCTTTCACTAACAGAACTTTGAGCTAGTAAATTGTGTAGTTCATTAAAAATAGAAAAAAAGACATTATTGAGCTTCCAAAATTATATGTCAAATAAAAATGCACTTTTGCTTTGGATGTAATGACAGAACAGCCAGTTGATATGGTGGCTCGGTCTGTTGTCTCACAGCAACATGCATAGTGTCCAGTCTGATTTTTTTTTTTCTGCATTGGTCTTTCTTTGAGTGTGTGGGACATTTTCCACTGTGCACAAAACATTTCTGAGACTTTCTGAAACTCCGTCCTGCATTTTAGATAAAAAGGTTTAGATAAATGTGTGGTTGAGTTGTTATGAACCTCTGTGACAGACGTTAAAAATAACATTTTGGTAACACTTGCTGTAAAGTTTATACTGTACATACATTTATGCTGTACTTTATATGTTATTCATGTATTTATTCTTGAAGAATTTGGTGTTATTAACTTAATTATTCTCAAATTAATTGTGTTTAAATGTTGTCTTCTTTTTCCAAATACTTTTTGTGATTTTTATTTTATTGAAATCCAATCAGCAGCATCCCTGACTTTTGAAGTCAGGGTTCTGGTTTGAGTGAAATCCAACCAGAATTTAAACATCTGCTGTCAGAATGGTGCTCTGCACTTAACAAATCACCATAGACAACCTTTTAAGGTAAATATTTTTTTCAAGCTTAAATAACCATTGCAAGTTCAGGGAAGCAAACTTGACTGCAGTGTTATATGAGTCCTCTCCACAAGGTGGCAATGTAATTTCACACACAGACTTGTTTAGGGAGGAGAGAACAAATGGAGTTTGGGTGGCTCTAAAAGGATATCTTTTGCAACAAGTTTAAATTATTCTGAGTTAATTATCTGTATTTTTCTATAGAAAAAATTGTAGAAGTAAAACTTCTTTTCTATGACAAAAATGCTCATCTCAGTTTTGTATTTATAGAAAAATATTTACTCTTACATTTAATGTTTGTTTTCAGCCCCCTCTAAATTTCTGGTAATGATGTATAAAAGACCTTAATATATATATATATATATATATATATATATATATATATATATATATATATATATATATATATATATATATATATATATATATTGGAAGTAGCATAAGCTGACTGAAAAAAAGTTCTTTAAACCTAAAATTTCTTTAAGGGGGGGGTATTATGGAAAACTTTCTTTTGCTTTATATCATGTTATAATGTTATTCCTTCATTAAAAACATACATGGAGTGTTGCTTTGATTGTGTCATGCATGTTTGAGAAATTCTTAAATCTGCCATGTCAGCCAGTTGGGGGTACTTAAGTGCTTGCCCATACAATGTGCTGCTGAATTACCCAAAGCTCCACATTGAGCTGCGGTCCCCAGCCTAGCTTCCACCCCACAGAGCAACCCTCTCCCATGCCTCTCCCAGGTTCACTGAGCTTATCATATGCAGTACTTCTCAATCCAACGCTTCTAAGACGGCTTCATGGAGAAGCATTGTTGTGATGACATGCTGAAGAGGGAGTGACAAAAAGCGTAAGAAGCTCTTAAAAATACAGAGACCAGTTTCAAGTCAGGTATGGGTCAGATGCAAAGTCAAATTTCTTTTAAATTATGTTTGATACATAGGCTGCAGCATTCTCATAACAACTTAAGGTAACATAATTGCTTGATTGTGCTATAAAATGGCACTATGAGCCTGGAATATACATATTAAGCCCCCTCAACAGTCAATTTTGGACATTATTTTGACCTCCCTGGCATGTGATACAGGGTCATGGGGGGGCTGGTGCATCTCTCCTGTGCTCATTGGATGTGAGACAAGGTAGCGCCTGGACAGGTCAGCAGTCTATCGCAGGGCAACACAGGAGAAACAACCCTACGGGCAATTTTAGAGAGACCATTTCATCTAACAGGCATGTTTTGGGGCTGTGGGAAGAAGCTGGAGTACACAGAAAGAACTCACGCATGCATGGGGAGAACATGCAGACTCCATGAAGAAAGACCCCAGGATTCAAACCCAGAATCTTCTTGCTGCAAGGCAACAGTGCCTTGACAGTCCACCACCATGCATCCCAAAGTCATATTTAATAAATTAGAACAGGGCTTTTCAAAGTGTGGGCACCAGAGCTCTTCAGGGGGGCTCCAACATGAGGAAAAAACAAACAAACAAAAAAACCCCAGAAAGGGTAACTGCAAACATTTATCCAACTTCAGCAAGCATATGGCAGAGACAAAATCTTTTTAGTACCTAAAGCCACAGTGAGTAAGGAGACAGCACCTGGGCCAAGCAAAATTATTTTTAAAAATGAAGGAAGTATGACCATGATTATTTAAAGCTGGGATTTTCATAGGTTGGATCTGAAGATGCTCCACTGCCACAGTGCTGTCTGCCAAGCCCCAGGAGATTTTTTACAGAAGGCTAAATGAACCGCAGTCACAGCAGAAAGTAGTTCATACTTTTGGCACTATAGATGACAAGGGAACTGAAGCATCATATCATGTGGCACTACACAAAATAGTTAACGCAGGTAAATGCCACAGCATAAGTGAAACGTATGAACAGACCATCAAATACAGCAACAGCTAAACTTTTATTTTCTTCTGTTGAAGCCATTCTTAAGCTTATTTGGAATTAATGTGATGATGAAAAATAAAATGCAACTTCATAGTCAGGTTTCCAGCAGACACCTAAAGGGTTTGCATAAAGACTGACTTGAATTCACTTAAACATAAACCTCAGAAGCAATGTGATGAGTGATGGCGTTTTAACAGCCATTTTCACTGTGGCTGTTGTGCTACTTTGTAAGTTTCTGTGCAAACATTTTGAAATTATGGCTGAAAAGTTCAAGGCTGGTTCTGTCAGACCATAAAACATTCTCCCAAAAGGTTTTGCAAAATTTTAATCAAGACGATATTTTTTTTTTTTAAACAAAAGGCTTCTGTTTTGCAACCTCCCTACCTAGTTTAGGCATACAGAGAACATTTAGAATGACTTCATGTAGCTTCTCTGACCAGTTTTGATCCTGTGTTTTCAAGTTTGGAAAAACTTCCAGTTTTTGACTGTTGTCCCATAGTTTCTGAAAATGTTGATGACTGTCTTCTCTGTAATGGTAAATAGACAAATAATGCTGAGGATTGTTTAACATCCTTCTCCAGACTGATTAATTTGTACAATAAGATTTTTTAATTTAACAATTATTTTATTTCAAAGTCCCTTGGGATTAAATCTCTTTTTTGAGGGAGACCTGACCAAGAGGCACACTAATGTACAGTATACAAAACAATAATTTAAAAGGTACAGATAATTAAAACATCATAAAATCCACTTGAGTACAACCTAAATAAAAATGTACAAGAACAGAGTTCAAAATGAAAATTATTTATTTATTTTTTCAGTCTTTTCTAGTCTCTCTGAAAACTATGGTGTAAGCTATAGGATGCCATTGAACATTTGTCAGGATTACTCAACCAGGACAGAATAACTTTATTTCAGATTGATCAGATTCACTATTTTTAATGACAGCTGTGAATTCAAAGCACTAAATGCTTAAAAATACCAAATTGTGTTTTAACAAAGTAAAAGTTTAAGAGTATTCAAATTTATGCAACTGGGTTAATGCAGCTTTTTCCCATTAACACACTGTATCAAACCATTTTGACAATAGTTTGTACACTTATACTGTATGTCTGCAAACATTACAATGGGTGCATAGTACAGTTTAATATTTTAAACTCAAAAAGATGTTGTATGAAGTCAGCTTAGCTTAGAAGTCAGTGAAATATTCTGGTTGAAATTGACTGTTGTTGGTTCAGAAAGCTATTTCTGCGAGAGAAAAAAAAGTACACCTGAAGCTCTATTTCAGTGCAATTATCAGCTGTGTTAAGATGTACAGTATGTTTGTGGCAAGTTGAGTGTAAAATGATGGGGTTTTTTTTAAAACCAAAAAGTTAAACAAAAGGTAGAAATGAAGCAAATTCTACCCAATTTCAGACAGCAGACTGTCCAAATGAAACAGCTGGTTACTGCTTTGCATTTCAAATGGCTTGGACGTGGCATTTATGCACAACCACAAGGGGTTTGAAACCCTGAATTACAGGGACACAAATTAAAAGCTTCCCTCATCCAAGCATACCACCATTGCAAAAATAATTACTGTCAGCAGTTTTACAGCAAAAATACAGCCAGAGAACATGACATTCTTTGGCTCAGTATATCATGTTCCTCTTTTTGTTCTGCTCCAAGTAAAGTACAAAAAAATAGCCCTGTCATGTTAAAAGTTCATGCAAAAGCACACTTACCCTGGAATTAATCAAATTCTAACTCTGTGTCTCTTGAACCAATTTACACTGATCTCATTTAGATTCTAAAAATACTGAATTTGAAAGCTGTGTAAATTTTAAAATATTTAAAATTCTTAATAATGAAAATGTTTTTTTTTCAACCCACATATATTTTCTTTAAATAAGATCCAGGTTAACAAGAATCCTTGCTTGCATCAGTGCATTTAGGGGGAAAATATAATTAGCACTGATGCTTTTATTGTACCTCTCTTTATAGCCTGTTGTTTGATAGAACTGCTGTAAAAATAGGAAACATGCCCATATTTACACTATCTTTATTACATTTTTATCTTATAGCTTCGAAGCATGTTGCCAATTTAAATGTAGTTCTCAGTTTTTCTGATCAAATGTAGAAAACTACTGCTGTGGAGAAATATGTAAAAATGTGCCGGCAACAACAGGTGACTCAAATGGACAGCTTTAAATGTTTTAAAATGTAGATACTGGGTGTGAAGACGTTTGTTTTTGTTGATAGGCTGACAGTCCTAGTTAAACAGATAAATTTAAGATGATGTCATCTAGGATGATTTCTTTGTACACACAAGTTAACTGATCTATGACAAATTGGGTTGGACAAAATGAAAGTAAATTTATACAGCATTTGATCAAGACATAATATTTGCATGACATATAATGAGGTCAATGGCATTGCTCAAAAAAATTGAGAATTACAAATTTCCCCTGAGAACATGTGACTTGACACACATTGTGTTGGTAACGACTCATCCGAAGAGTCCTCCCATCTACTCCAGTAAGCAGCTGTTCTGTGATGACAATAACAGTGGTTCACAACCTATTGATATAATAATGTAAAATAAAATGATATAGATGACCACCCATGTGAAGTAATGCAGTGACCTTTTAAATGAAACATTACATTTGTGCTTCTGGAGGAAAACATATGATTTCTACACACTGAATCTACTACATTACAAATTACCATTACAAGTAGTTTCTGACAGTGATCTATAAATAAGATGATACTGTAGAAATAAAATGTCTCATTGTGTTGAAAGAATTGTAGTGCTATATTACTTATCAGAGTTAGAAAAGGGATTAGAGTTACCAAAATACCTCACTTGCAATTTTTGTTTCTTCAACTATTGTTCAGCTTGTAAAAAAAATATTAGTGAAATTATTAGATGTGAATTGAATTGCAGAAGTTTTAAAATAAAGCATAATTTGAAAAGGAAAAATAATGACTATAATTTATATAAAACAAAAACTCTACCTTTGTGTGTATCTGAAGAATCCAACACTTCCTTAAAAAAGACTGAAATAAAGTAAAGTAAAACAAAATTAATTTTAAAAAGTCGATACCAACACCTGACTTTGAGGTAAGGAGTTTTATTTATTGATTGATTGATTGATTTATTGATTTATTAGGCACTATGACATAAGTCAAGGTATCTTACATGGTTTTTAATTACAAGCTTACCAAATCAACCTTTTAAAAAGCAATCACAAATTTCTTAAAAAGCTAAAGGCAGTAGTTTTGATCTAACCAGTTTTTCAAGAGCAAGCTAAGCCACATGCTAGGGCAGATTTAATGTTCTTTGGTCATAGAGGACCCAATACTGGCAGGAGAAAGGCAGATTGGAAGTTAAATATATTTCTAAAGCATTTATGATCAAGGTACTGTCAATTCTTTAATTTCATATAATTGCACTTTTCATACAATGAATATTTCAAAGATAATTCACAATAATTATTACTGATCTAAGTTTAAATTTGGCATTCATTTCTAAACTTTTTGGTGTCATTACCTAAAAAATCCTAAAGGTATAAACATTTTAATTTTTTTAATTAAAACCTTACCGACAACTACTTGATCAAAGAACTCTATATGCTGTGACAACCTAGCTTACTTGTTAACCTTGAGTTAAATACCACACTTTTGCAGTATTTAAACAAAAAAATATATTTACTGCATACAATGATCTTACAGAAAAGCAACAATTGTTCCTGATAAGGTAACAAGCTGATTATTACAGTGTACATAATGCTGTCCATACAATAGATTTATTGCTTTTTTTCATCCTTAGATTTGAGCAAATATTTTAATAACACCGGCTAGATGTTGTAGTAGCTTTCAAGGACACTTGAAATGCTTTCAAACAGCTGAATTTGTCTTTGTTTTGAGAGTGGAAAAAAGTTTGGTAGACTAGCCTTCTTTCAGCCAGCTGACTGGCAGTGAGCAGCAACAGATGGGGAAAGGGTAGAATTAGTGTGACTCCAGAGGTAGGGCTTCATCCCATTGAATCCCCACTCCATCCGCCTCAGTCACCTTGTTATCGTGTCCTTGGGCAAGACACTTCACCTGGTTTGCCTGCCGGTGGTGGTCAGATGACCCCGTGGCAGCCTCACTTCTGTAAGTCTGCTCCAGCCCAGCTGTGGCTATAATGTAGCTTACCACCATCAGTGGGTGACTGTGTGCATGAATGGATGAATAACTGATAGTAGTATAAGGAAGTTAGAATTCCTGGACTTGATAAAGCACTATACCAGTGCAAGCCATTTACCATTTTACCATTACCAATTATTCTGCTCAACACAGAAAAGCTCTGACCTCTCAGGAACTTACTCTGGCATGTCATTTGGGGCTCTACAAACTGTGGGAATGGCATGAGAGTAAAGTTTCATAGTTTTGAAGCTATTTAAAACCTTGAAAAACCTTGCTACTTGAAACTGGCTCATGCCTTCAACCAATTCTTCTGTAAGGTAGCTTCTAACTAATTTATGTAAATCACAAAATCTGAGTTATTAGGAAGCAACAACTAAATACATAAACATTCACAAAATTTCAACTATCATCCTCTTTTTTGACAAAGTGTCATTGATAGTTTTTTTTTTTTTTTCTTTTCTTAGAAATATTTGCAGAATGTTTGAACGAAGAACCATTGATGCATGATTAAAAAATGTTACACTTTACACTGTCTGTGTGCTTATGCAAGGCCTGGCAGTCTTTTTATCATAAATAAAATGATAACGGTCTGATAATAACCTTGAGGAAAGCATTGTCGTGGTAATGTTTTTTTTTTTTTTTTTTTTTTTTTTTTAGAGCAGTAAGATCAGCAGTTCTCTGCAGGTGATTAACTTTTAAAAGCAGAGCAAGGAACTGGATTGTGGGCAGTGTGTAAAAGAGTGTGCTAATTATATGGAAAAACTGTTCTCTCTGCTGCTGAGTAGGAAGGGAGTTGTTTTTTTTTGTTTGTTTTGTTTGTTTTTTTTTTTTTTATCTAGAATTGGGCACCCATCTCTCTCACTCTCGCTCCTCATTGTGAGTTGGCTCCCTCTTTCTCTCCTTTATTCTCTGTGGGACTCTCCTCCTCTTCCTCCTCCTCCTCTCCCTCCGTGCGTCAAATTCTCGATCAGGCTCCCTGTTTCTCAGTCTTCGTCCAGGATGGGTTTCTTCAGATTTCTTTGCTCTATTAAGAACGATCTTATCCTGTTTTTAACTCCGTGTGTTCTCCTTCCACTACCTTTGGTGATCGGGACATCGGTATGTACTCATTTTATATTAATTGATGGTGCATTAACCGATAAAACTTTTTCAAAGGGAAAAAAGAGGGGAAAGATGTTAGATAATATCAGATAAAAGTTAGATAATGAATAAAATTAAGCTATTAAGCTCAGATGCAATGGGAAAGTTGTCCGAGGAGTCTTTTTTCTTTCTTTCTTTTTTCCTTTTTTTTTTTTTTTTTTTTTTTTTTTTTTTTTTTTTTTTCACCTGTTTGGAGCGCAACACATGAGAACTGTACAGAGTTCCCGGAGGCTCCACGGTGCACCCCAAAGTCCTGTTGTTTTAACTTTTTTGTTTGTTTGTTTTTGTTTTTTGTTAGCATGAACTGTCAAGTGCAGCGTGGAAACACGCAAAGTCAAAGGGGTTCTGTCCACATCGTTACCTCTATATGTGACAGAGACATACAGTTTGCAAGCATGTTATGATAGCAGGGATGGTCTGTAATAATGCAGTTGCCACAGACAAGACTACAAATTAGTTTTAGGCCAGCTAATATGCACCTAATGTTTCTGTAAGCAGCAGAGCATATTTTTTATGCGAAAGAAAGTGTTTTAAATGGTCCAATTAACACGTAAAATAATATTACACAATTCATCCCACTGTATTTAAATTTGAAACAAAATTGTGAAGTTGGGAGAAGATAAATGCGTTTTTAGGTTCCGCCATGCTCCATCATGAACTTTTTCTTCTTGATATATATTTGACATTTTTAGGGTTTTAATAGTGTAAACGTTTGTTGTGTTTGCAGATGACACAAATATATTTTTTGTAATAGTGCACATTTTAAAAAGTCACCAGATATTAAAAAAGAAAAACGTAGTTTGACACTGACAAGTTATCACTGAAACTATACTAAATGACATTCATGTTTTGTTTTTTTTTTTTTTTTGTTTTGTTTTGTTTTGTTTTTTGTTTTTTTACATAAAACAATATGGGGCTCCTTCAGTGACAGACTGCTGAATCATAAGTGCACAAAGGAGTGTTATCGTAAATCCTTCCTCCCAGTAGCTGTTAGACTCTATAACCACCACTGCTCCCAACAAACTCAATAAGTCTTTACATCTCTGCTGGTATTTGCAGTTATTTGCACAGTTTTACTCATTTAAATAACATTTCCACTGGTATGTTCACATCTCTGTTGTTTGCACCGTTTTTATTTTTCAGGTATTGTAAATAGTCTGTTGTCTTTTAATGCACAAATACATGTGCACATTTTATACATTTTTTTCAAATTATCATGCTCAGTGGCACATAGCTCCTTGGATCAGAATACACTATTTCTAATAACTGCACAGGGTTTTTTTTTAAGTTATAATTTTATCCTTATTGTATTTTACTGTGTATATCGTTAATTTTGTTTTTATATATTTTCAAATACTTTTTATTTATGTGTGAACCTACATGCCTCGATGCTGGTGATCTGATTTTCCCCACTGTGGGACAATAAAGGATATTTCTATTCTATTCTATTCTATTCTATTCTATTCTATTCTATTCTATTCTATTCTTGCACATGTCAGAATAATTGTACAGCTCTATGGAGCAACAGTTTAGCGAAACAAAAAAGTAATTTCATAAAATGTTTATGGTGATCATCCAAATTAACTACTTCTAAAATTAGAATATTAGAATTAACTGATCTGGATAAGGTTTGGATAACATATTATTGGCTTTAAATAATGTATCCATTTGTTCATATATGAGTGTATTTATATTCGAAAAAAGGTCAGGTAATTGAGTTATAGATAGTATGATGATGTAAAAAGATCCAGGAATGAAAGAGTTACACAAATGTGTTGGGCTAAGCAAAATAAGACAAAAAAGTCAGGTGAACCTTATGAATCCCAAATAGAAGGGGCTTGATATTAAAAACTTCAAGGAATTATCTTGCCACTATCAACCTCCAGACTTGGTGTGTGGGTTAACCAATCAGACATTCAGGTCAAGTGTTGGAACCACAATCAAAGAGGGGCATTGCAGACCATGAAATTTGAAAAAATAAGAATAAAGTTTAATATAATTCAATATGATGTAGCATATGTACATGATTTGATGATTTATCTATTTATTACATTGTGGCACTTTCAGCACTCCATAAGTTTCTGCTCAGAGGTCAAGTGTTTGTGTGCCAGAAATGAGTGTATGTGCCATAACTTTCTTTAGCTGAACAGAAACAAAAATAAAGTTATTATTATTGGGCCTAAAGAGGAACGATTAAGAGTCAGCGCACAGCGTCAGCTATTATAGCTAGAAATTACCAATCAGGCCTGAAATCCGGGTGCAGTGATGGACTCAGACCTGAGCCTTCAGAGACATATAAAGACAGTTTCAAAGTCAGCCTTCTATCACCTGAGGAATATTTCCAGGATTAAAGGACTAATGTCCCAAGAAAATCTTAAAAAATCCATCCATACATCTATCTTCAGTTGAATTGAATTGATTACAGTGTCTTCATAGGTCTAGCTAAAAAGTCAGTCAGACAGCTGCAGCTGATCCAGAACGCTGCTGCTCACGTTCTCACTAAAACCATGAAAATTGAGCACATCATCCAAGTTTTAAAGTTCTTACACTGGCTCCCTGTAGCTCAAAGAATAGGCTTTGAAACATGTTTGTTTGCTTATAAATCATTGAATGGCTTAGCACCAAAATACATTTAGGATCTGTTGTCATTTTATCAATCTTCCAGACTACTCAAGTCTACTCTGTCCCCAGAATCAGAAACAAACATGGAGAAAAAGGATTCAGTTTTTATGCTCTTCTAATCTGGAACAAACTTCAAGAAAACTGCAAAACTGCTGATTATAACTTTTAATTACAGCTCTTTATTCTACCACTGTAATGCAATGTTTCTTTTCTTTGTTTTGTTTGTTAATTGTGTTATGTTTTTATCATGTAAAGTACTTTGAACTGCCTTGTTGCTGAAATGCGCTAAACAAACAAACTTGACTTGTGAGACCAAAAACAATAGAACACACTTATCTTCACCCTTTGAACCATCATAATATTCAGTTTAAATTGACATGACTTTTATTGCTCCTAAATTTTGTTTTTTCTTCTTCTTTTTTTTAAAATAAGATTTAAACCAAACTAGCCATTGCATTGTAAAAATGTACCTGTTTTTTTACATGTGTATATGGGGTTTTATATACAGGAGGCAGAATGTGCCTATGTGATCATCTTGATGGCGGTGTACTGGTGCACTGAGGTAGTCCCACTGGCTGTGACATCACTTCTCCCAGCGGTCCTTTTCCCTTTGTTTGGCATAATGCAGTCTAAAGATGTAAGCCAAACAACTGCCAAAAATCTGGGGGGTTGGGTTTATTATAAGAATTACCATTTAATTTGGCAGAAATTAAATTAACTCCTGTATGATCCATCACTCTCAGGTAGGCATGCAGTACTTGAAGGACACCAACTTGCTATTTGTGGGAGGACTGCTGGTTGCTGTGGCTGTGGAGCACTGGAATTTGCATAAACGCATTGCTTTAAGGGTTCTACTTTTTGTTGGTGTGCGTCCAGCGCTGTAAGTAGCTTGCAGACAAACATGTACCCCTGTTTTAATCTTTAAGACCTAAATGTCCGAAGCCTATCTAATCAGCTATCAAAAGAGAAAATATGTTGTAGATAAGAGCGCTATATTCAAGGTTTTCATTGCATCATAAAAGTCTGTTTGTGCCACTTTGTCACCTATGGTTATAAACAGTCACAGCCTGATTTTACAACTTCAGTTCCTACCACCTTTGATTTTTCAGTTCATTCATTTGCTATGTGTGCTTTATTTTTTTTTTAGGAATTTGTGTCTAAATTCACCACTTGGTGGGAAAAAGGTGGTGTACACTCTTGACAAGGTGCTGGTCCATCACAGGACACTTTGACTTGTTCATTTATTTTATGTTTCTGGAAGGTTGATGCTGGGTTTCATGGGTGTTACTGCATTCTTGTCAATGTGGATCAGTAACACAGCTACCACAGCTATGATGGTGCCTATTGTCCAAGCAGTGCTGGATCAGCTCAGCAACAGTGAAAGAGAAGTTCCACAGATCCTCAGTTCAGACGAGCATGTCCAGACATCAGACACTGACAGCAAACAACCTGTGCAGACAGAAAAAGAGAATGAGGGACATGGTGAGGCCTTGTAAAGAACCATGTTTTAAGAAGAGAAAAAAAACTGCAAGAGATATTGCGTAGTATCAAAGTCTATTTTTAAATGAGGTATAGGTAGAACTGAAAACTTTTTTCATTCCATTCTCTTTGTTTAAAGGTCCAGTGGTTGTGACTTTCTTAGATTCCTCAGTAGAGGTTGCCAGGCATAAGGAGGCAATGGAGAGGCGAAGAATGGGTAAAGGGATGACCTTATGTGTTTGTTACGCTGCCAGCATCGGAGGCACTGCCACATTGACAGGAACTGGTCCAAATTTGGTGCTTAAGGGACAAATGAACCAGTGAGTGTGTCCTTATAAGTTACAAGTGCAACATTTTTCTAGAATCTTTTTGCAGCACACCTGACTCTCTTTCAATGTTTCTTCAGACTGTTTCCTGAAAATGAAGATGTGATTAACTTTGCCTCCTGGTTCGGATTTGCATTCCCAAATATGATCCTCATGCTGACACTAGCCTGGCTCTGGCTGCAGTTTGTCTTCATGGGATTCAAGTGAGACCTATGATGACTAAAGACTAATTTTACAGATGGAAAATTTTAAACATTTCCTGCATTAACACCATGTTTAACTGTAGAGATGACATATAACTTCAGACTCCCATGTGATTCCTCTAGTTTCAGGAAAACATGGGGCTGTGGGGCAACAAAGACAGAAAAGGATATTGCTGCATATAATGTGATCCGTGAACAACATCGTCAGCTGGGGTCCATGAGTTTCGGAGAGATAAGTGTCTTGAGTCTCTTCGTTTTGCTGGTAATCCTTTGGTTCTCAAGAGATCCAGGTTTTGTTCATGGCTGGGCTACAGATCTAAACTCTAAAGCAGAGTGTGTATTTGCACTTTTCCTGATTTTTCACATTTACACAAAACAATACATGAATCCAGCTGATGGCAGAATTTCCCTTGTCTTCTAACCTCCAAGATATGTGACAGATGCCACAGTAGCGATCTTTGTGGCCATCCTGCTCTTTGTCCTACCCTCTGAATTACCACGATTCTGTTCCTGCAGGACTCAAAGTTTTGATACAAGTAAGGCCTTATTATGGAAAAATAAGCTCTAGTTAAAGAGGTGCCTACTCTGTAATGTTTTGTCTCCTGTGGGTATTTTTATTTGATCTGCAGCAACGCCACAGTCCTCTAGCTCAACACCACGACTCCTCACCTGGAAAGTTGCCCAAAAGAAGGTGCCATGGGGCATAGTGCTCCTCCTGGGGGGTGGGTTTGCCCTTGCTAAGGGCAGTGAAGTAAGTAGCAAGAACAGTTACATTTTTACGTTATGTTGTTACACACTGTTGTGTTAAGCTCCATTATGCTATATTACTATAGTGTGCTATAGTATTTTTAATGCTTAGAGCCATGCACATCTTGTACATTCTTACCAACTCAGTTGCACATTCCTCCGAACTGGAGTATTTTTTACAACTACACAGTATTTTTGTTAGAATTTAACCTTACTGCACAGTAGTTTTTTTTTCTTTATTTTTTATTCTGTTTTTTATACACATTTTTATATTCTTTGTATGAGCCTGTTTTTCTGTTACTGCCTGCCACTACCACTTTGCTGCTGCTGTACAGACATTTCCCCATCATGGGACTATAAAGGATATTTCTATTCTATTCTATTCTATTCTATTCTATTCTATTCTATTCTATTCTGTTAGGCTACATTAGGTTGTGCTATGTTGTATTACAGTATGTTTACCTTCTTCAGTGTTACATTCTGCTGCGTTAGACTTTTTGTCTTAAGGTACACATTGGTAAGTTGTGTTACTTTTTGTCATGCCACCCATGTTATTATGTGTTGGTACATAAATTATATTACATTATAAACTGGCATTACTTTATATCCTTTTACATTACACAATGTCATGTTAGATGACATGACACTCTGATACAGATGCTATGTTATGTTATAATACACCATGGTTACTTTACAATGCACAACTAGTGAACACTTATTTTTCTGGGGTGATACTCAGGGCTTTATTCTTCTTCTTACTCGCTCACTCTACCCAGATAAATCTCACTCCAAATAATAAAATGTTCTGCACTCAAAGCAAACCATCTTTTTTGCACTCTACTTTATGTGACTGGTCATTCTAAGCATAGTGACTATATTTATTGTTTTTATTGTCATTTTTATTGTTTTTTTGTTTTTGTTTTGATATGCAGCTTGGAATGTAATGCATTTAAAGTGCCAAAATTTAAGGATTGCATGTACACAAATGTAGGAATCAAAGGTTATGCATTCACTAGTTTGTAATGATACTTGTTTTAGATGAGAGTTTATTCTTCTTGATTTTTTCCATACCTGCTTCAAAGGACTAAGATAATTATTCAGTATCAGGACATCAAACTGGAAATGATTTATTTAACATAGTAGCTCCAACATTTGTATGCTTTGATACATAGTTGTTTGTAGAGTAGTCTGTCTTTGCCAGGGATATTAGAATTCTTTAGCTTTGAACATCGTCTACAACATCAAGAATATCTAAACAACTTAAACCACTCATACTAATCATAACAAAACAGTACAACCTTCAAATCACTGACACTGCATTGTCTAAAAACACATTTTATGTGTGTAGCATACAGTGTTGTTATGGTTCGTTCAACTTTTTTCAAAATACAGATGAAATTCAGTCCCATTTTACTAACAGCAGTTAATTTCCTCACCCTGTGTTGAACCACATTACATTGTGCTGTGTTGTGTTGCACCATAGCTTATCTTAGCTTACCTTATCTTGCCTTATGTCATGTTTTTCTGCTTTCAGGTATCAGGACTCTCAAAGTGGATGGGGGACCAAATGACCCCTCTACAGAACATCCCTCCCTGGGGAATTGCTATAATTTTATGCCTACTGATTGCTACTTTCACAGAGTGCACCAGTAATGTGGCAACTGCAACACTGTTCCTACCTGTCTTAGCCTCAATGGTAAGAACTATCATAGAGAAAGTTACATGAGATAACAGGAGTCAGAGTAAAAACAGAGACAGGGTCTCAGGCTGTAGGAGACATAAAATCATGCCTGACTGCAGTATTTCATTTAGTTAGGGTCCTTTCTGGAGCTCTTAGCTGATTTCACTAGTTGAGCTCCAGCACTCACACTGCTCCCAGTGAGAATTGGCCTACTTTCCCATGTTTGGCAAGCTCTCTAGTTGGTTATTTGGGGTGAATATATTCAGTTCTCCACAGTGGGGCCCTCCTCCCATTAATAACCTGCCAAGTACACCAGTGCACCCCACTTCCCTGTCTGGTTGACACACAGCGACAGAAGAATGACAGTACTGTTCCTACTGGCTGACCACTATACAGAATCGCAAAGATAATTTCTCTAAAGATAGGGTCAAATTGGAACATTTAAACTAATATCTTTAAAAGGCAAAGCTAAGAATCTACATAAAGACAGCATCTTGCAAAAGTATTTACACTCATTAAAAGCTTTTTTACATTTTGTTATGTAGTAACCACTAACCTCAGTGCTTTTTAGTGTGATTTTATGTAATAAACAAAAAGTGGAAGGAACTGAATATATGTTTTGGGTTGTTGGGATTTATTTTTTTTTTTTACAAATTTTTTTTTTTTTTTTTAATATTGTGGCTTATATTATTATTCATTTAAAGAACACATCATACAGGTTGGAGATACAGTACATCTGGAAAGTATTCACAGTGATTCATTTTTTCCATTTTTTTCCACATTTTATGTTACAGCTTTACTCCAAATTATATCAAATTAATCTCTTTCCTCAAAATTCTTCACACAAATCCCTCATTACGACAGCATAAAATTAAGAGAGAAAAGAAAAGAAAAGAAAAGGAGATAAAATGGTGATTACCTAAATAGAGAAACTCATGGTTGCTTTGGAGGAGCTATAGAAATCCACAGCTGAATTTAGAGAATCTAGGCAGGAAAATTATTTGTAAGTAGAATTCAATTTGGCTTAAGACAAATAGGGCACACAAGAAATTGAAGGTGCTCTGGTCAGACAGCCAACCAAAACTTTTTGGCCAACATGTTAAACTCTGTGTATGGCAGGAAACTACACTGCACATTACCGTGAACACCCCATCATCACAGGGAAATATGGTAGTGGCAACATTATGCTTCAATGTAATGGTTTAGACTAAAATGTATGAATGTTTCAGAATGGCCAAGACCCAAATACTACTGAGAATCGTGAAGATTTAAAAATTTCTGTCCACACACTTTCTCCTTTCAATCTCCCCAGCAACATTGTTTGTTGAAAATTCATCTAAAAAAGTTTTAATTAGTATATAGATACCTAAACTAAATTGGGCAGATATATAGAAAACTACATCTAAAAGTGAATGTTTTTTTGAGTATAGAATTGGTTTTAGGTATTAGAAGTCTAAATGTAGACATGTTTCAGCTGAAACTGACTGAGCTACAGACCCAGTCTTGAACTTGAGACACTTCAATTACTAGTCCTATGCTTTTCTAACAGAACTATCTATCAGGATACCTGCCGTAGCCCAACTATTACATAAGTCACAGGCCTCTCAAATTGTATGATTCAGATTTTTATGTTTCTTGCGATTACATAAAAAAGATGAAAACTATTATTTCGCATTTGGCTGGTCATTGCGCCATTATGACACTTCTGCTTCTCCTTTCTTACAATGGTTCCATGTTTAGTTCTGGCTGAAAATAGCAACTCTTTTCCTATGGCAACAAACTGAACTTGGTTTCTGAAGTTATCATGGAAGCATCTTGCTGTCAGACTGTGGTCAATAAACAATGAAACTGTACAGTTTCATTGTTTAATGGTCGAGTTCAGGCCAGGCAGTGTTACTTTATGTCTAGGTGAGCAAAACTGGTAGAGGTATGAGACTTGTATCTGTAGTGGAATGTCAAAGTATTGACACAGGGTGATTGAATACATGCACTTGAGTCTTTCCAGTCTTTCTTTGTTTAATAAAATAGAAAATTATGCATCTTTTTTCCTTTCACTTCAAAATTATATACTAGTACTATGTACTCTATCATCAATATTCCAATAAAATATGTTAAAGTTTTTGGTTTCAACCTGACAAAATGTGAAAAAGTTATTGGAGAATGCATATTGTCCCACTGTTTGTACAAGCTAGTTTAACGTAAAATTGGGGGAATGAACAATTCAATCAGCTAATCAAAGCTAAAGCTTTGGAAATGACAATTCAGAGTAATAACAGTTTGTGGTTCATTGCATTATGTGTCATGATGACAAGGGAATCTTTGATTAAAACAAAATCTATTTAAAAAGACAAAATACTGTCATTGTGGTCACCTGATATATAGTTTAAAGTAGTCCAAATATAAAGTTTATTTCTTTTCACTCTGTTTATTTTGAGAAACAGAAATTACTGTGCACTTGTTCGAGCTTCTGTGCCCCGTGATATATAATTCAGAAGCAAATTCCACTCACTAACGTTCTGAGTCGTAGCAGTCTGCCATTATCGTGTACACATGTAGCGCTTTTCTATTTCAGATGTCATGACTCAGCACCAGGACAGCAGGAATTACATCTTAATTACACCCACCTAATGAGAGTTTTCACTCCATGCAGAATGGCACACATTTCATTCAGAGTTATGAGTCAGTGATTGTGGTTGAAGAAAAATAGCCAGATAGAGGAGTGGAGGATTATGAGATAATGTCTGTGTTCATGCATGCTTTAGATTCTTAAAAACCTCCTTTGTGATTATTGCAGTCTCAGTCCATTGGAATTAATCCGTTGTACATCATGGTGCCCTGTACTCTGAGTGCCTCATTTGCCTTCATGCTGCCTGTTGCTACCCCTCCAAATGCCATAGTCTTCTCTTATGGACAACTCAAGGTTGTTGACATGGTGAGTATGACAGTTGATTGTGGGGGTTATTTTGTAAATAATATGCTGAATCTGATGGTGCTATGACTTTGCTACAGTACAATTAGAACTCCAGAGCCTGTAATTAATGTCATTTATGGTTGCAGCCTAAGCAGTTTTATAAAACATGCTGTGTAAAGCATACATAATTCCCAGAACCAAATAGATAAAAGATGAAAAGAAAGTCTAATAAAAATTTAGTGACATCAAGGGACTAAGATGTAGTTTAAAATTAAATAGTTACCCTAATTTTTGGGCCCATGTCTCCTTCCAAGCATGGGAGAAACTGTGCTGAGTAATCCTAATGAGAAGGACCTATGCTAACATTTCCGATTCACCATGTTTGTTCTTAACGATAAGTAATGCAAATGCACTTATCAGTAAGTATTGCATTATTTGCCATTGATTCTCCCACCTCAACAAGCTAATTTCTAAATGGCATTGAGCAAGGCGTTGCCAAGGGATTTTAAATGTTACCATTAGAATGAATCTGTTGAAATCCTTAAATTACAGTTTTAATATAGATTGTGGCCCTAACCCTGTGGATTACATGAAAAAGTGTTTGTTTTGTTCTTAAAGGCTGGTCACTATCTTCCTGCATGGTCAGGCCAATTAAGGTCTCCTCATGCTCTATGTGTCCATAAATTCATGCAACTTGAACCTCCCTGACATGCAGGCGCCCATATTTATAAAGTTTTTGGGCTTAAAGAAACAACAGAGTCACACTCTGAGAATCTTTCTTCACTACAACCTCATATGTGCAATAGTATACTGTTTTTTTTTTTTCAAATATCTGCTCAAATGAGAAGAATTAAACTGATTTCTCTCCAGGATGTCAACTGAGTTTTTGTGTTGATTTTGTCTTCAAGAAATAGCTAAAAGAGACTATTTTCCAACTCTACATTTCTACAAAACTAGCATTGTTGTTGGTCTTGATAGTCTTGATCTGACTCAATATTTTTTTGTCTGTTGTGTCATCTTACATATCAAGAAAGAAGACTAAACAGACTGACTTAATTAGTTAAATGAATACAAATGCAACAATAATCATCGCAAGTTCATGATGAACAAGATCTTGGTTAAACTCACAGGCTATCTCTCTACCGTTGCAATGTTAAAGAGGACGTATAACGTTCTACAAACAGAACAAGAGCTTCTTTGTTCTCTTTTTATGTGGGGTTCATCTCATAGGGATACTTTCTTCCTCTGTACCTTCACATAAACCCACTCAGGGAGGCAGAGAAATGTGCCATCCTTCAGAAAGGGTTCTTGTGGCATCCCTGCTAACTGGAGACTTTCTTTAA
This sequence comes from Anableps anableps, assembly GCA_014839685.1. Lineage (NCBI taxonomy): Eukaryota > Metazoa > Chordata > Actinopteri > Cyprinodontiformes > Anablepidae > Anableps > Anableps anableps. The sequence continues at coordinate 8,100,530 of CM026068.1, read as the reverse complement.
TATAATTTAGATAAGTGCTCCTTTTCCTTTCTGTATGTTTAGAAAGCAAAGCAAACAGTACATTTTTATCCAAACTAAAGTAATGCAATATCATGGAAGTACTTACTGTTATTGTGAAAAGAAAGTAAACCCTCTTGTGATTCTTAAGTTTTAAGTTCAGGACATAATAAAACAGTCTGGTTCTAAGCTTATGTAAATCTAGTCAAAAATGTTCAGAAACAAAATTTTAACCCCTTAACTGTCACCCCCAAAACACTTCAATGCAAGTCAATGGAGTGAATGAGGACACTGGCTTAAAATTTCCATTTTTTATCATATCAAATCAAACCAAAAATGATACAACTTTGTTTAAACAACTAAATATTAGCTTCCTACTTTTTACTATAGTTTAAAAGGGAAAGCATAAAGGTGCAGTTTTTCAAAAGCAAAAGTAGAAATCAGTTAAGACGGTTACCAATCTTCCCAGCAAATTAACCCAAAGGTTAGAATGTGCAATGCCTAGAGGAATTCCAAAAGACCAAGAGCTTCATTTTAGACTCAGTTAGCATGTTAAATGCTAAAGTTCAGGACGAAGTGACAATTTAAAAAATGTTGAACAAGTATAGCTTATTTAGAATGGTTGCAAGGTTACATCTGACTGATGTTTGGAACAATGTCCTTTGGAGAGAGAAGACCAAAGTAAAGATGCCTAGCCATACAGCACAGTACCATATTAAGAGAAAGCTAATATGCTAACCCAAATGCCAATTGTCATGAAAGGCGGTGGAGAGATTTGATAATGATTTGGGCTTGTTGTATAGCCACAATACTTCAAGTCAGCATTGAACATCCCTGTATACCAAATTAGTCTGCAGTCAAATGTTACCAACAGCTAAACCTTCAAAATTGGGTCATGTGACTTGTCAATGTCTGTAAACCTCTATGAGCTTATGCAATACTGAAGAAGAAAGTGGGACAAAATTCCTCCACAACAAAGCAAGAGCCAGATGAGAAACATCACCTTCGAGTCATTGCTGCCAAAGATAGCTGTTCAAGCTGCTTGTGAGTTGTACAGTCATATTCAGTAAATTAGAATATTTGTCCCGACAAGTCTCGTTTGTCAGATTGAAAGTACCTTTTGAAAATAACAACCTTTAAGCAGGAATTAAACATATGTTTCATTAAGCCCACATTACCAATTTTAAAATAGTTTTTCAATTGACCTGATATAATATTTGAATTTTAAATGTCATGTTTTCATTAACTGTAAGTGGAAAATCATCATAATTAACATAAATAAAAGCTTTGTTTGATAAATAATGAGAAGCTGTTGTGTGGTTTTAAACAGGCAAAGGTTAGACAGCTTTACAGTCTAGAAAATACTAGATTACTTTATATTGTTATAATATTTAAAACCATAAAACTGAATGAGTATGGTATACTTTATTTGTACCATTAATGTAATATTTCACTTTGTGATACATTCATAGCCGATGTTAACTTGTAACTTTTATGCAATGGGGATCAGTTGTTTGAAATGTTTTATCAAGCTAAATTATAGCTGCCTCTCAGTGGAAAGTTTTGACAAAGTATCATCACAGAACTGAAGGCCTTCAATAAATTCAACAAAGCAATATTTTGAGATCTTATGATAAATAAAGCGCACCTTTAAAATCATTGTATTTTTGTCCCCAACAGGCTAAGACTGGGATAGTTATGAACATCATTGGCATCATTTGCATTACACTGGCCATCAACACCTGGGGCAAGGCCATGTTTCACCTGGACACTTTCCCTGCCTGGGCCAACACCACAGGAGTTTGAACGACTTCTGCAATCAGACATGATCTATGTATGCCCTGACTACCCCCTCACCCCCACCACTCCCATCCTTATAGCTGACAAACACCATAAGCCAGAGTGAAAGCATGGGACCAAACAATGAGCTTCATGTGTCACATTGCAGTCTGGATTTTGTTATGAGTATTGAGAGTGACAGAATGTGGAGAAGAATTTGACTGGAAAAGAGTGGATAACAGACAGCAACATCTATGCATCACAATGAAGGTATATTTTAATGAAGCCCCCTGATGCCTTACATTACATGGCAGAAACTAAATGCTGTCTATTAACTTAAAACCAGAAAATATGAATTATCGTAGCAGCTAATTCTGGTGGTATGATTTAAAACAAATCTTTTATTTTGTAAAAGGAATTCAAAAAAGTTTTTTTTCCAGTTTAGTCTTATTTTTGCTTTTCCAGTTTAGTTTTATTTTTGCAAATGTTGCCAAATGTTTTAAAAAGTTGATCTATCTATCTATCTATACAGACAGACAGACAGACAGACAGACCTATCTATCTATCTATCTATCTATCTATCTATCTATCTATCTATCTAGATAGATAGATAGATAGATAGATAGATAGATAGACAGATATAGATATAGATATGGTCTTGCAAAATTATGAATACAGCTTGAGCTTTACACATTTTGTCACATAACAACCACAACCCTGTATGTTAAACTTGGACTTATTATTTTTATTTTTTATTTTTTTTTTGTGATCGATTAAAACAAATAATCACATATTTGAAGGTAAAGGAAAATGATACATGGTATTTAACTTTTGTTCTGAATTAAAAAAGTGTGGTGTGCATATATATTCAGACCTGTCTGATGTGTCTTCACGATGCTGTTTGTTCTCTAACAAACTGAACGCTCTGCTTATACTTGTTTAGCTAATTTTTATTTTGGGGTATCAGCGTAAAGGCCACTGAATAGATATAAATGCCACACTTTTATGATTCTTATTTGTGAAAGCATTTCAAAGCTATTCATAATTTACCCTCCATTTTTCAGTTATGTCCTACTTTGTGTTGGTCTATCACAGAAAATGTTTGTGACTGTAATGACAAAATGTGAAATTGTTGAAGGGGTAATAATACTGTTGCAAGGTACTGTAATTTATTCTCAAGGAGGCATAGTATATTTCATTCTTTTATTGCTGGATTTTACAATACTAAGAGTATTTTCCTTTTGTGACACCTGACAACCTTATTCTGCTTTCTCTCTTAAGTAGAAATTTACACTGAAAGTCACATATTTTTTATGCAAAATACAATATTGATGGTGCATATAGGGTGTTATAAATTTCTCCCAATGCCACCAAATGTAACATTAAAATTCTGCTTTTATAAGTTTCAGATAATATTAAAGACATTGTGACAAGAACAATTGAACTTTATGGGCACTTTATGATACATGTATATACCAAATGCTGTATCACCAGTACTGTTAAATACATTTTTAATATCTAATTTTGCTACTTTCATTAAAATTAAAATAAAAAATCAGCAATGAGTGTTTTAAGCTCTTATTTACTGAATAGGGTAAATATTGCAAAGGCTTATTGTTGAGTTTGGTGTTTTTGATATTTGGGAAAATGTATATGTATATCAGACCTTGTTAAATGTTAAATGAATGAACCCACGCCTCATTTGGGCTTTAATAGCTTATGCTTCAAGTCTTTTTTTTGTCTCTCTGTCTCACTGTAATTATGATTTTGATTTAAAAAAACACTTTCATGTTGTATTTAATTGTGTATAGTGTTTTTTTTTTATTATTTTGCACAAGAGAAATAATAAAAAAAGGTTTTAAATCAGTCAGACACCTTTTTTTCCTTTCTTATTTAACAAACATACAGTGATTTAAATTGATTTTCCAATTTAAATCTAATTTAAATTTGTAATCATGCAGTCTGATCAGCTTGAAATTAATCCTTTGCTTTTACAATCAGATGTTGACTGTTTTTGCCTGTTTCTGTCAGAGATTTTTTCACATCGACTTAAAATGGGTAGGAATGAAAAATAAAGCACAGTCACCGCAGACTTATAATCCAAAACAAAATAACCTCACTTTTATCTTCTTCTCCTGTTTTTCAACCTTACACAACAATTATCCATGTTTTAAATCACCTCTGTGTCTCTGCCTCTTGCTAACTGACCACTTATCTCAAGCACAAATCAGATGTCATCCTGTAAACACCGTGTGGTAAATCACAGTAATCCTGGACTAAAAGGCCACACCTATTATGTACAGGCAAACGCTATGTGTCATTGTGCTTCTGTGAGACATTGTGTAAGCCTAGGGTCAAAGCAACAATATAGTGCTGCATTGTTTTGCGTCATAAACATTATGGGCTCAAAGATGACATTTCATCTGGGTTTTACAGTCCCTTGCAAAAGTATTTACACCCCTTGAACATTTCCTCTTCTCCTCACATTGCAGCCATAAACTTAAAATAATTTATTGAGATTTTTTGTGATAGATCAACACAAAGTAGTTTTAATTTTTTTTAAATTAAGTAATCTGAAAAGTGTAGCATGTAGTTGCATTCATTCTTGTTTACTCTGATACTCATTAATAATATAAAAAGGCCATCAGAAGTCTTCTCTCAGTGAGGGCTGCAGGCCTCACACACCTGTCCACCCATGTTTTATGTCTTATGTTGTTTGTTTTGTTTTTCGTGGACGGGCAGTACCGAAATGTAAATTTCCCCCCTGGGGGACTAATTAAGGAATTCAGATTCTGATTCTAATTAATTAATAGCATAAATACAGAATAAATATAAATATATTCAGGAAATTTAGAAGTTTCCAAGGGAACAAACAGCTTTGTGAAAGCCAAGGGAACAAACCACACAGGTCAGAGAAGAGGTTATAGAGAAGTTCAAAGCAGTGTTAAGTTTTAAAACAATACCTCAAGCTTTGAACATCCCACTGACATCTTCCAAAAATGTAAAGAGTATGTAACAACTTCAAACCTACCAAACCATGGTGGCCCATCTAATGCTAAAACTGACAAAAGACTGTTAATCAGAACAGAAACCAAAAGGCCCATGGTAAGTCTGCAATTTTACTCCATTCTTTCTTGCAAAACTGTTCAAGATCTGTCAGATTGTGTGAGGATTGGCTGTTTACAGCCCTTCTCAATCCAGCCACAAATTCTCTATCGGACTGAGGCCTGGACTTTGACTCGGCCACTCTAGAACCTCCACATTGATGTCGTCAAACCATTTCTGTGTAGATTCAGGTGGATGCTTCAGGTTGTTGTCTTGCTGGGAAATAAATGTTCTCTGAAGCCGCAGTTCTCTTGCAGATGGAAACAAATTGTTGTCCAGGATTTCCCAATATTTTGTTGCATTCATTTTACCTTCTACCTTTACAAGCCTTCCACAGCTCGCTGCTGAGAAACATCTCCACAGCATGATGCTGCCATCACCATGCTTCACTGTAGTGATGGTGTGTTTGTGGTATTGCACAGTGTTTGGTGTTCGCCAAACATAGCATCTTGTATGATGACTAAAAAGCTCCATTTTGGTCTCATCAGTTCGAAGAACCTTCTTCCACTTGACCATGAGTCTCCCACGTGTCTTTTGAAAACTCTAGTTGAACCTTGATATGAGTTTTTTTCAACAGTGGCTCTCTCAATACAAGTATCTCATAAAGCTTTGATTGGACTGCAGTTTTTGTACAAATAGCCTCTCCCATCTCTGCTGCTGAAGCTTGTAACCCCTTCAGCGTAGTCACAGGTGCAGATTTACACATGTTCCTTCCATTTCTTGATGATGGATTTAACTGAACTCCAGGGGATCCCCTTCGATTTATTTTTTGTATCCACCCTGTGACTTGTACTTTTCAATAATGTTTTCTCTGATTTCTTTAAGGTGTTCTTTTGTCTTCATGCTGTAATGGTAGCCAGGAATTCTGATTAACCAGGGAATGGACCTTCCAGACACAGGTGTCTTTATAATATACCCACTGCACTTAGGTGATCTCCATTCCACTCACAGTGCAACTACTGGCACCAATTGGCTGGACCTCTGTTGAATTAGGCCAGTCACTTTAAATGGGGCTTACTGTTTGCTTTGATGCAGTCACTTAGTTTGTGTTACATATTTTTATTTAATTTTTGTTATTTTGTAGAAATCCATTGCCACTTTGTCAAAGAGTTTTTCTGTAAAAACCTTTTGTGAAAGAAGCTACATTTTGTTGCTCATGACTGATTTGTAAAAGCAATAAAAAGGGTAAAACATCCAAGGGGGTGAGTACTTTTTATAGGCACTGTAAGTTGCTCCTTGAAACATGGCAATGGAAGCATCGATCTGAGGAGACACTTTTCTCCACCGGGTGAAGGGAAGCTGGTCACAGTTAATGGAAAAATGGATTGAGCAAAATGCAGGGTTATTGAGGAAGAAAATCTATTGGAAGCTTCTTAAAAAGTTTTGAGAATGGGGTGGTGGTTCACCTTCCAGCTGAGCAAAGGCCCTAAACAGACAACCAGAGCTGCAATGGAATGGTTTTAACCAAATCATATTCAAGTGTTAGAATGGCCCCATCAAGGTTGAGACCCAAAAAAATGTACTGAGAATCTGTGGCAAGGATTGCTGTTCACAGACTCTCTCCATCCAATCTCAGTTAGAGCTATCTTGTAAAGAAGAATGATCTCTTGTTATAGAAAGCAATGAAAGACAACGTTAGCAACATGGCCCAAATGATTTTTCTGAAATTGCAGCAAACTTGAGACTCACATTGACAGAAAACTGCATCTAACCTTGTCGCTGGTATTGTGCTCATTGAAAACATGGATGCAGAGGTAAAAAAAACCCAAAAAGTTCTAACCTCTCTTCTTTTGGACAATTAAAACATCAGATGATTGTTGGCTAACGATCACTTAAGTGCACAGAGTTATTCAGACCACTATGATCTTGGATCCCAATTGGGAAGAATGCTTATGTAATTACAGTGTCTTTCTCTTTCTTTACTCCCTCTGTGCCACCCACTCATTATCCAATTCCAACACATCCCTATGTATTATAGTCTACATTATTGGCTATATATACATGGAATGCTTTCAACTACTGCTTGCTTTGATGGGATTTCATGCAGCTGAGCTGACATAAGCAAAAAAGCTTCTTGTAAACCCAAAACAACTAACTTGTCACGAAGAATGCCTTTTTGTTGCAGAGTAAGCAAGGAGCTAGTTTAATAAATGACCACCACACAAATAAGACTTTTTTCAGAGACAAGTGTTTTTTGTTTCATGCACCTGCTGTATTTTAAAAAGGATGTTTTGAAACCACATTAGCCTTCTTCTTCTGCTGTATCAGTTACACCTGAGCACAATATGCTGCTTGTCTGATAAAAATCAACCCTCCACTGAGAATAAAGACGTTTGTGAAAACGTGGTCCCTTTTATCAATCGGAAAATCCAGTTCAGTGATGAAAACGAGTAAGGTTCAAAGCTAAAATATCCAAAAACAGGACAGAGGTTCTTTCTTCTCAGCCTGCCAACCAAAGTACATTCATGAACATCATTTCAGCATGTTACTTTAATAATCATTTACTTGGTTGGATCCTTGTAAATCATTACATTTACATAGCCCGAAAGTAACAGATAAAAACCATAAATACAGATAAGAAAAAAAGATGCAATCTGGAAAAAACAAACAAAAATGTGCAAAATTTGTTACACTGTTTTACATTTTTTTTAGACATTGCAACAGAATGGCTTATGTTCACATGATCACCACACAAGAATCCAAAATAAGATTAATCTGATTTTTACCAAAACATGCTGATCTTTATTTAATCAGGGTTAAGACAGCAACATCACCAATAAAACCATGAGGACTGCAACCTTCTTAAAATGATTTCCAGCTTTACAAACTTTAACAATACAATCTTGCTTTTTAGTTAAGGCAAGTGAATTAATATATTATGCATGTAAATCATCTATAAGTTAACATACTTAACATAATACCAGACAATTATGTATATATATATATATATATATATATATATATATATATATATATATATATATATATATATATATATATATATATATATACTTCTACGTTTATATATAAACATACAAGTACTGAGTTTTTAACATCCCCATTCAAAGGTTCACTTCTATTCAGTTCAAGGATACAGGTCACTTCAGGTCAATTCAATTCAATTCAGTTCACTTAAACTCAGTTCAGTTTAATTTAATTCAAATCAATACAGTTTATCATTAATTTAATGCATTCAGTTCAGTTGAATTCAGATGAATTTAGTTTTGATCAATTTAGTTTAGTTCAGTAAATAAATCTAATTACATTCAATTTCATTTCACTTCAGCACCACAGAGTTGAAATAAATTGAAGTAAATTCAATTCCAGTTAGTTCAATTCATGTCAGTTCAGTTTATTTATATAATCCCCAGTGTACAAGAAATGTCATCTTAAGACACTTCACAAGATACACGTCTAATTCCAGACTCTATTCTTTTATACTAGCGCAATTGTAGAACAGATCTGACTGGATTTACTTCTTAGAAAAAAACATCCAGGAGTTGCCGTGCAAGGGAACGTTCCTTTTTCGGAGGCGTGCTTTGCCTGTACCGCAAAATTACTCAAACATAGGGTAAAAAATGAGTCACTGAATCATATAAACACAGTTCATTTACTATGTTTTGGTCTTATTGGTTTTATTTAAATGGCAGATAAACATGCCCAGACGTTAGAGGTAAACTATATTTATGCAAGTTTCCTATTTCTGTCCTTTATTCATAAAAACATGCAAACATTTATGTCATCTCTATCCCAAATTTATCAAACTATTCTTCCTTAGCTATCCATATCTACAGGCCGCGTGCAGATAAAACAGCCATGATGAACTCTTTGAGACTGTTCCAATTTTATTTTTTATTCGTGATACTCCGTTCTTTAGAGAAACGTAACCGTAGCTAAAGCTTGACTTGGTGTTTGCTTCATAGCTCCACCTTTGTGTTAAATGTACTGTAAATGTATGAAACCATATGAACTAATAAACACTAAAAAGATAAAGAAATTAGGTGTGCATTGAGATGCTTCTCATGTACACAATATCACATCTTATTTGGTGTCATGTATTTTTCTCTTCACCATATCCAAGCAGAGCACAGCTGAAACAGTCATTCCAAAAATTAAAAATACTGTGTTGTTTAGGATGTTTTTATAAAATACTTTTCTTTCTGTTGTCACTGACAAACTATTGCTTTTATTTCTAACCAGCACTTGAGTTTCACCTATTTTCTGAATACAGGATAACTTTGATAATTACTTAATTCTCCAACAAAACCCCTAAATGTACTACTTTTATTAATTGTGAAAATTTACTATATTCTTAAAAATTCTAAATCCCTTTTAAAGAATACTGAAACAATCATAATCACTTAAGAAAGTTGAATTAAATTAAAATTTTCTTCACATTGTATTAAACTGAAATGTGCCTGAATTTATTCATACTCTGACAGAGCCTGATAGAATGAAATAATCATTTAATTTAACTAACATGTTTCTCCTGACTGGCAATTATTCGTGGAAGATTCCGCTTATGTTAATGGATTCGTTTTCTGTTTTTGCTCTATTTTTGAACAATTGGAGGCGCTTTGAAAGTAAATGTATTCAATTAAATCATTGAAATGCACGGTGACGCAGAAACGGTATGGTTTGTTAACTAGTATTTAGCTCCCTCTGGTGGTCGCCTACAGTTGCTACAGAAAACACTACTGCCCTTGAATTTGTAGGATAAGTGTCATCTGGCAAAAGATTCTTACAACTGGACCAAGTGAGAGCGCCACCGATAACAGCGGAGGAACAGTGAATTGGGAAACAATACGCCGACTGCTTCAAACGCTCTTCATTATAATTTTTCCCCAAAAGAAGAGAAGTTTGACCGAGTTGTTAAAGACGCGCTGAGAGATTGTGAAGCCAGGTTTACACAGCGATGGACGAGAGCGCTCAGAGATCATCTTTTTCTGCATGGACTGAGTGTTTGGCAGTAAGACGGATCCGCATGCTGGTTCCGTTGGGTTTTAAGGGGGAAATTAAAGAACTGTCCAAGCTGGCCGCACCAGTGGTAAGCGTCCTGTGTTTAAATAAGCTGTCACTGTCCTCTCTTTGAGAATTAGCTGAATATTTTTTTGTTTTAGCCCAGTGTAAGTTATTATTACATAACTTCTGAAATAATTGCTTATACAGCTGGCCAACCCTCGATTCTTTCTGCGCCCTAAGCAAAATTGTATTAGGGATCTACTTTACAGAACCATCTCAGTAAATTTGAATAACCTAAACCTAATAAAGTTACAAGTGTTACCCAGATATTACATAAAAACTAAAAACATACACCTTTTGTTCTCAGTGAGGTCTGATATTAAGTCAGACCACACGTTCTCTTTTAAGGTCAGTTTGGATTACCAGATATATTTCTAATTGTTCAAGACAGAGACCCGCTTTTCTACCTTTTCTTTGTATTTGTTAGTACTGCCTTTAAACAGTATGACTTAAGTCAAACATTTTGGGCATCCTACCACAAGCTTCTTACAACAGTTTGCTGGAATTTTGGCGCAATCCCCTTGGTAGAACTTGTGTAAATGAGTCAGGTTTGGCCGCTTTTCAAGGAAAAACTTATTCAACTCTACCCATAATTTTTTAATGGGACTGAGTTTAGGCCTTTGTGATGACTCGTCCAAATAGTGATTTTTTTTGTTGTTCTTAATCCAAATCTAATTAATTTGGTGGTGTGCTTGGGATTATTATCCATCTGTGCCCAGTCTTTAACTTCCTGGCAGGTGTCTTGAGATGTAGGTTCAGTAGTTCCACATAATGTTCTGTCTTTGTGATACCATCTATTTTGTGAAGTGCACCAGTCCCTCATGCAGCAAACATCCCATATGACATGATGCTGCCATCCCCATAACTTTAAAATTTGGATGGTGTTCTCAGGCTTAAAAAGTTTCCTCTTTTTTCATCTAAATGTGTCATTGGCCATTAATGCTAAATACATCAGTTTTGACTTTATCAAACCACTGAACATGACCCCATAAATTAAGGTCTTTGTCTTTGAATGTATTTACAAACTCTAATCTGGCTTTTTATATTTCTTTTGGAGTACTGGATTCTTCCTCTCTGAGTGTCCTTTCACCCCATGTTAGTAAAGAACTAGTTGCACTTTGGATAATGACATTTTCTCACCAGCTTCAGTCAGCATCTTCACTAGGTCTTTTGCTTTTGTACTAGGGCTGATATGCACATTTCACAAGAAAACACACTCTGAGAAACAAAGCCTTTCTCTATCCTGAACAGTATCACAGCAGGACATTTGTTTAAGTTTTTGTACAATTGTTTGATCATATGAACATGGCACCTTAAGCTATCTGGAAATTGAAACCAAGGATGAGCGAAATCTGTGGCAGTCCATCATTCTCTTCCTGATTTCTTGGCTAATTTCTTTTGATATTCCTATGATGTTCAACAAGAAAGCAGTTTGTTTGAGCTATTGCCTTAAAATATATTCCCAGCTGCCACTCTTTCTAAAATGTTATGAGTAGCCTCAGTTTCCTGTTATGAGCTAACAGAAATGATACTCAGTGTGGCTTTTGGCTGCTTTAGCCCAGCTGCTTCAATAGGTGTGATGTGTTCAGAGGTCATATTTTTTATTTATTGCTCAGAACAAGTGGCTACATAAGCTGCTGTTGCTTTCCTGTCATCTCAAATCAGTCTGCCCATTCACATCTGACTTCTGTCACAAACAAGGCATTTTTATCTTCACAACAGCAGCTCACTGGATATTTTCTGTTTTTCCAACCATTCTCTCTAAATCTGAGCGATGGTTGTGTGTGAATATCCCTGAAGATCAGCAGTTTCTAAATTACTCAGTCCAGCCAGTGTAGCACCAACAATCATGAGATGTTTCAAAATCACTGAAAGCCCCTTTTTTTCCCCCATTCAGATGCTTGGTTTAAATTTCAAAAAGTCATCTTCGCTGCATCTAGATAAATAAATGCATTAGGCTGATACTATGTAATTAGCCGATTCACTATTTATGTTAAGCATTTAACGGGTGTACCTAATAAAGTGGCTAATTGGTGGGATGAACGTTCTATGTCAGTCAATGTTGATGATCTGTACATGGGCCCAAATGAACTGTAATTATGAGATTATAACTATGTTTTAGCTGTTTCAGAGTTCCTTGTATGTTGACTTTCAGATGATGGCCCAGTTCATGGGTTATGCTGTGAGTTTTGTCAGTACTGTATTCTGTGGCCATCTGGGGAAGACGGAGTTGGCAGGAGTGTCTTTGGCCATAGCTGTAAGTAGAAACAACTTGCTGTCAAATAAAACATCCTGAACCAATTTAATCATTTAATCCAGCTTTGTTTTCTGGCTTTTTTTTTTTTTTCCTGAGGTGATTAATGTCACAGGTATATCCATTGGCTTTGGGTTGGCATCAGCATGTGATACGCTGATATCTCAGGTATGAACATCAACAGGTTTGGTTGAAGGTTAATTAGCAGTCTGTATTGGACTGAAATGTCCTTTATGTATCTTTAGACCTATGGGAGTGGTAACCTTCTGAGAGTTGGAGTCATTCTGCAGCGGTCGATCCTCATTCTATTACTGGCTTGCTTCCCCTGCTGGGCGATACTCATCAACACAGAGGCCATTCTTTTGGCTGTCAGACAGGAGCCAGAAGTAGCCAGGTCTTAAAATCCACTCAATCCTTTGCTTGTTGGACTTGATAATAAATTTCATTTTAATTTTGATTATGAAATCTCTCCATAGTTTGGCTCAGATGTATGTAAAGATCTTCATGCCAGCACTTCCAGTGAGTATATTTTATTTAACTGTTTGTCATTTTAGACCTGCAATTGGATTATTTAAGATATAAAGTCCTAAAGGTTGATAATTACTTAATTTAAACTTATTAGTTTCCAGTTTTTTGCACAGTCACAGTCTGGAGGCTGGACAAAGAACAAATGACCCATAAAAGACTCATGAATGACTCTTTTTTTTTAACTAAAACTCAGTTATTGGGCACTTTGGTCATGTCTTTATTTACACTTTAAAGAAAGATTCTTTAAGCTGCATTACATTTTCCCTGAAATTATTTTAATAAAAATAGACACAAAATAATAAATAATAATAATAAAATAATAAAAAATGTGAAACTAATAAAAATTGCAAATGAGGAATTAGGCATGTGAATGTATAAATGCATATTTTTATCAATTTGAAATAATCAGAGTATTGTAAACAATAAAAAAGGCAGAAGAATCATCAGATATTTCAGGCCACCCAAAAATTAACATGTATCTCATTGTAATCCCCAAATGTAAACTGAAACAATTTGTCAAGTTTTCATTTTCAAACTTGTTGAAGCAAAACATTTGAGTAGTAAAAAACAACAACAAAAAAGCTACACAGTCAAAACTGGCACAAATACATAAAGGGGACAAATACATAATAAAGGCACAAATACATAATATGATAGATATCCGACATTTCGCAGTCGCAAATAAATCTGTATGAAGATGAATACTTTATTTGCCCTAGGATTGGGCATATTAACTATAAAAGTAGCAGGGTTTAATGAACCATGTGGTCACTGTGGTCTGACCAGGAGACTGACGATACAGATAAATAAAGTTACTGATTAGGTAAAAAGTAGTTCTACATATAACATAGTATGAGGCTTAAACTGCCAGGTCATACTGTGTGAAGTTCCCAGGCTGTTGTTCACATTGATTCTCTCATTGGTATAATCTAAATTATTTTTAAATTATTTTAAAGTATTATGGAAAAAAAATCACTCAGTCAGATTTATTAGTATCTCGGCCTGTCATGATAACAAATTTTGCTGGACGATAAATTGCCCCAGTAATTATTGTGATAAACACTGAAATGATTGTTTTGAGACCCTCTTCAAATAATATATATTAATAATGGTATAATAACACAAGTTCGCTCTCTCAAACACCAGTAAACTTTCCTTTTGTAAAGAACGCTTAACACTGGAACTGGAAGATATTTTCAATATCCAAAATAAAACACAACCAAAAAACAATAAATACAATAGAAATAAAAACCATACACAACTGAAACCATAAACAAAATGTATTATCATGTCTCTGTAAACAAAAGAGCCCTCAAAATATTATTCATCAGAATGGAAATTATCATGCTTATTTGAATTTATTATGCAATTAATTGATTCATAGCTTTTTGCAGCAGGCTTATTGGTATCATGCACATGATATGAGAACCACAAAATCAGACGCTGCTGTCCAAGTCAAAGTAAAACAGACTGCCAGACAAGAGACATAGCAACAGTTTTATACAAAGGACAACAGATCTTAACACTGAGGAACACAATCTGACTCCCTTTGCAGGTGCAGAAAATCTCTAGGACAGTAACTTTCAGTATGTTGGCTCAGATAAGTTTACTCTGTGAAAGTTAATAAGCAGTAAAATAAAGACATAACATGAACACTAGAATAATAGTCATATTATACCACAAAAGCAAAACCTGGCATTGTTACTGATTAGAGGACAAAAACATCTGAAGTTGTGTTAGCAATCTATTCTTTCTTTTTGTCATACTACAGGCTGCTTTCATGTTCTCCTTAGAATCAAGATATCTCCAAAACCAGGTAGGTCCATTATTTTAACCCTACGTCAAGCTGAAATATTGCACTTTTATCTACTACAATTGAATGAAACCTGTGATTCCCTTACCTTTATCTAAAAGATAGTTAGATGTGCAAACTGTGTAAAATTGATTTATTTTGTCAGATTCATAAGGGTTTTGTAAACTATGGTCTATGAATTCAAATAGCAAGGGTGTCAGTGCTCCCTGAATAAATAAATGACATCAGAAGGAAACCAGAAAAAAAAAAAATCCATTCTATCCACAAATTTTTACATCTGCTGGGTTGTAGGTTGTGGGTGGGGTCTGTACAATTGCAGTGTTTGTATGCTCATGTCCTTTTTATGTTGGAGACATGTTCTCACTTTGAGTGTGCTTGGTTGCTAATTAACAAGATGTGGCACTTTTATTTTAGGGCATCATTTGGCCACAGGTCATCACAGGGTTGATTGTCAATCTGCTCAACGCCCTCATTAACTACATTGTGCTTTTTGTATTAAAAATGGGGGTAGCGTGAGTATTTTAAACATTTTTCATTGTATTTTAGATCACATAGGCAGAGCTTCATATATAAACGGATTTAGAAAATGTGCACATTTTCATAATCTTTAGGGGCTCTGCTATTGCCAACACTTTGTCTGAGTTTTCCTTGGCTGGATTCCTTTATGCTTATATCATGTGGAAAGGTCTTCACAAGACAACCTGGGGAGGTGAGTAATTAATTATATCAAGATGCTAAGTCAAGTCAAGTTTATTTGTATAGCTGTTTTCAGCAACATCACAGTGTAAAGTGCTTCATATGATAAAAACACAACACGATAAACAAAAAAACTAAACATTACAGTGGCAAATTAAAGAGAAGTAATAAGAAATTGTAATCCACAACAGAATGAATCAATGTTTCAGTTATTATTAATCAACAGCAACTCTAAACAAATGGGTTTTTTGTCTTGATTTATAGGAACTCAGTATTTCAGCATTTTTGCAGTTTTCTTGAAGTTTGTTTCATTAGAGGAGCATAGAAGCTGAATGCTGCTTCTCCATGTTTGGTTCTGATTCTGGTTCTGGAGATGCAGAGTAGACCAGAACCAGAAGACCTGAGTGGTCTGGAAGGTTGATGCAATGACAAAAGGTCTTTCATGTATTTTGGTGCTAAGCCATTCAATGATTTATAAACTAACAAAATTATTTTAAAGTCTATTGTCTGAGCTACAGGGAGCCAGTGGAAAGAGTTTACAACTGGGGTGATGTGCTCTATTTTCCCAGTTTTAGTGAGAACGTGAACAGCAATGTCCTTGATCAGCTGCAACTGTCTGATTAACTTCTTAGGCAGACCTGTGAAGACACTGTTGCAGTAATCAGTTCAACTAAAGATAAACGAATAAATGATTTTCTTAAGATCTTGTTGAGACATTAGTCCTTTAATCCTGGAAATGTTCTTCAGGTGACAGAAGGCCCACTTTGTAATAATTTTAATGTGTCTCTGGAAGTTCAGGTCTGAGTCCATCCCTACACCCAGATTTTGGGCCTGATCACTTGTTCCTAGCTGTAATAACTGAAGCTGCATTCTGACTCTTGATTATTCCTCTTCAGATCCAAAGATAAAAACTTCAGTTTTGTTTCTGTTCAGCTGCAGAAAGCTATGGCACATCCATGCTTTGATTCATTCTATGCATCCACTCAACACTTGAATGGGTTCATAATTACCTGGTGTTGTAATGTAGAGCTGTGCATAATCTCCATAGTTATGGTAACTAATCTTATTTGTTATGACCTGAACTAGTATGTAGATGTTAAATTGGAAAGGGCCCAGGATTGAACGTTGGGGTATCCTGCATGTGACTTTTGCCTGCACCGATGAGAAGTTGCCTATTGACACAAATAAGTCCCTGATCTTTAGGTAGGATTCAAACCAATGAGTATTGTACCAGAGAGTCCAACCCAGCTCTTCAGTCATTTCAATAATATCTCATGGTCAACACTGTCAAATGCTACTCTGAGGTCCAATTGAACCAACACTGTGGTTCTTCCACAGTCTGTATTTAAGCAGATATCATTGAACACTTTGATGAGGGCAATCTCAGTATTGTAGTGAGCACCGAAACCAGAATGAAAGACTTCAAAGCAGTTAGTCATTGTTAAGAAGTTGTTTAACTGTTGAAACACAGCTTTTTCAATAATTGTGCTGATGAATGGAAGGTTGGGGATTGGCCTGTAATTCTGCAATAGTGATTTGTCCAGATTTTTCTTTTTTTCAGTGGTTTGATAACTGCTGTTTGTAAAGCCTGGGGGAAATCACCTGATAAGAGGAATGAGTCTCCTATTTGAATCAAATCAGATGCAATGACTGAACTTAAGGAAAGTTGTGATTAAGGTATCAAGACAGCAGGAGGAGTAGCTTAATTGATTTACAGTTTTTTCTAGGTTTTATGGTTGAATTGATATAGTTTTGCCATTGTCTCTGCATTTTTTATGTTGTTACTCGATTTGATGTTTATGTGTAGATTTACCCTTTATTTTTTTTATTTTTCTCTGTAAAGAAGTTGGCAAATTCATTGCAGGCCCTGGTAGAATGGAGAGTGGGAGCTTGTTAATCTGTCAACCGTGGCAAAGAAAGCAAAAGCATTATTGATGTTTTTGTTAATGATTTTAGAAAATAATTTTTCCATTGCATGTTTCAAGGTTAAATGATAACTTCACAGTCTTGTAGATTATGTAGTGAACCTGGAGTCGAGTTTTCCATTTTTGCTTGGCCCTTTGACAATGACGTCTTTCAGACACGACCTTTACTTTAAGGGGAGCAATGGAATCAATGATGTTTGAAATTTTAGAGTGGAAGTTATCCCCCAGCTCATTTACTGAGTTACATGATGAATGGGGGATGGTAGCGTAAACTTGATTAAAGGTTTCAGCTCTGCTGTCCTTAAAAATGGTTTGTAATAATATCTCTTTAGCTAAGTGAGTCAACAGAAATGTTATCATGTAATGGTGAATAGCAGGATCCAAATGTAGAGAGGAGGCAAGCAGATGAAAATAAACTATTTTTCTTGAAACATAAAATTCAAAAACTAGATGATCTGACCACCAGCGCTATTTAAGCTGGAGAGTTGATTACTGAACAAAGGGCTATTGGTTGATTAGAAGCTGGTGGCAGCTGTGAGGGAAGGCAAGTAACTGAAGTTGAACTGAGGAGACGGGGGAAATGTCTGATAAAACACACAAGGAACAAGGGAGAATATAAATAAATATGAAATACCTAAATGAAGCAAAACAAAAACCAAAGTCCCCAAGAATGAGGGAACTAAATAATACTTCATTTTTCCTTATACAGGATCAGCAAACCATATAATTGTTACAGACACTTACTGTATTTTTCTTTAAGTCATGTTTAATTAATACCATGAATCTCAAACTGTGCTTTAAAAATTTTAGTTTAGCACAGAATAAACCCATCCAAGTTTCACAAATTTAAGTTGTGTGCTTTTCTTTTTGACCAAAGATGACCCTTTAAAATTCTTAAAACAAAAGTAAAACAGCCATCTTACTCATTAATCTGGAGCTTCAACTGAGACACAAACTTCTCTATAGGGCTTATACAGTGCACAACAAAATGGCTGACTCACTTCATATTGAATGCATTGCAAATTAGCTTTAGAGAACATATTTCAGTTGCAAATGACTGATCGCTGCTTTTCAGTCAAAATACCTGTACCACCCCCTTAGTGAATGGCACCCAGGGCATTAAGCACTACTGTCAATATTTAAAAAAAAAAAAAAGAAAAAGAATCACAAGTGACAAAACAGGCTTGTTTAGATCTGTAGACAATCTTAGTTTTGATAGGATAGGCAAATGTTTGGAGGTACAATGCTTGATATGATTTTAATAGAATTAATTTTGTTTTAGTCTCATCTTTGTCATGTTTGGTGATGTTTGAGGTGGACCAAAGCACAGACAAGAGCTCAGGAATTCATGGAAGGAGCCAGTGGACAACAATGAGAATAACCCAGCTTATATACGCTGAGGAAAGAGCAGAAAATCACAGGGAAACCAGAAAAGCTAATCAAGGTGAAGAGGAGGATGAGGTGATGAAAAACAGATGCTCAGGGAATCAAGCTAATAGGCTGAGGGATAGTGAAAGATAAACAAAGAAGTAACAATCAGGGGAACGCAATAACACTTATCATTTGGTAGAGTTGTTGTCTTGCAGTCAGAAGGTTGTAGGCTCAATTCCAGCATGTCAATGTTCCCCTGGGCAAGGCACTTAACCCAAATTTGCCTACTGATCTGTATATTGGTATAGAAATGTGTGTGTGCATGTTTGTGAATGGGACTTTAGTGTGATGTCTGGGTTGGAAAAGTGCTATATAAGTTCAGTCCATTTGCCATTTAAATAAACAGACACAAAGGAATAAACTAAAATGACAAGATCAAATGAGGTGTAAAATGAAGGAATAATACTAACAGAAAACATTGCACAATTTGTCAATGAATAAACCTCAATTTGAAACAGAATTGGGTTTCATTTATATACACTTGAATGCACCAATGAACTGTTCTTTTTTTCAGTGCTTCAATGCTGCTATATTAAGCAACAATCTATTAAAAGGGAGCTTTCAGACAAACCTTGACTACTTCATAGAGTTCCCAATGTTGCCTTTGAGGAAAGGATTTATTTGTTGATTGTGTTATTGTCAATTTCTTCATTTTGTGGCAGTGAGCTTAGTTTAGAATTCCAGTGAATTGTGAATTGAAGAGTTTGGAGTTTTTGTAAAGGTATAAACTTGTACAACACTAAGTATGTATAATATGTATAAATATGTAACTTAACATCCTCTTCTATTTTCTGTAGGCTGGACCAAAGAGTGCCTCTTTGACTGGAAATCTTATATCCACTTGGCTATTCCTGGAATGGTCATGATGTGTGTTGAGTGGTGGACATATGAGATTGGAGGTTTTCTGGCAGGTAATGGCACAATCAAAATTATGGTTTTAAAGATGTTTTGTTTACTAAAACAGCTCTAAAATCTAATACCTGTATCATTTTGAAAGGTCTAATAAGTGAGGTTGAGCTTGGAACGCAGTCAGTTATATACCAACTGGCAAATATTGCCTACATGGTGAGCTTTTTGAAGTTAGCAGTAAATAAAAATAGATAAGAATGATTGTATAAAATAAGTTTTCATTGTGCTGAGACTGAATCAAATTGGTAACATTTTATGTTTTGGTAGTTCCCTTTGGGTTTTAGCATTGCAGGCAATGTGAGAGTTGGAAATGCTTTGGGAGCCGGAGAAACAGAGCAGGCTAAGCTGTCTGCGAAAACAACAATGTTCTGTGCAGGTCAGTAAATACTTAAATCATTGATGTTTTTAGTCTTCTTTTTCCCTTTAAATGGTTTCGATCATCTGTACTAGAAAGCTGAGTCAATGTCAGGACAAAAAACTATTTATATAAGCTCTACCAATTATGCCAAATGAGTGGTTAAATATTAACCAGGAATATATCCAAAGTTTATTGATGGCTCCAAAGAACTATATGTTGCAGGATTTGAACAGAGGACCATGGATATAATAATATGTGAAAATGAACATGATTTAAAAAAGTAAAAGTTCTTCCTTTTCCATATTCACTGTGTATGAAATGCCCTTTAGCAGCAATACAGTCAAATACATCAGCAGTTATGTGTGTGATCTTAGCAGTCTGTTGTAGAGCTCACTTAACATGTTGCTCTTTACACAGGGTCAGTGTCTGTTTGCTTGGCAGTGCTCATTGGGAGTCTAAAGGATCATATCTCTTACATCTTTACATATGATGAGTAAGCACATGTTTAACATTTACCCAACTATTGTTACTTCTGTAAAAAGTGTCTTATGAGGATGTGAAGTCACACACTGAAGTACTGAAGACATGACTCAGTTCTTAAGTGACCTTTGAGCGTTACAGGAGGCCTTATCTACTCGTAATTTTGTGAACTTGATTAACGGATTGTGTTAGATAATAACTAGGTCTAAAAGTTTTTGTAATCAGTTACAGTACACTGTGCAGTTTCAGAAAGAATAATAGCAACATTTAACCATTTTAGCACATTTTTAAGACAGTAGTAAGCTTCAGTAAAATTAATAAGAATTGTTATGTAGCATTACAAATACCATAATATTTTATAAATGATGTACTATAAAAAATATATTTTTAATAGTATTTAATGTTAAATATTTTTTATTACAGGGAAATTAGGGAAAGGGTTGCAGAAATTATGTCTTTCTATGCACCATTCATCATCCTGGATGCCATGTCGGTGAGTATCTTTGTCATTTCGTACAAACAACATCTAACAGACCAGAAAACGTATATTCAAAGTAAAGTAGATCATCAAAATGCACATACCACTGAAGCCTTTGTGATGCAAACAATTATATCATAATAAATCACTGAAAAACATTTTACACCTTTAGAGTGACATATACTGCATATGTATTAAACTGAAAAAAAAAAAAAAATCTGTTATGGAGAAAATGTAAAAAAAAAAAAAAATCAAAAAAGCCGTCTTGTTTGTTTTGTTTGCATAAGTGTACACACATTTTATCCTTCAAAGACATCTTAGTAAGATTTTGCTGACCTTTTCTCATATGTGTCCTTTAGCTCAGTCTACAATTTGCAAAGAGGTTACAAATGATCAAAAAGATCTCAATGAGTAAACATATCAGGAGAAGGTTACTGTGTTTTAATTATTGTAGTGCTCATGTCAACTGAAACTACAGCTGAAAATTTGCCTGTTTGGCTAAATTAGCATATTTACAGAAATGTTTATTAATGTGTACGGTCTTTATATATTTTAAATAAACAAACAAAAAAAAAACCCATCAGCAATACATTATATATACTCTATGGCACAGTGAGAACAGTGATCAGTAAAAAGAAAGATATTTACAATGCTGGCATGACAAAAACTGACAAAGATAAAAGATAAAAACTGGTTGGCAATAGGAACTATGATAACAACTCTTTGATTCTCCATTTGTCTAAACTAAGAAATATGACTGAATAGTTTTTTCTTCCAAAGAAAGCATCCAGACCAGGATAAAATATTCTAAAAGCTTGTGGGAAAATGGTCTGATGATCAACTCAAACTTATGTCTTTTTTGCCAAAAATTTTAAAAATGTTTAGCTCAAAAGAGGAACACTATATATCATCCAAAAAAAACACCGTACCCACAGTTAAATGTGGTAAAGTAACCTCATGTTACTCCAGTTCCATCTTCAAACAAAAACCCCTGTTCCATCTGAAGATGGAACAGGGATTTTTGTAAATGTGGAGGTACATACTGGATGTATATATAGGTTTGACCCAAAGTCTTCAGGTCTGTTACAAAGCTGAAGATATAAAGGATCACGTGTGCTGCTCTTTGTAAAGTCTAATCTTTTCTTTTATTCTTTGTACATTACCAGGCTGCCTCTGGTGGTGTTATAAGAGGAGCTGGTAAACAGAAAGTTGGGGCTATCTGCTACTTCTTGGGATTTTATGGCATTGGATTTCCAATTGGGATCCCCCTGATGTTTGCAGCCAAACAAGGAATCAAGGGTAACAATTAAAGTTGCTACAAAGGGTCTTAAAATAATGAAACTCTTATTCTTTATTTAGATCTTAAAAATGAACTAACATCATGTGTAATATTTTTCATTACCAAGGTCTATGGACTGGTTTGTTTACCTGTGTGTCACTGCAGTGCACATGCCTGATTTTCTATTTGCTCAAAATGAACTGGAAGTCAGTTACTACAGAGGTTAGTATTTAAAGCTAATTGTTACTTATTCTAAAACAATAGTTTTTTTCATTATTAACATAGATTTAAACATCGTTTTATCTTCTAGGCTAAGATCAGAGCAGGGGTGATTGAGAGCTCCTCAGACACAAGTAAGAAAGAGCTGTTTTGTTATTTTCTACACATTTACATTCAGGTAGAGGATTTCAGTCAGTGTGAGCCAGTATGAGACAGTCATTATGTTGCTATCTGACTAACAGATACATATATAAACCACAGCAAACAAAAATGTAGTTATCAATAATAATCATCTAAAACTGATGGACTAACCAAACAAAGAAGATATCACTCAGAGCAGCCCACAGAAGGTTGTAGAATCTGGTGTCCTCCCTGTCGCCTAAACTCAAAACCACCTGACTCTAACAGTAACAAAAAAAAAACCTAAACAAGACTCATAAATAACAGAAAAAGTCCCCAACAACTAGCAGTATTAATAAGCTTGAAAAGAAGAGACCGATGTTTCTTCCCTTTCTTTGGTTTCTATCATGAGGTCTGACCCGGTTCACCTAAAGGAGAAAAACAGAAAACATGATCATTGATCACCATCAGAGGGATATGATGGAGCTTTGTTTATCTTGAGAAATTATTATTCCGAGCATGTTACCCACCCTGTGTGCATGGGAAACAAGATCTACTGCTGGTTTCAGTCGCAGGAATATTGTCAGACGCTTCATAGGTATTGTCTCAATAATGGTTTAGTTCATATAAATGTCTCTCTTTCAGGAAATGTTATGATTTCAGTTAAAGGTTAAAGATGTCAACACATTTTGTCCCATAAAACCTTCACTTCCTTAATGTTTAACACAGTTTATTGAGAAATCTCATCCTTCGGTTATGCAAAGTCATCCTTGTAACAGCTTATAAACCCAGACATCCTAAAGACAGTCTCCAGGACCCCAATATTTCTGTAGTCGAGAAAGGATATACAACTGTAAGACAATTATCAGGGTAGATTTTACTAGATAAGCCAGGTTGCTAGAAGTTATCTGGAAAGTAACCTCTAAGTTCAAGAAACCAATCTCTAAGTTCAACAGAAGAATGTAACTTCTAGGTATAACAAAGTTACCTCATAGTTTTAGAAAGTAAGCTCCTAGTTCTGGAAAGTAAAATTTAAGTTCAAGAAAATAACCCCAAAACATTAAATTCAGGGAAAGAACTAACTGCATTATGTATAACTACCACTGCTTACTTTACAAACCTTTGCAACAGGCAGCCAGAAGGTACTTTCCCCAACTAACTTCCCCAAAATAAGCAGAAGCTTTTTCCATCACCACATGTATCTCATGAGCAGAAGTTAGGGTTACAAAGTAAAAGAATCAGAATGTCAAAAGCTTTGCTCTTCCGTTCAGCTCCTAATCAAGCACCAGGGTTCAGAGCAAGTCCTCCTAAATGCTGCTGCGGAACACCCCAATTGTCTTTTGAACTTATGCTTCATTCTACAGTCACTAATAAAAAAAAGAACTTAAGAATCATAGAGACACATGAATGAGGCAGATTCTGCTCCATGAGGGAACATTAAACTGCTTCTGAAGGAGGACCTATGTATCAGATTTGAAGAAAATGGACACTTTACACTCAAAGTTCCTCCAGTGTGCACTGACCATGATTTAAAGAAGCCCAAATTACAATTCATAAAAGAAGCAATCTACAGGTTTCCCAGCCAGATCCCCTTTTTTGCTTAATAAAGAAGTTTAATGAAGTTAAGATAGTTTTTAATTAAAGAGGTCCCCATGCTTCCACAGAATATCCCAAGAAATTTAAATAAACTTCCATCCATGGGTAAGGTTAAGACATGCTAACAGTTACACATTATATTCCAAAAGTGTCTAAATGTATATCTTTCACATTTGTATGACCAGGTCCCCAACCAGAAGATGCAGGGAACTCGCTAAGCCCAATAAACACCAGAGATCTGGCTGATGCTGAAGAGGTTTCTGCAGTAAAAGCTGTGGAAGTCCAGCTCTCCTATAGAAGCCTGGTTCTGCAAAGAGGTTTTGCTTTGGCTGGGATGCTATTGGTTCTGGCTATTGGAATCATTATAAACCTGCTTGTCACAAACTTGGTTACTTGACTAGGAGTAAAGTCTATTGTAGTGAGTAAGCAAACTTCTTTGCCACAGCTGCAAAGCAAAATGTAGAAGTTTGCGATGCAGGACACAGCCTGACAGGGCAAGGCACACATTAAGATAAGCAGGAAGCGAAGAGAAAACAGCAAGAGCAATCTAGCATGATTAAGGATTTAAAGCAAGATTATTCTCTGGAATGACAAGAGTTATCTGTAATTATCATCTGAATTTTTAAAGTTACATATTGTCACATAGAGCTGAGTTAAACTGAAGACAGTTCAGTGACAATAAACAAAAACATTGTGGTCAGCTTCAACTCACTCTGACTGTCCATTAGGGACCAGCACAGTAGAGAAAATTGGATCAGGAGTATACGTTGCATTGATCCAATCTGTAGCAGTATGGTTGCCCTCTGCAGACCGGATCTCTGGCAAAGGAACAAGAAAGTGCACAGCTGCTCCCATGGCTAAAAGAGCAACAGCAGCAAACATAGCGAGGCCTCTCCTGATGATCAGCTGGGTGGTGGAGAGGTGGCTGTCTTTCAGATGCTGAACTTCATAGCTACCTTGCCTTTCAGTGTTGCCATCCTGATCCTCTGTACTAACAGATATGTATCCATCTGCTGACTGTGAGAAAGTACAACATTCCCCATCTGTTAATTTTCTTTTGTTTAAGAGAAAAATATTTTTAATAAAAATGTTAATTTATACAAAGAGAATAAATCCAGTAATTAAAAAGGTCTGAAATTTAGGAGTGTACTTACTTTCTCATTGTAGGCTGTCTGACCTGCAGTTCCCTCAGTGTCTGCGAGGCCAGAGGTGCTCAATAATGTCATATGGGTGGCTTTCTGAGCTCGTTTCACAGCCTTTAAAAAAGAGATCAGAAAGCAGGATAAGTTGTTATACTCAAACATTAACGATATTATTCTCACCTCATGAACTTCATTTTACAAGCACTGCAACCACAAACATCAATGTAAGTAGACCAACACAGCAAAGTGATCAATTGAGAATTGGTCATGGTTTTCCTGTTTGTTTGTTTTTTTTTACAAATGGCAACTAGCAACTATTTCTAGTCAGTCTCCCTGAGTAGATCCATTGTAAACCACCCCTTCACTGCAATTACAGTTAGTTTTTTTTTATTCTTTGAGTATTTTCAAGTTTTGCACATTCTTCTGTGCAAAATTGCTAAAGTTCAGCTCTAGTGGAAAGCATCTGTGAACATACATTTTCAAGCTTTGTCACCAGCTCTAAATTTGATTTAGGTTTGGACTCTGACAGAAGCATTCTTACTCATGAACACAATTTGATCTAAAGGATTCCATTGTAGCTCTGGCTGTATATTTAGGATCATTGCCATGATGTAAGGTGAACATCCATCCTAATCTCAAGCCTTTTCCACCCTTAACAGGTTTTCTTCCTCAATTTCTTGATGCTTATCTCAATCCATCATCCCCTATACTCTTACCAGCTTCTTTGCCTCTGCTGACAAAAAGTATCCCCACAGCATGATGGTGCCACCACCAGGTTTTACTTTGTGGATTTTGCTGCTCATATAATTTTCCTTGTTTATGTTAATGTGGAATAAAATACATTAAAGTTTGTGGCTGCAATGTGACACAAGCTCCTCGTTCAAGAGGTTTGGCACTTTTCTACAGCACTGTATACAATACCTCCTCTGTTACTTTTTCCCAGTTCAGTCTGAAGATAACTATTATGTAGAAAGTTGATTGCAAAACAACACAAACCAGTAGTCCCACCCAAAAACCTGTGCAGAAAAGGATACATTGGGTAAGTGCAAAATAGTCTCTTTCTCAGAAGAGATCATAATAAGAAAGCTACAAACAACTACCAGGATTTAAATACCTAAAACTCTCAGTTTTACAACAAACATAAAAGTGACACTCAGTGTTAGGCCTATGCAGTAGTATCCAATGAAATTAGCCACAGCTGGTATCTTCTGCTTGCCTGTGCCCAAGAAGATGCCTGTGCAAACACCCTGGAGAATGAAGCACATCTCATTTCAGTCTGCATGCACCTTTGCTTTCTGACAGTCTCAGGATAGACATTCCTAAAATTATGCACAAACATTTAGAGTAAAAATAAAAACTCTTAGGACTCACCACAAGTCCATCAAAGAACTGAAGGAAACAGTAGGCATTCATCAAATGTGAGACCAAACCTATGATCTTCCTGAAAGTAAGATTTCTTTCATTTTAATATGTCAGTGTTTTAAAGGGGTATTACTGTTACTGAAATGTAAATAAAGCTGTGCAGACTCACTCATCAGAGGTGAAGATGAAGCCAATCACTGTTTTGGAGCAACCAAGCACAATACCTTCCACAACCGCAAAGGCAGCTGTATAACAAGAGTTGAAGAATATAACAAGAGACACTGCAGGAAATTAAAGCTGTGATAAACGTCTTACTGACCTGCAAGACAGAGGGACACCTTGCTGGTCAGAAGGGCCCTGGCGCTGTCCCCTGCACCAAGAGCATTCCCCACTCTAGCACATGTCGCTGCTTGAAGACCGAGTGGAAACTGTGTGTTCAGGATGATAACATAAAGTGTGTAAATGAGTTTGAACTAATGCCTGTTCAAAAATGAGTCTCCTTTGGTCTGAGATGCAGTCAAAGCACAGTACCATGTAGGTGATGAAAGCAATCATTATCACAGCATGCTGAGCTGCCAGCTCATCCTCACTCAACATTCCTGATTATTACAGATAAATATGAATATTATACCAAATTTTTATCATTATATATGATGTGAGTTTATGTGGTATCTAAATTACCTGCAAAAAATCCACCAAGTTCATAAACCCACCACTCAAAACACTTCATTAAAGTACTGGGGAGGGCCAGTTTCATGTAGGAGCCCCATTCCTGTAGTGATTCCACAGACCAGCCTGCAGGGGGAGACAAAAAACTATTTATGTCTTAAAAAAAAATAATTGTCAAAAGTCTCTAGGTAGTAATTTTGTCACTGTAATATTGTCCTTCACCTCCCCATGTTTTTAGATGCAGTCTCTTCCACCGAATATAAGCAAACAGAAAAGAACATATGTATATCTGAGACAGCGTGTTTGCTGCAGCAGAACCACTGCAAAACACAACAGCAGGATAATAAAAGTGAGTGTTATTGTTTCATTCAAATTTATCTTTAAATGAATGTGCATGCTGACCTGACTCCCAGGTTCAGCCAGTAAAGCAAGAGATAGTTTGTGGCAACATTTGCTATGTTTGCCATGGCAGCTGTGTAGAGTTGTGGCAGGATTATACCCTGAGTATACAAACAGAAAAATCAACATAAATTTAACAAGATACACAATATTTAAATAATCACTGATTGCATGAAATGAATGAGCACGAAGTGCTGGGCTTTGATTTTAGCTGCAGACACACCTGGTTCTGCAGGTAAGACACTTGAAGGTTGTGTAGAAACATTGCCTATAAAGAAAGACTTTTTTGTTATTTTTCTTTTTTTTTTAACCACTTTTAAATAAATAATGAAAATATGTTTTTTGTTAGAATAAATGTGTGACTCACGGGCACAGCAGGGAGGAAGGCTGTTATATACAGCTGAGCAATTCTGTCAACAAATACAACAGTGGTCAGCTCAGAAAACTTTTTTTTCTGAATTTGACTGAAAAGTCTAAAAATTTCCCTTTGTAGTACTGTTCAAAAATGCACAGAAATTTAAAGAAATTATCATTCAATGAATAGGCCACAATTTCATGCACATCTAAATGACAGTGATTTGATATAGAAATTGATATGCAAGATTCAAAAGCTGTGAGGTTCACATGTTATAAAGAAAACAAAATTAGATTTTTGTCATAATAGATAAAAAAAAAAACAGCCTGTACTTTTCAGAATTTAGACGTTAGAGATAACTTTCCTGTAACTTAGAAAAACTTAGAGGTAATTTCTTTGAACTTACAGGTTACTTTTTGGGAACAAAAAGGGTTCTTCTTTGGAATTAACTTGTACCCTTTGTCTCCTGCAAGTTCTAGAAAGTATCACCATACCACATGGTATGACCCTGGTCTAGAAGTAACCTGTAATTTTCAGAAATGTTCCTGTTAGGTTTTCTGAAAGTCATATTAAGTTTCAGGAAAGTAATGTGAAAGTTTCAAAAAAGTGATCTCTAAGTAGAAGTAAACTGTGATGCAAAACTTGTCCCCAGAAAGTACCCTGTAATTTCTATGACATGACCTGTAAGCTCCAGAAAAGTAATTACTAAGTATAGGTCACCATATAATATAAATTGCTGTTACAGAAAGTACCCTGTAAATTCCAGAAAGTAACCTCTAAGTTCCACAAAGCAACTTATAAGTACAGGAAAATAACCTCTTAGTTTCAGAAAGTACCAATTCAGAAGTCATCACATAATACAGCAACCTGAAGTACTCTCCAAGTTCTGAAAAATAACTTCTAAGAACAGGGAAGCAATCTTTAAGTTCTGGAAAGTAGTCTGTTATTTCCATAAAAGTACAGGCTGTATGATGCATTGATAAGTGCTGAAAAAAGGTCCTGAGGTACAGTCCTAAATTGGTTGAATGAATAAGGGCTCATGCTCTGACTGAAAATTAATCAAATTTTCCCATTAATAGTAGTGAAAGAATCATTATTATTGCGGCAAATTTACTGCAGTGAGGTACCTGGCCACCTCAGGATCTTGTCCCACACATAACAGGATGGGTTGTGCATTGATTAGTAGCCCCCAGCAAGGCAGACAGAACAACAGCAAGATGATGATGCTCCTTTGAAGGATCACGCCCACCTGCAGCAGATTCCTACCACCAAAGGTCTGTCAACATCACACACATTTTAAACTCCAGACCTGAGAGAAACTCTAATGAAAATATAATGGGCAATAAATAATTTCATACAAATAGGACTTCCAGACCTGAGATATTAGCGTATCACATGCCAGTCCCAGACCATACCCTGTTGCTGCTGTGGTAACATTAATGGTCTGAAATGAATGCACACTGCCGTCAGTGAAATTCCTTTCAATCAAGAGCAAAGGTATGACACAACACATTTCTAAAAACCTATCATTAATCATTCCCAGTTACTTGTGACTAAAGTGTTTAGGTGAGTTTGGAGATATTTAACTTTATGTCCTCTAGCTGTTAGGTAACTACATGATCATTTCTCATTTTCCTCCAATCAGCCTCCATGAGTATGTTTGAAGCATATAGCTGTCCACTTACAGCAGAAGCCAAGCCATAGCCAGCCATCACTTCATTTCCGAGACGGCCGCAGAACATTGTAACCACAAAAGGCAGGAGGTAATTGAGAATTCGAGACAGCAGCTGGAAAGAAAAATGTTAACATCAAAGGTGAAGCAGCCACTAGCTGACAGATGATATTACAGTAAGCACAAGTTGCAATTAATTATTGTTGTCAACAGCTTTTGATTTGATAAATGAGCTTTGACGCTGCCATTTTTTAGCAGTCAGTGCAGCAGCTAAAACCTGTCGAACACTGTCTTGCCTGTAAGCCTTACACCTCTTAAATCATTTTTTGGCCAAGAATAGCTGTCATCAGTCATTTTGTGCAATCTACACAGAACAGGGCATGCAAACAGTACCAGTCCTTACCAGAGGCCCTGTCATCCTCAGGATGTGGTACAGTTCCTCTCTGTGGGCTAAAGGAACCCTGCGACGCAGCCAGCTACAGCAGAAAAGTCTGTCACTGGACACTTCCATGTTTAAAGTGTATGTCCTTCCACTGCAGCTTCTTGTTTTTCTCTAACATGCATATGTTTGTTGTGTTCTGGATGCTGCTGAGGATGGAAATCTTGCTGTGATCACAGCTTCCCTGGAGGTTAGCCCAAGCCAGCTGAAACAACAGAGATTGAACAACAAAGACAAGAAAACACTCTGTAATCACAGCAGAGACCAAAATGGGGGACATGAAAGGGAAAATGTTCAGATCTAGGTCATGAAACATGTAAAAGACAATGAACTTGTTCTGGTCAGAGGAGGGAATTTTCTAAGAAGAATCTGATTTTTATCACCTCATTAAAACATGTCCAGTGTTGAAGATATTTCAACTTTGCTTGATGTTGCTTTTCTAATCAGTTGCAACAGTAACAATTAACAAAGAATTAACAATGTGTCACAATGCCATATGCTGTAATCAGGTAAAATACCCCTCTCAAAACATTATTTCAATTCTAACAGAAGACGGGAAAGACAAGAGAACATGCTTCTAAAGTAAGGCAGATGAGTGTTGATCTTCATATCTGAGGGTTTTGCTACAATAACACAAGTACATAAACTTGCCCATATCTGCAATCAGAGCACTCATTAAAAAGTTCCAAACAATTGGAATTGTGACACACAAGGCTGAATGAGAACACACGATTATTTACTACCTCACACAGTGAGCAGGATGGTAAGAGACCAAGAAAATAAGCCCTCAGCTAACTGTTAAAGCACTGGAGCAAAAAGTGATAACTTAGCATCTTAAAGTCTCTATATCAACTATTAGATGCTGTTATAGTAAAAGTTATTTTTGGGACATGCAGAGAAAAAAATCCTTGTCTGTCTCATCATAACAAACGTGAACTACTGGGACTTTAACTGAAAGTGTGACCTCATGTCCACTGGACAGTATGGTGAAGAATTTACAATGCTGCGTGCCTATTTCTCTGTCAAAGGCATTGCATCATCAATGTATATTTCAATATGATACCATTTTAACTAAAAAACAGTGAGCTCCAGGATATTAAAAACAGCTTATTTCTGGAACTTTCAGCTGAAGAGAGGAGACTGTAAGAGAGAGCCACAGATTTTTAGAGAGATTGTGAAAAGATGAACGGTCAAAGCTCCCTCCCTCCGTATGTTCCAATGGTGTCCTACAAGCAAAAGAGGGTTGTATAACTTATTGGCATCAAGGGCCAAAAAAAAAGTTTTATAATTTCCCCACTAAATAAATGCACTCAAATTATAGACTGGATTTTTCTTTAATTTTTAGAGTGAGATTCTGCTACAGCAATACAATTAATTTGTTTTAAGTTTTTGGTTTTTTTACACATTTATTAGGGGTGAAAACAGATGTATAGCGTTCTGTATGAGAGATAAGAAAGGACAGACAAAGTCAGCCTGAAACAACTAGCTTTTATTGGTTCAAATACAACAAGTGTTTAGGTTTTTACAAATTCAACTCCACAGACTAGACAGAGATATGTTTTCTTGCAGTGAGGTTTTGGTATCTTAATAGTTGCTTTGGGGAGTCCCATAATCACCAGCATGATACAGTCTTTGCATAATGGATCATCTGAGGTGAATTTTGCCTCTTGTTGGGTGACTGATTTGATCAGCCCATGAACCCCTTAAAGTCCCAAGCAGGATAAAGTGTCTATGGAAATAAATGGGCGATGCAAATGCATGTGAAAAAATTATATTTCAGACTGTGTATCTATGGTACAACATTAATTTGCCACATTTTCAAAGATTTGCAAGAGTTTTACCTTTTGGCTCACAGTTCATAAAGACTCACGTTTGACTACAAATTAGGATACCATAATTCTTTTTTAGTTCACAGAGGATAAAACTGTGTGAGGAGTATATGTTGCATTGATCCAGTCACGGGTAGAGTTGGTTTCTATAGAGTGGCTCTCTGGCAAGGGGATGAGGAAGTGCACAGCTGTTCCCACAGCCAGAAAGGCAAACGCTGCAAATAGGGTGAGGCCTCGCCTGATGATCAGCTGTGTGGTGGAGAGGTGGCCGCTCTTCCGCTGTTGGACCTCTTGTCCAACCTGTATCTCACTGTTCCCATCATGTTGCTGGGTTTTCACAGGTGTGTAGCCATCAGCTGACTTGAAAAATAAAATATAGTTAATGGATAACCAATAATCTTAGATAGCTGAAGTTAAACATTGCATTAGACTTACATTTCCATTGTTTGATGCTTGACCATTAGCTGTGCTGTGGTCTAACAAGTCATCTGTTTCTAACACTGTCAGGTGGGTCTTTTTCTTGGCCCGTTTTACAGCCTGGGAACAAAAGTATGACCAAAATTTACCAGTTAGCTTTTTATTTTGGTGAACATAAATTAGTACATGATTGTGAAATGGAAGGAGAAGGATACATGGCTTTCAGGACCTTTTACAATAAAAAACAGAAGTGTGGCATTTAATTGTATTCTGCCTTCTTTATTCAAATACTCTTAAATAAAATCCAGTGCAACCAGTTGCCTTGAGCAGCCACTTAATAAGTAAATAAAATCCACCTGTGTTTAGTTTAATCTTAATATTAATCCAGATGTACTGTGATGGTTTTAGAGGGGTTTTCTTCTTTTAGTATTTTTTAGAACCTTAGAAAACAAACAGAATCAAGAAGGCCAGTGAATACAAAAAACAGGTTAGGGAAAAAGTCGTGGAGAAGTTTGAAGCAGGTTTAGGTTCTAAAACCATATCTCAACATTTAAACATCTCACAAAGCAATATTCAATCCATCATCTGAAAATGGAAAAAGTATGTCAAAATTCCACACCTATCAAAACATGGCTATCCTCTTAAGTTGATAGGCTGAGCATGAAGAGCATTATCAGAAAAGCAGCCAACTCTAGTAACGCCAAAGCAAAGAAACTGCAGAGATTCACAGTTTAGGTGGGAGAATCCGCCGATGTAACTATTAGTCCTGCACTCCACAGATCTGGCTTTTTTGGAAGAGTAATTAGATGAGATGCCTTGTTTAAAGAATGAAATAAAAAGTTCCATTTGCAGTTTGCCAGAAAACCTGGGAGACACCACAAACATGTGGAAGAACATGGTCTGGTGAGATGAGACCAAAATCAAACTTTTAAGTTTACCTGCAAAATATTTTGTTGAATTATGTTATGTTTGCTGGAGAAAAATCTCTATCACCCAGAACAGACCACCCTTATATTAAAATACAGCAGTGGCAGTGTCATGCTGTGGGATACTTTTCTTCAGCAGGGACAGAGAAGCTGGTCAGAGTAGTTTGGAGAATTGATGGACCTAAACTCTGAATAATATTTGTCTCATTTGGGCTGAATGCAATGTCAGTTGGTTGCACTGGGTTTTATTTAGTGGTATTGGAATAAAGGGGGCTGAATAGGATTATTCAGATATTAATTTAAAAGAAGTTTTTCAAAGCCATGTGTCAATTTCCTTACAATTCACAATAATGTGTTACTATGTGTAGGTCTGTCTCAAAAAATTCCAAGTGATGTTTATGTTAGTAACAAGGCAATATGTGAAAAAGCTCAAGGAGAATGAACACTGTGTGTTAATAATACACATGATGATGTCCTGCATAATAACTGGTAAACTGTTCATTAGAATACCTCCTCTGTCATTTTCTTCCAGTTCAGCCTGAAAATCACAATAATGTAGAAGGTAGAATGCAAGACAACACAAATGAGCAGCCCAAGCCAAAAGCCTGCAGAGAAAAGACAAATGGATCTGTCAGGAGCACAGCAGGCCTCACTTGTTGCAACCTTCTTTTCCTGTTCTAACACGTATTTGCCCTAAATGCTGATAAAAACAACGAACTATGTTCACTTCACATACTTACCTAAAACTCTCAGCTTTGCAACAAACATTAAAACCACACTCAATGTAAGCCCTACGCAGTAATATGCAATGAAATTCGCTACAGCTGGTATCCTCTGTTTGCCCGTGCCCAAGAAGATGCCTGTGCACACACACTGAGACAGGGGGAGACACACATGTAACACTTTTGGCATTGTAGAGCAAATAGATTTGCTCTGGATTCAATGTGGGCTGGTGGACTCACCACAAGACCATCAAAGAGCTGGAGAAAGCAGTATGCAGTCATCAAGTTTGACACAATTCTTGCAATATTCCTGAAAAAAGGATTACATTTAAACATTTACATTAAGAAACATTTTTGCACATAAGAACATTTAATTATACAGACTCACTCATCAGAGGTGAAGATGTAGCCAATGACTGTTTTAGTGCAGCCAAGCACTATACCTTCGACAAGAGCAAAGGAAACTGGAAAACAAGAGATGACAAATCTATTAAACCGTATAAAATGAATAATAAATTTAAATTCAAATTAAATTCAAATTCAAAAATACTTTCTTTATCCCAAAGGGAAATTAAATGTTTATGTAACTCATTTAGTCAAGGAGATATTATAGATGGTGATAGTTGTGGGCAGGAAAGATCTCCTGTAGCAGTCCGTTTTACAACCAAACTCTGTTTTCCAATGACAAAAAACAATATGATTAATTTTATATTATTAACCTTACCTGCAAGACTGAGTGACAACTTGCTAGCGAGGAGGGCTCTAGCGGTGTCTCCTGCACCAAGAGCATTACCCACACGTGCACATGCTGCTGCTTGAATTCCAAGAGGGAACTACAGATTCCAAATTATGGAAAAAATAAAACACATACATAACATACGAAAGCTTTGCCTGCAAATGCTGGGGTCATTCTGCAACTGTTGTTTGGGAAAACTAGGTTTCAACCACCTAAAATCAGGGACTTTAGCACTCAATAAACACTACCATGTAGGTGATGAAAGCAATCATTATCACAGCATGCTGGGCTGCCAACTCATCCTCACTCAGCATTCCTGATTATTACAAAAATATATATTAGAGACATACTGCTAACTGGCTGATAAAGACTATATGCTGCAAATTACCTGCAAAGAATCCCCCAAACTCATACACCCACCACTCAAAGCAAACCATCAACAAGCTGGGGATGGCCAGTTTCATGTAGGATCCCCACTCCTGCAGCGATTCAAGAGACCAGCCTGCAGGGGGAGGGAGACACTCATTTATCCTCAATGAGTTATATGAAGCCAGAAAACAGTAGGTAAAAGCACTGACATGATAAATCTTACACTGCTCACCTCCCCATGTTTTTATATGTAGCTTCTTCCACCAAATGTAAGCAAACAGAAAAGCACAGATATAAATCTGCGAGAGAGTGTTGGCTGCTGCAGAGCCACTGCAAAAGATTCACACCATAGTCGGAATGATATTATTGTGAGTAAATATTTTGGAAAGTGTAAGAACACCTACGCAACACCCAGATCCATCCAGTAAAGGAAGGCGTAGTTTGTCCCCAGGTTGGCAATGTTTGCCAAAGCAGCAGTGTACATTTGTGGCATGATTATTCCCTAAAAATGCAAGCAAGTAGGTATTGGTAGCACCATATGCCCATTCAGAAGAGGGCAAAGTCAAGGCAACGTTTTTTTTATAGAACGATTAAAGACAACATCATAGTTTACCTGGTTCTGTAGATAGGACACCTGAAGGTTATATAAAAACATGGCCTAAAAGAAAAGGAGAGAATAAAATTGCCATTATACTTTTGGGGGAACGGGTCTGCATGTAGTGCCTTGCTAAATTATTCATAACCCTTTATTCAGTTCTTTATAGAACTACCTTTCACCATAATCAGTCTTTTAAGGTATGTGTCTACCAGCTTTTACCATTCAGAGGCAGATGTTTTCCCATTCTTCTTTGCAAAATAGCCCAACTTGGTCAAGTTGGATGGAGAGCATCTATGAACTTCAATTTTAGACAAATTTCAGTTGTATTTAGGTCTGGATGTTATTTTAGGCTGGTGGTACCAGTGCGTGGCAGCCTCGCCTCTGTCAGACCACCCCAGGGCAGCTGTGGCTACTATCCATTAGCTTGCCACCATCAGCGTGTGAATGTGTGTGTGAACAGGTGAATGACTGAATGCAGCGTGAAGCGCTTTGGGGTCCTGTGAACTTGATAAAGCGCTATACAAGTACAGGCCATTTACCATTCTAATACATAATAATAATAATAAGAATAAGAATACCTTTATTAGTCCCCCAGGGGGAAAATTGCATTTCAGTACAGCCCGTCAAAGAAAACAAAAAAACAAACAAACAACATAAGACATGGGTAGACAGGTGTCTGAGGCTGTAGCCATGGGGAGGCGCTGCCCTTTTGCAAGATGAGAAAAAAGAACACTGGGGAAGAGGAGGGGGAAAAAACTCATATCTCACACTGTATCTCTGCAGGATACATTGTGAGATTGCAAAAAACACCTCAGCACAAAAAGTGACATACAGACAACATCATAAAACATAAAATATGTGGAACGGGTGAGGGTGGAAGGGCGGGGGGGTGCCAGCATATTCTTGGATCTACACCATTCCTTTTTTTAGCTTTGGGAGTATGTTTAGGATTTTTGTCCTGCTGGAAGGTAAAATATGTGCCCAATCTGAAATTCTTTGCAGGTTCTGTCAGGTTTTGTTAAAAGATTGCCCTGTATTTAGCTTCATACATCCACATTTCAACTCTGATCATCCTCCTTGTTCTTGTTTAAGGAAAACATCCCATAGCATGATCTTACTAGTACCTCATGGGGCTAAAAGGTTTAATTTTAGTCTCCCTTGACGAGAGCATTTTTCTCCATGTTTGCTCTTTCACCTATATGACAAATTGCTAATAGGATCCACCTCTCAAGCTCCTCCAGAGCTACCATGAATCTCATGGCTATGCTTGTTCACCTTGAATGACCTGTCAGTTTCAGTGGATTACCATGTCTTGATAATTTTTTGTTGTTCCATAATCTTTCCATTCTCTAAAGAATTCTATGCTGCTATAGGCTTAGGATGCTGGAGGACAAACTGACCACTTTTCTTCACTCTGCTACTTTCTTCTTCAACTACTCTCCAGTTTGTGCTATTTGCTGTTACTTCAGCTGTTAACTTTACATTTTTTCTCATTGTTTTCTCTTGATAGAAGCTGGTCTGGCATTCTATTTAGCTGTGTTACCTTGGTAAATGGCAAATGACCTGCACTTGTTTAACACTTTATCAAGTCCAGAGGACCCCAAAGAGATTCACACTATATTCAGTCATTCACCCATTTATGCACAGATTCACACACTGATGGTGAAAAGCTACTGGATTGTAGCCACTGCTCTGGTGCAGTCTGACAGAGGCGAGACTGCCATGCACCAGTGCTACCGGGCTACCTCTGACCACCACCAGCACACAAAGGGGTGAAGTGTCTTGGCCAAGGCGACAACAACCGAGACGGATGGAGCAGGTGCTTGAACTGGGCAACCCACTGATTATAGGAGGAACTCCTACCATCATCACCACCATCTCACCTTCCTGGAGGGGCAAATATGCTGATATAATCCTGCCAACAACTAAACATTCTCTCTCTCCTGCTATTAACTTTTTACTTTTCATGCATGCTCAGTAAGAGGGATTGCTGTAAAGTCAATGACACAATGCAAGTGATTTTCTACTGTTGTTATGTTCTCGTCCAGGAGGAGTGAAGGCTGCAAGTCAATGACTTGATGAAATCTGCTGGGTTGCATACCATAAAAAAATGTTTTAAAATAATTTGAATAAGGAACTGAACTCATTGCACTATTTGATAACTAGGATCAATTGGAATGTATGTGTGACTGAATTGAAATGACTTGTTTGTAAAGTGCCTTGAATTGAATTGTCAGGAATTTCCTTTAAATTAATAAATTGCACTGAATTGCATTGAATTGAATTGAATTGAACCGAACTGAATGATTGAACAGTGCTCTGTGTGATATTTTTAGTTTCC
The DNA here is from genome assembly GCA_014839685.1 of Anableps anableps. Lineage (NCBI taxonomy): Eukaryota > Metazoa > Chordata > Actinopteri > Cyprinodontiformes > Anablepidae > Anableps > Anableps anableps. Next base: position 8,062,565 of record CM026068.1, on the reverse strand, counting down.
ATTTCCTATTGACATTGATAGCAAATGATTGGACTGGATTTTACTTTGGGGTATCTGAGAAAATGGGCATGGATACAAATGCACCCCACACATTTTTTATTTGAATTTAAGAAAAGTTTATAAAACCCAATCTATAATTTTCTTTCTGCTTCACAATAATATACTGTTTTTGTGTAGTCTGTCACATAAAATCTCAGTTTCTTCTGCAACATGATTAAAAGTCAAAAAGTTAAAGGGGTATGAATATACATTAGCAAAGCACTGTATATCTAAAAATCATGAAGAAGTGAAAACTTACTGGTACTGCAGGAATAAAAGCTGTCATATACAGCTGGGCGACTCTAAAAGTAAGAAACAGTGCTTAAAAATAAATTAACCGATTCTTGACTGAAATATTTTAGCACATAGCGCTAATCACAAAGATCAGATTTTGTTATAAAGAAATAATTACAGGTACTTTGCGTTTTTTTGTAGCTTAAGCTACATAGTTACCTAGCCACTTCAGGTTCCTGCCCCATGCATAACAGGATGACCTCGGCATTAATGAGCAACCCCCAGCAAGGCAGACAGAATAACATCAGGATGATGATGCCCCGCTGAAGGATCACTCCCACTCGCAGCAGGTTCTTACCCCCAAACGTCTGGCAGCACCGCACATACAGCAGTAATCATTCAATGAAGCACAGTAATGAATAGTTAGGATGTGAAGTCAGTTAAAGTGAGTCAAGAAATATTAACATGAAGTTTCCAAACCTGGGACACCAATGTGTCACATGCCAGACCCAGACCACATCCTGTGGCTGCTGTGGTAACATTAATGGCCTGAAATCAATTCAAAACATACTTCAGTAAATCTTTTGTACACTTAGAGGCTCCCATTTTACTAATATTTTCATGACTCGTGATAGTTTAAATTGATTAAAAAACATTAGCTTTGTGAATTCAAAAACCACTGTTCGAGTTACATGAAGAGTTACATCTCTGCCTTTTTTGTGCTTATGTAAGCTTCCAAAACCTATGAAAATTGTAGAATATAAGCACTTACTGCAGAGGCTAATCCATAGCCTGCCATTACATCATTTCCCAGGCGCCCACAGAACATTGTAACAACAAATGGAAGCAGGTAATGGAGAATTCGGGAGACGAGCTGCAAAACAAATATTATTTATGGAACAGGTGGCACCAACACATATACAATGCATGGTAGCATATTTTATCTACTACAACTCCAGTTGCTCTGCACAGTTAGATGATGATGATGATGATTCTTTACAGACACATCATCAGGAAAATACACTAAACATGAATCTATGTTGACTGACCATGAACAAAAATATCATGACAACTCACTTCAAAGAAAAATCTTGTTGCACTCCTTGCAAATATGAATATAACAGCAGAACCATTTCTTACCAAAGGTCCTGTCATCCTCAGGATATGGTAGAGCTCATCTCTGTAGGCCATGGGAACCTTGTTGCGCACCCATCTGCAGCAGAATAGCTTGTCACTGGATGTATCCATGTTTGCAGCAACAGATGGTAACGCAGTTTTTTTTTTTTTTAAAAAAAAAGCTGTATCTGTCCTGTCTGTCATCTGCTTATGTTTGACGCTCTCCAGTGACAGTTCCTACTGTTGCTCTGAAAAGGTATTTCAACATGTGAAAAAGTTACTAATTGATCAACTCAAGGTCAGCTTAACACTTAGTCAGGTCTGACTCTCTGGAAAAAAAATAAATACAAAAATATAATTTAAGAATGGCATTATATAGATAGTAACTTTAACAATGATATATAGCAGATCTGCTTTTTATTACAATTGCTTACAAAAGTATTCATACTCTTTAAATTGTATACATTGTTGAAATTTTATGTGACAGACCAACACAAAGAACTGAATAAAGCAGAATAAAGAACTGTAAAGCACTTTGGTTAACCTAGTGGTTATTATAAAGGGCTATACAAATACATTTATTATTTATTATCATTAATAATAATTGTGAAGTTGATGGATAATGACACATTGCATTGAGTTTTTATACAAAGGTGTCTATATATTGAGGAGTCTGAGTCAATGCTATGTAGGACCACCCTTAATTGCAATTACATTTTAGTTTAATGATATGTCTCTTCCAGATTTCCACATCGAGAAAGGGGAATTTCTAAGCATTCATCTTCATGAAATATATTATGCTTGGTCAAACTGGGTGGTGATACTTTGTGAATAGTAGTCTTTAAGTTTTGCCAAAGATTCTCAGTTGGATTTAGGTTTAGATTTTGATTAAGCCACTCTAACACTTGAAAATGCTTTAATTTAAACGCTACCATTGTGACTCTGGTTGTATGTTTTGGATTTCCTTCCAGTAGCATCCTTTGTTTAGTTTCAGCCACCTTCTGTCAGTTGTCACAGGTTTCCCTGTCCTAGCCGCAACCCCACACCGTAACACTGCCACTACTGCTTTTAATTTTTCCACAACTTTGTCTCTGACCTGTCTAATGTGTTACTTGGTCTTCCTGATTGCTTGTTCACTGATGATCTCTAATGTCTGAGGCCATCACAGAACAGTTGGCTTTTTAATAGCATTAAATGCACCCAAATTGACTTTATATCAGTGATTTATAAAGACAGTTTGCTGCACTGTATTTTATTTAGGGGTTTTAAAGTAACTAAAATTATGTATTCTTGAACACTATGTAACAATTTCCTGTCATTTCAGAGTTTTGCACTACTTTGCATTGATCTATCTCCTAAAATCTTAATAGAATACATTATATAAGTTTGTGGTTGAAAGGAGAATATTCATGCAAGGCACTGTATGTGAACACTAGTAATGCAATGTAAAATTTAATTTCTAATTAAACACAACTTTATTTAATTTAACATTTACTGCTTTCACATTGAAAGTTATTTATTAGCAATTAGTTGCTACTGTGGTTATCATACTAAATAAGCATAACTTGCCCTGTCTTCACCCCTGTTGTTCTGGATAATATGTGAACAGACGTTAGAAGTGAAAGTCGTGACTATTCATGAAAACCCTGTGCATGTTAATGGCTACACCAGCTTCCTTTGAAGGATGTGGATAATCCTAATAAATCTCCATCACTGTGGACTGACATGTTCATTAAAGTGTTTGAGAGTATAAAACATTAACATGTCAGATGGCTCATACTCCCTCTGGAGGGTACTGAAGTTAACCAGTCAGTTCTTTGGCAACATCTAAAATGAGATGCAACTCTATGCTTGTATCAAACTGGGGGGGGGGAAAGAAAATCAGCCAGCCATCTGGGCTTGAGCGATTGCATATAGAACAGCTACACTCCCTCTGCTGATAGTGGATAAAACTTTGGAAAATATGCTGAATTGATACAAAGATTTTATGCTGGATTTCCAAAAGAGTGCGGTTTTAGAAAGTACAGATAAAGCTCATAAAAATGCCAAAAGCTAAATTTGAAACAATTTTTTGCTGTTAATATGACCTTTCTTAGAGTTATTGTGCAGCTACTTTTTTCACAAGAAGGCACAGGAAATCTAAACACAACTGTATGTATATTTTCTACCAATTAAAGAATGTTAAAATGCTTTCTCTTATTGTGAGTGGCTATACTGAAGTGTAAAGATCAGAGAGATATTGAGGAGCTACTGTGATTAATGGTCTTTTAACTGAGAACCACAAATTTGTAATCAATAGGAATTTAACTGTTGGACAATGGAGCTGTTAAAGAATAGGACTGATGTGATTAATAGAGAGAGTTTTAGTGATAAAGCGATGAGTGGAGATGAAAAATGCTATGGAGATGAACATATGTTGATTATTTCATGCCAGTGGTATGTTCTTTAGGAAATGATGAATTTCTGTTGCAGGCAACACAAATACTTAACCCAAAGGTAGGGAAGAGCTACTGAGTTATCAATGAAAAACTGTCAAGTTTAGTTTTTTACTTTTTTCCCAATGTTAAAGACTTCTGTTTTGTTCTTAAGTTTTAAGTTGTTAAGCTGGTCAAAAACAGGATTTGATTTTGAGTAAGCAGTTATAGAAGGAGTTGGGGGAAAGAGTAAAGGCAGATTTAGTAGAGATATATTTGGGGGTCACCCACGCAGCAATGAACATTACCAGTGTATTTGAAGAAAATGTAACCAAGGAGAGGGAGCTTCCAAATGAAAAAGACCAGTGAACAGAGCCCTGAGGTACACCAGATATGACTGGAAACAGCTTGAACTGGAAGGATCTCATTTGGATCAGCTGAGTGTGGGCAGAGATGTGATTTAAACCAGTTCAAGGTTCTGTTGGTAATATCAATAGTAACTGTGTGATAGAATATAAACATGCTGCATGTGTTCTAACAAAAAACTGATATGTCAACAAGATTTTTCTAAATAGTGGCAAAGGCTTCAGTCAGAATCTGAAGAAAATGATTAGACAGAAGATAAAATCATAAAGTTAAAACGAGATTATATGATTTGAAACATAATTCTAAAAACGTGTGTGGAAACTGTTTTGCAAATAAAATGGGTGTAGCAAGACATTTCCTTTTTCGGATCATGGATGAGAGAGAATGTGAAAGAACAAACAAACTATTTGCATATTATTTCTATTCTTGCATATTTTGTAATCTTTTTTTATATTCATTGTCAATTTGGTATTTTGTTTATTCTACATGCCCAAGTTCAGGCTTTCAGTCTTAGACTGACTCCCCCTAGTGTGACAACACAGAGCCCCCCCAGGATTTATGCTTGCCAAATCAATCCAGCTGCTACAATAAGACATCTTGCCACTGATTTGTATCTGTCACTTATTATTTCCTCTAACTCTGCATTGCCTTAGTGTGTGTGTGTGTGTGTGTGTGTGTGTGTGTGTGTGTGTGTGTGTGTGTGTGTCCAGACATCATGTCGTCATCATGCATCATATCTTTGCCTGTCTCTCAATATCCCTGCCTCTTTTCTGTATTAAAATTCTTGCCTTCTTATCCTTCTCTCTCCAAGCTCCTTCATCTATATTATTTGAGAAACAAACCTTTATTTCCATTACCTGAAGACAGAATGGATAACATAACTCTATGTGACATGTTGTTCTTTAATACTTTAAGATTTGCGTTTTAAGATTTAAAACCTAAACAAGGAATTTCACTTAAAATTTGTGGATTTTTATGAAGATATGTAGATTTTGTTTGTATTACAGTATGTTTACAGTACAGTTTTGACACTTCCAAACTAAAGCAGGTTTGATGGGTCAAGCCTTGAAGATCAGTTATCAGTATAAAGGAAATAATGTTTATATCAAATAAATCTTCCTTTTTGTGTTATTTGTCTTTTTACATTTTGTCACCCTACAACCACAAGTTCAACATATTTTATTGGGATGTTATCTGATAGACTAAAACAACATCCATAGGCAAAAATATAAATGATTTTTGCCAGTTCTTGTTTGCAAAATAGGTTAAGCTCAGACAGACTGGATGGATGACATCTGAGAACAGTAATTTCCAAGTCTGTAACTCTCAAGGTCCAGAATTTTTCTGGGGCAATCTCAGACATGAGTATGCTTTAATCTAAATCATTCCATTGCAGCTCTGCTTGTATTTTGTGGTCACTGTCCTGCTGGAAGGTGAACCCTTTAACAGATTTTCTTCCAGGTTTACTCTGTATTTAGCTCCCTCCATCTTCCCCTTAACTCTGACCAGCTTTCCTATTCTCACAAAATAAAAGCGTCCTCACAGCATGATGCGACCACTATCATGTTTCATCATGGGGATGGTGTGTTCAGTGTGATGTACAAGGATACTTTTTAGCCAGAAGGGACTCTATTTGCTTATTAAGTAACCTCAAAAAACAACTGGTTGCACTGAATTTAATTCAGATGTTACTGAATACAAATACATGCCACACATTTTAGATTTCTTCATTTATTAAACTATCCATAACTTTCTTTCTCCTTATGTTATTCTGTTACATAAAATCTCAATAAAACAAATATAAATTTGTGATTGCGAGATGATAAAACGTAGACAGGTTTTGCAGTGCGCTGTAATTAAAATGCAGCATAACTGACAGCAAGTTATGCTGCTGTGTTTTTACAACGGTCTTGTCAGCCAAGTTATGTGTATGTCAACATTTAGATGTCACTTGTATCATACAGCAAATGAGTGCATTTGTTGTAGTTCCGAGAGTTATCCTTACATTTTATATTAGATGCACAGAAGTTATATAAAGATGTTCTTTCAATTTCACTCGGATTCCGTCTACCTATTATTTACTTTTTATGTGTTTAGCCTAACAGGGACATCCAGTTTTATAATGAGATTGTTCCATATTTTTTGGCAGGTATCTTTAAAACCAGATGTGTGAGGCATCCCAGTTAACACAGGTTATGTATTTACAGACTGGACCTTGCAGTTAAACATAAGCTTGTTCAATATAATTTTAGAATGTGTTTATCATTTTGATTGATGACGGCAGACATTCACATAAACTGTCACTGTATCGCAACTAGTTTACTACCACCTTTACAGTCGCTAAGAAAACATTGGTCTGTTTATGTATGTGATGCACATGCGGGTTTTGATTTCAGAAAATTGAAATGAGAAAAATTCAGTGTATTCTCACTTTCAGATTTTAAAATCATATTACTCACAGCATTTGGTTGCTTCTCATTATCTTCTGTTATGCATCTAAAGAGCTCCAACGACCAACAGTTTCTATGGTTAAAGAAAAATCTTCCAAGTTTGCGAAACATTAACTGTCCGTCACTATCTCAGTAGTGCTGCTTGTTCCTAAAAATCTAACAATGATAAACACAAAAGTACTGTTGTGTACATGAATCATCAACATAAATATATAAACATGAACACCCTATCTCTAAACACCAGGAGTTTATTTTATTTTGCCAATATCTATCAAAGTCTGTTTTTTGTAGCACATATTTTTGCAACTCTTCTTTGCACTTTGACAAAGAACATCAATAAAAGAGGTATGAGTGAAGCCTACCAATATTTCGAGGTGTTATGTTTCGAGGAATAAGAACAAATCTTTGCAACTTTTATCTCTGCAAAGAGAGATCTGACCTCATACTGAAAGCATCCTGTCACCTATATTTTTGTAAAAAGATGTTTGTTATTAATTCATTTTCACAAGTCAGTGAAAAATGAGCACCAAATGAATTTCTCTTTTCCTCAAATCGTCGTCCAGTTAGCAAAAATAAATCTGTAAATAAATAGATTTCTCTGTTTTAGTTTAATTTCCTTTGCAAATTCCACCAACATAAAAATTCATTTAAATTATTGATATAATTAAGAATTTAAACCTCATGTGAAAAGAAGTTGTGTGGAGAAGTTAGAGTTACCCTATGATTCTGAGGGTTGTGTTGTCTGGGAACCCATCCCCAGGTAGAGTTTGCCATTGCAAACTGGCCTCAGGGGAAGGGTCACACAAAGATCGATTCAAAGACTTCAGTTAACGGATGACCTAAAAAAACAGCCAATGGCGAGAAGATATCAAATTCCAAACGTAAAATAAATAAATTTCAGTGACAAACATTTAGTATTTTTAAGAGAATATGTACTTTTTCGTAACTAAAACAGTATGTTAGTATGTAATCACAAATTTACTGTGAATTCATAAGTATTTACTTGCTTTTAAATGTTTTTATAACAAAGCAACACAAAAAATCCATTAATGAATTGAATTGAGTTTTATGAAACTTGTGTTTATTTATGGGCAGCAGTGGCTCAGGAAATAGGAGTTCATCATGTAACCAGGGGTTGCCGGTTCAAATACCTGCTCCATCCGTCGAAGACCCGTTGTGTTCTTGGGCATGACAGTTCACCCGCCTGCCTGCTGGTGGTGGTCAGAGTGCCCAGTGCCACAGTCTGCCCCAGGGTGGGTATGGCTGCAATGGATCTTACCACCATCACTTGAATAACAGTGAATAACAGTCATGTAAAGCTCCTTAGAGACCTCTGACTTGATAAAGTCCCATACAAAGGCAGACTATTTACCATTTTATTTCACATAGGTACAGTTATACTGACAGGGGCAATGCTGGCGACAGAAGTAGGAATACTAGCAAAGCAATGCAATGTACTGCCCTCGTTCCATTGCTATGGCAGGCCCCAATAAATTCAAGTTTATAAGAGACAGAGTACGATAGCAAACTATGAAACTAAACAAAGATATGAACTAATATGGCCACACCTGAGAAATGATAATAAACTGAGAAAATGAGTGGAACATGGCCAGATTAATTAACACAAATAACGCACAGGATAAATGACCATAACACAAACAAAAACCAAAAACCCAAACACCCATGGCTGTGACACATATACACATACACATGCATACATACATGAATACTTATACACATAGGGAAGCTAATACTAAAAGTAACATAGGAAACCATAATAATAGGACGTAGTTATTGATGAATAAATACGCAATTAAGTTCAAATCTGTAGCAATAAGATACATAGTTGTCCATTTCATAATTCATAAATGTTGGGGTTTAAAAGTAGAAGGCTTTCAGAATTTCTTAAGAGTTTGCAAACTGAGCTTGACTTTTGAATTTAAATAAGCTATACTTCTGAAGAGACTCCGTTGATTCATTGCACTCAGTTAAGAATTCTCTTTCATGTCATCTTTCACAATCCTGTAAGTTAAACACAAGTGGTGTTAATGAGCTGCTGGATTGGCTGACAAGACAACCTTAAATACTTTAAATAAAATAATACAAACTCTGATTATAAGAGCCTGTGAACTATTTTAAAACGTGTTATATGTGAAAGATATATTTTACAACAAAAAGTGCATGAACTGTCAGTAGCCCTTAATTTCTGCAGCACAGTAACAATTAAGTTCAGTTAAATATTGATGACTTGGACTTTGCTCAGTGAAAGCAGTAAAAGATTTGAGCTCTGTCATGAGGGCACTTTGCCTGTCACATCTGATGCTACCAAGAGCTGTGATATGCTGACCCGCTTTTCCTGAGGGCATTCTAGATAATTGCTTCTAAAAATTCAATCTTGTGAATTTTTTTCCTGAAAGTAAACTTCTGCCGCCAGTTTTACAAATCCAATTTCTTGCTGAAGTCAGAAGATGAATTTAAGCTAATAATTTTAGATTTAGCATGTGTGCTCAAATCTCAAGAAGAATCTTCTGTTCATGTGTAATTCTTTTGCAATTATTGTTTTTGTCATCTCCCAAAGACTGTCTAAATTAAATGAAAATATTATTTTCTATGGTACATATGACCAGTTCCTACAAACAAAAGACCCCCTGAAGCAGTATTTACCAAAAAAGGGCTGTCTTATAAGATTTTTAAAGAAATTTCCACTCTACTACACACAACCACATTAATAGATTAATTTGTTTTGATTTCTTTTAAATTGCTAGGGTTAATTCTAAATCCTGGTGAGAGTTTCATGTCAATAGATACATAAGAAATATGTTTACTGAGAAAAACGTTGAGGTGTTGCTCTATTGTTACATTTCTGTCCCTAAGTTGTTTGTAATTGTTGACCTGCTTTAAAATCCTATTAGTACCAAGACTGCCCTCGTCAAAGTGTTCCACGACATCCATTCTCCAGATGAACAGAAACAAAACTCAAGTTATTATCTTTGGACCCAAAGAGGAACGATCTGGAGTCAGCACGCAGCTACAGTTATTACAGCTAGAAACTAGTGATCAGGCCTGAATTCTGGGTGTAGTGATGGACTCGGACCTGAACCTTCAGAGATACATAAAGACAGTTACAAAGTCAGCCTTCTATCACCTGAAGAACATTTCCAGGATTAAAGGACTAATGTTTCAACAAGATCTAGAGAAACTCATCCACACATTTATCTTTAGTTGCACTGATTATTGCAGCAGTGTCTTAACAGGTCTGCCTAAAAAAAACAATCAGACAGCTGCAGCTGATCCAGAATGCTGCTGCTTGTGTTCTCACTAAGACCATGAAAATAGAGCACATCATCCCAGTTCTAAAGTCCTTACACTGGCTCCATGTAGCTCAGAGAATAGACTTTAAATATTTCTGTTAGTTTATAAATCACTGAACGGCTTAGCACCACATTATATTAAAGACCTGTTGTTATTGTATCAACCGTCCAGACCACTCAGGTCTTCTGCTTCTGGTCTGCTCTGCAACCCCAGAACCAGAACCAAACATGGAGAAGCAGCATTCAGCTTCTATGCTCCACAAATCTGGAATAAACTTCCAGAAAACTGCAAAACAGTTGAAACACTGAGTTCCTTTAAATCAAGGCTAAAACCACACCTGTTTAGAGCTGTTTTTGACCCATAATAACTAGAACATTGACCAACATATTTGATGGGGATTGACGTTTTTAATGATGGCACTTGATAAAATGTAATGTTTGTTACTGGTTTCACAACCGGTGACTGATGTGTTTATGATATTTTTATGTTTTCATTATGTAAAGCACTTTGAACTGTCTTGTTGCTGAAATGTGTTATACAAATAAACTTGACTTGACTAGTTTCTTTCATTGCATTCAAAAACCTCTTCCCAATCCATAAGAGAAATTCTCTGCAGCCATGAATAACAATAAGGCTCATGTAGAGAGATTACATGAGTAGTCCAAAAAAAACATACTATAATTCAGCTGTATATTAAAATAGCCACCAGGTGGGACTTTAGCAAAATTAACTGTTTTATTAGACTTTTTCAGCATTGTAGCATAGATTGCTCCATTTCATATTGAACTGTGTGCCTATCAAGTGCAAAAAAAGGAACTATAAATACTCAGAAGAAGAGAGAAAAACCAATAAAAGCCTAACACATCGTCTTTAAAAGTTTGATTTGGCCTAATAGGTTGGTAGAATAATAAGCAGATGCTTCATGTGTTTTATCCTTCTGTTTCCTCACTGGCTCTGCAGTGAGGAAACAGCCAGATTTGAGAATGTACTGACTGGCTGATCGGGTGAAAGTGTGGATGACAGGCCTGGTGAGGCTTGCACTGAGGCTTGCTATTGTTCTTTTTGTATTTGATTTAAAAAGTTTTACGGAACCTTGCAAAAGTATGAGTATATCAGATTTTCCACATTTTGTCACATTATAACCATAAGCTTCAATGTATTCTATTTGGATTTGGACTAACATAAAGTATTGAATATTTGTGAAGTAGAAAGGAAAAGAATGCACTGTTTTATGTAAGGTGTTTTGCAACTAAAAATCTGTAAAGTGTGATCCGCTTTAGTAAATTCAGTTGTATGTAAACTAACCTCAAAATGCAGCTGTTCTCTGAACAAACAGCAGAAAATTTGTGAACAGACGGAATCATTTTCAGCTTGCCACAAGCTATGCAGGAAACACAGCAAAAAAACAGGAAAAGTTACTCTGGTCTGGTGAGACCAAAATCTCACTTTTTGTCCCACCTGCAAATTACTATATGTGACGCACAATTACCAAAGCACATGGCGCTGAACAAACCTTCCCCATGCTGAAACATGGTGGTTGGCAGCACCATGCTAGGAATGCTTTTTACCCCCCAGCAAGGACAAGGAAATTGTTCAGAGTTGATGAAAAGATGGGTGGGCAATTTGAGGGGAATGTCATGGGTGAGACATGAAGTGACACACGGTGGCAAAGTAAAACACATCCCCCTCTGGGAAAAACACAAACTAAAATCTTTTACTTACAACAAAAAGCAGTATAGCTAGCCATGGTATGAGTTTAGAAGTACAGAAAAAGATGAAAGAGTAAAATGATTATTTTGAATGAGGAGCTTTGAATTTACTGATGGACTAGCTTGTGTTTGTGCTGGCAGGATTTCCAGAACATACTGTTGTGTCGAAGCCTATATGTCAGGAAAAAAAAAAAAAATCAGATCAAAGCTTGAAAAGCCAGGTGAAAGCAGTGTGCCTTGGCCTTAAGGCTGTAACTGCAGCAAAAGCTGGCATTCATTTAAGTAAATTCACTATCGCTCAAGCTCCTTCCACTCAGTTTTGAAAGGCAGAACTTGAATTGGTCAAAATCTAAGGAGTGATGTTAGAGTTTTCATGTTAGTTGAGTACTTGGTTAATTGGTGGTTGATTACTGTTAATTACTTAAGTAACTCAAAGAAAAAATGACTTAGATTCAAAATATTGATCAGCTGCAGTGACCAACTGGGAAAACAGACAAAATGAGGAGAAAACAAAGTGGAATACGGTAACATGTTTCTAATTAAGTTTTAACAGATAATAGCTACACATAAATAATAGTGTTTACTGCTGTGGACTTTTTCAAGTGAAACTAGCAGCCCTTGCTTTCACAAGTGAGCAAGTTCTTGATTGTTTTTTTTGCCTTATTTTTCTGCATGTTACTAACGATTTAAAATGCAGTTCTGAATCACAGTTCCTACTTTTTCACGCAATCAAAGGATTGGAGAAAATTGTTTTCCCTTTAGCAGAAGATGTTCAATCAATTCTTTGTATGTTGAATTGTTTTGTAACACCTGCACAGCAATTCTAAGTGAATAAAGTGAGCAAATTATGAAAATGGCTTAAACATTAATGTTATGGATTGCCTGTGATCACGAACTTGTATTTTTTTCATATTATAGTTTCTGAGTGTCCTTACACCATTTAAACATGAACTGACTGAATTTCTGTGAAACTTCCTTTAAAGCAGGGCCCTCCAACAACAGTCTTCAAGAACTACTATCCTGCAACTTTTAGGTGCATCCCTTCTCCAACACACCTAAATCTAATGAATGTCTCATTACTGGGGCTCTGTAGAACTAAATGGCTCCTGATGAGGAAATTATACCATTAGATTCAGGTGTTAGAGAAGAGTCAGAGGACTGGGGCTGGAAACCCCTGCTCTAAAGTCACCGTGTCAGTGCAGCCTCAAAGAGATTGAAACAGAGAGTCAGACTCTACCTTAAGTAAGCAGTTGATTTGAAGGACCCTTCGTGACCCTGAAAGCCATCAACACAATCTGTGAGAGTAAAAAAATAAAAGTTGGTGAATCGAAGTTTAGTGGCCAGGCTTGGTGCGCTTCAGCCCTGCAACAAAAGGCTTGTTCAACATCTTGTTGCCATTTTATGATTAACCAAGAGTATCAGTCTGAACTCTGTGGGGAAGAGAGCAAAACCAACAGCTGTAGTTCTGTCAGTCAAACATCTGCAGAATATTGCTCCAAAGATACACTAATTTATGGATCTGGCTCCGTAGAAGATCAGACATCCTGTTTATGATTTGTAAAATGGTGTAGGATGTTTACAAGGCAAAATGAATCCATAAGACTCTTTCATCTATGAAATATCTTTATTTATGTGAAAGATGGTCTGAGCCCAAGAAACACAATCACATGTTCATCATAACAGGAGATCTGTACAAAAAATAATTTTGTAGAATTGAGTTATTTTCTTTTGTTTTTTTATAGCAATTCAAAAATTATATCACAGTAAATCTCACAAGTCATATGTCGTTAATAAATGGCAAATCATCTCAGTCTCCAATAGTTAAGTTATGATGTGTGAATGGTACCTATAAGCTGACAATATCATTTAACTGATATGTCCTTGATAATAGTACTTGATATTATTTGTGGTTTTACCAACTAACAAGACTACTTTTTATCTGTATTATCTAAGAAGAAAATAAACATTTTTTACAAAATAAATAAGTCAACTAAGAGGTAACATCACAGTAAGGCCCTTGTAACCTAAAAATTATTATTTTTTATTTAAGACTCATTCATTTGTAATCAATACAAGTACTGATTGAGATGTTTATCTTACTGTAGCATCACCACTGGTTTTTCATGAATTTTGTGAATTTGTGTTTATTTTCCATTTGCTCATCAGGAGTATCAAAAATAGTGAATAATTACTATTCACACTACAAATAACTATTAGATTCTTATTTGCCATTTAATAACTCTGTCATGTTTGAATGTTTCACAGCATAAAAGATTTAAAATATTCATTACTGTATAGGTTGCACAGACTATTTGAGTAACATATGTCTGTCAATGGGAATGTTCATTTGTCTGCTTGGATAACTAGATGTACAGTTCTGGTCAGCCATTTACATACATTCATAATGGGTGAGAATCTAATGTTAATAATAGACGTTAATGAAGCATTCACACCTGTCTTTTTTGGGGAACAGCGATTACACAACAAACAGCTTTACTGAACACTGAATCAACACCATTATATGTATATCTATCTATATATATATATATATATATATATATATATATATATATATATATATATATATATATATATATATATATAGATAGATATACATATACATATCTATATATAAAGAAAGATAAAGCTTGAGGTCAGATTACCCTAAATAAGATGCCAAATTAGTTACAAAGGGGCTTGTCAACCTTTTGGAGTAGGCTTCACAAATCCCGATCTCTGTCCTGAAATTATGTGAGCAGAGCGGAGCATAAGTGGGTGGGCAAGGTGGCATATAAACCTGACTCAGTTATACCCGATTTCTCAGGAGTAATGGCCCAAAATTCCAGCGAACAACTGTGAGAAGCTTGTGGGAGGATTTCTAAATTTGAAGAAATAGCAAATTCTCTAAAAAAAATCTCTCTTAATATTCTGAAATTCAAATAAAATAATTTTGGTAATCCTAACTGACCTAAAACACGAAAGGTCTTATCTGATTTAATGTCAGACAGCGAGAAAGAAAAGTTAGTGTATTTTTATACAATGTATGTAAGTATAAACTGCATTTGAATCTGTATTTTCTTTGACTCTGTGGATATATTTTAAAAAAAAATCCACAATGAATTAAAAGTTTTAAAGTAGCCATTTCTTGTTTTCAAAATCACTGAAGTTGTTTGTTGTATGATCAGTCCCAGCATAAAAAAGTATGGTTTATATGCATCATTACCAGGGGGAATAAGGTAAACTTCTTACTGGAACCATAAATACAAAACAAAAACAGATATGTTTTGAAGTTTTGTTGTTTTTTACAATGTCATTTATCAATAAATAACTGGTGTGGTGTTATTTCAGGGGCAGCACTACACTCATTCATACATACTTAGTAATAATCCAAAAGTAGAAACTTATACAGGCAACAGGAAGAGAAAGAAAGATTTTCAAGATAAAGCTCCCTCCTGGATTGCACAAACCATTCATTGTACAGATTTTTATTTAAAACAAGAAACCCTAAGAACATGTAATCCCCTCTCCTTTCATAGCAGGTATAAAAGACTTAGTTGAGTAACCCTCCTGTACTCTGCTGCTTCTTTCCAGTGCCACAAAAATACATGCTGTGTTCCTACAAACTGGCAGTGGAGCTGCAAAGAGAACGTGCAGATATATCATCACTGGCTTCCCCCCGTCCTCCGATTCCTCTGCAGAGACATTTATGTTCTCAGAAAATTCAACAACATAACAAGCACCAACAAACTCACACGCGCACTACTACAACATCTAAAACCTGTCAAATATCAACATTAAAGCACTTAATGTCATAATCAATGGTAGAAATGAACACTTCACAACACAAGTAAACAATTTAAGGCTAAAATTAACAAGTGAACAGTTTAAACAGATCTAAAAACATACATTGAAAATATTTCTATTTACAGTATTTCCTGATAGAAAAATATGCTCAACTTGCACAGATTTTCAAACATAACCACATAAAACTTCAAGTGCACAAGACTGTCAGATTCAGCATAAATACTTGAGTTTCAGTGCAGCTGTAATAATAGATGCGAGTGCATCCTGTTGGATTTTTAACTGGCATTAAGTCTACAATTTAGCAAGCTACAGCATCAAATAAGCAAGTGAACTAAAGCTGTTAATAAAGCTAAATACAGTCATAAAAGACGTTCTCATCACTTGCCACAGCTGTTCGATAACCTGTAAACATTTTTAGGTGATACATCACTTCTATTTTTACTTATAATATTTAATCTTTCAACCACCAAGCAGTGACTGTGCACAATATAGCTATTTAGTGCAAAAATGCAACCTCGGGAGCTGAGCTCTGCGTGCCACTTTTCTTCAAAGACTGCAGAGCAGCACTGTGGTGGCTGTCATAATGCATGATCTGCCATACTGGTTGAAGGGGAAGATGAAGCTGGAGGTGAAGCGGGAGTGGTAAGCCACCCAAAACTTGATGAAAACATCAAACAGCAGGAGTAAAATGAAGGCAGAGATTGGATGCTCGAGCGCTGCGGGCCGCAGAACTCATGTAGGGATTAACCCAAAATGTCAAAGCGCTTCTGTGTCCAGAGGCCCAAGCACGGGGATTGTGTGCTGGGTATTTACATTGGTGGAGAGGCTCAGTGCTGGAGTCAGTCAACACGATCAACTTGGAGTATGTTTGTCAGAACGGAATCAAAATGTCGTGCAGCATTTGAGCATGTGTGTGCATAAATACAAGATGTGAGTAAATTCATAGTCATAACCACATTGGTCAGATTTTACATTTAGATAACGTCTGAGCTCAACACAATTATTTGCAAAAAACGTTGCCATCCTTTGCATCCTTGCCATCCTTTTAAATTCAGAAGACTGAACTTATCTACAGAGAATATCACAAAACAAAATTCATCAAATGCAAAAGTGTAGAGGGCCAAGCAGGAGGTAAAGTTTAGCTGTAAGGATTGCCAGAAAAGTCCAATATACAGTAGACAGATCTGTACAGCAGACGCTGTGAAATAAAAAAAAAAAAAAGAAAAAAAAAAAAAGAAAAAGAAAACGTTAAGAATTTAAGAGGCTGCTTGAACATTGTTCTTAAATCTAAAATATGGTGGAGAAAAAGTATGAAATGGCATAACGCTTTCTTCTGTAAATATTTTTCTATTGTGCCAAGTGATGATATTCACATGTCAATATGTCAATAACAACTCAGGTACTTTACATACACAAAAAATATCAACACAAATTAGACCATAAACTCTGTGAGAGAAAGTATAATTACATAAAGTTTTGCTGTAAGATTTATGCGTGTTTGGTGGTAAATCAGCCTCCAGTCAGTCAAGGATTGCACAAATAACCAATTATAATCAAGTGTACGCATCCATTTTCATTTTTGGGCAAATGTAGTAAATTTGTTATTTTATTTTACAAACAATAAGGAACCTCTAGCATATTCATTTTTCACGTATTGGTAAATATCTATTCAGCAGTGGGTTAAATAAACAGTGATGTTTCAAAAAACCTGACGTAATGGGACATGATATGGAACAAGATATGGAACAGTCACATAACATTCTCCTTTTGATATACAGTCCTCAGACCTAGTCACATATTTGTAATGCTTTCTTTTTAACAGACCATCAATTAGAACTAAACCAGCAGATATTAATCTATAAACTAGTTTGGATCTACTTGTATGTGTGGATTACTTGTGTTGTTATTGACATCTGGTGTGAAATTTATGTCAATAGAGTCATTAAAAGTATATTTACTGGGAAAAACATTCATATCCTCGATACTTATTTTCCTGCTGTATTTCTAGAGGCTCTTTACCACACACACAGCAGTAATGTTTGCATATCCACAAAATGTTTTAAAGTCTGTAAACGACTTGATTTCAAGCCATTTAGAAGATGTCACAGTTGCACTTGCATATTTATCCACATGGACAAATTTGCATTCCCTTTCTGCTTGGAAACTGGAGCTAATAATAGCATCTGTTCCTCGGGTTGCCACGGGAATAATAAATATTAAGGAACAAAATTCTAAATGTCTTCAACTTTCTTGCTGTACTCCTGTTATTATTCTTGTCTGATTTTCTCCTCCTACGTGTGTTTATATAGTTGTCCATATATAAAAATAATGAGGTCTCTGTCACTGTAGCATATCAGATGGAGCACAGAACGTAATTTAATCAATACAGACATTTATTGACTTTGCTGGAACTGAGCCATAGTGAGCAAAATCAATCTGTGTTTATGTCAGAGCTTTACCAAGACTCAGGTTCTCAAAAGTGTATCAGATGAAATATAAAACAAAAGCTCCATTCATCACTAAGTCTGCTAACTTAATTTTTATATCTTAAAATTGTTAATGAAGCTTTAATTTACAGCAGCGTGTAAAAGTATGTATATCCCTTGAGGTTTGTGTTTTATTTTATCATAAAGCAAGACAGTGTAAATAAATGTTATAAATGTTAAGCAAAAGGAAAATGATACACTGATTTTGAAGCTTTGGAGCTCCTCCAGCGTTACCATCGGCCTCTTGGTTGCTTCTTTGACAAATGCTCTTTTTGCTCAGCCTGACAGTTTAGGGGGACAGCCCTGTTTTTGTAGGTTCCCTCCAGTGTCATACTCTTTTCATTTTTGGATGACCGATTGAAAAACACTTTGTTCGAAGTTGAAAGCTTGAGATATTATTTTACAACCTCACTCTGCTTCAAATGTCTTCGCAATTTTCTGCATGCCCTGTCTGCTACGTTCCTTGGTCTTAATGATGCAGTTTGTTCTCTAATGTTCTCTCTGGGCTTTTACAGAGCAGCTGGATTTCTACTGCGTTGAATTACACACACTCTGTTTACAAGTTAGAAGACTTCTCAGTTGGTTGAACTGAAAAAATCTTTGTACTAAAATTATACACATTTTTATAACTAACATTTTATTGAGTCGCCTGTGAACAAGTAATACAATCAGGACTACACGATTACTGCATGAGTTTGACACAAGTTATTGTAATAAGTGGAATTATCCTTTAAATTTATTTTTAGGAAAAATGAAATGTCACCTTGGCCTTGGACACTAAGACCCATTTGTTCTCTTCTTAGTTCCTCCTGAATTCCTCCCATCTCTATCTTGGTGTCAGGGAGTGGTGTCTCCACGATGCATGGAGGCTCGCCCCCACGCACTTTGTCCAACTCCCCCGCCTCCTCCTAATACTCCTCCACCGTGGTCCTTATCCGACTCTGGCTGGCTCTGGGCTCGCTCCGGTTTGGGGTTGGTTGTGCAGGGGGGGTCGGGCTGCTGGACCGACATTGTCCTCCGCAGGTGGGTGCGTTTGCACAGAAAGTCAGGCTTGGCAGAGAGGCCAAATGAGCCTTTTCTCAGGACCATGCGAACTGAAGGGGATTTCTTGGGTCTGGCTCTGTGCCCGAACTGAAGTGTGGAGAGGTGGGCGGCGTAACCCTCACTCAGGAACTAAAGAGAAAAGGAGAAGTAGGTCAGAGAGGTAAACGAGCAAAAATGGGACAAAAATTGAAGCCATTCAAGTGAAACTGCTGTTAGGAACCTGAATGAAATACCACTAAGAAAGAACAAAAAGGAGATCAAATGAACCTTCAGCTACCTGGCATTGATTCTGGTACTTCTTTGAAGGTCTGCCGACAATGTAAATCTGTGAGGGGCTTAGGCCTAACATGTTGTAAACAGAGATGTCCTTCATGGAGCCATAAGCAGAGTTTATCTTAATGTGACACTGGTCAAAAGGGAGAAAAAAAAAAAAAAAAAATCATCAACTGAGGATGTGTTTCGCATTTCAATGTGGCACAACTCAAGGCTACAACATGAAAGACAATGACGGCAAATACACAGAGTTTGTGAAGCTCACTTCCTGTATGAGGTTTTTAAGAAAGATGGTCTTCTGTCGCAGCGGATCGTGCACCAGCCCTTCAGAAAAGAAGATCATTCCATGTGGGAAATTGTGTTGCGAGAGCCAAGACACCACTCGCTGCTTTTGCATGTCAGGGCGACCGGTGATGTAGATGATAAGATACCCGAGATCCTGCCAGTGCCTGCAGGTAAACATACAACATCAAACAAGAACAGGTATTTCTTTTCAACAGTTTGCCAATTAATTTTATAGAGAGAAATATTTAAGGAGAAAAACTTCCACTTTTCATGGAAAATTGGATTTCTGTTTATTCAATCTTACTTTCAGCAAAGAGCCAAAAATAGGAAGAAAGTTAACCTTAGTTTTAACACTGAAATGGAGAAAATTGAACACCTGAGGAAAACCTCTATGAAATTAAATGCCTTGCAAAAGTATTTACACACCTTCAATTTTCCCACATTTTGTAACACAACTACAAACTTAGACCAACACAAAGTAGATTGTAGCATAAAAGCGGAAGGAAAAGGATACATGTTTTTTTTCCTAAATGTTTTACAGAAAATCTGAAAAGTGTATTGTTTATTTGTACTGAGTTCCATTCACACTAATGCCCTAAACATTTTTCTTATCAGTCAAATCTAACCAATTACCTTCAGAAGTCATCTAGTTGTCAAACATAGTCACCCTGTGTATGATTTAGAAATATAAACCCAGCTGTTCTGTGATGCCTTGTGAGGTTTGTTACATATCATAGAGCACTTTTCTATACAACATTCTCTGTCCCTGCTTTTATGCCTCAGGTGGAGAGAAGATGCAGAGCTAATGTAAACACAGGTGGAAGTGACAACATGCCAAATTCTGGAAGAAAACCTGTTACAGGCTGCAAAGACTTGAGTCTGGGGTAGGGATCATCTTCCAGCAGAACAACAACCTTAAACATACAGCCAGAGTAACAATGAGATGGTACAGATCAGAAAATATCCATGTTTTAGAATAACCCAGTAAAAGTACAGAAATATGACTGATTGAATTCATGTCGCAAGACTAGCAAGTCCTTTTCATAGATACATCCATTCAGAACTAGTTAAAGCTAGTTTGAAAGGGGGAAAAAATGCAGTTTTTAGATATGCAAAGCTAGTAGAGACATACCCCAAAAGACCTAAAGATGTAACTACAGCTGAAATGTAGTTCCCATGACTCAGGAGAGCTAATATTAAAGATACTCCACTTTTTAGGTTTTTGTTTGGAAAATATTTTTGAAAAACACATCATTTTCTTTTTTCCCAATTATGTACTACTTTGTATTGGTCTATCATATGAATTTCCAAAAAAATATGTCAGTTTGTGGATGTAATCTAACAAAATAAGAAAAGGCTAAAGAGGTATTAATAATTTTGTAAAGCACTGTACATTTAGAACTGACTTTTAATTCAGTCCACCTATATAGAGACACTTTGACAGCCATTACTCATTTTAAACCCAGCAGCTGTTTGTGAGACCAGCTTCAGCAACAGCCATTCTGTGTCTAAAAATGTCTTGCTGAATTTGCAGCAAAAGGTGCATAAAGTCAGAGTCAGAAACCATTAAAAACCAGAGTGTAACAGCAATAATCGAAACAACACAACAACAGTCACATTGATAGCTGTGTCATCCAAAGATCAGACACGCTCGGTCTCAGCAGCACACAGCGAGAGAACTGCTGAAGTAGCTCCTCTGCTCTTATTTCTAAATGCAGGAGTGCAAAACTGTGCCTGACAGACACATCTGAGGGTGAACTCACTTGAATGCAAGATACAGCTCAAATTCCCTCAAATGTTCCATGACTTTATTTGTTATTCTGTAAAATCAAAACGAGTTTAAGCCCCTAAAAAATGGGTGGTACCTTTTGGAGAGGTGTGGACTCCAGCCAAACTCTGCTCTCAAACTTAATGACTTTAGACTCAACTTAATAAAACCACAAAAGAGTTGGACTTTACTTGGATCTGAGCTATTTGCCTCAAAAATGATTGTTTACATCCAAGAGAAAGCATGGCAAAACAAAACGATGTCCAGGAAAGACTTCCTGAATCACTGAATGTTACTAAGTTATGAGCCATTTTGCTAATAAGAATTAGGTTTCTAGAATTCCCACATCTAACACAACACACAGTCAGGTTGCAGAAGTGAAGCGTAAAGAGGTACAGTGACATTACTGGGCAGTAATTAGAGAAAAAAAATTACCTAAGGTAATTTCATTTGCTTACATGAGTTCCCAGGAGGTCAAAACTACATTAACTATGGTTTTTTAAAACTTGTGGGTTGAAAATTACAGAGGGAGAGGCACTTATATGGACAAATAAAGGTTAAAAGTCTTAAAGTTAAGGAAACATCAGGCCAATGTAGCACCTCAGCTTATTTAGTCTAAGAAACTGTCAAAATCTTAATATTATTAAAATGTAAATAAAGTGAAAAACAGCTGATCTGTGAAGCTTAAACAAAACAATAATTGGAATTGAATTTACTTCAAGTAACTTAAATGCAACAGTCTTTCCTAGTGTTCTTTCTTTTTCTTCTCATCTAACAAAAGGGCAGCACCTCCCATGGCTGCAGCCTCAGGCACCTGTGTACCCATGTCTTATGTTGTTTGTTTTTTGGATGGGCTGTACTGAAATGTCAATTTCCCTCCTGGGGGGAAAATAAAGATATGATTAATTATCGGCATTATTATTATTATTATTATTATTATTATTATTATTATTATTATTATTTCTTCTTCTTAAATATTTAAGTACCCAGTCAATTAAGTTGTCATCTGTGCTTTTGTTTCTCCCTAAAGTAGGTGTGCGACTCTAGAACTCAAGAAAGTATCTTTTGCTTTCTACATCAAATTTTCTTTAATTCAGACAAAACACAGAATTACACACATTGTCTCATTAAATTAACAAAATTAACAACAGTCTTAAAGAAAAAGTACTTTTGTTAGGGTACACTGTTTAAAAAGACATAGGTTAGGAGCTATACAACAGAACAGACATAAAATTGCATATGTTGTGATACTGGAATAATATTTACAGTGAAATGCACTCAGCATTTATTCTATAAATTTATTTGTTTCTGTTTTGAAAGTTTGTTTCTGCTTTCTACATACTCTGCCAAATAAACACTTTAATCTTTTAGGTTGCAAGAATTACTTGTGCAGAGCAAAGCAATGACTTGGTTCCATCTGCAGATTTTAATGGCAGCACACAAACACACGTGGACACATTTGGTGCCTGTACATAGTTACCTGACAACATCAACAGCTCCAGGCCGGACCTTGGGGTCACTGCCCATAATGGACACACTGGCAGCAAAAGATCCATCAATGCTGAAGACCACACACTCCATGCCCCGTGGCAACACAGTCAGGTAGGCCTCTGCGCTGGTTTGGTCCCCTCTTAGGATGGAAAATAAACAAGAAACTTCATACACAGCACATGATTGTGGCTTTGCAGTTCGTAGTAGGAAGCTCATACAGTTTTAGAGAATTTACATATGTGATTTCATTATTTTAACTCTAGATTTATTATCCAGTTGCTTACTTGACCACCATTTTTACTGGATATACTCCCAAGCCGAGCTTCTTGCTTTTGGGAATGGTGTATGTAACCCTGCCACTGCTGTTGGTCACCTCCATGTCAAAGTGTACCCAGCGACCAGACTGAGGTTGAGTCATAACCAGTATGTCAACCTGAGATGTTTCAGATAATAAGATGGTTAAAATATGTTACAAATTTGTGTCAGCTTTGATGAACAGTGTCCTTTGTTTATTTGACCTTTTCTCCAGTTAGCGTAACCATGTCCAAGGGTCCATACATGAAGCGGCCGACTAAAGTCTGAGGTCCATCCTCTGTCGCTACGACATCGTTGACCCTGTGGTTAGCTGTGACGTTCTGTAGTTCATGAGAAAAAAAACAAATAATGAAAAACAAACAAACAAAAAAAAACAACAACAAAACATTTCCAAGTTTCTCAAAATCAACAAAACAAATACACTAATGACAGCAAAGTTTAGAAAGAAATATAAAAAAAAAAGAATCATCAACAGTAAAGTGGAGAGGGGTGGCCGGATAGATTGCAAGTCGATTGATAGGGCAACACATTTAAAAATACCCATCCACAAACACATTCACGACTACGATCAATTTAAAGTTGCAAAACAATGTAATGTCCATGTTTTTTGACAGCAGGAAGTACATGGAAGGAACCCATGTGTTCACAGAGAACATGTAAACTTCTCACACACACAGGTTTCATTTTGGAATCATATGGAAAAATAATAGCTCTAATACAGTACATGTCAGATAAAAAAAACACAGCATGGCATTTTTTTTAACAAGATGATCTGACAAGTAGTTTCATTTAACTGTTGAAAAATTGGTTGAGTACACTCATGTGAGACTTGAGAAACATTAATTAATAGTGTAATTGTATCTGCTTTTTTGCTGTGTAACACAAACTGCTAATTTTGGCCTATTTTTGAGAAATCATTGTTACATTTCAAATTTTAAATTCCTGAAAAAAAGTATACAAAAAGTATTTTTGCTGTTATTTTTTGTTCTTAAATATGAATCAGAGTTAGCTAAAATAGGTAACGGCAGATGCAACTGGAGGGTACAAGCAGTCAAAAGAATACCGTAATTTCCAGACTATTAGCTGTAACTTTTTTACATGCTTTGAATACTGCGATGCAGCTAATTTATGGCTTTTTACCAGCGTGTTTTGAAAGGCTGTACTCCTGCGTGATGAAGAGGACAGCACAAGCTCAGGAGTGAATTTGCCTTGAGAAAAAAGTGACACTTTGAGCAACAACGAAAGAGAGACTGAGAAAGTGTGTGTGGCCTCAGATTTACCGCTGCGCAATTTGCTGGCAGAGTGGAAGCATTCCTGACCACCATAAATTTTTACACTATGTGTGTCTCTGCTCCGCTGTGAACTCCAGAAGTGATCCAAGAAGCATACATGGAAAATGTGGAGATCGAAGACAACTTTAGTGTATGTTTACTGGAGGAAGATTAAAATAGTGATCAATAAATTTTCCTAGTAGGCTACTGTTATTTTTTTTTTAACCAGCCGTGTTGTGGGCACTATTTGGAAAAAGCATTAAAGGTACGCATTTCATATTAAGTTAAAAAATAAATCATTCTTTGTAACATCTTTCTGTGTAAATACTGTATCTCATGTTACAACGTGAACACCTGCAGCTCATAGACATGTACTCTATATGAATACAATTTTTCGTTTTTTCAAAGTTAGTGGGTATGGCTTATGTTCAGGTGTGCTCAATAGTTTGGAAATTACGGTACATCATTTACACACTCATCCATAAGAGTAAGCACACATGTGTACTGGTTGATTTTTGCTAATATATAATCCACAGATTTCTACACCAAACAGGAACAAGAACAGCTGGTAATAATGAGACACAGAAGGCAGAAGACCCCACATGCTCAAGTTACATCTTCAGTAACCAGTAGAGATGGAGTGATGGAAATGTGGCTAGCCCAATTGTCATATAACGTTGCTTTATGGCACGTCGTTTGTTTCAAGTGTCAACAGATCATGAACTCAAGTGTCACATTCACAACAAGAATGCATCAGACGTGACACGCATACTTCAAAGACGGGAAGTGTCTTATGTTTCACAAATTTCTTTTTTCTCAAATTTAGACCCATGTGGCTTTTCAAAACTCCAGCGTGTATGGCATTTTAAAAACAGACTGACAGAAGCTTAAAGATTTCAAAATACATATAAATGAAACATAAAATTATACTTACTATGTCAAATAAACAATGTAAGTATCTACTTACAAAAAGAACAATATCTGAGACTAGACATTAGTATTTGTTGGGTGACAGTGGCTCAGGAGGTAGGAATTCGTTCTGGTACCAATTGGTTGCTGGTTTAAAACCTCGCTCCATCTACCACTGTCGTTGTGTCCTTGGGCTAGATCTGGGGTCCTCAAATCCAGGTCTTGAGGGCCGGTGTCCTGTCACTTTTAGATGTATCTCTACTTCAATACACCTGAGTCAAATAATGAGGTCATTAGCAGGACTCTGGAGAACTTGACTGCACTGAGGGGGTGATTCAGCTATTTGATTCAGGTGTGTTAGATCCTCCTTGCCTACTGGTGGTGGCACCAACTGTATGGCAGCGTTGTTTCTGTCAGTCTTCCCCAGGGAAGCTGTGGCTACAATATAACTTGCCGTCATCAATGTGTGTATGAATGACTGACCGTAGTCTAAAGTACTTTGGAGTCCTCTGACTTTAAAAAGCACTGTACCGATGCATTTGTTATTTTAGTTATGTAACAGTCATATTAGCTTTCACAAGAGAGGTACAATTTTCAGAACATATCTGTTCAACAGGAAGTGTGTTTCTTATTGTAGCTTCCTTCAAAAAGAAGCCTGTTTAAAATCAAGATGTTTCACTGAATGGAACATTATAGATCTACAGATGTAGATTTTAAGTTTTTATGTAATTTTATTTACACAGTAGGGGAGAAGCAACTGATCAAATATCTAATGCTTACTTGTTTTATTTCTTTAATATTTTTTATTGAAAGTAGAAACCAAATTTTTTTCATTATGGATTAACAGTCCCAGTGAAATGCAAGAAACACTGAATTGAGCTCACTCAAAAAGCCTGTAATACTAGAAGTACTATGGCAGAAGAGAACTTAAGAATAGTAGCAGAGTACTCATGTGATCAATTGTGTTTTTGATGAGCTTCATTGTGTCATTACAACAGCTAATCACAATTGATCTAAAGCAGGTATTACTTCACAAAGAAGTTCAACATTACCAGCCACTCCACACCATTAGCTCTGTCAACAGCGAATTGTTTGACAGCAGGAGCTCTCTCTGTGATACTGTGACAGCAAACCTAGAGATGGCATGAATCAAATACAAAACCAGCTGTATGCAGATCTACACCATAAAAACACATTCAAAGTTCAATATCTGGTCATATTTGTTAAAAACAATTCAGCATGATCTGTGAGGTCACAACCCAAACAAGCACCAGGTGTCTCAGTGTGACACTCTACAAACAGAAAGACCAAGACAAAACACAGTCATTCTACTATTCCCCTCCAGCAGTGACGAAGGCCGCTGGCACAGCAAAGTAACCTCAGATGTTTATGTCAAGTGTCTCTGAACAGCCTAACTGCAGCGGATGTGTTAGATGTACACAGACTGATCCAGTTGGAGCTGCTATAAATCACATTGTACTCCTCCTGAATCAACAGATCATAAAATGCACACTTAGTGGAGCTGAACAAAACGAAGACCAAAAAAAGAGAAAACCTTCAAACTCAAATATAGCAATGTTTCAAGTATTTTGCTGAATAAAAAGGTTTATTTTTAGCCCTATGAAAAGAAAACCTTCACTGAGTTTGGTGCATTCAGAAATCAGAATAAAAATTTGACCTTGGTTGTTCTGCTTGTCCAGGTTTGAGTGAATCATGTAATTATCTGCTGCGAGTTTGAGAGCTTCAAGGTGAAGCAGTGGGAGAGTTTTAAGAATTTCAAGTCACAGAGTTAAACTAGTACAATTGCAGCATCCATGAGAACTTTATTTTTAGACCAAGTGAATGAAAAGGCATAAAAGAAGAAAGATCCAAAGAAGAGATAAAAATATAGCATTAACAATGAAGGCTATCTCCGAATAGAAGGGACAATCAGAGTTGGTGCAATTTTAACTCCAGTGTGTGAATTTCTGAGAATTATAAAAAAAATGTCTACAATATATAAGACTTAAGGAAAACATTTTAATACCTATACCAATTAGTCTCTAGAGTTAATTGAGTGCATATTTGTATGAAAAATCTACCCTTAGCTTGACATGTGTCCTCCGTCTGAGCCATTTCTCGCGTGGGCTGGAAGGAGAAAATGGAGCAGAGTCGAAGTGGTCTGCTTCTTGGGATCTCACACAGTCGCACCGCATGAGCTGTCAATAAACCCACAAATACGCAGTTAAAACCAGGTATTTACATGCACTATCTTAAAAGACATAACCTCTTTTCCCCTCATTCTCTGACATTAAATCAGACTAAACTTTTCCTTTTCTAGGTCAATTAGGATTTCCAAAAATTATTTCTACATACTAAATGCCAGAAAAGTAAGAAAAGAAAAATACTTTTTTTGGTGGTTTCTTCAAATTCAGATGTTTGCATCTAAGTCAATGTTTTATAATATCCATCACAAAGCCCTGATCTTAGTCCCATGAAAATTTATGTAAAATTTTTGTAAACTTAACTCAGTAACATGAGTTCTGTCAGCAGGAGTCTAGCAAACCATTGTGAGAAGCTAGTGGTAGAATACCTAAAACATTTTGACCCAAGTCATACATTTTAAAAAGGCTCTATCAAATACCAAGAAAATGAATCTTCAGAATTTAAAGTAATATAAAAAACAAACCCCTAAAAAATAGCTCTTTCATTATTCTGATATTTAGAACACAGAAATAATTTGGTAATTCATCCAATAATCCATTTTTGAACTTCAACAAGTAAAGGTTAATGTGATTTATGTCAGACTCAGCAAAAATGTTACGCATAAATGTATGTAAATAGCTGTAAGCGCAGACATATTCACACAAGCATTTATGTTCCTTCAAACCTGCAGAAAGCCCGGGTTTGTGTGTCAGTAATGGTTTGGAAAAACACTGTGGCAATGTTGTTCTGAGAGAGTTTGTGATCTGAAGCCTTGAAACCACATTTGCAGTAATATTTGAGTCTTATAAATCTCAGCTCTAATGGAGAGCAACAGTAGCACAGATTAAGTACTAAGAGAGGATTTTGTAGAAAGTCGTTAGATGAAAGAGACCCTGAAATATTTTCTGACTCACTTGAAACTTGAGATGTTCCCTGTCTAAACACATTTGTAGAAATTTGTTAAGCTTAAAAAAGAGCATTAATCAGCTTGATTGTAGGAAATAAGATTTCTGCTCTTATCTTTGATATAACAAAACATCATGTGAAACTGACAGCTAACTGATTAGCTTTCAAAGAGCACCATTTATCCAGCTCTTGGTCCACTCATATTTATTTTTAGCAAAGATGACATGACAGTAAAAGAAAACATTTTATTCGTTTAATATGAGAGACTGTCTGTTCAAAGCAGAAAAATAATGTTTTCTGGGATTTTGTTCATTTATTCATTTGGTGAAGTTCTTTTTGGAGAACACAGGAGCCACAGATTTCTTGCACTGTGACTGTCTTAAGATTTCTGATACTTGCAGCTGGAATCAGGGGCCAGAATAGAATTGCATGCCACAGTTTCTATAGTTTTACTAGCAATAAAGAAAGAAAAAGAAAAACATGAATCCTTTTCCTTCCAGTTCACAATTTTGCACTACTTTGTGTTGGTCTATAGCATAAAACCTCATTAAAATACATTGAGGTTGTACAAAAGTTCCTAGCCCATGGGTACCGCGGCAAAGCATATACAGCATAACCAATCAAAAAGCTTCCTCAAGTCTGAAGTTTGGCTTGAAATGGAATAAGATTTGAATTGCTACAGTGTGTTGACTGTTTATGGTAATTTTGTTGTGCTCCACAGACCTCTGCGTTGTCTTGGCAGTTCTGTAAATCACCTATTACAGTTGGATTCATCTATGTTTAAATTTCATAATTTATTCGCAACTGTAATTCTATCTCACACAACCTAAAAATGGACCAAGTGTAGCAGCAGTACAAGATGATACCTTGCTTTTACATTTTGGTCATTATTTTTTTTTTTTTTTTTTTTTTTTTTTTTTTAATGTTTAAAAACCAGTCCCCTATTATGAAGTAATGACCTGTTTTCATGCAATCACTGCTTTGATTTCAAGTCATGTTGCAAGTACCAAATTACAGATAAAACATGTGCAAAAGGAAGCCTTATGCTGCATTGTTTGGGGGAAAAGAGTGCATTATTAACTATCAATATTTGTTGCAAAAGAACATTACTTTGGAATGAAAAAAATAAGAAAAAGAGTATAGAAGTAGCATCTCAGACAGAACTTTGGATATGATTTTTTAATGACCAGAACAACCTATTATAATTTAACACAGGGCAATCAATGCTGAGTCTATTCCGGCTCCACTGCATCATAACACAACTGGCAGAGTTTACAGCTAATCTAATTTTTATTTCCATAATTTAAGTGGTTTTGTTCCCACATCTTAATGAAGAAAATTATTCATTGTATTACAATTACTGTATTATTAAACTTTCCTTTTCATGTCAGTTATGATGGGAAATTTATTTATGACCACTGCTTTCATGAAATAATATAAAATATTAGAAAATCCACCAGTTTACAACAGGATAACACAAACAGACCCTAATCAATTTCCATACTTTCTACTTTCTGTTCAGTTTCTTGTAAATGATTTTCAGATAGAACTACCTTATAGTCTTTTCATTTTGTACTGCATCTTACTGTATTTATGTTCTTCATTGCTTTGATATACTTAAGCTACCATAATCTGGTTTATGCAATCAATCTACTGACCTTCTGTCCCTGGCACCACTTTATCGTTTTGAATGAGATACAGGAAACCATGTGCTCTCGTGTGAAGGTGATTAATTGCAGGTTTGACAGATTTCAGTGTTTCACAACAGTCAGGATGTTCTATGTGTGCCTAAGGAAAACAGTTATGTTATATTACTTGAAAAAAAAGGCTGCAAACATAAAATTACAGAAGTCTTTTATTTTTTTATTTGGACCTTTGAATGGTGTAAAAGTTTGTTGGGTTCACAAATATGTTTTGTTTTGAGATCTGAAGAAGTTTCACTTCATAGTTACACTAAGCATAACTTTAGATTTTTTTCTTCATTCTCCTCTGCAGCAAAATTCAGATTGTTATAATCCTTTTGTACCTCAATTTGTACGATGGAAGATTGATGATGCTTTAAAAAAAACACTTTTTTGAAAAGTTGTCTCATTAAGTTGTAAGCAGACATGATTGGGAAACACTTTCAGAAATAAAAAGACTCACTAAGGAAAAATAGCCTTGTGGCTTTTGATGCTATTGTTGTTCTTATTATTCCACACAATTAAGAAACTACTTAAAAGTCCTATTTTTTTCAGCTCTAATGAATATGAATCTTAGTTTTAATTGACAGACAATTTGTTTGAAAAAGATAATAGTCTGTTTGATTGGTGCACAATTATTGCTTCACACAAACAACCTTTTCAAATGTCTAAATTTGTGTAATTTTTAAAATCTTTGCTGGCAGTGTTTTTATAATCAAGGATTTAAAAAGACAATGTTCAGAGCAGCAACTGCAGCATGATTTTTAGTCTTCCACCAGAAACTAGCTTACTTTGACATCAGCTCAGCATTAGTGTGTGTTGTCATCAGTTATAAATCTCAACCATTTGTTAGTGCTTTGGTTCTGCTTCATTTCATAGAATGCTAATTGCATCATTTTTTTTGGGAGGAGGCGGTTTAAGACAGCTCTCTTAAGGAGTCTCAATTTCTGTAAAATGTAAAAGGAAAAAACGAGTCATAACATCAGCAGGGCTCTCCTACCTGGCGGAGAACAAACGCAGCAACATCAGTGGACTCCCAGTAGGAGGCATGAAAAAGATGTGGCAGAGCTACTGTTGGGAAGGCAGTGAGCACATCAGGGCAGTATAAAGCATAGTCCAGCCTCTTGGAGCCCCACCAGCTACTGGAAACTAAGATGATAACATATGTAGTTAAAGACACACAGTGATATCTGGGATCAGTTTACATTCCATGCAGCTCAAAATGATTTCAATAAGACAAAATAACATGTGCACTGTGTTTTTTTTATACCTCCATTTCCCTTCCACTCACTGTTAGCGATGGTGTTCCCTAGTTGGCTCATGGAGCAAACTGACATTTCACTTTCCACACTGGTCACGCTGCTTCGACGACCTCTCCCTTCTCTACCTCCTCCTCCTCCTCCTCCCTCAGTCTTCACCTCAGAGGAATGCTGTGAAGCTGGACCTCCGTGAGATTTGTCACCTTCCAGAAACACACCGGGATTGCTTTGGATACTTTCTGCTAGAGGTGGAAAAAAGAAAGAGAAGACAAGCAGAAGGGGAAGAAGGAAAAAAAAGGAGAAAATACCTTGATGACGAAACAAATTAGATGCTTGAATTTTAAAGTTGTTGCATTTACTTCTCTACTAAGATCTGAAAATCAATTTGCTTTGAATTAAAAAAAGCAAATAAAGAGCAGGTGCAAAATTAAAGCTCCCACTCATCCTGGTACTAAATCATTTAACAGTGTTTTAATAGATTTTGTCTTTTCTTTGAAAGTCTAAAAATGCATATTTCTCCTAATGACAACTTGTAAATCTTTAGGCTGGAATATTTTCTAACATAGCTTTTTTTTTTAACAATTATTTGTGTGTGATGTTGCCTTATGAGAAAATAAGCCCTTTCTTCAGAGACAAAGGTGTTATGGCTGATATTTTCCAGCTCACACAGTACAGATAATGAACTTCATCAGATGTTCTTTGGAGGCAAAAGGTATCTCGACAGTTTGGAAAATTAAAAATAATACAACATGAAATATATCGCAAGAGTTATTGGTAATTTCAACACGGCTAAGGAAATAACTTTCATTTGTCTTTGTGGCATGGCGCATATGAACCAATTTCCTATGGTACATCTTATTTGTCAGTTACTGAACATAAAGGGCTGCAAATTAAGAGCAGAAAACTACATTAACAATTATTTAGATTAAAAAAAAAAGGCTTCAAAATGGTTTCAAAAGGCACAACCTACATCAAACCTTATTCTGAATATTCTTGTGATATTCTTGTGATAAAAATCCTTGAGCTTCAACTTTCAGAAAAATGAAAAATATTTCATGTACTGCCAAGAACTTTCAATGGGTCTGTCCAGAGCTAAACTGCTGCCCATTTCTAACACCAATTCTGGATTGTGACCATAACATAAAAGCACTAGCTGATATAGAGCTACAGCACATTTATTTAATAAATGTTATGTGTGGCCAAAAAATAACACTGTGGATCATCCTTAATATGCCTTTCCCACAGTGAGACGTGTGGTGGCCTTATGCTGTAGCTGCAGGGACAAAGAAGCTGTTAAGAGTTAATGAGAAGATGGATGGAAATAAATACAGGTCGATCCTGTGGAAAAAAAAAAAAAAAAAAAAAAAAAAAAAAAACCTTTCAGAATGACCCAAAACACACAGCCACAGCTGCAATGCAATGGTTTAGATCAAAGCACATTAATCAGTTTGGATGGCCCAGTCAAAGTCAAGACTGAATATATCTATGTTGCAAAACTGCTATTTGTAGTGCTCTCTATACAGTCTGAGTTAGTGTGAGCTATTTTGCCAAGATTTCAGTCTCTAGATGTACCAAGCTGCTAGAGATCTTCCCTAAACGACCTGTAGATAATGGCATCGTTCCACTTCCCAATCATACACTTCTCTGAGTTGGCCTAGCATCTGAAATTCCAGTGAAACACACTGAAGTTTCTTGCAGTAATGTGACAAAGTGTTTACAAAGCTTAGGAGGTATAAATACCTCTGCAAACAGCTGTACGTTCCATGGAAATATAATATTGTCTTGAGCCCTCTCCCTTTGCGATTTCTCAACCATTCACACCTTTAAGCCTGTGAACTGAAAACCTCACATATTGGCAACCATTCGACAAAGGGCAACAACAAACGACTCACAAAAGGATGGGTCAGACACTCATGTGACCTTAACAGCCTAACAGCCATATTTATGTGATTGCCGTAAGTTATATGCCTCAAGTTGCCAACTCATGATCAGTGCTGAGCAGCTTTTTGCAGTCCATTTCAAATTGTATTAGCTGCAGCTGATAAGCTTTAATCACCTTTAAATCCTTCCATAAGAGTTTGGGTTTCTTGCTCTCAATAGTCAGCTCATATTTTTGCCAGGGTGCCTTATTCTCCAAATGATTTAGGTTTTTTTTCACTCTAAAATAATTTCTGAATGATTCCCAGAGCCACAAGCTTTCTCTGATATTTTGATGAATTACCACAGCATCTGTTCAGATCTCGGCAGAGTGGCAACACCAGGTCATGGATGTCAAGAGGTTGAATCAATCAAACTCTGCTTTCTAATCAGCTCTTTCTTTGACTGGTGGACCCCACAGATGCCAGATTATCTATGTGTGAATTAAAGAGCAAAACTAATTTAAAAAACCCACTAATCACTTAGTCACTTTAGGTTAAATTCAAACCTGATTTGACCACAACCCACTCCACAAAAACAAAAATACAAAAACTTCTATTTGTTCTCTTGTTTTATCCTCAAGGAGCTCTGGAAGAAGTTCTCTACTCTTCTCCTTGAATCCCAGGATGTCTCTGATGTTTGAAATCTTGAATCCATCAGAGCAGAATCTGTTCCAGCGGCAGGACAATGACAGCTTGTCTGAGAATGTGTTAGCCTGGTGCACACAGCTGAATCTGAAGCTGCAAACTGCCTTTGCAAAAACAGGAACATCAAAATGTAATTCTACAAGAAAACTAACATGACCAACCTCATCTCACATTGAATGCATAACAATATCATCACTCCAAAGACATACACAGACTGGTGACAGTAGGTTGAGGACAACAACCAGATCTGACAAAGAAGTAACTAAACCAAGGAGTATTTATACTCGGGAGTATGATTACTGAATCTTGCACAAGTGAGTGAATGAACCAATGAAGAAGAGCTGTGTGGGACTGGAAGAACCCCAGAAAGACAAGAGGGTACAAAGGGACTGGACTGGATTGGATTGACTCATTTCATTAAACCTCATTAACCTTCATAGTTTGCTTAAACTTAACTGCTGATCTCACTGACAAATGAAAATTACTTAATGCACAGATAATATTTGTCCTACAAGCTGTGAACCTGCTTCTGTTTACAGTAACGTCAGTTTATTGGGATGTGTTGAAGTGGATAAAAGGGTGAAAAGAGAAGCCAAAACGTAGTGTAGTATGTTTGAGTAGAACTGAGATTCAATGTGATGAGGTGTGCCTGCTTGCTGGTACATGCTAATCAGAGCAGCATGTCTAAATCAGCTTTTTCTTCAAGAGGATTTATCCATATCTGTGGAAATAATAGATTCCTCACAGTCTCCCACTGACACAGCTTTCTAATCACATTGCATTTGTTCTCATGCAACAGAAAGATTTGCATTATATGCATTATATCCACACAAAGAAGCTGAGTGAGGCAGCCAGCCATCAACATCTGCATCTGCAAATGTAAGTTAACATGCAGGTTAGCTCTTTGACTGCACGGTTAGTTAAAAAAAAATATCCAAGGGTTGCAGCAATGTGTATATTGAGTTTGTGAAGGGTGAGGCACAGCAGGAGAATACAGATTAACCCTCGCTCCCTGAGGCGTGAGAGAGAATCAGATGTAGTTAATAAATCCCCTACAGTCAAGGCAGAGAGCAAACTTTACTTGGGAATTTTGCATGTACTGTATCTGTGCTGTTAGTTTAAAAAGTCAGTTCTTTGAGATTGTTTGCAAACAATGCACAGTACGTACACAAGGGGGATTGACAGTAAAGACCCTTCTCCTGGCTCTGATTGGTTGTTTTCACCACTGCTGTTTTCTGGAATGCCCAAAAAAAACTTGAAATCGATGGTCTTGAGCAGTAACCTTTTCCAGACTAATAGAAAGGAGTGATTTATATTTCTCATCTGTTCTTGAAGTTCTTTAAATTGGGATATCGTGCGTAGCTATTTGAGATATTTTACCCTACACGTCAGACAGTTGACTAATAACTAATTTCTTGATTCTACAGGTCAGACAGTAATCAGATCTGGACCTGTTTTATATTATAATTTGACTGATGAACTAAAATGTTTAAAACAAGGACAACAAGAAGAAATCTGTTAGGGAGCTAATAGTTTTTTTTACCACACCATATACACTGTTTGTACCAGGAAAGCAATATTATCTGCGAACAGAATCCAGCCTCACACAGCCTCATTCCTTCATGTCTATTATCATTAATGAACCCTGCACTAGACATCTAAGAGAAGACTTGTTCTCTTTCAGTCTGAAGAAAATTTACACATTTATTTCTTTTTTTCTGAACACAATGAGCTGAGAGAAGCAGGAAGATTACTCTGGCAGTGATTGAGAAAGAAAAACAAATGGCCACTGATGTAATTTTGTACAACATATAGAAATTCAAATTATTTCTGCTGTCAGTGTTTGGGAAAGACAGGGCTACATGGTGAAAAGACAAACACAAAGGAGAGAGGCAAAGAAGAAAGTCCTCTCTTAAGGCAGAGTGATTGAGATTGAAGCTGCTGATGACAGTAACAAGGATTTATTCATGTGAAAGTGATTGTGCTGTGGCCTTGGAAAATTTTTGACAGAGTGATGGAAAAAATACATTCCAAATTGGATCCTCCCAGCTAACTCAGTAACAACAAAAAACCCCTGCAACCTTTACATTAAAACCCAATTATCCAAGCAATCACAACTGATTGATAATACCATGATTCCATGTGCATTGCATGTCTTGGATCATCATATTTCCTTCTGGCCTACAGCTCAAAATCAATAGGAAATGGCTCATACTCTCTGTATTAGTAGCATTCATCATAATAAAAGCTGCACAGTCAACGAGTTCTCATGTCAAAGTCATTTTCATAGGAGCCCTGATGTGATTGGCACTCCATGCCTTCATAAGTACTAATTACTATATTACAGAACAGGAAAAGGGTGGTGTCTGCCACAGTTTCTTCTGTGAAACTGCACCTGTCTATTGTTTTTAATTCAACACATAATTTGACAACATACGAGGCCGATCAATGGGAACGAGATGCAGACCTATAATTAAAACCTGGCATGGCTGCAAGTCGATGCTCTGTCTGCTGTTACACTCCATAACCTCTGGCAGCACCACTGACTCAAAGTGGCATCAAGCACGGTGCCTTATGATTGGCTGAACATAAAAGTAATTAATTTATTTTAAAAAACAGCTTGGGCATCCAAATTAAGCAGGTGAAAACAGGCATGTGTCATATAGTTTTTATGCAGGTCCCATAGCAGTAAAAAGAAAAGATTACACATGGGATTCAAGATTAAACTACAGACAATCTAAATGAGGTTGCCATGTCAAACATCTACTGACGGATAGAATCATTGTTGCTATTAGTAAGTAATTAAACCAGATTTAGAGATAGAATACCAAACAACCTAATCTTTAAAGGAACACACTGTACAACGATGTAGAACAAAAAGTAATTATATCTCATAAAACAGATTTCATTTAATAACATACCTAAATAATTTGTTAAAGCATTTAGGTATGTTATAATTTAGAATAAACTAGAAAAATCATATTTTGTCCAAAACACACACATTATACATTATTATTATTATTATTATTATTATTATTATTATTAAAATACAGATGAAGCCACAATCTAAAAGCTGCCTGTGGAAACCAAAATGACACTGTTGCTGCTTCCAGGGAATTTTGGAGAGATAGAAGCAGCCAAGAAGCAGCTAAGCAAACCTACTGATTATCAGATCACCATCAGTGTGGCCACCTCTATGAAAGCAGGAGTTTTGACAGGATGCTGGTCTGGAACATAACTGTTGCTTTCTCTGCTGAGAAAAATTATTTACAGATGTAAAAAATTAAGACAGTTACCAATCTGTCCAGGAGTTCACCCTAACGTTAGGCTTCGTAATGCACAGAGAAACTGGGGGGGAAGGCTACTCAGCTTCTGCAGGTGTCACTTTGGCTGCAAAATGTTAAAAATAATTCTTGAATAACCTGAAAAAGACTGAACAAGTATTACTTGCTTAAAATGTTTTATAGAGGAAATCCTCTTCTCTGGAAATAATATGACAGGCTCATCTGAATCAACCACAGGCATCTGGGAAAACATCCTTGGCCAGATTGGTGAAACCAAAGCTGATATGTCTGGCCATGTTCCATAATGCTGTGTTTAGCAAAAATACCCAAACACTGAGCATATCTGTAAGGATTCACGTTTGCTCCAACTCTCTTTGCAAATCAGTTTTATTCAGCTCACCTTTGCCTTGCCTGATTACCTCACTGCCTACACTTGTGCTCTCTACAATTTAAACCGTCACCGGTTGGACCACTGGAGTACTTGCTCTAGTGAGCAAGTACTCCAGTGAGCAAGTGCTCCACTGGTCCAAACTTGCCCTCGGTTGTCTTTTAGTGCCTGATGTTATTCACGTCCTGGATTATTCCTGCCTTGCCCATTACTACTGCCTATCGGACATCTGGACCTTGACCCATGCTCGGACTGAAGAGGAGCATTAGATTCATCTTCCGTCTGGTTTTTGCTGCACCACGTGTCCCAACAATCCTTTTGTGCTCCTGAGTTACCACTTTCTCTGACATTACTGCAGCTGCAGTTTTCTTGCTCCCCTCAGTGAACCGCAGGGTCATGAAACAGCCCATCTCTGACTCCTGTTTCCCTCTGAGAGTTTAAGACATCAATCTGCTTCCTCTCTTTAGAGCTATGAGTGACGACCAGTTCTGTGTAGCTTGTTCCAGAAAGTCTTTCAATAAATTCATTCAGTTTAAACATCTACTCCTGTGTTGTGGCTAAATTTCCAGATCCCTCTAGTGGTTCATTACAATATCAACACAAACGCAGTAGTGGAGGGGTAATTATTTTGGGTTGGGACCTGGGCACCATGTGGTCACTGAATCCCCCATACTCTTCTCTGTATGTCAAAGTGTTCTGGAGTTAAGCGTGAGGCCATCCTTTAGATAGTCTGGTCAAAATTGGGTCATACATACACTAAAATGGTGTATAAAGACAAATGGACCAAAATTCCTCCAACATGAAAGTCAAATCAGTAAACACCTCCCTGAAGTTTTATTTATTCACTGGGCACCACATGGAATCAGTATTGTGCTTTTACATGTGAGATTTGGCTTAACTTCTACGACCTCAAAGACCATGTCTTTTGATGTATCGTGATATCGTTTACAGTTTTTAGCATCACTGTTCACATTGGTAAGGCAGCTAAAAGTCACTTGAAAGGTTCATTCAAACAATGACAGACTCCAATCAGAAAGCAAATATTTAATGCACCGTATGTTCTTGAGATATTCTAATGCAAGAAAGTAAAAACATACTCCCAACTCAAAACTCATCTTAAAACCTAAAAGCCGATGTGATGGATTTAGTCTGGTCTTTTTAAGCACTCATTCTGCACAAAAAGGCAAGTCATGGCTCACAACATACATTAATATCAAATTTTTGTGTTCTAATCTGCTAGGTATAATAGCTTTTATCTATGTATTTATGTCCCTTTGAAACAGAAATGTCCAAGCGAGTTCTATTTTGTGGTCAGAAGATGCAGATTTTATGTAATGAGACTTTAAAATTAAGATTTGAAATTAGTTGAGTGAACCTGTTTTTTTGTTTGTTTGTTTTTTTTGTTTTTTTTGCAAACTGCATTGCTGTTACACATCTAGTAAATTCTTCCTTAAATGCAACATCTCTAAAGTCTCACCTGGCGGCCAATTGTGCAGTCAACTAACCTTATTTAAAAGTAGCAGTTAAGGAAGATAAAAAGCATTTGAAAAAACAGTTCTTCTAAAATGATTCCCAGAAGAACACAAGACAGAACTGTACAAAGCAAACTCTATGGCAGAAACAAAAATTTTCTTTCTGCCACAGAACAGGGTGTCAAAGGTTTTATTTAATATCATCTCTAGAGAGCTGTAATATTGCATAAACAAAGGTAGGTATGGCTGAAAAGAAAATGAAATGTTTTATCTGTATAAGAGAAAGAATTGAGATGGTAAACCTCATAAACCTGCTTTGTCAATCTCCTTTACTATCAGTGGCAGCATGGTATGGAAAAGCATTCTTTTTAAAAAATGACCAAGTCTTATCTTTATTATATGTTGGTCTATGGTTGCAGCCTGCCTGGATAAAATGTCCTACTTTCTTCCTCTGTAGGTGTTTACAGAGGCAGGAGAACCAGGCGATGCATCACAACTTCTGTTTAAAGAGTCTCCGTGTCCCAGAAGTGGGCTGAAACATCCTTCAAATAAATTTAGCAACTCATTAAGGACTCAGTCTGTATGGCTAAGCCTTCCAGGGAGATTACAGCAGCACTATGGCTTTTTCTACCTGGTCCTTACAAAGCAGTGCCAAGATGAAGGCACCACACCCCAGCAATATGAAGTATAATTACTTCAAACATCTGGCTTTAGGGTTGGATTTAGCTCTGCCTCTGAAGCACAAACTGACTGAGATGGGATTAAGGCTGTGTGTGCCTCCATCCATATTTGTGAACATGTTTACCGATCAAAATTCACATTAAGATGTCATTAAATCCCTCAAGAATTTAAATTAATTCCCACCAAAAGATTTCCTTAAAAGCTTTCACATCACCTTTGAAAGGTAAAATCCAAAAGAAGATTCATCCCATAGTAGTGCAACAGTGTATGAAGATAGCATAAGCAGTAACATTTTCAAGTGACTCTTTTTCACTAGAAACTCAATTTTCAGCATCTAATCCCATGTTTTACCGATGAGCAGTGAGCGCCCATCTCCTAGAGGGTAGCGCTGGTAGCGTGGCACAGCAAACGGTGGCAGCTTATGGAAAAGAGGCTGCAGTAGGGGCTCTAGTCTGGAAGCTGAAGGATCTGAGGGGTAAAACAGGTTGAAGATCTGGGAACAGGCTGGACGAAGTTGGCCCACTGAAGAAGAGGAAACAGCAGAGAGGTATGATGACAACTCGGTGGGTAATTTTAAAACTTGTATATAAAGCTTACAACATAAAACTTTACTTAAATTAGAGAGTGGGTATGTTTTGCTCTAATGAAATGAAGTTCTGGGAAAGGACGGATGGACAGATGAACGGGAGGATGGACGGGTGGATGGATGAAAATATTTTCCAAACTCAATTTTGTTTTAATCTCTTTATTTGGAACTGGAAAATATTTAAGTATATAGTTTTACAGATTCTTCCAGACTGTAATAAACTATCTATCAATTTCAGAGTTTGTGCAGTTTAAAGTGCACCAGAGTTCACAAACTAGGTCTTTACAAGACATTAGGAAAACATCTAAAAAAAAAAAAAATCTGTTTCAGTTCTTTGTGTCTGCAAGGGAAAGTAGAATGCTTTTTGGTTTTTCGATTGAATTTTTTAGTTTACTGAAACCACACAATTTAAATAAAACCAGAATGAAAATAATGTAATGTTTTATGTTTGACATGGTTCTGATACTTACCATGAATAGCAGGCAGTACAGTGCGTCTCATGGCCAACACCAGTCCCAGAGGACAGCCCAATAGGAAGCAGTCTGACACCTCAAAGTCGAAGCGGCCTGGATTCAACACGAGACTGGTGCTGCTGCTACCACGCACCTCCACACCCTCCTTCATCAAACTGGACATTTGAGAACAAAAATATTTGACTGTAATAAAGCACAACCACTATGTTTTTGTTTTTAGTCATGCATACAGCTACCTTCAGGTGCAACAAAGAATATTCTATAAGTCTTACCAAAAATTTGTCCAACAAACGTTCTTAAACTGTCAGGATTAATCTGAAATGTTAAAAATCAATAAAGCCTGTGCTGAATCTTGGAATTCAATTTCTCTGTCTTGACTCAGATGAGTCACTAATCCTTTTACTTTGCTCTGA
This sequence comes from Anableps anableps, assembly GCA_014839685.1. Classification (NCBI taxonomy): domain Eukaryota; kingdom Metazoa; phylum Chordata; class Actinopteri; order Cyprinodontiformes; family Anablepidae; genus Anableps; species Anableps anableps. Next base: position 8,021,387 of record CM026068.1, on the reverse strand, counting down.
TTCAGATGTTGGCTGGTTAGTTTTATCATGCAGTAGTAGCTGTCAGAACCAAACCTTTATGACTCAGCCTGAGCAGCTCTTCGCTCAGCCTTCACAAGCTGCATCACGCTGACAGCTGTTTAAACAGTCCAGCCGGTCACAGCCACATCGTCTGCTGCCGACTGACTCCATCCCTCTGCTTTAACAGCCAGCCAACATTTCCCCATTAAGTCCTACATGTGGAGGAAGGATTAGCCAACAGTGTCCAGCTTTCTGTTGAAGCCAAATCAATAGCCCTTTGATTGCTTTCTGCAGCTGTTTTGGTTTCCTTGTTCTCTCATACCCACTTCTTCACCAATTTGCTATGCATTTCTTTATTGCAGTGAAACATTGTTGCTGTTAATTTTGCTGTTCTTTCAATTTAAAAAAAAAGTCAATCTACTGCAATATTTCCTTTTGCATAAACATGACATGGCCTGTAGCAATGATTACTGTAGTAGACAAGGGAGTCTTCTGAAGAAATGAAGTAGGCTAAAACATTTCAAAAAGCAACAAATCATGCTCCATTCCAAAAAAATTCAAGAACTTCTGCAAAAGAGTTACAGTCATTTGTAAGGAGTTACAGTCATTTGTAATGCTTTAGGATTTGAGTGAAATGGGGTAGCCAGCATTCCCAAATTACTCCAAGAGCACATCAACAACTCATCCAGGTCACAAAAGAACCCAGAATAAAATCGGCATCCTACTGAGAGTCCCAAGTCTAAAATCATTGCTAACTAAAAAAACAAAAGAATAAGAAAACAATGACCTAACACACATATGCCAAAAAACATCTTGATGATCCACAAGTGCTGGATCATCAAGAGAAAATTTCCAGCCCTCAATTCGTCACCTAAAGCTCAAGCAAGTGCCGGTTAGACAGAAGGACAATGAACACCGGCAAATTCAACTCTGTAATGCTCAAAATAATGAAGGCTTTGGAGTGGTCTAGTTAAAGTACTATGCACCTAAATTTGATTAAGATGTTGTGGCATGACCTCAAACAAGCCACACATGCTCAAAAGTTATCCAATGGGGCCGAATTAAGACAATTCTACAAAGAAGCATGAACTAAGATACCTTGACAATGATGTACAATACTCATCACCATTTATAGATGGATGTTGCTGCCACCCAGGGTGTCATAACCAGTTATTAGGGAGGGATCAGTTTTTCACACAAAAAAGCAAAATATATTAGATACACTTGGAATGGGAATCTTTAAAAAGCAAATTCTTTTAAAAAATATCTCTCTATCTGACAAATCAACTGAGCCTTAGCTTTTTCTATTTAATGTCACGTAGCGTCATTAAAAGAAATTATTATTTGTACATCATCTCAGGGGAAATTTGCAATCAGAACCAGAAGCAAAGCAGAGCCAGATGCACAAGGAAACAATCTAGGATGGGAGGATTAATGTCGGGAAATGATAATAATTAGCCATCCTGGTGACTGGGAATATCTACTAGGATCTGTGAGGAAATAGGGCAGAAGTGGAGGAAATTCTCCATGCAGCCTAGCTCAGGCTTAATAGGGAGTTTAAAAGGGAGTGAAAGGTTACAGCTCCACCATCATAAACTGTGTGGCATCACTGGTAATTTATGGGGCTGAAGAGTACTTTATCTCAGGAGGCTGTGCAGCTATAAAGACTAGAGGAGCATGTAAACCAGAATTGAAACCATTTCTTTGGACAGAGTAAACATGGCAGCTGTAACTCTTCCAGGTCTATCCAAGCTTAGCCAAATGAACCTGTAGTTCACAGTGTCCCTCAGACTGTCTGAAACAGGCACAAACAGGCATTTCATCCTCCAGCTGAGATAAGAAGCCAGTCAAAGCACACAAGCTACAAACATTGCTAAATAGCAGAAGTTTGTATGATATGCCAGTAAATAACATATAGGTTGTTGCATAAATCCATTATTTTTTCATCACTAAGTGAAAAGTGTTGTTACACACAAATAGGCAAAAAAATCTGCCATTCTTCTGATGTGTTATCAATGTTTCGTTGACTATTTAAAAAGTTGTTTTTACAGAAATTATATATTATCGCTAAATTCCCAACTTTGTCACATTTTTTGGCAGCCTCAAACTTCAAGATATTTTTCAGGCTAATGCTAAGTAGTGCACAATCATAAAGCACAGCTAAAAGAATACATGCAGCCTCTGGCATGATTTCTTTGTACTTTCCAACAATGACCACCTTCCCTGTCTCTACTAAAGAAAACCATCTCCACAGCACCATGCTACCACCAACATGCTTTACCAGGAGGATGGTGTGTTTAAGGGAATGTTAAGAATTTGTTTTATGCACAACTAATAGCTGTCTTGACAAAAGATTCTCCAACATGAGTTATGGGTCTCTGCAATTCCTCCAGAGTTACCATTGGCCTCTTGGCTACTTCTCTGATTAATACTCTCCATGTCAGGCCTGTAGATTTAGATGAACAGCCATGTCTCAGTAGGTGTGCAGTTGCGCCATACTTTTTTTGGATGGTAGATTGAACAGAGCTCTGTGACATGTTCAAAGGTTTGGTTGTTGCTGTATAACCTAACCTTGCTTTAAGCTTCTCTATGACTTCCTCCCTGACCTCTGCTGTGTTCCTTGGTCTTCATGATGCTGTTTGTTCACTAATGTTCTCGAACAAATCTCTGAGGTCTTCAAAAAAAACAGCTGGATTTATATTTACAAGAAGTTCTAAGGGGGGGTTAATATTTTTGCAAGGGATTGTACATTCATTCCACTGATTCTTGAAAAACAATATTTACAACAGCAGATAATTAAAAACGATTAATTTTAGTTTGTTTTTTATCTTTTGGGGTTGGTTCTATTTGTGTTTTTATATCTAGTTCAAAAGTTAAGGGTTAAATTAAAACAGAGGATATTTCTCTCTTCCAGAGAGTCGGGTATTTATGTCCAGTAAGAGGCTCATCGTTTCAGTTTGAAAAATCCCAGTGTAAAATAAGTGGCAACAAAAAGAATCACAGGTGAAACAAATATTTAAGGTGACTTTATTTCACATAGCAACTGATACCCAGCTTAGTTTTATTTTAAAATGGCATGTTTGAAGGCTTTTTTTTAACATTATTCACTAAACCCACAGGGCCTCTTTCAAAGGTTTTATGGTTTTATTATTTTCAATAAATGAAATCATGTTTTTAAAACAGATTTTTGTGTTTTCTCAGGTTATCTCGGTCTGATGTTAAAATTTGTTTGATGATTCGAAACATCCAAATGAGAAAAAAAAAGAAAAAAACTGAAGAAATCTGTATGTGGTAAATACTTTTTTACAGCCCCCATGAAATCTTAAATATGGGTTGTGTTTTCCACCTGGAAAAAAAGTTGTGCTGGCCTGTGGAAGAGGTGTCTCCATCGTATGAGTCGCTCTGCTTGCGGCTAAGCGACGGGCTGCCCTGGCCTTCATTGGGAGCAGAAATGTCGATGTTGCTCTTGCTCAGCCTCTTGCTTGAGCTCAGACCAGGACTCGATTCCCGCAGTCGACCTGTGTTATCCTGAGGCAAGGGAGGAGAACTCAATATAAAAATCTCCAGACGGGACTGGAAATTGCATAATGTGGTGGGAGCCGATGCATTTTCCCAGGTGAACAGCCAAAGTGTTGGATGGAGAGAACATGTCTGAGCAAGAGTGAATATTTTAGTGGTGAACATGGAAGAGGTGCAGAAACTGGGGACCATGCAGTCCATTACAGGATGAAAACATGAAAAGCAAGCTGCTTTCGTGGTGCAGTTCAACACTAATGTTTTGATGAATATTTTACACACACAACACAGAAACAGCCAAAGATAGCGTTCAGCAAAATCTCTGCCAAACCAACAACAGAAAACAATTTGTGAGCAACACATGCAGAATTAATTTCATCTTTCATACATCTTTTTGTTAGAGACTATTGTCAAAGACAAAGCCATGGGAAAACAGTGATGTAACAACCTGCCAGAAGGAAGTCATAGTAGTCATAGTAGAGGGTTAATCATATGTAAGAAAGCTGCTTTTAGTTCTCTTGGAAGCAAAAAAGTTGTGCCAAGGACATCGCCACGGGTGTGCATGTTCTCTCTTGCAACAATTTTAGTCGACTAATGAATATAAGAAAAAACAAAAGCATGAAATCTTGATCAGGATGTTGTAATCATGCAGTGCCAGGGAAATTTTCTTTCATCAGCTCTTCCAGCTCCCCACAGAAATACACACACACACCCTGACACACAACGACGTACCATCAGGGTGTAATCGCTAAAACACTGAGGTTCTACCTTTAGGCTCTCTGTGCTGTTGTTTCTGCTGCTGCTGTTGGGGCTGCCAGGCCTCGGGTGGTTGCTGAAGCACAAAGCGTCAAAGCACAGCACTCCACCTACGCAGTCCCCCATCAGGCAAACCTGCTCAAAGAACACACAAGTTCAACTCTGTCTTTAGGTGGCAGCTTCAGTCAGCGACGGTCTCAGCAGGAGGACAGCTGAAGAGCAGGACGAGTATGTGTGTGTTCGTGAGTGCTGCTGGATAAATGTGGCTCTGGTATAAAGCAATTTGGTTGCTCGGTATGTCTAAACTTCAGCCCATTAACCCTACAAATAAACTGAGCTGAGTTGAATCGAATTGATTTACCCATAAGGCAACAAATGCCTATTTATGACAAGCAGAAAAACATGTCATTCAGAAAGAAAAGTGGTTTGTGTTTTGAGGGTTTTTTTTGGAAGTTCAGAAATGTGTTCATTGTGCAGCTGTTTTGGTGTAAAAAGTGGTGTTGAATGATTTGTTAAAATGTCTGAGGTTTTATTTGCGACTCAGAAGGAGGTCTTCAAAATGGCACTTGCTGGCATTTCAGCATGATTTTTTGCCACCTTTCATTTGAGCTTGACTTATTAAACTGCAATTATTACATACGGTCTTTGAGAGACGGGTAGAAAGAGAGCTAATGTTCGGCACTGCTGTCTTGCTACAATCTGTCACTTTACGTTGGCCACACACCCAACATGATGTGTGACAAGGTTTTTTAAAAAACCATGGCTAATTTTCATCTGCATGGTTTGCTCATAAAAATGTGTTTGATATTAGATAGGCTATGCCTAGTAAGTTGTCTAAAGTACTTGTTCTAATTTTCCTTTTCTATAATGTGTGAAAATACCACATATTTGTAGTGAGTGCAGTGCTGCATTTGTGTCAGTGTGAATGACACTTATTACTAATATTTAAGTTGTTAATTTACAATAAACAAAAACATGACAATGTTGAAACACCACAGAATGAAGCTCCTGTCCAGATTTTTCTCTTTTCTCCTTATTTTTCAAACACAGCAATAATGCATGATTGGTGGTCTTTTTAACTAAGGTGTGCTTTGTTGAGTAGGTACACAAATAAACAAAGAGCTGGAAACCTTATCGCCACAGCTAATTACAGGAAAGATAATTATTGCTTAACTGCATGGCAGAAATTAAATATATTAACAAGAGAACGACAGGACTAGATAGGGAATTTAATAAATTTATACTCAGACAACAAAAAAATCGGTCAGAGTAAGTCAAAATTTAAGAAAAAATAAACAGCTCTAGCATACACTTTCAGCTTGTATTAATGCGACAAAAAATTTATATAAATATCAGTGCAATTATCATCATTAAAAGAGATTTGCTGGGGCTTTTTTGTGACTCAATGGCTCATCTAGATGGTTTTCAGTTCTTATTCATGTGCTAACAAGTCATGAGCATTATGTCATTTTAAATAAACTCGAGAGCCACAGATCAACAGTAATAATGAAACACGTGGGGTGGGGGGTGGCACATATTCAACACTGCTTTTCATTTCTAGGCTAACTTACTCAATATAAGTACTCTGCTTTTCATGATTTATGCTGGACAAAATAATTTGCTTCTCACAGCTCAAACTTAATGCCTGAATTCACCTCCGACGTGAATAATCTCAGAAATTATAACCTCATTAGACAATTAAACAGGTTATGAGGTGCCTTGTGCAAGAGGGGAAACGTGATGCCCTTGAACAAGTTGGGCTCCCACAGCAGAAGTAGTAATAAACTATTTTTACTTCTCTGCCTAGAGCCCATTATTCACTAATGTGACATCATAACATTCCCTTCTCTGTTACAAACAGAAGAAGAAACAACAGACCTGCCCTGTAAATCCCTGGCCATCCTCAGACTGCAGAAAGCTGCGATAAACCTGGTTGGCTCGGTCGATGATGGTCGCCACGGCATCCTGGTAGCGTGGGGACACAATAGCGAGGAGTGGGAGCGCAGCCAGGGGCAGGTGGTCAACGCTGCTGGACACGCAGCTCTCATCATAGCTGTACGGGTTCAGACTGGAAAGGAAAGGATTGCAGCAAGTTAACAGGGAATCAGGGAAAGATGAAGGAAGCTTTAGAGAAACACCAGAATTTTTAACAGATTTTTTTAGAGTTCTACTAGTTTTTAATTGGCAATAACCTCAAAACAGATGTGGGAAATCCTTTGTGACGTATACCGTTAGTGTCAGCCACTATCCTTGACACAGCATTTTTTCTGAAACATGTTCTATATCTGATTGGAAGACCAAGAAAAGGACACATCATAAGAATAAAAGTAACAAGATGACATTGCCCAGACTTTCTTTGAGCTGCAACCTTGTCACCATCCCTCTAATGCCATAAGTCCATTAAAAAAAACAATAAAACAATATTCATGTCATAAAAAAGTTAGTATGAACAACTTGTTGACACATATGGTAAAGATGTGTAAAAAGTCTTAACATAAATTCAGCTTTTACTTTTAGGAAAAACACAACCAATAATTTGAGTGCAATGAACTCCCGTCTATTCGAGAATTCACCAATTCTTTGATTTTACTGTGAAATGTAACTCCAAATTATTTGCAGAAAATTAGCCTATTCACAGATATTTTATTTATTATTATTATTATTATTATTATTATTATTATTATTTATTTTTTTTTTTTATTTTTTTTTATTTTTTTTTTTTTTTTAAGTAGAGCACATCTAAAAAAAATCTACAGAAAATGCAGCTGAACTACCACATGAAAGCTGAACTACCTAAGCGCAGTGCTACTTGAAAGACAATTGGCTGACATTTGCAAAACAGCCAATCCAGGAGCACCACTCATTTTCCTTGGTACCGACTGGCTGTAAGCCCAAGTGAGGAGAAAAGGAAGACCATGGATTTTAGCTTCTGCTGCAGTGCTGGGACAGTCTCCACTGTGTCTATTAATGCATTTTAAGGTATATTTGGTGATTCACTTGAATTGTGTCTGAGTACAGGCATGGCAATGGCAAAAAGTGTCCTGTGAACCATGTTTGTGTTGATTTGGCCATTTGTCTGGGGTGGCTATCTCTCCAAAAGACAATTTGTACTGGTAGAGTCAAGGAGAGCTTTACTTAAAACATCCTTTTTTTCCAAACTGTTCATTGTGTCATTAACTCTGAATAGGTCCCCTGGACCTTTGAAAAAGAAACAGGCCCACATCATCACAGATCCTTCACCATGCTCAACAGTTCGCATGAACTAATTTTCAACATGTTCATCCTTTGTTTCACCACAAAACCATCCCTAGTATTTGTTCCTAAAGAAAAAAAAAATTAGTCATATCTGACCATGCAGACATTTCCATTTAAGCTCCCACTTGAGTTAAGCAAGCTTAATAGACTCCATTATTATTGTGATGTTTAGAGAAAAAAGGCTTTTTCTGGCACCACTCCCAAACTACTGGGTAAACGTTGACAGTGTCTAATAACTGAATGGAGACCTGGACTCAAAATTTTTTGCTGCAGAACTTTTTAACAATTTTCATGCTGGCAACATAAATATGGTCCCATGCCCAACCTAGTGGCTAAGAGAAATTGGCCACTGTGTCATTTTATTTTTTACCCCATGGAAAAAGAACGTCATAGATTACTTATCTGAACTTCGTAGAAACTCAAATTAACTTAAAAAGGTAACAAATGTTTCAGTTACACTTATTTGAAAGGGATTGTTAGAAATTTTAATAATTTTATCTCCAATGACTTTGTAAAAACAACTACAGTGCTGTGAGAAAGTGTTTGACACCTGACAAATTTCTTCTGTTTTTGATGATTTTTGTCAGACCTAAATATTTCAGATCATAAAACAAATTTTAATATTGGATAAAGATAACCTGACTAAATACAAATTGTGTCCAAATCATGATTTTATTCATTAAGGGGAAAACGCTATGCAAAGCAGCCTGGCACCATGTGAAAAAGTGACTGTGATTTGGCTTAAGGTCCTGTACAGAAGGCTGAACATTCTCCCGCAGGATTTTCTGGTAGAGAGCTAAATTCATGATTCCATCAATTATGACAAGTCATCCTGATGAAGAAGCAAAGAAGCCCAAAACCGTCACACTATCACCACCGAATTTGACTGGGAGTATGAAGGTCTGTTTCTGAAATGTGTTAGTTTAAGGTCAGATGTAACATGACACACCTTCCAAAAAGTCCCAGTCTTGCCTCATCAGTCCACAGAATGTTTTTTTCAAAAATCTTGTGAATTATAAAGATGTTTTTTGGAAATGAGAGACAGTCTTAATATTCTTTTTTAGGTCAGTTGTCATTTTTACCTTGAAGCTTTCCATGAAGGCCATTTTGCCTTGTCTGTTATTTCCTCTTAAATCTTGAACACTGACTTTAGCTGAGTTTGTGAGGCCTGTAGAGCTTTGGATATTCTGGGTTCTTTTGGAGCCTCCTGGGTGAATCGTCGAGGAGTTCTTGGAGTCATTTCAGTTCCCTCTCCTGGGAAGGTTCAGCACTGATGCATGTTTTATCCAGTTGTGGATTTGGTTTGCTGGAAACTCCAGGTCTTATAAGTGACTTTGTAACCCTTTCCAGACTGATACATGTCAATCAGTTTGTTTTTCTGTCGTTTTGTAATTTTGTGTTGGTTTTTTTTTTTTTTTTTAAATCTTTTAGCCATCAGAGAGGTTCTATTTAAATTATTTATTATATCTGCAGATCAGTTAACAATCAGGCCTGGATTCAGCTTGTGAAATTGAGCCCAACTTCCTGAAAAATGTAATTTTAATCATCAATTAATTAAATCAATTAAATCATCATTTGAAAATTGCTTTTTGTATTCACTCAAGTTACCTTCATACTATATTTGTTTCATCATTTGAAATATTAAACTGTGAAAAGCACAAATTAAAAAGACATTTTAGGCATCTTTACCAGAGTAACAGAAAGTGTAGCCAGCACTGTGTATATGGCAGGTTTCTTATCAGCAATTAGAGTTACAGTTTATCTGTGTTTCATAATTTGGCGCTTCTCTCCATCCTTGCATTGTCTTGATGTGTTCAACATTAGATCAAAGTGAAAATGATTCCATATGAATTCAATTGCACAGTTGCTATCCATCAATCAGAAGGTCAACCCTTACGATTTTCAGCCTCTTCAGCGTTAAAGTGTCCTTGGAGCTGATACTTAGCTTCACAGTGGCCCTGATATGCAGCAGTGGGGATATACGGTATGATGAGGACAAAAACTTTGCCTGGAATCACCAATACATAATACATCATAATACAAAATACATCTCACACATTGTGTGAGAAGAAGAAACATATTGTAAAGTGTTTTGTAAGAACTGAGGCAAGGTTACTGAGATGTGCGGAAAGTCAAAATATTTACTCCCTGTAGATAGCTGCTTTTCAGACATACAGCTCCACTTCACAACAGGGATTATAGCTCACACTGAGAGGCCAGTTCGCTCTAAAAACAAAGATGCAAAATCAATAACAGGAAACAAGTTTAACTGAATCAAATTAAGTGAAAAGTTGTGACATTTTCCAATAGACAACCAATTAAACATTTATGAGGGATGAATAAAATCACCTGTATGGTTTTATGCTGCAACAGAGTATTACAAATGCTGTGTTTGCTCTGTGACTATTAAACTATTGCAGACATGTACAGAGAATGTCAGAAGGAGCTGGTTTGTGTCTTTGTCAATCTAGAGAAAGCATATGACACAATACTAGAATAGTAAATTAGATTTTATATGAGAAAATCAGGAATTGGTAGAAAGATATGCGAGTGTAGAACAGAATATGTACTAGGGCAGTGAGACAGTGGTGAGGTGTGAGGACGTAAGGACAGATGGGTTTAGGATTCGGGTGTGATTACATCAGGGATCAGCTCAGAGTGACCTCTTGTATGAAATGTTGATAAATTAAAATGTGATAGGCTAAAAAGAAAATGCCAATATGGCTATCTTAGTCTTTTACTATAGTAAGAGTGATCAGCAAGTGGAAAAGAGCTAGAAGAGGTGAAGATAAGTCCTGGAGAAAAGATGGACGAAAATCAGCAAAAAACAAAAAAGAGACAATACATACATGAATGGGCAAGAAAAACAAAACAAACGTTGACTCTGAAAACACACCTCTGTTAAAATTTTAGGGGTTTTTATGTAAAAAAAAAAAAAAAAAAAAAAAAAAAAAAAAAGAAACAACGATAAATCATTTCAAACTCATTTTCACACGTGACATTTTTCCTATACCATTTAACTGAAACATGTTGCTATAACATAGCTGCATAACAGTGCGAGTCTTTAAACTGATGCTGTGTATAAGTACTTTTGGTTTCAATTGAGGCATTCAGTCTTATGAGCCTCACAATGATGCTGAAAAATAAAATCTATCTTCAGTCACCACACACACACAAGCTTACTTTGCTATGCAGGTGAACTGTAGACAGTAAATGTCACAGCATGTGAGAAAGCTTCTGAAATGATTTATTATGTTCTCGTTTTTCGCATTACAAGAACCTGGTATTCTACATGGGTACATTTATAGTCTCTCTTCTCCATATATGTGCAGCATGTGAGCTCAATGAAGCACTTAAAGAAAGTAATTAACACTGGGTGCCACTGGGTGCAAAAATCCAGTCACTGTGAACAAATTTAACCAAGTTCATAGAGTCTATAATTGACTCAGTGATGATCTGGAGAATGACAAATTATTGTAAGTGAAAGGTCACAACTGTGTGCTTGTGTATACAGTAGGTGGTCAATATATATAAAAACTATTATAAATGCAGTATTTAATCTTATATGCTTTAGCAACATAAGGAACAAGTGTTTAAGTTCTGATTTTAAGAAGTGATTTTCTTTTTTTTATTTTAAATTCCCGTGTCAATAATGGGATCATGAGAAACCATGGTGATAATAAGCCAAGCTCAAGGCCATTATACAGTGAGAATAAACAACCACTCCATGCCGATGGATAAGTTCCCTTCAGTCAACCATCAGAGTACAAGGGGTAAAACTGAGAGTGTGCAAATTTTTTCAGGGATGACTATGACTGAAGGACTGCTACTAGAATGAAAGAAAAGGATTAGAAGATGGTAGAAGATGGTGGCAATAACAAAAAGACAGCAAGCAGAGCAGCAGGTGCTAAGATTTTAAGCTTGAGTGACCGACATGAACAGGGATGAGAATTATTGCTGGAGCAGCAGTAGGCGTCAATCCTGAAAGATGTTAGAAGAAAGCTTGGATGAACCCATCAGCACTGGTTGATTTTTTTTTCTTTTGGTTTCATATTCTTTAAATGTTTTGGTTTTATGCTTTATTTAACCTTCTGTGCCTGATCTAGTTCTTAATGGATCTTTATTCCTTTTCATAACAAAACCTACTTTCTTTTTTTTCCATTTCATACACTTTCCTCACCCAACTCAACCAGTGCAAAAACTTGATAGTTTTATACAAGTAAAACTGATTAAAACATGTTCTGGAACATTCACATGAATCCTCTGATACAACTTAACTAAGTCAGCAGGTGTGTTTATTTCTCAAAGCAAGGAAAATGTTCTTGTTCTGCTAATTAGACTGTCTGTATTTATTTGTAGGTCCAGTGGCATCACACAGCTAATGATGTTTACCTCTAATTAAACAAGCTTGATAAACTCTAAAAGACTTACAAGCTTCATGTTTATCATTGGGAAAATGTCACTGAATTTCTTTAGAGGCAACAGGCCACAAAATGAAACACTGAAGAAAAACATAACACTTCTTTAACGAAAAGCTCTCAGCTTCCTTGCAGTAATTTAACTTTCTTTCACCATCTAATTCTTCACATTAATAGCAGACATGCTGGACCCAAACTAACTGCATAACTGTAAAATCTTTTCATTTTCAGATCCAAAGTACTAATTTTAAATGTCATTAAAAACTTCATTACTGGTGAAAAAGAAAATAAATAAGTACCTCCATTATCATCTGTTATAGAGGCACTAACATCTGTAGATGTCAAAACTAAGTCTGCAGCAAAGACAAAATATAATTCTGCACAATTTAAAAAATATTCCAAGAGGAAACGAGTCCTGTGTGATTGTAGTACTTTCAGCTTCATGACATTAAGCAGTTAGTCTCTGACAAGCAAAGAAGACATATCCACCCACCCACACACACACACACACACACACACACACACACACACACACACACAAACAAACACACACACACCCCTGGCACGTCACATTGACAGATATGTGTTGGAGGGCAGGTCTTTGCATCAGGCACTTACGATGAAGTAAAAATTGTTCACTCAACCTGTTCTGCTTGGGAAACTTGACATCTAACTTCTACAAGCAAGAATGTCTCCATTTGCTTGTAAATCCAAATAAAAATGCAAAAAGTGTGGCTGTGATAGGAGCAGAGCCTTAAAGTGTCAAACAGAATGTAGAAACATCTCTGAGAATGATGGCAGGGAATAATAATTAGGATGGTGAGCATACATTCACCACTGCACCTGAAATAATCACTAAAAATATACCAAACTTAGCTTAACCCCTGACTCTCTATTTGATTCTGTACACCCCCACATCTAAAGTGCGCACAGTTGAAATGAATCAGTTTTACATACTAAGCTGATTCCCACACAGTTATATAGCGGACTGATCCTGCCAAAACTGACAATAAGTAAGTAAGTAAGTAAGAAAGAAAGAAAGAAAGAAAGAACGGAAGAAAGAACATCTATTTATTTTTTAAAATACATATATATTTTTTTAATTTTATTTCCTTATATATTCAATTATTTATTTCCTTATTTATGTATTTTCAATTTAATTTCCTGATTTATTTCTTTTCAGTTTTATTTCCTCAGTTATTTATTTATGGTCAATTTTTGCAGAATCAGTCCTCCTGTTATAAATCAAAAAAAGTAAAAAGTGGTCTAGTTTTGCATTCAGATTGAAGAAAACTATAGACAATGTTTTGACTTGCACCTTAGAAATATTTCTTTATAAGAAATTAGTAACAAAAGTTACTCACAGCACACTTTTAAATAGCTATACCCTTAGAACTTGGATAGAACCTGAGATAACAGGCAGTTAGAATATCTACTAAGGTAAAAAATATAAATTTTTCATATTGTATGTTGTTTATGCTGCTTAAGTATTTATAGTAACTAATGCAATAGGGATTTTGTTACCTCAATCTGGTGACACAATAAATCGAACCTGAAAAACTACCAAAATTTCTTTGGATTTATTTTATTTTTGTTAAGTTCCTAAAGATTCACAAGGCAGTTTTTTATATAAAAATGTAGTACCTGGTATATGAGAGTGAGGAAATATTCAGATATGCACAAAATTACTATTCATTTCCTCAGTATCGCATGGTCTACAATAGAGTCAGAAAATATCCAGACCATGACACAATCCCAATACAGTTCTGTCATGGTCTGTATGTTTTCTGCTTTTGTCTTGTTTTTTCTGGAAGAAAACAATATTTTGTGCCTCCTGGGGGTTCTGAACAGTTTTATCCTCTCCAACACAGAGTTAGCTGTGTTTTAGAAAGCTACTACAATGTTTTTACACTTCACCTAAAAACATACAATGGTTTTTTTATTTAACTCTAAAGCGTCATCTTAGGTTAAGCTAACATAAGCTGTCTCTCTGTTTTAATGTGATTAATTGATCATTTGGCTCAAAACATTTTATCTGTGTGGTTCCATTTAGTCATATGTGGAAAAAAGCTTACAGAAGGTGTTCTCCTGTTTCATAAAATAATTGCCCTCACTGTAACTTCAAAATTGTGTGGACTGGGTAAATTCACTTCATATGCGGTACCAATCAAAATTCAACAACGGACTTTGACAATTGCTGATGTAGATGTTTCTGTAGTCATGTAAAATTAACCAATTTGAACTTTTTCTTGTGTACTAAGCACCAGATGGATCACCAAAAGTTAACCACTGATGTGAACAGAACAGTTCTAGGTAAAACAGCAAACATAAAAAGACTCAGTACATCGGCAGAAACCCTTGGTAGAAGTTAGAGAACTCCTACCACCATTGCCACCATCGCTCCATGGTCATCCCTACGGTAATATAGGCTGAAAACCTGACATATCTGAAAGCATTGCCAGTCAGTCATGTACTTGGAAAGAAACACCTATGTGAGAGAACTCTCAAGCTGAACTAAGTTACACTAAAAATGACAAATCAATCTAAAATTTTTTGCATACAGCTTTCTTAATTGCTTTTTAAATTAAAAGAACAGAACTATAAACTGTTTGGCCTCCAATTATTCCTAAATTTATCTGTATTACAATTTTGTAGTCTCCCAACGGCCTAATTGTGTGTGTTAAGTTTGATACTCATACTCACATTGATCTTATAATGTTTTTAAAGACTGTTTTAAATTGTAGACCAACCACAACATATTTAATGTAACATAGAGCCTGAATGACAGAAAATTGACTTTCAAAACTGGTTTGTCAACAGGACTGAGTTATTTTTGTCGTCATAGCTTATTTAGCGCAAAGAGCATTAAAGAGTTGAGACTGCATCTCAGAAATTAAGACTTGACCTTTCCCTCATGTCTTAATAACAGGTGGCACCTCCTGTTCATTAATTTAATTAAATACACAATCGGAAGTGTCAGAACCACTCATACTTTAATGTTCTTCACTGATGTGGCTATAATATTAATAAGATGATTAAATTGCGATTCTTACAAGCTACCTTTAGGCCTCTATATTGTGGTTGATCTTTTTATTACAACTTCTACTGTGACACTTTTCCATTGTCTAGATAGTCAATTTAACTATACTATCTAACTGTACCTCACTCTTTTTTTAATGTAATGCTGTTTTAAAACTACAGTTTGAAAGCTAAGAGTGGCATGTCAGTGTGCAGGCTAGCCAACCAAAGAGAGAACTAATAACCAACTAATTCATCAGCTTGTTAAACTTGTGTTACTCTTAAAGAGTCGGACAGCAAAAGGGTATAATATTCTCCTTAATAAGCATGTTTACTGGAAAACAGCTTTTTAAGTCAAGTAAAATTTATTTGTATAGCACATTTCAGCAGCAAGGCAGTTCAAAGTGCTTCAAATCATAAAAAACATCAATCAAGCATACAGTAAATCATCAAAATCATCACGCAAATAAACATGACAATTATCAAAATCATCGAGAAAATATCAATGCATCAAAATCATTAGGCTCATCAAGTAAATATCATCAAGCAAATACAGTTCAATGTTCTACTTACTACTAATCAAAGGCAGCTCTAAACAGGTGGGTTTTTAGCCTTGATTTAAAGGAACTCAGTGCGTCGGCTGTTTTGCAGTTTTCTGGAAGTTTGTTTCAGATTTGTGGTGCATAAAAACTGAAAGCTGCTTCTCCATGTTTGGTTCTGGTTCTGGGGATGCAGAGTAGACCAGAACCAGAAGACCTGAGTGGTCTGGAAGGTTGATACAACGACAACAGGTCTTGTCTTGTAATGTATTTTGGTGCTAAGCTTTTCAGTGATTTATAAACTAACAGAAGTATTTTAAAGTCTATTCTCTGAGCTACAGCGAGCCAGTGGAAGGATTTTAGAACTGGGATGATGTGCTCTATCTTCCTGGTTTTAGTGGTTTTTATTTGCGCAATTACTGTAGTGTTTCAACTGAAGGTTATCATTTTGGGAGAATCTCAAACAACCCTGTGTCCAGTAGTAACTGCTTAATGAATGTTAAGAAACAAGCAACAAAACAAGTGGTAACTCAAGACAAAATAGAAAAAAATCAAAAATGAACAAAAACTAAAAACAAACAACAGTAAATAAACACTCTAAAAGTAATAAGATTCTCTAAAACGAGATGGAGTGAATGTAGTTCCAAAAAAGGTTGTCCTTACATGAAGAAAAATTAAAGTACGCATAAACAGAATAAATTAAGGATATGATGCAGGAGGAAGGTAGTTTCTCTGGAACAAACGGTACCCATTTGAAGTAACAGTTTAGAGAATGAATTAGGTTTGATGAATCCTGTCACTCCAGATGATGGTGAGTACTAACCACCAGAGATCTTAACCTCATATCAGAAAAAAATGGGTAGAAATCTTTGAGGTAAATTTTTCATTTCAGTGTTGTGATTACTTGAGTCATTTTAGTAAAATGTCTGAAAGTTCATTTATGTAACTCAACTAATGCATCAACTTTTTTTTTCCCAAAAAAGGTGAGAATCAGGTTAAAAACATTTCTTTATCCAAAACTGAGGAAATCTTACTTTTGAACTTTCTTTTTCATGCTTCAAAGAGGTCCCTAAAAATAAAGAAAAACAGAGTCACATCAACCTTTTTGAGTCTAACTCCCACAGTCTCCTGCCTCCTCTTTCTTTTCTTTGTGTGGGAGTGAGTGCTAACCCTCAGGAGACTGAAGGACTGGAGTCCCACAGCTTTACCAAGTTCCATAATCAAGAGCTTTACAAGCACTCAGCGCTGATATTTCCATTCAGGTAAATCTCCTGCGGAGAGTAGACCTGAAACAGTTTAGAAAAATGGTTTGAGCTTTCGAAAGGTTTAAAAGTGCTGACTTTTTGTGTTACCTTGGAGGTTGGGACATTCAGCTGGATAGTGAACATTTTGAAAGCGTTGCTATAATCCAGTGACTCTTTTCAGTGTTGTTACAGCTCGCATTTCTCTTTGGAAGATACAAACACATTCAGAAACTACCCAGGAATTGAGTCAAGGATGGTTAAAATACCCATTTATGGGCTTCTGAAGCTACAAAACTAAACTGTCACAGACTCGACTGTCACATCTCTGTAATAACCCACACTAAAGCTCCAACTGGCCTGCAAGATTTTGTTTTTGGTTCAAAACCTCCTATCAGCTGAAACAAGTGTAGGGTTCTGAATGTGTTATTAGCATCTGCGAGCTTTATTTTGCCTTGCAAGTATCAATACCCCTTGAACTTTTTCACAATTTTATGTCCAACCACAATCTTTAATGAATTTAATCAAAGTTTTATGTCATAAACTCACAGAAAGTGGTTAATAATGGTAGAAAGAAAATTAAATATTGCTCTGAAAACTGCTTACAAATCAAAATGTATAAAGTCTAGTGGCAATTTGTATTTAGCCACAACAAATAATTCATTTGTACAACCAGTTTTTGCTTCAAGTGTTTTGGGGTATGTCTCTGCCAGTTTCACATACATATTTAGAGCAGTTGTTAATTTTAATATGACTTATATGGCTCACTGCCCTGAGCAGTACAGCCTAGAGCTGAACAAAAGTACTTAAAAATAGAAATCTGTTAGTTGCAACCAGCAAATTTCCTGTTGGTTAGTTGTGTGTCAGCTCAATAGAGAGCCGTGTGTTCTGTATACTATACGACAATATTGTTGTATACTGTAACTGCCTAAAGAAGCAGTCTTATCTGATTTGCAACATCTGAATTAATACAACTTACATTTGTAAGGTGAGTGTGAGTTTGGTTGTGTGGGGGGTGGAAGAAGGAGGGGCTTTTTCAGAATATCACTCTTGCAAGAACTGCCTTCTGATCTAAAATATGGACTCTGTCGATTCTTGTTTCTAAATTAAGCCCATCAGACTGGATGGATGCCATCTAGGAATTCAAGTTGGCAAAGTGAAACCAAGAAAAATGTGTTTTTTTTCTTTTTAGCTTCGGTGAGGTGCAACAGCACATTATTTGTTCCCCTTGTAATTAAAACCCAAAGTAATTCTTTCATTAGCTGCTCACTTTTTAAATTTTGGGGTTGGGAACAGAGAAATCCCATTATATTTTGATCTTATTTGAGTTATCGATTTCTGATTCCATAAACTGTCCCAAAACACACACTTGTTGTTAAACACAGAATTTAAAGAAAATGAAAAGAGGATGTAAATTCATATTCCAAACCCAATTGTGGTGCACAAGTCTCCAGAGTTAGAAATGGGTTTAACGTCTTCTGCCCAGTTCCACAAATGTCAGGTGAGAAAGTTTTTGCACTATTTAATACCATGACCATGAAAGCAGTTGTTAGCATCAATACCACAAAGTAGGCCACGGTTTTACATGTGAAAGAGTGTGTAAAGTCATACTGTTGTCAAATCTATTTGTTGTTGCAGTTTGGAGTTAAAATAACCCTGAGAACTGCAGGCTGCACAGCAATAATGGTCCTCATTAACATCATCATTATCAATTTACAAAAAGGTTATTAAGATGAGTGCTTCAGCATATCAGCCAAAATCCATCAGCACGTAATGTATATACTTTATCTTAAAACTCTTAAATATCATTTCCTCTGTGACTATCGATCAAGTAAGTTGTGGGTGTGAAGGCAAGCAAACATTTCTGTTACAAATGGTGCAATCTGGATTTTGTTGTGCATTGTGCCTTTTTATTGAAGTAAGAACATGTCAATCAAGGTGTTATGCAAAGGGCTGCGGAAGGACAAACCTACCAAAATGCAAACTCTACAGTGAATTCAAATTAAGCACTTGAGAGGGTTTATTGCTCAAATCCCAGCAGCATAGAGTGATGTATTAATCTAGTTTGATCTCCTTACACTGATGGCAATATGGAGGAGAAACTTTTAAAAAAAAAGTATTCAGATGTATTGGTGTAGTTTAAATTGCAAATATGTTTTAGAAACATAAAACCTTTACCAAATGTAAATATAAAGCATAAATAACTTACAGTCTGCATTTATTTATATCCCAAGCAGGTAGTGATTTTTAAATTCAGTTTTGGTTTCCAAAAAAGCATTTTGGTGCACACCCACTAAAACAGGAAGGTGCGACATGCTACCATATCTGAATGATGATGTATTGTCTGTAACACTTTTGGAAATATCCCATAATAATGAGAGAGAAGACTGTTTTCTTGGTTGAAAAAATTTGTATTTAATATTAAATGTTTAGTCACTATTTGGTAACACACGAACAACATCTGCGCCACAGTTATGAAACAACTTTAATGTTAGTTTTAACAGACAGTGTAGCCCAAAGCTGAAGAATTATGAGAATAAAGTTTATCAGGTAGGAAAATACTTAAGAGGTTTTTAGTGCTTCTGTGTCCTTATGTTGAAACTTTTCATAAAACTGTACAAAGCTGGAGCCCAGCAGCAGGTCCTGTCTCAAATAATTCACAACTAATTATTGGAAACTAGTATTTTAAATTTGAGCCTTTGTCAAAAGCAGTCATCTGCCACTGTGGTGAATTTTGGGCAGACTGAGCTCACAACCGAGATCAAAATCCTGTATTGACCGCTTGTTTCTTAGGTCTTCAAGCAACTGCACCCAGACAACATTTATCTTCAACGTCTCCTTCCTGGATAAATCAATGCATAAATTTTCCTTTTATGAACTCAGATTTGGGCTGCAGACCTTGCTGTCACTACTTCTGTCTCTGGAGTACATCTTATCTGGTTATATTTGACTTTCAAATGTAACATTATGACTCTTCAGCAACTTTCAGCTTTGTTCTCTGCTGCCTTGTGGCCACGTCCATGTTTTCTTACATGTTTTTCAGTTTGTTAATGGAAATAATTATAATTGTCAGGTACAACTCTGAAAATAATTGAAAGGAAAAAGCTGTAAAAATGTTTAAATATACCCTTTAGGTCATTGAAAAAGAAAAAAACCCTAATTTGCAGCCTAGTGAGTTGATCTCACATGAACTGAAATCACCTCTCACTGTTGTCAGCAGAATTTTAATTGCCTCTTTAGAGATATCACTGTGTAGAAGTTAGACTAAACTGGGATTAATTAGTATATAAAATATATACTGTATATGACCTGCAGCAATATCTAAGATTGCATTTTATATATAAAAGATTACCATTATTTTGAATGTAGAGAATAATCAAGTAAAATAAATATTACTTTATATGTGTATTAGGGTTGTAGTTTGTGTAATGAAAATGGAAAATAAAAAATAGATATTAATAAATACACTGAAAAATATGAAAGCAAATATAAATGTTTCGAAATGATTTAAATTCTTCTAAATCTTCAACAAAAAATGGTACAGGTGAAGAAAATTCTCAAGTGGAGTCACTGATAGTCCTTTGTTTTGAGGACAGCACCAGTTCTTAGGGATACATGGTGCTTTTCGAGCATATTATAAGTATGCATGAGAATTTGTTGTGTGTGAATCTTAAACTAATCTTAGAATCAGTTTCAATGTAAAAACTTTTGAGCTCATAGTCAAATAGGCCAAACGGACTCTTTGAGCTGTTGTTACTGCAAGTGAGCCCCTTCATGCTGGCAAACCATCGTGGGCCACAACAAAAAAAAAAAAAAAAAAAAAAAAAAAAAAATATCAGCAAAGAGGGAAGAAATGTGGAGCATGCAAACAAACTACATGACTTCTTCTTCTTCTGAAGTTTTTCTGGATTTTTAAAGTGCCCTTAACACCATCCAATCCCAATACACTTCATGAAAAATTTACCCAGCTGTGTTGTAGGCGGAAGGATCTGGTACTTAAGTATACAATAATGAAAAAGAAGGGAAGAAAACTAATTCGCAGCCTGGTGAGCTGATCTCAGATGAACTGTAAGATTCTTCCACACTCAGTCAATACCACCTGTGATTATAACACTGTGCTATAGAGAGAGTTTTCCTAAAGGCCTTCTCAAAGTTTTATGGTAAAGAGCTCCATTAATGCTAAAGCCGACTGTGTCGATTAAAACCAGAATCAGTCTCATCTCATGCTGCATAACCTTGAGATTTAATCTATTTTGCTGCCCTGCCACCCTCCTGCCTCTTGCCTTATAATGTCAAACTGAAAAACTCAAAAGTCTGCTCAACTCCTGCTTAATTGCCCCCCCACCCCAGTTCGTAATGGCTGGCTTAGCACGCCACAATTTATAAGCAATTAACATGAACAGCAATGGCACTTTGGATAGTCAAAGTAATTTAAAAGAGGAACAAGAATAAGGAGCCACAGCATATCCCCAGCCACCAGGGTCCGAAATAATGAGCCACAGCCTCCGAGAGCTGAACAGAGGTCAGTCACTGAGCAGACAGATATGTGGAATCCATCAATAAAAAACACTATGGGAAAAAAGGCAGAAATTCTGGGAAAATAGGAATATAGGATATAACTTTTCTTAAAATGTTGACAGAACTCTGAAACTGCCAAAAACAAAAGTATTGCCTGTCACTGATAATTGGCACATTGCAGCTTTTTAAAGGGCAAAAATATATGTTAGAGCCAGGAAATCTCAAAGCCTTGAAAATCTGAAACATGAATAAATGAAAATCAGCCTTTCCAAAAACTTTAAAACAAACACTTCTGTTGTAAAAAAAAAAAAAAAAAAAAAAAAAAAAAACAAAACAAAAAAAACACTTTTGGAGGCATGCCTCTCTAAAACTGAACTACTATATATGAATAAAAGAATCCCATCTTGAACTGCAGAACATGACTGTCTACTGTTGTAAAGAGATAATAGGTTGTTTTATTGAGGGGAAAGACCTTCCTAACAGGAAAATGTCATATGGGTGTGTACCTCTATTTTAGTAACAGAGAAAAGAATGAAGTGAGCATTCTTACTTCACCCAAACATCACATACTCAGAAATAAGAGAGCAAAATTGGTGAAAGTACATGTCAAGAGGACAGATTTCTTCTCATCCATCAAACATAGTCCTCCTTATTGCCCTAGGATTGTGATACAATTGAAAGTTTGGCTTCATGTGAAGGAAGAACCCAAAACATAAGGATGAGGCCAGACCATTGAGCTGACTGTGGGTGTTATTATTGAGCACAAAGTTTCTAATGAATATAAAGGCATCTCTAATATGGTTTTGACTTTAACCCTGTTAGTATAAAATGTCTGCTGATGTACATAAATCGCTTTATGATAGCGTAATTTACGCTAACTAATAACCACTTTTCTTCAAACGTTTCTCCTCATGCATATTTACCTTGAAATTAGCAGCAGCAGTCTCATTTTATAGTCCCTGAGTCAAATGAAGAACAGTGTTTCAGCGACTGTCTGATTGTAGCTATTGCTTTTAAGACATATCTCCTGACATTCTCCTACTGTTTGGTTGTAAATCTTCATTCTATCTGCTCATGTTTGAGTTTGAATTCTTGCTGTTACTGGCTTTTTGATGGCCATTGTGTAAGGTGTTGATTCCCATGTTCAGTGTTCCATACATAGTGGTGTGCATTTTTCACACCACTATAACTTTAACTTTGACTTTTCTCTCAGCTGCCTTATACTTGTTTTTTCTTTTATATTTTTTTTTTACATATTTCCTTTATGCAGTCATGGACATTGATAGCTTGATCACGAGCTACAACCTAAACCCAACAGAAAAAGAAAAGATGAAGAAAATAATGATACATCCACTTTAAACATTCAGCACTTTCCTCCAACTGATTCTGCGTGGGATGTATTTCATAGATCATGAATGTGTTGAAACTCAGCTAACTGCCATCATTGCAAGGTATGATCCTGTAAGCAGACAGAGCTTGTGTTAACGAGCTCCTCTGCGTCCCTCGGGGCAAAGTAAGTCTTCTCCAAGCACACCATCAAGGACGACACAAGCCGAAAACCAATTTCATTTTCCAAAAGAATCTCCAGCACATATCAGGAATCATCAAGAAATGATTCCAGAGTTTGTTTATGAGGAAGTTTGTCTCAGGCGTGAAGAGGTTTTGTCACATCCACTCCGAGGTGTGATTTTCCAGCCAAACTGTTACCCAGACTGAGAGCAAATTATCCACACAGTCACAATTCCTTTTCCTTAGATGAGATGTTTATGTTGGCATTCAGATAAATGAGACTCTGAACACCCACAAGCCCAACACTGTCATTAGAGCTCACACAGTTAACTGACAAAAGACTGAGTGTTGTGTGTTGGGTGTGTGGGTGTGCACGAATGCCTACTGATAGCACATATTGGGAGAGTATGCACAGGATCAGCAGCCATCTGGGGAGGAATGTAGCCTTTGTTTAACTTAACTGGAGAGTGAAACCACCTCTCAATGTTGTCAGCAGAATTTTAATTGCCTGTTTAGAGATATCACTGTGTAGAAGTTAGAACTAAACTGGGATTAATTACTATAGAAAATAAATGCAGTATATGACCTGAGGAGATATTGCAGATTGCATTCAATATGAAAAAGACCATTTTTGGATGTATAGAATTGTAACAATAAATAAAAATTACTTTATATGTATGTAAGGTTTGTTTATGTTTCAAAATGATTTAAATTCGTCTGATTCTTCTACAAAAATGATACATTTGAAGAAAATTCTGAAGAGGAATTACTGATAGTCCTTTGTTTTAAGGACAACGCCAATTCTTAAGGACACATGCTGCTTTTCAGTGTGGTTCCAGCATGTAATAAGTATGAAGGATGTCTGAAAGGATGAGTACAGGAGTCTGGTGTTATCTGACGCCATACAAACAATCTACAGCTCAACACTTTAAAGACTGAAGAGCTGGTCATAGATTTAAGGAAGTCCAACCCAGGCCCACAACCAGTTCGTATTGAGGGAGAGGAAGTGCAGGTTGTTGAAGCATACCTTGGGTTGCAGCTGGACAGCAAGCTGGAGAAGACTAGAAAACAAAGCATCCCAGTTTCCAGTTTTGTGTTGTGGTAAGCTGGGATGGCAGCAGATCAGGACTTACTTAGACCTAGCCACTAAGTCTGATAACAACTGGATAATACCTATTCCATATCTGAACATCTTGCAAAAACAGATCAGTGTTTATTGTTGACATAGATTCAATTTATCTGTCAACCACTTGATTAAGAGGTATGGTGGGAAAATAATTTTCTGTCTTACCATCACAAATGTGTGGAGTGTGCCAAACTCAATTGGGACTATAACTACAACTATGTGCTTTGCTCAGACTGAGTTAAACACTGCAGGTTAGGTTTGTTGTGATACAAACCAAGAATATGTGGAAAAGCACCTTATACCAGCAATTAAATGTTCTGTGCTGCTGTGGTTATATATCTCTTTTGATAGGCCACTGTTAGAGTGGATAGCATGAAATTTTTAAAACATAGGGCTGCAACAACGAATCGATAAAAATCGACTATTATAATAACTGGCAACGAATTTCATAATCGATTCGTTGTGTAGCTCACTCACTATGTTGTGGGCCGTTGTCTTTGTCAATGCTGGCTGACTGAATTAAAGTTAAAAAAAAAAAAAGAAAGAAAGAAAGAAAGAAAGAAAACAAAACTCAATCTACAGAGGAAATTGAACAGGCAGAGGCGGTGTTTTCAGAGGGAATTAGGTAAATTTTAGAAATGACCGACGCAGAGAAAACGGTTCAATCCGACTCCTCAAAAGAGTGGGAGCGCTTCACGAAACTAAAAAAAAAAAAAAAAAAAAAAAAAAAAAAAAAAGCGTAATATGCAATCTTTGCAAAAGTGGTTTTGACATGGCATGGAAACGGAAACATGTTGGAGTGATCGATGAGGATGAAGGGAATCAGCGTTTCCCCTACCATTATTCAAGGTGGGCGCTCCACCTCACCAACGAGGTTTATCATTGACGCATTTAACCGGGCCAAGCCACACCGCTGGCTCGGCTTGTACGAGCTCATCGCTCACTTTCAAAAGCGCCAACACCAAAGTTGACAAAAGTTAAACAAAAACACGCGCTTCTACTCTGTCACCGACGCCCACGTGCTGAGTCAGGTGCGCTCGCATGCGGGGTGAACACACACTCCCGCTAGCATACAGAGAGCGCACAAACAGTTGCATGGTGGCGAAGGTACAATTAGAAATAGCCTAAGTTCTTCATGCTCTGCTCCTGACCGCCGCAAAAATCCAGTCATCACCAAATGAAAGGTGTTGACCTGGTTTGGATGTATGAGGGGAAACCCCCCCCCCCACGGCTGTAGAACACTGAGGTTGGTAAGGAAAGACTAAACTGACAGTTGGAGGGAGAGAGAGAAAGATACAGTAGATAAAGAGAGATTTATTTAAGAGATATGTAAATACAGTTCATGGAGGGTGAATAGAGAACATTTTAAATTTTTTTTCCTTATGTTATGATTCATGTTTGGTCCTGCCCATGCTGTAATTAGTTTTCATTCTACTCACCTGTGTCACCTGATTGCTGATCTGTGCCACCTGGGCCCTGCTCTACTTAACTCCTCTCAGCCCCTGCCTCCCTGCCAGATTATCGACAGCCACGAGCCAGTAGAAATCCAGCGTTTCATGCCTTGCCTTCTTGTATTTCTTCGACCCATTTCCGTCCACGGATCTTCCCCTCCTGCCAAGCCCGTTACGGATTCCTTTGGTTCTGGATTTCTGGACCCTGACTCAAGCTCTGCTTCACGACCACCGAGTATTGCCTGACCCTCTAGTTAAGTTTGCTCTCTCTGCCTCTCCGTGTATAACCTCTGCCTGATTATCGTCTAGCCCCTGGTACTGCGTTGGATTCCCTTGTGGAGACCTTCATCGATTCTTCCTGAGCTGCTACCAGTTCCTGATTCTAAATAAACTTGTTTTTCCTTTACGTACTTCTGTGTGTGGTTGAATTTCCGGGTCCTCCCAGTGAGTCCTTACAGAATAATCTGGCCACTATGGACCCGTCACCCACACAGGAGTGGCGTTCAAGTGTTGAAGACGCTATTACCCGCCTGGAGTCAAACATGCAACAAATGATGAGCATGCTTGATAGGATGTCCTCCCTTCCCTCCCCTAAAGGAGCCCCTTCTCCCAGCCTCAAAGCCGCTACGTCTGGTTTCCAGGTCTCACCCATTTTTGAGCCCCGCCTGTCTCCTCCGGAGGTGTTTAAAGGTGAGCAGAGTCAGTGTCGTCCCTTCATTACTCAGTGTGAAATAATCTTTGAACTTCAGCCGTCATCTTTTCCCTCTGAACGCGCTAAAGTAGCCTATGCTATTTCCCTCCTTTCGGGAAAAGCCAAATTATGGGGGACTACAGAATGGCGGAGGGACTCCCTCATTTGTTATCGGTTCCAGGACTTTTCCAAGGAGCTAATCAGGGTCTTCGATCCTGTTCTGCCTCAGAGGGAGGCTGCACGTGGGTTGCTCAGACTCAAACAAGGCAGGAAGCGAGTAACTGAGTACATTATCGATTTTCATGCTCTATCCTCAGGAAGTGACTGGAACGATGAGGCACTATGTGATGCGTTCTATCAGGGTCTCAGTGAGGAGATAAAGGATGAGCTGTCTACCCGAGACGCTCCCAAGGACCTGGAGGAACTGGAGACCCTGGCCGCCAGAATTGATGCTAGGCTCCATGAGAGAAGGTTGGAGAGGAGTTCCCTCAGTCATACTTACCATGTTGAATCTGTTCCCAGATCACAGCCACCAGTCATGGCTCCACCTTTGAGTTCTTCACCCACCTCTCCGGGAGAGGAGCCTATGCAGATTGGTCGAACTCGCCTGTCCCCACAAGAGAGAGAGCGGAGATTTAAGAGAGGCCTTTGTTTCTATTGTGGTGGAGAGGGTCACCTACTTAGTCGGTGTCCTGTAAAAGGCCAGGCTCAGCAGGAGGTAAGAGGCTCCTGCTGAGTCAAAAGCGATGGCAATCCTCTTCATTCTCTGTTCAGGCCACTCTCCAAGCTGATTGTCAAACCAAGCGTCTCCCAGTCTTTATAGATTCAGGAGCAGATACTGAGTTCGTGGTCTTGCCGAATCTCTGGGCATCCAACTTTTACCTACCTCTAAGTGTCTTGAAGTTTTGGCTATTGATGGCCATGTACTTCACCAGATCACCCATGAAACGGGTCCCATTAAGTTCAGTATTTCTGGGAATCACCATGAACTTATCTCCTTCCTGATAATAGAGTCCGCTGGTCTCCCTGTCATTTTGGGGGCTTCTTGGCTAAGAAAACACAACCCCCACATTGACTGGGTGAAGGGCGAGGTGTTGGGTTGGTCACCATCTTGCCATTCCACTTGCCTCTTAGCAGCTTCGGTCCCTTTTTCTGTCCCTATCTCGGGACAGGAAACCTATCCCGACCTATCCAAGGTACCGGCTGTTTACCATGACCTTCGGGAAGTCTTTAATAAGCATCGCGCCACTTCCCTTCCACCCCATCGGCCCTATGATTGTGCAATTGATTTGCTTCCTGGAACCTTTCCTCCCAAAGGCCGTCTATACTCCCTCTCCGGCCCGGAGGATAAGGCCATGAGGGATTATATCTGTGACGCACTCAAGGCAGGCATTATCCGCCCTTCATCCTCTCCAGCTGGTGCAGGTTTTTTCTTTGTGGGCAAGAAGGATGGTTCTTTGAGACCCTGTATTGACTACAGGGGATTGAATGACATCACAGTCAAGAATCGTTACCCACTTCCCCTAATGAACACTGCTTTCGACCTGATTCAGGGATCCACAGTTTTTACCAAGCTCGATCTCAGAAATGCCTACCATCTAGTCCGTATCAAGGAGGGGGATGAGTGGAAGACGGCTTTTAACACTCCAACCGGCCATTATGAATACCTGGTAATGCCCTTTGGCCTATCCAACGCTCCCGCAGTGTTCCAAGCTCTAGTCAATGATGTCCTCAGGGACATGGTCGGTCGTTTTGTTTATGTTTATCTGGATGACATCTTAATTTTCTCTAAGGATCTCACTACCCATCAGACTCATGTCCGTTCTGTTATTCTCCGCTTGCTGCAGAATAACCTGTTTGTCAAGGCAGAAAAGTGCGAGTTTCACAAATCGTCCACTTCATTCTTGGGTTTCGTCATCTCTCCTAACAGGATTTCCATGGACCCCAGCAAGACGGACACCATCAAGAATTGGCCCTGCCCACAAGACCGTAGACAACTTCAGAGGTTTCTGGGGTTTGCTAATTTCTATCGACGGTTCATCCGCAATTTCAGTTCTGTTGCTTCTCCACTTCATTCTCTTACTTCATCCAAGTGCAAGTTCGTTTGGAGTAAGAGTGCTGCAGAGTCCTTTGACCACCTTAAAAAGGCCTTCACCTCCGCTCCTGTCCTCCGCGCACCGGACCCTTCTCGCCAATTCATTGTAGAAGTAGATGCTTCTAACTCTGGGGTGGGAGCCGTACTCAGCCAGAGAAACACTGATGAGAAGATTCACCCATGTGCCTTCTTTTCTAGAAAACTGTCTTCTGCAGAGACCAACTATGATGTCGGTGACCGGGAACTGCTGGCAGTCAAACTGGCCCTCGAGGAGTGGAGGCACTGGCTCGAGGGAGCTAAGGAACCCTTCGTGGTCTGGACTGATCATAAGAATCTGCAGTACCTCAAGTCTGCTAGGAGACTTAACCCCAGGCAAGCCAGGTGGGCTCTATTCTTCAGTCGCTTTAATTTTTCACTATCTTACAGACCTGGGAGTAAGAACACTAAGCCAGACGCACTCTCCAGGCTGCATGAGACTATGGAGGAGAGTCAAGAGGCTAAGCAGGTGGACTATGTGCTCCCCTCATCTGCGCGGCTAGCAGTTTCCAGGCTAGAGCTAGAGCAGAGAATCAGAGAGGCCCATCTGCAAAGCCCCATCCCTGAGAGCTGTCCTAAGAATCGACTATTTGTCCCTGAGCAGCTAATACCTGAGGTACTATCCTTTTGTCATGCCTCTAAATTTTTCTGTCATCCAGGAGTCACTAAGACCCTAGCTGTGATCAGGAGGTGTTTCTGGTGGGAGACTATGCTGCAAGATGTAAAGGAGTTTATCAAGGCTTGCAGAGTGTGCTGTCAGGCTAAACCATCCCGTCGACCACCCTCTGGGCTTCTGCGGCCCCTCCCGGTTCCTCACCGCCCATGGTCCCACATATCCATGGATTTTGTTACTGGTTTACCCTCTTCCGATAACCATTCTGTCCTCCTCACAGTTGTGGATCGATTTTCTAAGATGTCCCACCTGATACCACTTCGCAAACTGCCTTCGTCTAAGGAGCTGGGAGCGGTTCTGGCCCGTGAGGTGTTCCGTTTGCATGGTCTACCTACTGACATTGTTTCTGATCGAGGACCCCAGTTCATTTCTAAATTCTGGAAAGAATTTTGTGGTCTCCTGGGCATCACAGTAAGTCTCTCGTCAGGATTCCACCCCCAGTCTGACGGGCAAACGGAGAGGGTCAACCAGGAGGTGGAGACCAAGCTGCGCATGCTCTGTGAACATGATCCCTCTTCCTGGTCACAGAACCTTCCATGGGTGGAGTATGCCCTCAACTCACTCCCTTCTAGCTCCACAGGTCTGTCTCCCTTTTACACAGTTTATGGCTACCAGCCTCCAGTCTTGTCCCTTCAAGAGAAGCCCACTAGAGTTCCCTCTGCTCATGCCTCCGCTTTAAAGTGCCAGCGGGTATGGCGCCAGGCCCGCAGGGCCCTTCTAAAGTCCTCTGCTTTATGTTCTAGATTTGCAAATCGTCGCAGAGTTCCGGCACCCACTTACACCGAAGGTCAAAAGGTCTGGCTGTCCACCAAGGACCTTCCCTTGCGGGTTGAAAACCGGAAGTTAGCTCCTCGTTTCATTGGACCCTTCCCGATTTCCAAGGTTATCAACCCAGTGGCTGTCCGGCTCCGCCTCCCCAGGACTCTCAGAGTTTGTCCCACCTTTCATGTGTCACATGTTAAACCTGTCTTCTCTTCACGGTTGGTTCCCTCCTCCAGGCCCCCTCCTCCCGCCCGGATCATTGATGGGGGTCCCGCTCACACGGTGCGCCGCCTCCTTCGCTCCAGACGTTGGGGCCGGTCCATCCATTACTTGGTGGATTGGGAGGGATATGGGCCTGAAGAGCGCTCCTGGGTGCCGGCCCGACACATTTTGGACAAATCCCTTATCAGGGAATTTCATCGGTCCAATCCTGACCAGCCAGGTGGTCCTTCTGGAGCCGGACCTTGAGGAGGGGGTACTGTTATGATTCATGTTTGGTCCTGCCCATGCTGTAATTAGTTTTCATTCTACTCACCTGTGTCACCTGATTGCTGATCTGTGCCACCTGGGCCCTGCTCTACTTAACTCCTCTCAGCCCCTGCCTCCCTGCCAGATTATCGACAGCCACGAGCCAGTAGAAATCCAGCGTTTCATGCCTTGCCTTCTTGTATTTCTTCGACCCATTTCCGTCCACGGATCTTCCCCTCCTGCCAAGCCCGTTACGGATTCCTTTGGTTCTGGATTTCTGGACCCTGACTCAAGCTCTGCTTCACGACCACCGAGTATTGCCTGACCCTCTAGTTAAGTTTGCTCTCTCTGCCTCTCCGTGTATAACCTCTGCCTGATTATCGTCTAGCCCCTGGTACTGCGTTGGATTCCCTTGTGGAGACCTTCATCGATTCTTCCTGAGCTGCTACCAGTTCCTGATTCTAAATAAACTTGTTTTTCCTTTACGTACTTCTGTGTGTGGTTGAATTTCCGGGTCCTCCCAGTGAGTCCTTACACCTTAGGAGTGTTCTGTTGAATATGTAGACATATTCAAGACATGTTTAAGTGCTTCTTCAATAGCAGTGACATATATTTTGTTTGTATTAATGGTCATTACATATATTACACCAAGCTACTGTTCTTCAGACTGATTGCTGTTATTAAAAGAAGGTAGGGGTGCACCGACTACAGTTTTCTGGCAGATATTTAAAAAGCCTGACTGATTTTGATTTTAGATGCAGCCCTACACCGGAACATTTTAATAAAATCTGGTTGATGCTTCCAGCAAACTGAAACTGGGTTGTCCACTGGGTGTTTTAGGGGGATAACATTCCAAACATCTGGCCAAATCAACACAAAAATGGTTCACCAGACAGAAAATCAACCGTTTCATCATAGTTCTCAGACCTAAAGAAGAAAGAAAACTTGTTTGGTTGGCTGAAGAGAAGAAAGCATAAGAGAGGCCCAGGACTCTGGATGATATAAAGAGATGCAAAGTGAAACAGTGAAAGATCCTTTTCTTTGTATTATCATGAAATGTCAGAGGTAAAGGGAGGTTGTACAAAGTATTAACAGCAAGTGTATCAATAACTGAGTCCCCAAAAGATTTTGTAAAAACACAAATAATTATTCCCAAACAAGGGGATTTGTTTTCATATTGAATAAATAAGCTCAAATTAAGCATTAGAGTTTTCTTAATTTTTGATTCTTAAATCCTGTAACTGCAAAACATACATTTGTTTTAATGCTTTTTATATATTTTTACCAAGGGTGTCAATAATTGTGGACAGATTTCTCTGCATATACTATGTATTTTGTGTATGTGCAGCTTTCATGCTGTTAGTCATCCAGGATTTAGAGAGCTAAAAAGAAGAAAGCAGGTGCCAAAATTCTTCAAATGCATTCAGCAGGAAAATCCTAAAAACTATACAAATCCTAGATCCGGAAACTGAAGAAATCACTAATTATAATTACATCATATTAGCTTTAAAATCACATTACAACTGTTATTATGTTAGCAAAATGCTGATAAAAAGTAGAGAATAAATTTTCTGCTGAATTTATTGTTTTCTTAATCTTATTTTATTTTATTGTTTTCTGTGTTTAAATGCGCTAACATTTAAATGAAGTGCATGTATTTTGATCGTCATAATACAACTTTAGTAGCTTGTGATTGCTTTTTATGAAAAACATACTTTTCAACAAAATGTCTTCCAGTTTTAATTCATCATTGAACTGAAGTTGTGTATGTGTATCCCGCACATATAAAAATCATAAAACCGAAACATGTGGCAACAGCTCCACAGATTCTAGGATCCGATGGGAGCTTGTTGTTTTGAATATTTCATCTAGACGTACAAGAAGCCAAGTAGATGTCAAGCTACTGTGTGCTCTCACCGCTCTGCTGTCTTTTCACATTTCTGGCCTTCAGGACAAACATCCGTCACAATCCAAATACATTCTGTCAGCTGCGGTGATCAGTGACAGTTCAGACAAAAACATCCTCAGCATATAATTGGAGAGCAGTGAAAACTAATTGACGCTGTCAGAGATAAACCAGTGACCACTGGGAAATGTGACATTGAATGTAAAATGAAATCATTAGTTACACTTGAGCAGCCGTCTCAAAGGCAGCAGTTAGGACAAAGAAAAGCAAACAGATAAATGCACACATATCTTTACCTTGTGTGTATCTAAATAATCCAGACATGCACAGAATTTGCTCATGGAGATAATTCCAATGAATACAACCATTAGGTTATATTGGTGTTTAATTTATAATTTAGGTGACTGTTATTTACTATGGAACTGTCCCCACTACATCAACAATTAACTTCTTTTTTAAAACTGATCCCACAAATGACACCAGAATGCAAAGTGACAGTATGTAATTAACCAGAAAGATCACTACAGAGGATGTAGGATCAATGTATTATGCATAATATAATATTTATCCAAGGTGAGTCAATTAAAAAAAGTTAGGAATTTAATGTTCTACTTACTTTTAATATATAAGGACTCTCATCTGCATTTTTATGAACTTTACTCTGTCTGTTTAGCAGACCTTGATCAATAAAGTTTCCCAATTAACTTTCACTTCCCCAGGTATTCTGGCAGTTTTGCACCTTAATGCTTAAAGCTTGCAGGCCCTCCAAAGAAAGGTAGTGTGGTGAATATTTAAGTAAGTGTGCAAAAAATTTTCTAATAAAAAAATATTTTTAAGAATTTTTTCCTTATAAAGACTTGGATATTTTATACATTTTGTAAGAACTGACACAAAGCAGATAGTGGAAAAACACATTCAATTTGTGTGATTGACAGATTATAATCTAAACATACCGGGGGAAAGGGGGTTTTTGCGCCAACCTGGGCTGTCGCATCAGTAAAGCTAATATTCCGAGGTCCATGCAACAAGGTCAGCATTTGCCCTATCACAGAGTGTCAGTTGCTGTTTGGAGTATTTCAGAGCTTCTTTACAAAGAAACAAAATATTTTTGCATAATCTATCTGAAGGACTTGTTTGCAGTTAAAAAATATGTACTATTTGACAAGGCAAAATAAAAACATTAAACAGAAGTCTGGCTCATAAGCCTCTTGATGTTTTCTGGTTCCTGCATTCTGGCATTTAAATAGAAATAATTTTGGTAATCCTTGCTGAACTAAAGCAGCACATGTTTATTCTTCATTGATGTCAGCAAGTGAGAAATAAGGCTGATATGTCTTTTTTAACAGTATACGTAAATGCTTTCAACTGTATGCAAAAAATATTGCAAATGCAATTTCGTAGCACATTTTTAAACTTGATTAGTTAAATCATCCACATTTCTAGTACGGTGAATTAGTTTTGAGTCGTCTTTCATTTCTTTATATTTTCTTTCAAGCAGGTAAAAGTCCTGTTTTTATAGTCTTGATCAGTGGGGTTGCTAACTTTCCCTTTAAAACTGTCTTTGAACTTGGGGTCCATGCTACCACCAACATGGTGTTTGCGATGAGCTCCTGTAGTAGCAGTAACTTGTTGAACAGTAGAATATCAACAGATGGATGAAGTTTCTCTCAGGTACTGTGCAGGTTTTTGGAGGATTTTTCTTTTCTTTTTTTTTTTTTTTTAAAGGTGGAGATGGCACAGCATTGCCAGTCAGTAAAATAGCAACAAATATCTTTATAACTAAAATGTTAATATCTGGACCTGATCGTATCATCTTGGTGAATATGTCATACTAGTCATCAATAATTATATTTGAGCCATTAATTCTTAGAATTATTTTTTTCCTTAAGAAAAAGAGCCAGAGGTCAGATCGTTAAAATACAAGGAACACAGGTCACCAACTCTTAAAAAAAAAAAAAAAAAAAAAAAAAAAAAAAAAAAAAAAAAAAAAAAAACATGATATAATATTGATTCTTTTAAAAGCAGATAGCCACAAACTGAGTCCATAGTTTTTTTTGTGCTTGTCTGTTAGTGGGACTGCAAACTGATCCTAGCTGTATTTTGTTAAAAATTTCACAGAAATATTACTAGGTTTGACATAGTTCCTCTATCAGGATCTGTGATGGCACAGTTTGCCAATTTTAGGAAAGATGTGCATTTCTAAAGGTATCTTCTTTTTGCCTTTTAAATGTTTGAGGAATAAGTGACATAAATATCATGTAAAAAGTTGGAGATATATGCTAGAAGCTAGAATGTTGCATTGTTCTCTCATCCCCTGTAAAAGGCTGAGCGTTTCATCACGACTGCCAGCAGGTACATGTTAGCTTGTTTTCTCATTCCCGCAGCATGAGGCAGAGGACGGATCACATTATCCTATTAAACACTTGGAAGTTTGGATTTCCACATCAAATCTTTCTCAAAAGAGCCTGTAAGAAACTGGTGTTTGTTAGATTTTTTTGCAGCCGATGAAGGTACGAGTAAATGAAATACATCACTTTTATCAACATCAAATAAATGAAAAATGCCTCATTCCCATACTGAGATAGACCTGAGATTTTTTGTACGCTCGGATTTGGTGGAATTGACCACGAATTTGGCTGTTTGGACTCTAAATTGTGATGTACCAGTGACATTTTAAGGCAGACTGAAAATTAACGGAGACGGCCTGACCCAAAACAATTGTTATCTCAATCTGGCTCCCCTGTGTCTGCCTTGGAAGGCTGGCTATCTCAATTTCTCCTGGATGTTATGTGAACAAGATGCTCTGCTCCCTCTGCCCCTCCCTTACCCACGACATCTGTGGTCCTGCTCAGAACTCTAGCGAGGCCAGATGATAAACGCTCCATCACTATCAAGGACAATGGCTTCTGGGACAGTGTTTCACAGGCTTATTTACAAACACAGACATGCACACACACACACACGTGCTCATAGACATAAACACACACCCCCTCAACTCATCGCCTCCACTGGCTCCCCTTGTACTGCCCCACCCCTTCCCCCCTGGTACGAAAACTTGGTTGGATGCGACGAGCCAGGTGGCTGCATCGCTCACATGGGCAGCCTGTGCTGGGACTTCCCCATTCAGCCTCCAACAGCTGTCTACCCATGTCTTATGTTGTTTGCTTTTTGTTCTCTTGGATGGGCTCTACTGAAATTTAATTTCCCTCTGGGGGACTAATAAAGGCATTCTGATTCTCTGATTCTGAGGTTTCTCTCTGACAGGCCAACACAAAGTAGCACATAAATAATTATGAAGTAAAAGAAAGATGACAGTTATTTTTTTTAAACAATTTTACAAATAAAACTCTGAAAAGTCTGGTATGCTTTTGTATTTAGCTCCCTTTATTCTGATACACCTAAATAAATTCAGTTGCCTTCAGAAGTCACCTAATGAGTAATTAAAGTCTCCTTGTTTGTACTTTGGTGTAGATGCTATCAATTGACAGAATACTCAGCTTTTCCTCATCTCCACGCAGTCAAGATTCAAGATTCAATTCAAGAGTCAAGAGATCTATCTCCTTTGTGTTATATTAACTTCGTATAAATGTGGGTTTTTTTTGAAGGACTCAGAGGTTTGTTTGAAAACAGTGCATCATAAAGACCTAAAAAGACAGTAGATGGGCATGGCAGTGGCTGCATCATGCTGTGGGGATCACAGCATGATGCAGTTTAAGATTTCACTCTGCTGCTTTTCATCAGCAGAGTGAAAGAAGAGGAAAATAATAAAACCAGTGGTAAATTAGGTCAGCTGTAAATGCAGTCAGGGTGAGTAAGAGTGTAATACTACTTACTTAGATACTAGGGAGAAGGCTTCAGCACACACAGCTGGACATGGCACCAGTTTGATCATCACATGCTCCTCAACGGCCTGGAAATGCGCCCGTGTCACCTTCTCCAGCACTGACGCCAGCGTGGCCACATCGCCAGCCTTTGTGCTCGGGTCTCCACCTGCTGTGTCCAAGATGTTTCCACCATGCACCACGAGCAGCAGCACATGGGTTTTACATTTCCTCTACAAAAGAAGAATGATTACAAGGAAGATATATTGTAAAGCAAAGAATCAAAAAAGAGAAAATACCCAAGGCAGCATGAGATAACAAAAAAACCAGTCTCCCACCTCTGCATCCTCCAGTCCTTCAATGCTGCTCTGAGGGGCACAGCGTGGACCTCCCAGCTGGTACAGACCCTCTGGATTAAATGAGTAAAGAAAAGAAGCAGGAAGTGGTGAGAAGGAAGGAATAAATAAAGAAGGAAAAAGAGGAAAAAACAGGGTCACTGCAGGAGCAACTTCACCCAGACACACCAAGAACGGCAGCATAAATGGATATCGATCAGTGAATATAGTCGATATTACTAATGCCTCTTCATTTCTCTTCATTCCAGCTCCAAACTGCATGCTGCCTCCATATACCCACAGGCTTAAATGGAACACCATGAGATTCAGTCAGTTCAGGCTGTAGACAGCAGGAGCGTTATTGTTTTTTCTGTTCCAGCATCTATTACCATCACATGTAATTACCTTTTAGCTTCTCTGATGCAATAAAAAGCAACAGAGTTATCGTTCTAAAGAAAAAAGATTTTTTTATGACAAACAGGAGTGTCCCTTTCTCTGTCCGGTCGGGGCATTTCACAGGAATGTCAGCCAAACTCATTTGGCCATCCAAAACCCCCTGCATGTTGTGTCATCCTATTCCTGATATATATATATATATATATCATTAAAGCACGCCTCTGTGCTCTGCTCACTGGCTCGTTGTTTATTTGGCCTCGTCTGGGACCGACTGTCATGGGAGGCTCTCACAGACTCGTTCGCTGTCGGCTCCCTTCTTCCATTCCCAGCCTGCCAGTCCTTCCTCTCCCCAACTGCCTGCTTGTCTGGAACAGAAAAGCTTCCACAAGGGACCCAGCACAGTGCACTATTTTTGGTCACAAAGTAACAGGAAATCAATGCAATCAAGTTTTCTTGTTTTTGTTTTTTCTTTTCAGAAATACTATAGGAATGTGTGGCAAGAAAGTTTCAACAAATACCATGTGAGTTATTTCAGCAAGCAAACAGTGACGTACAGGGGGAAAAAAATCTGACATCAAGAACCTTAGAAGGTAGCTGTACTACCTTTACTAATTGATAAAAGCAAGAAAAGTATTTGAAGGCTGTTTGTGCTGTCATCGTATCCCTATTTAAATTCACTGAGCTGAAATGCTTGCATATTCAATTGATTTTATGGGAGTTATAAGTCTCCTACTTTGTTATTTTATGATTTTGGACCCACTGTTCAAGAAGCTAACTGCAAAAATTAATTTCAGTCTGTGTAGCTTGTTTTTGTTGGGTGTTGTTGTTCTTTTGTTGTTTTTTTTGGTGTGATATCTTTGGGATTTTGAAGATTTGCAACTTGTTGGACAATTTTGAATCTTAATATAAATCAACTTTATTTCTGTTATGATCCGTAGGTGTTTGAACTTTAGGTATTATTTGGGTTTCTGTTTTGATAATTTCTTGTTTATTTACTTAGATCTTGCCATTTTAGTTTAAACCTTTGTGTTCATTTATTCTCCTCATTTCTGCATTTGACTTGTTTCCTTAGATTAGATTAGATTGTTTTCCCTTTGTGTGACCTTCTGGTCTCTCTTCCTTCTGGTTTATCTTTTACCTTCCCCAAACCTGTCAGCCTTCTCTCCTTCCCAGCTGGTTTCCATCTCCTAATTTCCCTCTGCCTGCATTCTCTCTCAGCTGTTCTTAGTCCTTCCAGTTCTAATGTCATTCCCTACTCCTTCCTCAGTATATATAGTGCCCTGATTTCATTGTTCGATACTGGCTCCTTCCGTGATATATTTGGTGACATACCCGTTTCCCTGCAGTTTCTTCTCCTGTAAGTGTTTCCAACTTTTCATCAAAATATGTGCTTTATGACAGAGTTCCTGTCTGCATTTTGGTCCAACTTCAACACACCTAACGCAAAACAATTTAATTAAATTTTTTTGTCTAAAAGTTTGAATGTCAGTGTTAAACAAGGCAGTCAAAACTGTGAAATTTCAAGTCAAGAATTTATATTCTGAGTTTGGTCTTCGAGATCTAAACTACCCAGCAAGTTTACTCGGCACAGCTGTTCAACTGTTTTACACAAATGTATCCAATTGTAGTAAAGACATTTTTCTGAAATTAAAACTGACACATCAGAATGGGAAATAAAGTAGATTTAAGTGTATTTGAATGTTACAAAGACATCAGATAGGCTGGTCTGAATATTTCAGAAACTGCTGAATTCATGCATAACCATCTCTCAGGTTTACAGAGAATTATCTAAAAAAAGAGAAAATATGCAGAGATCAGTAGTTGTGTGAACAGGTAAAGAACAGAAATGCCTTGTTGATCAGGTCAGAGGAGAATGGACAGACTAATAAGATATGATAGAAAGGTTGCAGTTTCTCAAATAACCACTCATCATGACAAAGGTATGAAGAATACCATTTCTGAAAGCACAGCACATCAAACTTTGAAACAGATGGGCTACAGCAACAGGACACCACCCACTAGGTGCCATTCCTGTCAGCTACGAACAGGAAAAATGAGGCTGCAGTTCACACAGGCTTACCAAATTTGGAGAGTAACTGGGAGGAAAAATGTTGCCTGGTCCAATAAGTCTCGATTTCAACAGCAACATTCAGATGGTAGGGTAAGAATTTGGTTTAAACAACATGAAACCATGCTTCCATTCTGATTTATGTCAACATTTCAGACTGGCGGTGGTGATATAATGATCAGGGGGCTATTTTCTTGGTACCATTTTGGTTTCCTTTAGTACCAGCTATGCATCGTTTAAACACTAGAGTCTAATTGAGTATTGTTGTTTACCACATCTATCCCTGTATGTCCACAGTGTATCGCTCTCCCGATGGCTACTTCCAGCAGAGTGACGCTTTGGCAGGATGATGTGAGCTTTTAACTGCCTCAAAAGCTCAAATCATCTCAACTGGTTTGTTGATGGCACAGTGAAAATAAGTTCACTGTGCTCCAGTGGCCTCCACAGTCACCAGCTCTCAATATTATCAAGACTGTAGCAATCTTTGGGGGAAGGTGGCACTCACGTCAAATCTGAAGCAACTGCTTGATGCCATTATGTCAATATGGACCAAATTTTCTGAGGAATGTTTCCAACATATAGTGTCAATGACTTTAGTTCACTACACAACAAGGTTTTTCACTTAAACTAACAACTGTTTACTAACTAATACTTATATAGTTAGGCTTCATATAGTTAGGTTCATGATTAGTTCAAAGAATTGGTTTTAAAGTCAATATAGATGGCCTATGCAATTGTGTTTCAACATTATTTAAAGCTGCATTCTTTTAATAATTAACTTTATTTTTGAGTATAAATCAAGGGTAACAATTTTTTTTATTCTCTTTAAAGTGTTACACATTATAAGTATGATCTGACCTATTTAACTAGGTAATCTGCTATGGTCTCATTTCCTATTTAGGCACTGGAGATTAATAAGTTACTTTAACCCAAATATTACTTGTTCATAATATGTGCTGTTGGTCATTCTTGCTAACCCATTCTTTAGTAGCTTTAATGTTCGTTATTTGTGAGTGTATGCCGGGTCAAACTAATAATCCATCCCCACTGTGCCAAATTAATTCAGACCTGGATTAATCCACAATTGACTTGTTTAGCAAAATAACCCAAACTGTATTAGTTTTAACCAAACAATATTCAGAATATACAAAATAATTGATACATACTTACATAATACATACTTACATAATAATTAGGCATCCTGATAACTGTCCACAGTGGATCAACTAATAGAAACAACAAGCATATTAAGCTAAAATCACAATTAACTTTCAATCTGGACTAAAGTCACACATGCAGTGAATTATTTGAACCGTGAAGCTTGCCTCAGATGGCTAAAGCAGCTTTATTACAAGGTAACATGCTTTCTTTTCTCCTTACAATAAATAGCGCTGCAACGGGACAAAAAAATACTTTTTGCAGCAACAACTTTATTTTCAAACATTTAATCAGAAATGAATAAACCAAGTTATATTCTTAAATGATTGTGAGGTTTTGTTGTTGTTTACCAATTACATGATTATAAAATCATTAAAAGATTAATAAAGAAGTTCCAAAAATAAAACGTGGACACCTAAAACAAAATAATGTAATTATTTGCAATTAGTGCATGTACAAAACTGTTTATGCAAAAAGTCAGTGAAGACAGAGAACAGTTCTGAATTTCAAGTAAGTACCACTTTGTTTAAGGTGATTTATAGTAACATCAAATTACAATTCAGCAAGTTTAAAAAACATTTACAGGTTAAGACTTTGGTCATGCTGCAAATATAGAGCTGGACCAGTTGGTCTGCTGTTCACTATAATTGTTGGATTTTCAGCTTAACTGGCTTGATTAAAGTCTAGTTTAGCCAAATCTTAAATGTCCAATTTTTTATGGTCTGAGGACACACTTCAGTGAAGCAGCTATTTTGCAATAGTGAAAGAAAATATTCAGTGGGGAAGATTTTTACCTAAGAAAATATATATTTTTTATTTACTATATATATATATATATATATATATATATATATATATATATATATATATATATATATATATATATATATATATATATAATTTATTTATTTTTATTTATTTATTTGCTGTTTTTAACAAGATCAATGGATAGTGAAGACGCTTTTAAAATTAATCTCATCTCATGACTCAAGCACAGGCTAAAAGGTTTTGAATATTAAAAAGAACAATATATTTTATTCATAAGCATCTTTAAAAGCATCCAAGGACACTGTAAACAAAGCAATAAAACAACAAATAAAAATTATACAGAATAAAATAATGCGATTGCAAAGAGTATGCTACTTTGAACTGGTGGGTTTAGAGTCTGGACCAGAACAGAAGGAGTCAAAATTTCGAATATCCGGTGGGAATGAATTCCAGATTCTCCCCATGGAGCTAAGGTGAGGGGAGAGTACAGCGAAGTGGGTAGAGGAGGATGACCTTAGGGAGCGATAGCAAGGGGCCATGTGGAGAAGATTTGTCAGAATTATTTGAAGTACACTTTTAAACAGGTAAAGCATAAACAGAAAAAATCCTAAGGGCAAGATTACTTTGTTAAACTCTAAGATATCGAAGCAGATGAAAATATAAGTAAGGATTTAACAGTTCATTTGTTTTCATTATCAAACTAATTTGCAGTTTGTATACAGGGGCTTGCAAAGTATTCATTCACCTTGAGCTTTTCACAGCTCTAGAAGAATCTGTTGACAAGGCAACTACGAGTCCTGCACTCTACAAACCTGGTCTTTATGGCAGAGGCACAAGAAAGTCATTGTTGAAATATGGCCATAAGATGTCTACTTTGCAGTTTCCCACATACCATGTAGCAGCAAACTTGTTGAGAAGTAAAAATATGTGTGAAATGAAAATAACAATGGACACAATTCCTCTGGCAGAAACATGGTGGTGGCAGCCTCAGGGATATTTTTCTTCAGCAAAGGGCAGAGAAGATGGGCAGAGTTAATTGGAAGGCGGGTGGAGCTCGATACAAGGCCATCATGTTAGTAACTGTTAGTAGACTTCAGACCTTCCTTTCAGCAGGACTCAAAAAATACAGTCTGACCTATTACAGAATGGTTTGAATCAAATCATATCCATGTGTTACAATGACCAGATCAAGGTTCAGACCTGTATCTAATTGAGAATGCATGGCAAAACTTGAAAACTGATGTTCACAGATACTTTTCATCTAGTCTGACTGATGTCAAACTATTTTCTAACAAAATGCCAAAAAAAATTGATGTGCAAACCTGCTAGAAATATAACCTAAAAGACTGAATATGGGGCTAAATACAAATACATCATTTTCAGACTTTTAATTGTTAAAAAAATTTAAACAAATTATTACCGTATCTCTCAATTTACAATCTGACATTCTGACAAATATTTTATTGGTCTATCACATAAAATCCTAATAAAATACTATGAGGTTGTGGCTGTAGTCTCACAAAATGTGAAAAAGTTCAACATATGATGGATGTAAGCATTTTGTAAATGTGCAAAATAGCTTCATCAGTGATCATAAAGAAAGACAGTAAGCTGGTATTAAAATGATGCACGACAGTCATAGCATTGTGTTAGGAAAATACAGGGACAGGCAATCAGGAGCAAAACAGCTGCATGTAGCAAAGTGTAGGAGTCACAGTCACAGGAAATTGTAGAATTCAGTCAATTTATCATTTGTCAAAGTGGCACACATGCTGGGACTCCCGAGTTTTATGTCAACTGTAACAGTTGTCTGATATTGGGGGAAACTGACAATATTGGATTTCTATTGGTACAACAGTGGTAGAAACTGCCTTCCTGTGGTTAGAAGTATTTCGGATTTTTACTACACACACAATCTGTCTGTATTCATGTTTTTCATTCTCTTGCATTCTCCTCTCAGAGGTGAGTTCTGCTTTCCAATAAACCCTTCCTGAAGCTTTGTGGTATTTAGCAGATCCCTCACTGCAATCATTCTCTCTCATGAAATGACTTAACCTAGAAACCATCTAGTAAAAGGCTGGAAAAGTCAGAGTTCAGCCGTAAAGCCTGGTCAGGTGAATGTTGGTGCATCTGTTGTCACACAAAAGTCTGGGACACGACTCAGCTACAAGAATGAGAAAGGGAAAATTGACCCCAGAAAGTGGGTTTTGAAGATGAAAGGGCGCTACAGAGAAGCCTACTACAGCTGAGTGCATACGGATGAAATATTGATCCTTCTTGTGTATCATTCTGTCCAAGTAACCGTGACTGAAAAATCACGGCTTCATATAAAAGTACCTTTTTTGACTCTCACATGCAGAGTTTAGCTTTTCTGCTATGCCCTCTGTTAACCTTCTGTCTCTGAAGTCTCTACTGTTACCACAACACTTACACCATTATTACCCTGCAACTGAGCAGATGGGGAGAAATATGAGCAGTAGCATGAGAGCAACAGGCAAAACACTGTCTTCATCAAATATAAGACTGGCTTTGAGTCAACAGATGTATATCTTCAGAAGGACAAAAAAAATGACAAAATGCCATCCAAATTTCCTAACTGCTGGAGTGTGAGTCAACTCATTAGAGAGCTCCAGTCTCAAAATATATATTCTGTGTTGCTGGAAGATGTGCACAGAAAGTAGCAGCATGGTTTTCTTGAAAATGAGTTCTGTCTTAAAAAAAAAAACATTTTTAGTTGACTTGGTCAAGATAAACTGGAAAAGTCAAAATGTAGAATCAAAGACCAACCTCTGATGACTGATTGGACACCACAATAAACATTTGAAGAAAAAGGTCTTAGAAACTGAAAGGCAGATTCCTAAAGGTATTGATTGGTGTTGATTATGTGCAAACCAGAGTTTGAGTCCATCTCATTCTTAAACTACACACAAAAGCAGATCTGATCCAAAAATAACTCCTGAAAAAAATAGCATCTCTCATTTCCTACATAATTTGCCCCCATTTAGGTAAGACTATAAGCTCACACATTTTCATCTATGCCAGAGGTGTCAAACTCATTTTCATTTTGGGCCGTATCATGAATGTTCTCTAAGGCCAGTTGGCCCAGAATGTCTTCATAAAACCCATTAATGAACTGTTAAAATGTTAATAAATAGCCCTGTTTGCATTCAATAAGTACTTCTTAAAATGAAATAAAATTGAACATCTTTTCACATCAATCAGTCCCCCAGGATTTCATGACTGTTTTTGTGATTTTTTTTTTTTTTACAATCAAATCAAAGATTTTGTGGAGCTAATTTTGAAATATTTTCAAGGAATTTTGCAACA
This sequence comes from Anableps anableps, assembly GCA_014839685.1. Classification (NCBI taxonomy): domain Eukaryota; kingdom Metazoa; phylum Chordata; class Actinopteri; order Cyprinodontiformes; family Anablepidae; genus Anableps; species Anableps anableps. The sequence goes on along the minus strand of CM026068.1, from coordinate 7,977,536 downwards.
TTCGCACTTACATATGACACTTAATATGATTTTTTTGATCCTCGCCACATCGATCACGACATAACTTGACATCAAGTAAGGCTGAGGCAGCAGAATAGTTGAAGTAAGAAACACTGCCATCTACAGGTGGGAGTTCATCACTTAAACCCAATGTTTTTGACCATTTTTGCAGGAAATTTGCGATAAACTCTCAGTTGTGAATTAGTGTGTAAAAATGCTGGGATCTGCTGATTTTGCGTGAATTTCTGCGATTGGAAAAGCTGGAGGGACTGATTGATGTAATTTGGCGTGTAGAGGGCCACATAAAAAGCTGTGGCGGGCCGGATTTGGCCCCCGGGCTTTGAGTTTGACACATGTGATCTATGCTTACAAAAAACATTACAGCTAGAGCAAATTTGTTTGGATTCTGATAGACCAGTTTTATTTTAGGAATCCAGATTATGTGAGAACATACCATCTGCTGGTGTGAATTTTTGATGTCTGAGACATTTAAGGGCAAAATGTGCTGCTTTTAGCTTCACGAAATACAGGCAAGAAAGTCAAAAAAGAGCAGCTGATCCTCCTTTCCAGTGAGTTGTGTGCAACCAAATTTCTATAGTCAAATAAATTGTCTAAACTGTGCTTCAAATTCTTTTTTTTTTTTTTTTTTTTTTTTTTTTTTTTTTTTTTTTTTCAAAATAGAAAGCTTCTGACTGGGACATTTCCTACAGATAGTGACTTGTAATAGTGATTTGTATGTACAGGTTGAACTCAATGTAACCGAGCAAACAGAAAAAATGATCTCTATAAAGAACAGCTGTCCTTACTGTACAACATAAATGAGGCGCACAGAGAAATCTGCCCTGTTCGACTGCAGTGTACCAACAGTGAGAGGTGGAGGCTGCAAGAGATTGCAATGCCAGCAACCCATAATGGAAACCATAAAATGTTTTATTTTTTCAATGAATAAGTTTACATAACAGGAAGCAGTCAAGGTCAAGAAAGCATAAGTGTTTAAATTTCATTCTAAAAACATATCAAAGGGCAGAACACATCTTTTGGTGAATCAGTTAAAGGTATTCATCATCTCACAAACTTTAAAAATCTGCTGTGGTGCATTAATAACATCTCCAAAACATATTTATTTAGAAAACCATTCTGAATATGATTCCCTCTTTAAACAGTGAGTTGTTGTTACAGTTTTGAAGAGTGACTCAGTCTCATGAAGCCCAAGAGCTCTCTGAGAAGAAATATTACTCTGTCTTTAAACAATTCTGCTGTGCTGTGTTTGTGGCTGAAAAGAGGAAAACTGTGACCCAATTTAGAAATAGTTCCAAACTGTTTGCATCTGCCTCCTAAGTGTGGTTACGTATCCATGTATTTAATTCAATCTGTATTGTGAATCTGATGCATAAATAAACTAGATGGTATGTTGCCACAACTAGGCACATGCAAAACCATCAAAAGCTGGAGCAAGTTGCCCTGGTTTGTGAACTTTGTCTTATTTCATTTCTTTTTCATTTTTCCAGAGAAATGAAGATGTAAGATATCGTGGTTTTTTTTTTTTTTGTTTTGTTTTTTTTTGTTTTTTTTTTCAATATGCGGTAAATGTTGCGTTGCGAGAGAAAGAGTGCTGCAGCCTAAATATTTATCTGTTTGCAGACCTGGGCATGTAATTTTTATTTATAATAAAGTGGTGAAGAAAACAATAAACTACAGCTTCAACTATAATCAGAAATCAAAAGGCAATGCAAAGTTAAGATATATGACAAGCTATGGATCATGAAGAACTGATGTTTGTGTTTCCAACTAAAGATCCAAAAGCACTGTTCTCTCCATTTTTCACCAAGCTCCTGAGGAAGGGGGATACAGCAGTCAAAAACATTATGGAAAAAACATTGTGGGGAAAAAATATTCATTACTTTGAGGAGATCGAATCTCTGCCCCACTGATTTACTTTAAGTTTTGAACAAAGAGAACAATTCATATTTATCCAGGATTTTGTTTCCTGCACACTGATATTCTAACCTTTGCATAAATACTTTGCTTTTCAAATAAATGTTAGGCCAGGCTAATTCTGATAAATCACTAATAATTGGTTAGGGATTGCTTTTTAAGATCGGCTGCATTCATATTATATTTGTGTCAAAATGTATTGATATAATTGTTGAATCCCAAGTTTAAACATTTAAAATAGATGCAAGATGCTACCCTGATGTAAGAACAGCTGAGTTAAACAATACTTAAAAACTGTAACTATATTAGAAAGGAAACTCTCACAGATATAACCACAAAGCTCCATTATAGAACATGGGGACTGATTTTAATCTAATCACTAAAATCTAAAGATACACTGGAGAAGTGTTAAAATTTTAAAAACTGAACCACAACGCTGGAGTCTGAGTAAGCAGACTGATAAAGAAGGCTTCACCGTTTTAAAAAGGCTTCAGGGATTGGTTAAAGCAGAGACCTCTCAGGGTTAGGTAGGGTGAATAACCCTATCTTTGATGCTTCTGCGAGAGCCCCAGATTTGGAAAGAGCAAAGACGTTGAAGTCAGACAGAGAACACAGAGAGGTCTTTGATATCTAGCAAAACCTCACTCCTAAACCGAGAGAAAACCTTGGGGATGGACTGAACTGACCATGTGCTCTCACCCTGATTCTGTCAGACCAGGCTAAACGTAATTCAAAACATCAAAAGTTATATACCTGTTAAATACTTGTATGGATGCAACGGATCAGTGGGTGGTAGGTGGGGGATGCTTTCGACTGATCACCAGTATGCTAAAGGAGCTTCAATTTCATGTTTACATGAAGCGGGGGTCTTTACATGACAAATTTACAGAATATATGCCAAAATCATTGGTTTTCTGTCCCAAATATTGTTTGATAAATGAAAAGGAGGTGGACTGGGGAGGTAAAAAAGGGTGTTGGAGCGTGAAGCTCCCACCTTGTACAATATGTTAATGAACCTGACTGAGTGTTTTTCACCTTAACAGTGTTTAGATGAAGTATGTTTTTCCACAAGACTTGGGCTGTTGCCAACATCTGGTGTGAGTTTTATTTCAAAAGATTTATGTACTCACCAGCCACTTTAATGAGTATACCTGTTATGTTGCTTGTTAACATAAATAGAAAATAAGGCAATCCCACAACAGCAAAGGAATGCAGTTAAACATCTAATAGGCGAAGATGACTTGCTGAAGTTGAAACCAAGCATCAGGATAGGGACAAAATGGGATTTAAGTGACCTTAATGTGTCATCATTCCTGCTGCTACCTGGACCAGTCTGAGTGTTATAGAAACTGCTAATCTCTGGGGATTTTCACACCCTCTAATTTACAGAGAATGATTTAAAAGAGCAAAAACAGCTCAAATAACAGCTCATCACAACCAATGAATACAGAATATCAGCTCTGAAAGATTATACTGGAGAAAAAAAATAATATTGACTGCTCATTAAGCCTTTATTTCAGCTCCACAATTCCAGTGGTAGGGTCACAATTTGCTCTGAACAACATGTAAGCATAGAGTACACCAGTCATGCCTTGAGTTATTAGTTCAGAGTAGTGGTGTGGGGGGTTATTTTCAAGGCACACCTTGGGCCTCTTATTACCAACTGAGCATCATTTACATGCCACAGATTAATGAGCATTGTCATGTACATTCCTGAATGGTGACAGTGTTCCCATCCTCTCATGGCTACTTTCAGCAGGATAATGCACCTAAATGTAGGCTTATTAGTGTGGATTTGTGTACATATCCTCATAAATGCAACATATTTGTATTAATGTGGACATTAGGCCATTTCTAAAAGCTCAAGCCACTTGGCTTTTACCTTGAAGCACCAAACAATTGTGTTGTTATGCCACAGTAAGATGCTTGCATGGAAATTATACAATCATTAAAAGGGTCACATTACCTCTGTCTTTTGCTAGGTGGTAACAGGTTTGGGTGCTCATTTGGAGGAATGTTGTCTTCTGACTGGATAAATAGCCTCCTCTGACCCCTGACTTCTTGTAGGCATGCTAACAAACTCACGCCATCTGTTCACCGCTGTTGCCATCAGATTCTATCATGTTGCCCTACGATAAAAAAAAAAACCCCAGGGGACAACACCAGCTCAGCTGTACAGCAAACCCAATGAATATAAACAGAACCCCGGTCCACATACACAGCACAAAAAATGACACCGACAACACTCAGATGCATTTATATTACATCCCTAACAGGCTGTTGTCCACCTTCTGCTGCACTATAACAAACTACAGACACAGACATTTTATATACAACAAATAGAAGTAAGGCTTTGTCAGTTCTGACTGCTTCAACACATTTTATTTAAATATGTCTGCCTAAAGCACAAACATCCATGAAACTTAAACTGCTGCAATCCAACATAAAACTATTGACAAACACTCCACAAAGGATTCTAAAGTATTAATCAGGAACTGCATGTAAAATTGATCAAACAGATTAAAAAAATATTACAGTTTGACAAGATGTCAATATTAAAAGAATAACAACAAAATGGCTATAGCTTTGGAGCTCAGTGACTCATTTTAAAAGCAGATTTAAATGATTCACACAACAAATTTTTTCAACATGAACTGTGAGCAAGGAATTTATTTGAACAATCCTGCAGAAAACCACATATTTCTCCAAGGGGTTGAATGAATAGCAAAGCGGCATGTAAGTAGTCATTAAGTGAAACAAGTTGTTGCCACACTGACTGTCACCATGGTAGCTACTCGCCACCCCGATGCACTGAAATCAACACACAATCACTCACAATCAACATTGCACAAGTCATTCACACACACATGGGTTCTGTACAGTGTCATGGGAAATTATATGACCCAATATAGATATATTTTATTTTTAGATGTAACAACTGCCTTCAAGTGTGTGAGATTACTGACAATGACTCTTTTACATAATTGTGGAGGAATATTGCTCCGCTTTTCTTTGCAGAATTGCTTTTATTTCAGCTACACTGCAGGGAAACAGACATTCAGAATTTTTTTTGTATGATTAGAATTTATGCTTCTATTAGTTATGGCAAGTAATTCGAACCTGGCTGGCCAACCCAACTGTGTGCTGTGTGCTTTAAATAAGTATTATTTTGAAAATGTAAATAAACACTTTTTTACTTTGTTTCTCATCTGTACTTTAATTTCTTTAGATTAAAGTGTTATGTGCTGCTTTTTAAGATTTTTTTTATTCTTGATTTACCAAGGAGGAGTAATTACTTTTTCATATAAGGCCAGGTTTGTTTGTTTTTTCACCAATTAAATAAGACAATAATTTGAAAACTGTTTTTTGTATTAGTGCTGATAATCTTGTCTATTAAAAATTTTATGATGATCTGAACATTTTAAGGGGACCGAAAAGTAAAAACAAGCCAAGCAAGTTAGTGAGTAAAAAGCTGCAATTAAAATCATCAAACCTCAAACTCACTGGAGATCATTATCAAGGAAAATCAAAGCAAATAGTACCCATCAGCAAAAGATATTAGCTTTGAAGGCATGGCATTATGCAAGTGTTTTTTTCTCTTCATGCTCTCTGCTCCTTCTCACCACCTCCCTTCCACTCTCCTCCCCTGAGGTCCTCAAGGCAGCAGCAGTGTTGTTGGGCTGTGATTATCTGTCCTCAGTGTGCCATCAGACGCCATTTCTTGTTACATATTCTGCAAATCGACTATGCATCAATGCGCACAAATGCACTTTTTAATGCACGTGTAAACTATTTTCAAATGCACAAAAGGTGTCTGTCATCAAAGGTACAATCGCAAGCAAGGGATTAAAAAAAATCCCAGACAAGAAGATGACGTGTTTGCTGATTGGCTCAGTATTGTCTTAAAGAGATGTCACTTCTTATCATGATCATAAATCTCTTTCTTTTTTCTTTCCCTGCTGCTTATCATCACATTAATGAAGAACATTTTTCCTTCTTTCAAGCCACTTCAGAAGCTGTGTTTTCAGGAGAAACACAAAACATTCATTTAACAGGAATTAAAACAAGTGAGACGCTGCCTGTGTAAGCATCATGAGTAAAAATGACTTGACTTTAAGGGGTGCATGGGCGGAATGCAGATGAGTCTCATGGCTTAAATTTATTTTTCTCTATCTCTCTGTGTGTATCTCCGAAACGAGCTGCAGGGTGCATGCAGAGAAGAGAACTGTAGTTTTCTATGTGAGCCACAGAAAATGAAAAATCATTCACGCATTCAACTGGGTTATACATTCTCATGTGTTATGTTCTCCTTCTAAAAATAATCAATGTTGGGTTGTTTGGCAGAGATTATTGCTTAATCATCTGTACCAAACTGTCAGTATCCTGTGACGTAGCCAAAGCAAATGTTTTTGCCAGTTTGGCAGTTCACATAGATTAGGCAGCCAAGTTAGAATCAATAGCTTTTATTTATCACAGAGTGGGTAATTTTCCTAAAAGATTAGTTATGTAATGGGGCTATTTTAAGATCGAGCACATTATTTTGCAGGGAGGAAATTGGGATAGAGCAGAAACACAATGTTCGGGAAGACAAACAGAGGAGCTAGCCACAGCGAGGCTCGCCCTCCTCAGATGTAAACTTCATTCCACTTTCTCCCAAATTACTCCAAAATGGCATCAGAGGGCAGCAGTTTGGTCAATTGTAAACTTCAAGTTATACAGGAACATGAAGAGGATATGAGCTGTGATTGTTATGTTTTGTCTGAGTGCTTGTCAAGACCTGTTTAAATTCTTCTTCTTGGAATACTCTTATTTTGCTAAATTAGCAATACAGAAAGCTTTAATACTGTATAATTCCTGATTAGTCACAACTTTACATATCAGTTACTTATAGTCAAACTGTATGTGAAGGCTGTGCCAAGTCACTGATGGAATTACATCCTTTTGATCACAGAATTGCTTACAATAAAGATGTCACTCATGGCATTATGCAAGTGTTTTTTTTCTCTGAAACAATAATCATGACCTAAAGGACAGATTATATTTGATCATTTTTAGTGAGTTTGAGATGGTTTTCTAATGCCTTAAAAAAAAAAAAAAAAAAAAAAAAAAAAAAAAAAAAAAAGACACCTTTTGAATAAATACCAGCTCTCTCCAAGTCCTTTTTCCAAACTCCCAGTCAAGTCTCAAATCTCTAATAACTGAAATAAACATTTTCTCATGAAATGATCTACAGTCTGCTCATACCACTGCATTGTTGCAGATTAGCAATACAAATCCTGTACTGTTTATTCTTAGGCCTCATTAAATGTGAACATTTAACAATTTTAGCTGTAGCATGTATCAATAATTATGTTTCAATCATCTTAAATTTAATTTAACATGCAAAAAATGTATTTGAAATTGTTTTTCAACATTTATATAGCACAATGTTTACCCCACTAGAAATAAAAATGTGCAATTATGTTCAAAGTAAAATAATAGAAAGAAATAACCGACTGTTACTGTCAAATTTCTGAATGAATCAAAGTGCTTTTTGTTTTGTCTTTGCTCTGTAGCACTTGACACCTGTTAATCATATTGTCAACTCCTCTGAATACTGTACTGGATTGGTTTTTGGAGGGTTTTCTTTTCCTCCTACTAAGTCAGAGGATTTTTAAGATTACTAAGAAACCAAATACAAAATTTTAATTTAAAAGCTTTGTTGACAAATTGCTCAGGAATGTGTTTGTCATAGGAACATATTTGCATGCAGTTCATCACCTGTATGAGCTGTGGTCTGTAGATTACATGTCAACTTACTTTCACTCTTGATTACATGAAAAAAAAAAAAAAAAAAAAATTGTTAATGAGACTCAAGTCCCTGAATGTGGGTCCAAATCTGTAGAGCGTGATTCTAAGTCAATTCTGAACTTCTGGTTATGCAACTTGCAAGTGGAGTCTGACACTTGAATCTCCATCTTTGATAAATGGGTAGTGAAAGCTCAGTCACCCATGGTTTAAACTTGCGAGTTACACCTCTGTGTGTGACCAACTATGTACCTGATTGGTCAGTCACTTCCACCTGGCCCGGTTACTCTGGAAGAGAGAGAATTGTACTCCATCACTCAATGATGGCTGGTTAGGAAAGCTTTTTTCACTTAAACGATTCAATGTGTCTTCTGAACCAAGGCTGGAAGGGTTGCGTCGTTTAGGTTTAACCAAAGTTGGAAAATTCTGTTGATCAGCACAACCAGTTTGTTCCGTCTGTTTTGGGCAAAGATTCTACATTTTATTTTTCTCCAATTCTACTTTGGCAAGTTTTCTATGGGAGTTTCTTCTTGTCATGTTAATAATCCAGACCCATATAATTTAAGGACCAGAACCACTCTTGCTGTCCAAAGAACTGTGCTAGTACTGACAGCATGCCTGCCCCATAACATCCTTTAGCAAGTTTAAGTAGAGGTGGTGCTGAGACTTTCCCATAAGCCAAGCTGGGAGACACAGTGGTTTGGAACCAACCATCTGCTGAGATCCAAACAGTTCCCTAAGTGGCTGTGAGGCTCGATTCAGACCAAAGTGAACACCTAAGTTCTTCCCAATGTTAGTTTTTTAAGGTGCTGGAAGATGAAAGATTCCAACTTGGTTCTGAACAGTTAAAGCCTCATCTTTAAAAAAAAAAAAAAAAAAAAAAAAAAAAAAAAAAAAAAAAAAAAAAAAAAAAAAAAAAAAAAATTCCCCTTCTGTTGAGAACCCTATAAGATCTTGGTAATTCTTAGATTTTATTTCATTTAGTACAATTTTAAAGGTTAATTTACTTGTTTTGCCCTTGTATTTAGTGGTTCATAGCATATTTAATATTTTTTTTCTCTTTATATATTACAGATTGCTCTCGAGAAAGGAGGGGTCCAATTCTCAGTTGTATCTCAAACTAATTTAAAGCTGCAGTATGTAACTTTTCTAAAAATATATATTTTCTATATATTTGTTGAAACAGTCATTATGTTGTGACAGAATGGTATGAGACAAATAATCTGTGGAAAAAAAAAAAAAAAACCCAAGCTCCTCTGCCTTCTGCCTATCTAGAAACAACCAATCAGAGCCTTCGCAGGTCTTAGCGCTGTCGATCACTGTCCCTGTGGCCCTGTTTATACCCCCACGGTCTCTGCTGTGCTGCAGCACACAGAGGCTAGGCTAGTTAACATGGCCACCAATGATGACAGATAAACAGTTTTCCTGGAACAGCAAGTTGTTTCTCCGCCATTAGCACATTTAGCAGCAAGTAAATGAGGTTGAGTGGCAGCGCTAAGACACTCCTCCTGGCTCTGATTGGTTGGTTTTAGTTAGCAGCGGTGCGTTTCTTCAGACGGCAAAAGAGGCTCAGAGAAGGAGGTGGAGGAGATCGATCTTTTCACAGATTATCTGTTTCATAACATACTGTCACAACATGGTGGCAGTTTTAACATATTTTTGTAGAAGTTACATACTGCAGCTTTAAGAACATTACTTTAATGTAGTTTTACCATGCTCCAATGCTGAAGCTAAATTTCTTGTGCGATCATGGAGTGTCACCACACAGAGATGAAGAGGAACGCTACACAGCGAAATAAGGGGCAATTGTGCCTTAGAAATACCACTCTGTCGCTGAGCTTTTCATCACTGAAGGTCACCTCTCCTGGGATGGAACAGGTTCAGAGACGCCTCTGGCTTGTGGTGTAATGAACGAAGGGAAATATGAGCATATGAAGACACAGAGACCAGGGGATGGATGGTCCGGGAAGCTGAAGAGAAATATAAAAGGGAATGACAGCTCGACTGAGCGCAGCAGGAGGGAGGCAATAAACCCTGATTTGCTTTAGTGAACTGAAGATAGATGGAGATCAAAAGATTGTGCTTGTCACAGCTCAGCTATTACCACAGCTCTGACTGACACCCCAGCTGTGACTTTAAGGTTTTCCTCATGAGAGATTTTAATGGCTCGTAGTTTCCTGAGAGAAAGACAGACCCACAGTCTGGCTCAAATTCTATTTTAATTGTTGTAAAACCACCAACAATAAATGATAAGACATGAGGTGAATAAAGGTGGGGGGGGGCAGGAGCTGCTGCAGTTAAAGATTTACCTGGTTTCTAATTACATCAAAATGAACTGTCAACATAAACTCTAAGATGGTTTGGTCATCTTTTAAGTAGGCTGAAAAAGCTTTCTAAAATGTGTCCTCCTTTTGATTAGTGTTATATATAACACAAATTAACATGAGATATCAAAAGTCTTAAAAGAATGTTTGAATGTCCATTGTGGCTTATTTAACTCAGATCCAAAACGCTGCTCTTAGCTTGACTCTCCACAATCTTTTCAACAATAACAGCATATAAACACCTGCAAACAAACAAAGCAATATCAGCATGTAGAAGCTAAACATCTACAGATTTTACAGATGAATTAGTGGACACTAGTGATGCCCAATACATCGTTATTCACATCAGTATCGGCTGATGTTAGTAATTTTTAACAGATCGGTATTAGTCTGATAAGTAAAACTGGACTAATATTGACAACTGATATTGATTTCCAGCTTGCCATTGGTGTTTCTGGAGGGGGGGGGAGTAGCGCAGGATTGTGAGGTGTGTTTAACTGAACCAAAGAAGCAATATCAGCAGGGTGGGCATTTTACAATGTCGAAAGGGTAGGGAAATATGTATATTGGTAAAACTTTGGCCGTAACAACAATATTAATATCGGCTATCAGTATCAGCCCAAATTTTCAAATTGTTGCAACCCTAGTGGACAGACACCAAAAACTTCTTATATTTTGTTCTGTGCTACAGCAGCAAATATGAGCTCATCTTTAAGCAGCCCTGACTTCTTCCAAAACAACTGCTTGAGCCAGCTGGAATTTTCCATTAAGCCAAATCTTCTCCAACAGTGATTTTGAGAGTTGCATATGATTTTATCTCTACATAGGTTGATTTTTGAGAGAGAAAGAGAAAAACTGACAAAACATAATCAAAAGAGTACGCCTTATATGCTGTGGATAAAAACAGTCTTTTTTTTGATTGGCAGCGAGGTATTCCATGATATTAATGTTCCAACAAGTAATAAGACATAATATTTTAACTGTGACTGGATGTCATGTTTTACAAACTTTATTTTGAAAAAAAAAAAAAAAAAAAAATATATATATATATATATATATATATATATATATATATATATATATGAATGGGGGAGAAGGGTTAAGGGTTTGAGTCTGGATTTAGTTCAAAGTGTTCAGGCTATGAACTATAAACATGAACTGATCTTAGAAAGAGTTCTTGTCATGGGGTTAATACTGGAAAGTCCTTATTTATTTAAAGCTCTGCCATGACATTTTGTCACAGTAAATGTTATTTCCCAGATTTTTGCTTTATACAACTTTTTTTGTTTAACTCACATGTCGTCCTTTTAAAACTTCCTTAACCCTGGAGCTCATTATAGTAGATGTTGACCTTGAGATGCAATGCAATTTACTTTGACATTGTTGTGAACTCTCACTTCCTTTTACTCCCAGATAATGCACAAAACTTTTAAATCAACTCCCCTTCATAAGTGTGTTAAAAATCATCAGCTGCTCTGTCTCTTGGCAAAGAGAATAATAATTCTTCCTGTGGTTTGGGGTAAATATTAACTCAATGAAAAGCAGCTTTTTCCATCATTTAACTTCAGACATGTCTTACTGGCTGGAGTGTAACGATACATCCAGCTCATGAGATGAGTCCAGGTTTGGTTAAACTATTGTTTGTTTGTTTTTCTTCTGAAACTTTTTTTCTGAGACTTCACCTCATTTTCTGTTACCACACAAACACCGATTAGTAAAGGAAATCGACTTTGCAAAGACAAATATGATTCCTTAACAATCCGCCGATTCCATGTGTGCAAGATCAAAACAAACCTTGATTAACCTCAGGAGAAACATATTCTGTATGTCTGCATGCAGCACTGTGTTGCTCAGCTATGTTATTCTCAACAGGTTTGAGTCTCTAGCAACACAGACAAAGAAAATGCATCACTGCAATTACAGCTACTTCCCTTGTGCAAATAAAATTCTCTGTTTCAATCTCTGAACATCAAGATGTTCTGGTGAGCCGTTGTAGATTGCTTTTGTGTAATAAAATCCATGTAAAGCTGCATCTCATACTGTTTTCATTTGAATCTGAAAGACCTGATCAAAACTACATTGTTTATGCATTAAAATTATTACCACTGCAAAAGTTTTCTTTACAGAAAGCGCATTCTCAAAATGTGATGTGATAAGCAAGAAAAACAGCTTCATCCTACACAGAAAAAACTTTTTTTTCTTCTTCCTGGCTTACCCATTATATGTCAACCTTCAGTGTCACACAACAGATGTTTAATGACAAAACAGTAAATGTCAAAAGTTGAGCACCTCATGATGCTCCCCGACACCAGTGTTATGCCCTTACACACTCATTACACTGTAAATCACATCACATTTAAGCCAAAAGACATTTGGTAATGTATCAGTATTTTTCCCGCAGTGAACACCGAGTATACTTAACATTTTACTCACTATGGATGTTTAATAGCTCCATCGCCACATGTTCTGCCTTTCATGGAGAAATGGTGAGTTAAGGCTTTTTGTGACATGACTTGAAATCCATTAGCCGTGAGCTAATGGATCAACTGCAACTGATGGCAACAGCAGCTGAAAGCTATCAGTTACACAATTGTCTAAAAGTCAAATTTCTCTCTCACCTTCGTTTACTGAACAACTAAAAGTCCAGAAATGACACAGTGAGTTTTAAAAACAGGCAACCGACTGTAAAACAGTCCCATCAAACTAAAAGATGACCAGACAGCGTAAAGATTTTTCCACAGCTGCCATGAAGTAATAAAACCTCTACTGATGATTATATGAGTGTGTAGTAACACTTCAGAGGAGCAGTGATTACAGTGACTTGTAATGCTGTCAATTTAAAGCGGCATGCCAGTACAGGAGAATAAGGGTGGAAATTTTGTCTCCTATAAAAATGCCACAATCTACAATATCTATGAGCTTGAACAACCTCTCCTTCAGCGATCTGTTTGAAAATTTGCAAAGACAGATTGATAGTACATTTCACTGCATTGTGCGGAGTGTGGTAGAGCTCATTGTTTCCTCCTTGATGAGACTGATGACCTCCACCTGAGCATTACACCAAACGCTGAGTATGGCTACTTAATCTTCAGCCAGTTTGTGCTGCCTTGGTGTCGCCATGTGTATTCACGTACCTAGGTAGTTGGCTTGGATGTGTTATGCTCTAGTAAAAATTTTCACAATCCACAACATATTACAACCACAAACTTCAATTTATTTTTGTTGGGATTGTATATGATACACCAACATAAAGTACCACATCTTTGTGAAGTCAAAGCAAAATTATGTTTTCACATTTTATATATTTAGTTTTTACCAAAAAAAAAATGCATCTATTTCTTTCTTTGTTGTCTTTCATTGCAATTAAACCTGCAAAATCATTTGGTTTTGTCGCTACCAGCTTTTCACTTCTGAAGACTAAATATTTTGACCATTCTTTGCAAAACAGCTCAAGTTAACAAAAACTGAAAGGAGAGTATCAATGAAAAGCATTGGCCAGGTCTTGTAACAGATTCTCAATTTTCCATTTAGCTCAAAGCTTTAACTGGGTCTTTCATGCAACAGTTTTCAGATTTTCCCTGACAAGAAATCCTGTCATTTTACTCCCATTTCACAATGCTTTTCTATTTTGTGCTAGTCATAAAATTCCATCATTACATTGTTTTTGGTTGTAAAAAGATGAATTTTGAAAAAGCTCAAGACCTAAAAATACTTTTGCAAAGTAATGTCGAATTTAGGTTTTAGTTTTGATCTTTGGTCTTTTTAGCTCGTTCTCTCATGTTTTGCTTTTTCTTGGTTCCCCTGACGCACCTGGTTCTCAAAAGCAATATGGGTTTGAGTTACTCTGTGCATTGTCATAAAAAACAAGACTACAGTCCACGTGTTCAAAGTAAATGGAGGAATATGTGTCACTGAGGAACAATATAGTGCTTACAGGGAGGAAAAAAGTATTTAAAGTTTGTATATGTATAATATTAATTAAATCTTTCAATAAACAGGAAAGGTCATGTTCTCTGTAAAAAAGAGAGAAATATTTCAGCCATCAGCTCTGCTCACAATATTGTGGAGCTGTAAAATACTAAATGAGTGTTGCTAGAGTGGAGCACTTCATGAGTCATTACTGGTTTTGTGAGTGGTCCGTTGATGGGGTGCTTGGGTGGTGTAAAGTAGTTGTAATGTGGTCACCACAGGACTCCAGCAGCAGCTTCTTTAATCTCCACAGGCCCAGACCGTGCTCATTGTGAACCTTAACCACCATGATTAAAAGCAATTCATCCAGTTTATCAAACCACAGAACTGACATTTACAAGAAGACAAAAATAATAAGCAAAACAAAAAAAGCCATCAGATCAGCCAACAGAAGAGGTGTACTAAAAAGATCTAACATAGATTACCAGCTGTTTTATGTCAGTTTAAAGCTGTAGAGCTATTTGTCTGTGGTTCATTTGACTACAAATATCAGGGCTCTAGAGTGCAAGCAATTTGGTCACAAATGCAACCTGATGTTTGAATAGTGCACCTGGAAAAAATCTCAGGTTTCACCAGGGCAACCAGTCATTTGAGGTAAACAAAAAAAGTCTCTGCAACTCAAAGTCTCCCTGAGGTTCATGACAGACATACATTAGTCCCATATTGTGGTCCAAAACCAATCAGAGATAGTAAAGGTCGGGAACCCCCCCCACCACCTCCAGTTGTCCTCGGTCCAGCTATCAATGTATATCTGTATTCTGCAGTCAGAGGTGAGTAGACAAGGCTAGTAAGATAAACATAGTGGATGTAGCATGGCTACAAATCCTGCAAATACATTAAAGTTAAGGTCTGAGCTGTCCAAAAAATCATTACCAGCTTATGTCAAGCTCTGGTACGTAGACAGCGTCAGACAACGAGCCACATACGATCGACTCCAAGCCAGAGCCACTGAAGGAGGAAGTGTTTACATTTTAAAGACAGTTTTTATTTGGTTATATTAAAAAAGTGAACTTGTAAAACTGCAATGGTAAATAATGCCATGCTGGTGCCTAAAAAAATTATCTGCACCAGTGCAACCAGTACAAAAAGTTAGTCTAATGCCCTGCATATTAAATCAGTATAAGCGGTAATTTATTTTTACATAAAACCCTTAAAACATCCTATCTCTCAGCACTAATTTAATTTAACACTGTGGTGTTCCATCTTTAGTAAGCTTGTAATGTGGGTCTGGTGGTTAGATATGCACCCCAGAGAGTTTTATAAATATCATCAAATAACTATCAGAAGAACACACAGAGAGGCGGGAGGAAACACAGAGCGCAGAAACACCAGACGGCAGAAAAAGAGTTGAACATCATCAATTTATACAGCAGACCTCTTTCTGGGGATGAACAGTCAGTATTATCCAAAGGTTTAAGCTTTGTTCCTTTCTATACCACTGACTCTTATCAAACTAAAGTAGATCTATTCAAATTTTTCAACAGTATTAGGCTGCACTAAGACTGAATGTGATATGAGCGTCAGGGGTGTCTGGTTTACATGCAAAGGTGGACGAGCATCTAGGGGCGTCGAGAAGGCTTCGCGTTTCATACACTGCGTCCAACACAGCAGACGCTGGAGTTGGAAAATCTGAACTTTGGCAGCTGGACACGGAGTATCAACCAATCAGAGAGACATCACTATGTAACATATTGGCGCATTTTATGACGGAACGGAAGGACCAAGAACCCATCTGTGACCAGTCGAGCAAGGACCTTGCCTTTGATCTTGGGTCAAAACATTGTTACCACGGTAAACATTTTCCCCCATTTGAGCTAGCCAAATCGGTCCAGCACAATGTTGAGCCACTACCAGTTTCACGCTGAAGAATCAATGGATTTATTCAGAGGAAATGTGCAGGAGACGGTGGAAGACTCCATGCGAAGAAGTCAAGTTATGAGGCTCCCAACACACGTCTTTCCACACTTTGCTCAGAGGCGCATCTAGAGCTATTTTGACGCCCAACTTAAGGCATTGGACGCCTTTTTGACACACACATCACGTTTGATCTGAGCACAGCATTACGCTTACATCCTTTTTTGATGAGAAAAATCCTACTAGTATCTCCCAAGATGCCCCTTTAGACTCTTCAAATGATTCACAAACAGAGCATCTTTAAAACTAACACCCACTTTATTCCACCTTTTGATAATCCATCAATGGCTACTTTTTGTAGATTAGTTGATCAAGGTCTTTTAGCTTTGTTTAAGACAGATAAAAATAAATGGTTTTCCAACATATGTATTGATGAACATCATACCTTAACTAATCTATCTAAAGATGACTCTATTGTCATAGATGCCCCCTTGATCCAGTGCAGGTGGTGGGAGACAGAAGGACCCTGGTTAAAATGACATCACTGATGGACAATGTCTCCCACCCCATGCATGATGCTGTTGCTGAGCTGGAGAGCTCCTTCAGTGACAGACTGCTGCATCCTTGGTACACTAAGGAGCGTTATAGGAGATCCTTCCTTTTTTTTTTTTTTTTTTTTTTTGTTAGGAGATCCTTCCTCCCAGCAGCTGTTAGACTCGATAACCATCATTGCTCCCAACAAGATCAATAAGTGTCTATATCCACACTGGTATCAATACGACTCTGCCGCTTTTTTCTTTTCTCACCATCTGTGAGTGGTTTGTATTTTCAATGCTCAGAGACATGCACATCTTGTACATTTTCAATTAACCAACTCAGTTGCACATTCCTCTGGGGTATTTTTTACAACTACACAGTATTCATGCAGAATATTCATTCTGCATGAATACATAAAATTAATTTATACTATTTTGCATATTGTTATTGTTTGCACAGTTTTGTTTTTCACATTATGTAAATAGTCTGTTATATTTTAATACACTATTACATATGCACATTTTTATACATTTAAAAAAAATATATCCTATACTCAGTTGCACATTCCTTAGATCGGAGTATGCCATTTTTGATAACTGGACAGTATTTTACATTGTAATTTTGTCCTAATTTTGTTTTTTATATATTTTTATACTTTTATATTTGTGTAAACTTACATACCTCAATTGCCTGTCACTTTGCCACTGTTACACCTGAATTTTCCAACTGTGGGACAATAAAGGGTATTTCTAGTCAATTCTATTCTATTCTATGCTCCAACTTTATGAAACGGCGTAAGAGAAGAATAAGTGCTCTTACATTTGCCAAAGGGGTTGTATTAACAGTAATCTGAAATGTGGGATTTTTTTCCCCACTGAATAAATGTACTCAAATTAAAGACTGTGTTTTTATATTTTTGTATTGTGGGATTATGCTACTGCAATGAAAGATTTTTATTTTAGGACTTTTTATAGTTCTCCATATATCATTTGGAGATTATTTAGGTTTTCATTTACGCCACGTTTATGGATGCATTTGCTTTTCAAAGATGACAAAGCCTAGAACACCAGTGCAGATATTTATCATTCAAATATGTTGGCTTCACCAGAGACTTGCAGGATGCAGTTAGAGGAGGTTTTATCAAGATTTCATAGAAACTGATAGCAAAGGGGGAAAAAAGAAATTTAACTACACTGCTTGCAGAGCATGAATCTTATTTTAACTAGTGCTTTAGATGCACATAAATAGACATTGTTTCGTGCCTTTCCTCAGGTATCACAAAGCATAATTAAGAAGCACTGAATACATATCAGTATGAGAATATCTCCACCTACCTTCTGCTGAATGTGTATTTTATTTATTTATGTTCATCCTGGGATCAATAACAAAATGCCCACCACATGTGAGCAATGGTAATGCGGTGTTTTGCGCTTTAATGAGTGCTTTGGACTATGTAGGTGGATGTTGTTTGTCAAGCATTTGGATGTGGAAGCCTGAATGAAGTGACTTTTCCAATATTAACATAAACCACAGAGATCTCAGTGTAATGTGAAAGTTTCAATCATAACACAAACCCATGAGAAACAACTACCCACCTCTGCCAGCCTGTGTGGCTTTTATTCCTCTTTCCCTCATCGTCTTTTGTTTTTCTGCCCACACATTTACAACATGGATGACTGTAATAGTCGAGGTCTTCTGTGCATGTACAAACAGACCTCTGTCAACAAATTTTCAAACTGTGCTGCAGGATCATTTTCACTGACGAAATCAGCAGTGATTATCAAGAAGCCTCTGGTTGCAACTCAGTAAGCTTTTATCATTTTCTAATTATATTTTACTTAGAAGACACTACTTTCTTCATAAAAGAACAGTTCATGAACCAAAAAGTGTTTCAGAGATAAAACCTCTTAGGGACAATTGTGAATGACCTGAATAGCTAATATTTTGGAGCTGAACTAAGAGATAAGATTTGTGATTTCAGCTTCTGTGGCAGAGCTTTTCTCCCTCTGATTGAGACAAGAATAGCTGCAGCTGTTTTCTGCAAAACAAAGCTCAGCTAAATCAGATAAACACTACCTGCCTGATACTAAAGGGCTCTTGTATAAAAAGCCTAAAATTTAAATGTTTTTCTATAGAATAAACAATGAACATTGTGGGTTAATAATGATGTATATACAAAACAACATTAATGAGGCTCAAATTTGCATTATCTGATGGACTACACTATACAAACAGTGTTTTTTTAAACTCAAAACATATACTTTTTTAAGAGAATATTGAAATAACACATGGCCACTAATTTCCAGTGGAAAAAGAATTGAGCACTTTTGCTGATAAGACAATTCTGTCTGCTGGGACAAATTTCTCCACTGGAAACACCTTTTGCCCAAGGATTATGAAATAAATGGAATCTCAGATTCAAATGAAGGAGAAACACAAACCTGAGGAAAAACAACAGTTCATGTCACAACAAGGACAGACAAACCTTGACCACAGAGTTAACAGCTAGCTCATCAAGGAGACTGTAGTTGTTATTTGTGAGCGTAAAGTTCATCAGGTAAGAAAATACTTTCTTCTATTGCATATTTTCTTTTTATGTGTAATCTATGAGCACAAAACTGTTCATGGCTGCAGTTGTCTCCAACCCATCCTCCTGCAAGTTCAGGAACAAAAATTAGCTTCAGCTCATCCACCACATTTTAGCAGTAGCTTGAAGTAACTTTTTGGGGCCAAAAAGTATGTGGTGGGAAAACCAAAGGCAGTTCTAACTGCGGAAGAATTATAGGGTTTAAGTGACCTGACAGAGTGTGTGCTCAAAATAATGTTTTCACATCTATATAACTGTAGTGTAAAGCATCACAAGTAAGCCACACACCGATTATGTGGACAAAAGTGAGACTTACTAAACCACTGCATGGCTCTCTAATTTAAAATAGGATGTCCTTGTGACATAGTTGAGACCCACATGTCTGTGTGTATCAGAGAAACAATGGTGGTGAGCAGGAAGTACAACTACCTGAATGCTGCCAGGACTTCAGTGTTTCAAATAAGTTTCTGTCACAAGCAGAAATTCAACATTGCGGTGAAATACAGGTAAACTGGATTTGCTGCAGAGTTTTTAAATCCTTCTGCATGGTGCCAGTTTTCTAGATCTTCAAGTGTCTGCTCTTAGACAACATTTCTAAGGCGTTCCAGCAAGGAGTAGGAAGGCTCTAGTAAATAACCATATAAATCTTCATTTTATGACTTTCTGGTCTCTAATGGTCAAATTGATCCATAAACTTTGATTTTAATGCTTTTTTTTTTTTGGGTGGGCATTCTTTTTACATTGACATCCCACACCTTGTTACTAACAAGGTGTGGGATATCAATATATACTATATCCATATCAAGGTATGGGATACCACTTTATATTGCCAGTTTCAAGCTATACAGTTGTTTTAGCTACTGTTTCAAAGCCATTAAAATGTTCAAACCTTTAATCCAGGGTATTTTTATCCAAGGTTATCACACCATGACAAGCTAATAAAGGCATTTTTACACCTTTTTGTTGCTGTATTGGTTGCCTTTTGCTCACTTTTTTTCTTTCATGTTTTCTCTTTTTATATTTCTCTGTTTGGGTCATTGAAATAACTATAACTATTATGAGCTACAATCCTGAACATATCTGAAAAGTAAAAATCCTCCACCCCAGATGTATTCCCTTTAACGGTCTTGCATTTTTCAGTACGTCTCCAAGTCTTCTTAATAATAGCGAGGACTTTGACTTTGTCAGCAGGGTTATTATAGGTCTGGTTACAGTTCGAATTCAGAAAATATTTCTTTGCACCTATTACGGCTTCACAGGATGAAGTCATCACATCTTTTACTCTTTTTGGCCTCGAATGGACAAAAATGACTTAATGTAGCTTTAAATAGAAGCTACACTCCATTTACAATCTCACCACTATTGTCATTATTCAGCAAATAACTCTCACTATCATTCCACGCAATTTAAACCTTCCCTGTGGACGAGAGCAAGACAAATGCACACCTCATTGTGTTTATGAGTCTACGTGAGTCTGATTATAGTGTGTGTGTGTGTGTGTGTGTGTGTGTGTGTGTGTGTGTGTGTGTGTATACCATGAGACTGGTCCTCCATATGTCCTAGAGTTTCGATCTGCTCCACCAGGTCATTTGAGTTCCACTGACTCATGCCCAGCAGAATGGCGCTCTTTCCCTCCATAACATCTGCTGGGACACACACACAAACACACAGAATACACGCTTAAAAAAAGATGAAAAAATTGCAGCAAAAACTCACTTCCCTTCATGGATATTAGGTATATTATCAAAGCAAAGAGATTTTTGTTAGAAAGAAATAAAATGCTTAATTTTTTTCTCAAGTGTTTAAGCCTATTCCCATAATGGACAATGTATGCATTCAGAAGCAAGACCAGGGTGCTCTGTGTGTTGGGTGTGGTTTTAGTTAAATTTGGCCAGACCAAGGAGTACTCACTGTTCATGCCAAGTGCATACACAGACCAACCTGTAGCAAGTAAACAACAAAACAAAAAGCCACATGGCAGATGATGATGATAGGACAAATAACAAGGCGTGGCAACCATGCAGTGTATTGCATATGGCTTGTGATGGCAGGAAACAACTCAGACAGCTTTTGTGCTGCCAATGAAACACTGACATTTGGCAGGAATGATGCTTACACAGACTGAGGACACTGCAGAACATTTCTTATATTTTTGTGTCTGTTTCTAGTATTTTATCAAACAAAACACAATTCCTTAAGACAACTGGGGGATAAAAATCACAAAGTAATATTTTAAGCTGTGAGTCTCTTACATTTTTTAAATATTTAAAATCATTGTTTGTTTCTAGGATTTTGTAAAATAAACACAAACTAGAAAATAAAGATGGAGAAGATCCAATCCTATAACAGTACCAAGTTCTGCCATCCTCTTTATTTTGGATAATAGGCTGAGGTTATCTATCCACCCACCAGTCCTGACCTCATGGTCTATGTTGTTGCATGACATTTTTTTTGCATATTTTAGTTTGCAAGGGAATAAAATATGATCAGTAATCATAGTAATCTGTGTGTGAATGTATGCATGAATGGGTGACTGACTGAATCTGTATTTTGGGGTCCTCTGGACAAGATAAAATGCTATATAAGTACAGGCCATTTACCATTTAATCTCATGAATTGTATATAAACAGAAATTTTTTGTATAAAAGAGAAGCTTGTTTTGGAAGCACCATGTAGTGGATAATCTGCCTTCTCCAGAGTGAACAGTCTGCTACTCATCACCTCCCTCTATAGAGACATTTTGGTGTTGAGTAGAAGAACGTAATATACCCATACTTTAACATAATTTAGGTGGTTACTTTTGTAAGCTTAGTTGGTACTTTTTTGCAACTCAGATTATATTTTGGAATTTATAGGTCGTAATCCAGGCACTAATGTAGAAGTTTTGGAAAGTAATGTCCAAGTTTCTAAAAAGGACCTGGTAAATTTTGGAAATGTACCTGGTATATTCCAGAAAGTACATGGTAAGTTCCAAAAAATGAACCTCTAAGTTTCATGAAAGCTCCTGCTAAATTCTGTAAAAGTAATCACAAAGTCCAAGGGGAGTTTTGCTAAATTGTGGGAAGTAATCTGGAAGTTCCATGAAAGTATCCAAAAAGTACCATTAAAGTTCCAGAAAGAAGAAAAGTCAAAGTGGGTTATACAGCAACTTTTAATAAATTAGAATATTATTGTAAAGGTATTTTATTTAAGTAACCCAGTTCACTAAGTGAAATGTATCATTTAGATTGATTTCTCAGACTGATGTTTTCAAGCTTTTATTTCTGTTAACTGTGATGATTTTCTACTTACAGCTAATGAAAACACATTTAAGTTCAGACCAAAATTTTTTTTACACTTTAAAGTATCCTTAATACCTCGAAAGTTATTATTTTTAAGAGGAACTTTTACTCGGACAAACAAGCCTCATCAGAAAGCATATTCTAATTTATTGAATATGACTGTGTATTTTTCCAAGTGAATTTTGTAGCTGGATGTTGAGAAACATTTAACATTTTCCATACAAAAAGCAGCAACTTCTTTAAAACTCTAACATATCATAAAGTTAACGGTGCGCCCTCCAACGCAACATTTTTTTTATATATTTCGCAGTTCCATAACTGGCAACAATGTAAATATAATCATAACAGGACAGTTCTGACACGTATTATATAACAATCAATCCTGTAAGAAAATAAATATGATTCAAGATATACAATAGGGAATATGCAATTATTTTTATTGTGATTTGAGAAAAAGCCCCTAACCCCTTTAAGGCTCTCTGTAAACCAAATGTTTACACTCCACACAGACAATGTGAACAAAACCAACATGGCAAAGCTGCTCACTGATAAATCCCCTAACCTGTTCAAATAAAAAAAAAAAAACACCGGAGGTTTGCAGATGTAAGCAATGCCATCGTCACATTAAGGCTGATCTAAAACACAAGTCAAATGATCTGGTATGACAAAACAAAGTGTTGATATAACAATTTATGCATTTCTTTTTTATATCAAAATATGCTCTGCCAAGAACAAACCACTGGTTAAAGAAAAACACTGACATTTTTCATACTTAAACTTGTTACAAATACTGTTTATCACAAGTTAAGCAATGAAAGAGTTTGAATAAATATGGACATGAGAAAATAACATGAATCAGAATCATGAATCAGACCAAGCTAAAATAAAGAATGGTCACTGCAATGGATACAAATGACTCCTTTGTCCTCAGAGATATTTCGTAGAGTTTTATTTAATTAACTTCATTTATAAATGACACCTTAAGTAATTACATTTTCTTTTTACATGATCATAAAATAAAAATATTTAATTCTCCAACATATGGAAAGTCTATCTCCCTCTTCTCTTTATTTGTGATCCTAGTCTGTCTTTATAAGTGCATTGATTTGAATGCGTTTAAGTGACCTCAGCATTGTGGATCCAGGTTGTGCTCTTGTTGCTCCTCACTTCAACACAGCGCCATATCATCCCCAACTCTCGCACTCTTTGCCAGACCACCATGAAGGTCCCCTAACCTGTTCATCCACCATGAACATGAACTGGTCACAATCCAAAGCTAAAAATCTAAAAACTCTAAAGTTGAAGTGCACCATCTACTGAACTCATTAGATAAGAGCCTTCCATTGAAAAAAACATTTGAGTGATTTTTAGGTTTTCCTCGTAACAAGTTATTTAAAACGTACCTAACGCT
Source organism: Anableps anableps (assembly GCA_014839685.1). Taxonomy (NCBI): domain Eukaryota; kingdom Metazoa; phylum Chordata; class Actinopteri; order Cyprinodontiformes; family Anablepidae; genus Anableps; species Anableps anableps. Next base: position 7,953,851 of record CM026068.1, on the reverse strand, counting down.
CAGCTTATGATTACTTTATCAGCCATGCTGCAAAACTCATCCTGTAGTCATGGAAAATAAATGACCCTGTTTCAGAAAAGCACTGGCTGAGGGGAAGGATGCAAATCAGTTCCAGTTTCCCCCACCACATGTCCAAGTGTCTTCAGGCAAGACACTAATCCCCACATTGTGTCCAACCTGAAAATCGGCTTGTTTGTGGCCACATCAGTGAATGAAGCCGGTAGGTTAAAAGTGATTTAAATAATCAGACTAGAAGAACATTCAAGAAACAGTCCATTTAATTATCAACAAAATGATGGACACCTACAAAGAAGAGTGGTGAACCAACCTCCATTAGGGATAAATGTAGTCAGAAATAAATAAGAAACATTATAATAAAATAAGAATATGATGGGATTACCTTTCTTGAGGAAAGGTAATTCCATAATAAACACCATGTTTAGCTGCTAATGATGCAGTGAAACTAAGCAGAATATTCTTAAAATTAAGCTTCAGTGTTCTTGGGAGAATAAAAAACAAAGCTCAAGTGCCTTTATCTTCCCCCCCCACACTGTATATTCTGTGTCAGAGTAATAGGTGTCTTGTTATAAAAAGATTTCCTGTGATCTCAGTGGAAGCTGACCATTTTCCTTACTCAAAAGGCATTTGTGGTGGCCCACAGTGCAAAAGGACAACAGGGAGTTTGCTTTAAGCTGCCTGGTATGTGCTGGAGGGCACATTCTGGCTTCATTCCCTTCCTTTTTCCTGGATGACCATGCTCGCTAATGGCCATGCATTTTGCAACCATACCGCCACCTTTCAAGGTTATCACCACTATCAAAACAATAAAGATCCTATTTTCTCCCCAGGGGTGTCAACTCTATGTCTCTTTCTAAACATCCTTGAGCCGCAGAAACTGCAGCATGACTTTTTTCATAAGTGTCTGAAATGCACTGCTATCTTTAAGCTGACAATCTTACTGTGAAGCAAAATTTAGCAGTATATATTTTATTATGAATGTAAAAAACATGCTTGATCATTTTTAGCTCTTGTTAAAGTGTTCTTTGTTTCTAAATCTAATCTTATGTAATTTTTGTTTCTGAAAATTTCTCTACAAAAGTTTTTATTATTATTATTATTATCATCAATAAAACTCATAATAGTAACGGTGCTCTGTGTGGCAGAAGCTTGGAAGCTTAGAAACTGCAGCTTTAAGGAGGAGCTGGGTCTCGAAGGTAGTGCTAGGTCCATCAAGCTGAATGTTTGCCACCGGAGATTAAAGGATTTCTCAAACATGGATGCAATCAAGGCAACACTCCAGGTATGTTTTTGATGTTTTGATGAGGGAATAACATTATAACATGATGTAACGCTCAAAAAAGTCGATTTTACATAATACTGCCCCTTTAATGATACTGAGAACCAGTTTCAATACTTGTTCACAAATGCTCTCTGTCCAGTCTTACTCAGCCTGAGCTATTTTGCACAGAAGACTGGGTAACAATTTTTCTTTAGATGTGCAAAACGTTTAGATACATACCCTAAAAGACTTGCAGCTGCAATTGCAATGATTGGTCGTTTACAAAGTGTTGACTTCCTGGGGGGTTTTACAAATGGCACATCACAGTTTTCAGACTTTCATTTGCAAAAACATGCGAAACTATCATTTTCCTCTAACTTCCTAGCTTTGGGCAACTTTGGGTAGGTCACAGAAAAGAAAATTTAAAAAAATTGAAATTTAATACTGTTGCATTACCACAGTAAAACACTGTATACTCGGGTTGTTGAACTTCTAAGTATTACAAAACTGTCAGAGTAACTGAAGATCACAAATGTGCCAAAACAATTACTGAAATCAGCAGATTACATGGTCCACATGGAAGCAGTTGTCTTTTTGTTACTGCTTGGCATGGAGGACAGATTTAGTCCGAATGAATCATGCAGGAAGATACCCGTCTACCTGTCAGACATCTTTCCCTTCCCACATGTTTCCAACTGGCAGCTCAGAGAGACCCCTGACAGGGTCCACACTGCCTGTCCATCTGTATCACACTGTGGCTGCTTTATGGGTCACAGTTTGTCTCTCACTATCAGTCCTGTTACTACCTCACCCTCTCTGAAACCCTCTCCTTTCGATCATTCCGATACTGACCTGAATGTAATAACGAGGCTGCACACACTTTCAGACACAAAGTACCCAGAAAGAAGCACATATTTGAGCCAAACAAAGCATTCCCAGATATAAGAAAAATCTATATTTGGGCAGGAGCAGAATGTACATCAAGTACTAAAATAATGCAAGTTCTTGAGTATCTTCTGAATCACCAACTTGAAAGGAAGATAATGCAACAGAAGTTCATCTAACATGCTGGAACATCCAGCACTAAAACTAATATTACTCAGAAATTAGTGTGAGCATAGTGAAATCCACAAATAACAGGAGAGGAAAACCAACTTCTCCAGCACATGTCCTGCAGCTGGAATTATGAAAAATGGGGACAATCTAATATAAACAAGAGATAGAAAAACAGAGGAGAGAGATTTGCTTGCAACTGAAATCCCCAAAGGAGAATAACGACTTAGACACATCACTCAGCCTGCCAGTTAACACTGTGTTAGTGTCTTGACTTAGTAAGAAGAATAGAAGCTGTGATTGTAAAATGATGAGAAAACAGCAGCAACTGACCTCTGTTGGGCTGATACAATATTAGCAAATTTCTTTTTATCTTATCATATCAAGTATTTGTAGCAGCTGACAAAATTTCACAGTATGACTGAGAGGTTCATTGTACAGCCAGCTGAAGTTCCTCTGATGCACTAAAATGAGGTTTCTTGGGGATTATCTTTAAAATGTCAAACATGATGAGTCAGATAACCCGACTGTTGCCAGACGGATATTAAAACATCATGTGTGAGGCTCACAGGCTTAGATACATAAAAATGAATGTATGTATGAATCTAATCCCAATTTTAACCAAATAAATTTATCTAAAAAGAAAAACTTCAGCAGATGCCAGAGTTCCTACATTTGTTTTATGCCAAAAGTAAGTTTATGGCAGATCTGGATTTATGGATGGCTATGATCACCAGAATCATCATACAAAACCTTCATTGTTGTACATACTTCTTTGATAACAAGAGGTAGCAACTTTACCTGAGTGAGGATGTTTAGTGTTTGAGTTGGAAACAGTTTGAGACAGTGTACTTTCTATCTTCAGTATACCACCATCTTCATTAAATGTAAATGATGCTTAACGGAAGTTGTCAAAATTGTGCAAACTTAAAATCTGCTTTAAAATGTTCTTTGCTTTTGAGTCTTCAGGTATGTTTTTATGTGCTAGTCTTTTATGTAGGAAAATCCTGATAAAGTAATAGTGATTTTACTATTTTATTATTGTAAAAACATTGCTTGAAGAAACATTTTAAAAGAAAAAAAAATGAAACAGTTTTCATAGTCAGTGGGACAGGGAACAAAGTGTAGACACACAAATAGCTTTCCACACTTGATTTTCTTTTCCCATACATACTCAGAACTGGAAAAACTTTACCAGACACTCTCTAGTCTATAAATTAATGTTAGCTGACCAGTGTTTCTTCAGTGTTTCATGTTCGATCTCCTGTTGGACACTATGAAGCAGGTCTCACTAGAGACCTATATATTTTTAGAATGGCTTCATGGCTGCTTAGTTTGACACAACATGAAGACATTTATTTTTTGTTCAATCCTTATATTTTCTTTCTAAACAGATTCATAGGGAAGGTTACCTTACTTATTATTACCCACATGAATCATAGTTTACATCAATTTGCAAAAATATTATTTTTATATAACATTGACATCTGGCAGTGTCATGACATAGACCAATTAGTGAGTTTTCATATTGGGTTTCTGACAACATTTTATAGAACCTCTGCAACCAAGCCACTTTGGATCACAGCCTTTGCTTATGAAACTAAAAAAATTCATGTGCACGATAAATACTATTAATTAGGCTAATAAAACATTTATATTTGCACTGCATTTCTTTTTATTGTGGCTATAAATCACTTATAGGAGGATTAGGTATCTTCCTCAATCAACTTTATATTCTTATTTATCTTCATGCATGTCGTTGGAGGTTAAAGTGGGATTTGGTAGGTGGGTGAACCCTTAAATCAAGTGCACTAGTGCAGTGGAGGAAATAACTCACTTCTAAAATCTCCTTTCATATAAATATGAACAGCAGACTGGTTACACTGGCTGAATGACTCTATGAAACGCTGACATACTCTGCAAAGAAATTCAAACAAAGAAGCAAAAATGAACAACAGAGCTGGGATCTTGTTGAATTGTAGTTCTGTCCATTGAGGCTCTATTAGTCTGTTTATTTCAAAGAATATTCTTTCAAAGACAGCAAAGTTTTGAAATTTGACTGCTCGAAGCTGTTTCATCAGCTTGTCAGGAATTTTTACAGGTTCTTTGAAATCTCCATACCTCTGTCTGACACTGGATCCCACAAATTTGGAGAATTACTCTGAAAAAAATGCCAATGAAAGGAATTTATTTTTAATTTAAAGTCATCTGAAGAAGCTTTTCAAAATTTCCAGAAATGAGTATTTCCTTTTTTTTAATCAGGGAGTGTACAGAACAAAATTTTAACATTATGAAATATAGGAGATATGTACTATGCCAAGTTTAAAAAAGACTATTGAATATATACACACACACACACACACACACACACACACACACACACACACACACACACACACACTTGTTTCTACTGTCATGTAGAAACATAACATAATGACAGAGAGTGGAGTCCCAGGTCACTGAAACCTACAAACTTCCGTTGTTTTCATACCCTGCCCTTCCTTATCAGTTCAAGAATTGTGCAAAGTTCAGGTTGTGACACTGAGTTTTAGCAACCATACAATAAAATCATTTAATGTTAGCTTTCAAACATTTCCACATCTTAACCCAACCAAACTTCTTCGACATCTTTATGTGTACCAGGACATACAGACTCATTAACTGGCAACACTTTCCTTTGACATAAACAGGACTTCAAAGTGCATTTAATCTATGCACAGTGTCAGTGTTTGCAAAAGTTTTAACACCCGTTGAACATTTTCACATTTTTTTAAGTAACAACCACAGACTTCACCACAATTTACAAGAATTTTTGTGTCAAAGGCCAAAAAAGGAGTTCGTAATTGTGAAATCAAAGAAAAATTCTATATAGCTTTCAAAGTTTTTTGCAAATAAAAATCCGAAAATGTTCAAGTACCATTTGAATGCAGCTCCCTTAAGTCAATACTTTGTCAAATCACCGTTCTTTTCAAGTACAGCTGCAAATCTTTTGGAATATGTCTCTACTAGTTTCACACATAAAGACAGACTTTTCCACATTCATCTTTGAAAAATATCGCAAGCTCAGTCAGACTGGATGGAAAAAACATCAAAGTATTGAAAGAGATTCTCAGTTAGATTAAGGTCTCGACTTTAACTCGGCCCTTCTAACACATTTTCTCTGCCATTCTTTGCTTTAGACCATACCATTGCAACTCTGGCTGTCTGTTTAGGGTCATTGTCCTCCAGTCAAGTGCGGTCAGGGGAGGCAGGCGAGGCACCTTTTCTGGGTATTGAAAAAAACTGAAAACACTTGGAAAAATACAAGAAATGCAGTCAGAATAGAACCATTCCAGGACAACTCTCCTCCTTTGCAATCATCCTCATTAAAGCTAACAGATTTTTAAAAATGAAAGAAAAATGAGAGACCAGAATCCTCTATTTCACATTTTTGCAGTGTCCCCCTACATGGCTTGTGGGAAATTTTAGAGGACACTCCATATAGCTTTCTTTTTGACAATTCATTTATTTGTTAAAAGAAAAAAAAAAAAAAAAAAAAAAAGAAAAATGTGTGTATTTTTCCTTCCACTTCACAATCATGTATTACTTTGTGATGGTGTGTCAAATAAAATCCCAATAAAATACAATCAGGTGTGTGGTTGTCACAGACATTGTTTTACCTGTATTTTGGGACAACAATCTTCGGCACCACAATCTTGCAAAGGAGAAGCTTTGTGTTTAGATATAAAGGCTAAAGAAGAGTTATTATTCTTTCAGTTACTGGAATGTTAAGCAGAGTTGGCTATTAAAGAAGAACAGGGTTATAGGAGCTAAACCAGTTCACTGTGGGGACAGAAGGGAAATCTTGCACTCAAGAGTTTGCAGGCATGTAAGAATAAGTGGGGCATGCACATGACAAACCAATTTTGCAAGCTATTATATTATTTGCTGCCGCCTTTTTGACTTTCCTTTGGGCTGAGGAGATAAAACCCAATAACATATCAAACACTTGTAAAAAATATTCTTTACACTTGAAAGTGAAATCTAAAAGGACAGCTCTTTCTCCATTTCTTAACTTTGAGGCTAAAATCTCCATTGAAGCAACAACTCTGACCACTTGTGAAAATAGTTACTTTATGATTTTGCAAAGATATGCACATTTGCATATATTTAGAGGAAATAAATAAAAACAGGGAATGTCTAACTTTTACAGTTACTGTGATTTAAACAGATGTCTTAGCTATGTCAAGGTCCCAATAAGAGTCATGGTACTGTATCATATTTATATAACTTCACAGTTCTGTACTCAGCATGCAGCCGAAATGGAAATTGTCTTTTTATCCAGCCGCTTTGGCCATGCAGACATCATTTTTTGGAACAAACAACTTAGCTGTCCTTCTCTTAGTAGTTGGCTGTTTAATACCCGTCTTCTTTTTTAACCTCCAATGTCAAAGTGAGGTATAATTCAATTTATGTAATCCATATGTCCACTTTTATGATACAGCAACCCACAACCAGACAAGTGTTCAGCAACAAATAGGGCAAAGTGATTCTAAGCATCATAATGAAGCAGCTCTCTAATAAACAGCAATCTTACTTGCTTCCAAGCACATTTTACCTCCAGAAGCAATTAATTATGGCATTTGAGTGCTGCCATCATCCTGAATATCCTGTCAGTCTGAATCTGTCAGTTTTCCTCATTATTCAAATTCATGTCATCAAATAATAAATCTGGATTACCACTGCAAACTCATCAGCGGCTCACATCAATAAACAATGTGCCAATCGACTTGACATTCACTTCAGCTGCACATTTGGGCTTGATGAAAAGTCACACTTTTCTTCACAGTGCACAAATCTGCAATGCATTTAAAATTCATGCAATTTTAAAGGATTAACAGGTAAACAAAGTTTTTATTTGATAGCCCATGAGGGTCTTGGTACTGGATTAAATAGGATGTCCTAAAAGAAGATGACACATGAAATAGATCTGGAACGTCTCACAGTAATGAGGAAATTAATTAGCCAAAGTATTAATTAACAGAAGAGTTTTAAACAAGAAAAATGGCAAAGGTTCTAAGCTCTACATCTATCATGGACATAATTATCCAAAGGGGGGCTGTTGAGATCTGTCCAGGGTGTACCCCGCCTCTCACGTAATGACCGCTGGAGAATGGCACTAATGCGGGCACCCCCACGTGAACCTGTGTAGATAACTATGCATAGATGATGAATGGATAAATTATGCATGTTAGTGTTTTTAATTATATATATATATATATATATATATATATATATATATATATATATATATATATATATATATATATATATAATTTTTTTTTTTTTTTTTTTTTTTTTTAAACCTAAAACAACTATTTTTAGTGGAACAGGAGAAGGCAAGAGGCTGGTGGCTTATACAATATTTATTTATATAGCATCCTCCACATTTTTTATGCCTCTAAAGATGCTTAAAAACCATTAAAATAAATTTATCTCTCACTGCAAAAGCATGACAACACGTGGGAACATTTTAAAACAACCCAACTTTTTAAAAAAGTGCATTTAAATTTAACAAAACTGAACCTAACAGTTAAAGGGGTCTTTGTTCTTTTCTCTCTGGATAATCACTGTAGATTGGTGTCAAGGGCCCAATGTGATTCCTATGTTCCCTTCTCCTCACCTCAACCCCAGGTTTTCTACAGGATTTAGGTCAGTTTTCCTTCATGTTTTTGGGACCTAAGTGCAGGCATGAGACAGGTAAGATCATGCTGGTTTGAATTATTTTAATAATAAACTAGAAAGAAACTAACAGAGAATGGAGATAACAGAAGGAAAAACCAACAAATGGCAAACAGAATCTGAAATTGAATGACTGAACTAAATACTGAGGTGATTGCTGGGGAGAAAACAGGTGAGTAATTACACTGATGCATGGCAGCTGGGAGGAGAAATGGATCAGTGCAACTGAGGGCTCTACATGAAAAAAAGACAGACAGGGAACAATATCTTAACAGAACATACTGTTAATAAACACAAGTGAGCAATAAGAAAATTCAAAAACCCAAATAAGTAACTTGAATCACGGGAACAACTGGAAACAAAAGAACCAGGACACAGAACTGAGACCAAAGCTGACAAAACCAAACTCAAATTCTTGTAGATCATGTCATTTTCTAGAACAGGCCAGCAGATTTTTATTTAAAATCCCCTTGTATTTCAAAGAGTGAATCATGCAGAGTATTCTAACAAGGTTCACAGGGCCCTTGGAAGACAAATAAGTCCCACAGCATCACACATTCTCAACCATAGCAGTGTGTATGAAGTCCTTTCCCACAAGTCCATCCTTTTTCACACCAAAAGGCAAAAAAGTTCATTTTTAGTCTCATCTGACAAAAGCATAAAATTTCAGCTAATGTCCCAGTCGACTTTACCATACTTCATATGTTGATGTTTGCAATCGTGGAACAGAGATGGCTTTTTTCTCAGCCTCCAAAACAACTAGTTGGCATGTTGACAGCATTTAACAGCTGTTGGGGAGACTTGGTGGCCCCCAAGATACCAGTTTTTGCCTCAGTTCTCTAAAAGTAAAGTAGACCAAAGATTTACCTTTCAGTGCTATAACATAACTGTTTAATGTTCACCAGTGGAGCTGACTTAAGAGGGGGTCTGGTCATGATAAGATCTTACTGTTGCCTGCATGTCAATCTGTGAACTCTTTCAGGAGTGGCCTGTAACACAGTTCTGCCATCAATGCAAGCAAGCCAAAGAAGTCAGTGATGAAGTTAAGATCTATACGTGTGTGTGTGTGTGTGTGTGTGTGTGTGTGTGTGTGTGTGTGTGTGTGTGTGTGTGTGTGTGCTCGTCTGAGTCATGATAGAGTCCTATACCTGGCAAAGCCCCTGCTTAGAGGGACGTTCTGTGAATTACAGTCTGAATTGAGCTCCCCTTGGCAGCAAACAGATTTACTTTAAATGGTTTATGATAAAAAAGAGGTTAGAGTGGTAATCAGCTGAGATGGCTAAGTTTGGGGTAAGAGGAACTGTGTAAACATACTTGTGTGTCTAAGCCTCAATGTATGTGGTGCACATGTCCAAAGCTTTTTCTTGGAGCAGCTGTGCACATGTCAGAGAAGTTGATCAACGAACGTGACGGTGACTAACCATCCATCTAACAGCTGTGCTGTCTCCACACCAACACAAACACTGGCTGACACAACAACATCCGCTGATGGAAATTCAGCCTCAGTGTCTGTTCTCATGAGAAACAACACACATGGATGTTGATGGGCTTCTTATCTAATTTGTTCATACCAAGATTTGTATTTTGGATATTTGTATGCTTAAATTTCAACATTTTACCAACAAACCGGGCTTACTAGCATATACAGAAGAAGGAACCTAAAGATAGAAATAAGTGTTTGGATTTCTATTCTTCTCATATTCATGTGTACTCTTGAACCTTTACTTTCCAATTTTTACTAAGAAATAACTAGAAATAGTTCATGCTGTGCAAAAGTAAAGCAAGTCTCAGATCTGCAGAAATTTGGTATCTTTTCTGAGTAGATCAGTGGTCTATTTTTCCCCTTGCAGCCTTATTGCTAAAACTCTCAGGAGATAAAGTGACCTGATATTCTGAGGTCAGCCCATAGATTGGTTCAGTCAGTAAACACTTCCACAGATTTTTGTTTACTTTGACCTAAAATATTGAATAATTGTCCAGCTGCCTTTAAAAAATGGAAGACAAAACAGAAAAGGTTCACACAGGTCCTCTATTACAGATGACATCTTATACACATCATGAAAGGATCCTTTGGGCTTTTTGGTCACTTTGAGCATTTTGTGTTAAAATGTTTTATACTCTAATTGATTTAGAGTTCTGTCATAATAATCAGTGTTTTCTTGTGTTTAGTATATGGTCATTGTTTGCAATTTTACATTTAATATTTTGTTTTTCCCATTTTGTGTTATTTTATCCTTTCTAGCCATTTTTCCAAAGTTCCTCAGTCTACACTCGCTCTCAGCTGCTCCTCATTCAGTTAATTTGTCTCACCTGTTCCGTAATGTCGTAATCACTTTCTCTGTATAAAGACACACTCTGGATTCATTCAGTTTTTGTCAGATCTTCCTTTTACCATCATCTTCCTGTGCTACCAAATAGCTTCAGGGCATTTTCCTTCGTACATCCTGCTGTTTTTTGAAAACATTTTCTTTAGAAAATATTCTACTGTGCAATGAAACTGCTTCCCTGCATTTTGTCATTGTTTTTTTTTTAAGGCTTCTCACCCACATGCAATATACTCCCAACGAAAAGGTTTAAAAAGCTTTATCATAGTGATGAGGAAATGTCCAGAGTTCAAGTCTTGAGCCAGGGGGGGCAGACAAAAACTCTGGTGAGATTTGATTATTGGCAAAATAAGTTTTTGTGATGAAGAAAGTGAGCTTACTGTTAATGGGGATGCAGAGTACCAGGGAGGAATGAGCAACGCTTGGGGTGTTGGTTTGGGTGGTGACAATGTTATGGAGCTGGAGCTCTGGTTGTTTCAAGTCGGAGAAGATGAGGAAAAGTGGAGACATTGGAAGGCAGGCAGGTTGGAGATGATGATTAATGGAAAGAAAAGCCTGAAGGTTCCCGGTTGTGGTAATATGGTCCAGTTATGGAGCAGGGGTTATAGATAGCAGGGGTAAGAGTTAAGAGGTAAGAGTCCAAGAACGCATGAGGAGATACTTTAGGAGAGGAAAGGAGACAATTAGCATGGAAGCTAAGAATACGGAGGCACTAGGAGAAACACAAAGGGCTAGAGGTAGCGCAGAGGAAAACACTCAGGCGTCAAAGGACCAGCTCTTCTTATCCAGCAGCTTGATGATTTGCAGGTGCATGGGAGCACACACTACACGGCCCCGTCCCCCAGGGAACAACCTGCAGCTCAAACTCTGACAAATTTGGCTCCTACACCGCACAACAATTTGACATCTATTATCAGCTCCTGTTGCTTGGAAATCTTACCCCCTTTTTTTTTTTTTTTTTTTTTGCAATAACCTGCCTTCTTCAGAGTGATCAGAATTTGAAACTGCCCAGTGCCCCTTGCTTCTGTATGAGCTGCTTCTACCATGGACCTGTTCATCTGGCATAAATATAAGTGCTGAGCGATTCTGCTCAAAGTAGACCATGATAAGCAAAACCATTCACATCCAGCATTAAAATCGTTTCGATCAGATCAGCTAGGCTGATAAGCAGGACATCCACAGCTGAAAATTCTGTAACATCATTCAATCACTTGAACTGTGTTTTCAGAGAGTTATTTTTGTGGAGGTATTTGTGGAGCTTATTCAGCTATAAACTCTGAGCCTAAATGATTAATTTAGCAGACACAGTAGAATAAATATGTGCAACATCATAAAGGTCAGCATGAGCACACTAACGCTAAATAATTTACCCATTAAACAGTAAATAACAACAACTCAAGCTTATAGAAATGGTTAATGCTTTAGGTCTAAATTATATGAAACTCACCACTTAATCACACACGTAAGTAATATGCTACCTGATGTGTGTCAAAATGTAAACAACTTTAAAAGAGCTTGTCCTGAATTTCCTTCTAAGGAAGGCATTCCTCACACTGAGCCAATGTTTATGTTTCAAATAGTTTCCGCTCTTGCTTTTGCTGCAGGATACAAGTATTTCCTCTCTTTGCTGGGCCATAACAAGAAGTCTCAAAAAAAATACCACAATGAAAAGAATTTTAACTCATCTTCTTTTATGTTGTTTAAATAAAAAAATAAAAAATTAAAAAAAAATGCATGTTTTTCTATCCCTTATAAAAATAACTCCAGATTGGACTGGAGAGCTGCTCTGTAACTTAGGTTGAAAAAATTATATTCTTTTAATAGTTTGACAATCTTGGCTTCTTAAACGTCTTTTCACTGTTTTCTATCACTAAGACATAGTAAAATGTGGCGAGGTAATATCTCCCCTCTATATACTTTAGAAACATTTGTCATTTTTTAATGTTCTTTTTTTATGTTTATGTCTTTGTGAAGCATTTTGTGATTTTAATCTGTGATAGGCGTTATATAAATACATTTTACTTACTCATTTACTTAGATCGATGTGAAAAGTTTTAAATTATAAACTAAAAACAGCATAGTTCTTTACAGAAACCCAGATATCACAGTGAATTTAGCTACAACAAGCCAAAACCTGCACCCCTGAACATTTTTGTTTAGGCCTTATAGTTTACTCACAACAGAGGGAAAACCTGACTTTTTGAGTCAAATATAAAATGATATAAATAGTTAACACTATTGAAAAATATAATTAATTTTATAAGTTTATTTACCTGTTCTCTAACACATTTACTATCACATTGTGTAAGTGGTAGACTTCTCCATCAAACTTTTTCTGTCACGTTTCTTTGTGAAATACTGCTTTGAGATTGCTAAATTCGCTATTTAGTTGATAGTATGGAGAATGAAATCAATATGAATTAGTGCAGCTAGATTTGGACCATTTAAAAAGACAAACACGAGCTTCTTTATGGCCTTACAGTATTTATGTTCATTACTTTCAAAAAAATCCTCAGCGATCTGATCCAAGGAATATTTAAGTAGAGATGTAAACCTCAAGTATCAGATGATGGTTTCAATCATGGGATTTTTAAATGATTAGCATCAGACTTCTGCACTGAACTCCTGTTATCTTTTGTTAGTGTACTGTTTGTAACTGTAATCCATATTCCCAAATGTGGGCACATTTTGTTCAGGCAATTTTTTCCCCATCTCAGTCTCTATTTGTATGTGCAGCATGCATAACTGCGTTATTGGATATGCGTATTATATTTTTGATCAATTGAACCAGGGATTTCCCTAAAAATCTACGTTTTCTTTAGCATTTTAGAGACTTTGTAGTGACAATCTTATTTTGTTTCTCCTTTTTGCTAAAAGTTTTACTAACCCTTTTTTAAAAATATTTGTCAGTGAAACAGTTTCAGAGGATTACCAGCATTCTTACTGACTTTTTTCTGTAATGTGATAATGTTCTTGTTTGTGTTGGCAAGTCTAGGGTTCCACTAGGGGGCCGATGATAAAATGTACTTTGTCAAAAAGTGGGATTTCTACTAGTTTGTCACATTTTTACTACCTTACACAGCACTTATCTTCATGGGGAAATTATGCATTTACTAGCTGACAGGCTGACAGGTGACCCATTATCTTATTACATTGAAGGTTAATGGCCTCAGTGTCTGTCCTCTGACACTGAGCTCTGTAAAGTTATGGATAATTTTACGTTCATTTTCTTCTTTCACGTCATGCCTAATAGGTTAAATCACTAATCTTTCAAAAATGTTCCAGTAAATAACTGCCAAAAAAAGGTTATTTAGGTTCAACTAAATTGTGTTAATTCGGCGTGTGACCAATAATGTGCATGATTCCCACCTTGACTAAGCCCTAAATCTGCACCCAGAATATAATGGACATGGAAAGCGATTTCAACTACGATGCATTTCAGAGAAAATAACTCCGATTTTTTCTTTCACAAACAGGTTTCATAAATCAAACACGTTTTAGTAAAACGTGATTTGAACTCAGAATAATTTAGTCTAGGTTTACCAAGTCTGTACGTGGAATATTTCAGTTAATCTCAACATAGAGTGGTCCAAATACCAAAATCAGAAATGCAAAGGTATTAATTTTTAGTAAAAATTTCATAAATATTAAGCTGTGTTTTAAAAATATTTCTATTTAATATAAGACTTTCAGCACTATAAATTTTGAACTAGAGATGATTAATTTTACTGAAGTGCTTATTTTGCTCCTTGATAGATTGACTCCCTGGGCGGTGAGTCATGCATCACAAACTGACACGAGGTATGACAATACATCCTGCTTGCAAGATGAGGCATGACAATGTGTTCACAAGAAAGAAAAATGTTACCATGTTAAGAACATTACAGGGAAAACTGACAATCTAAATAGAGTAAACAGAGAATCAAAAACTGTCTTTTAAACAATCTATAATCAGTGTACTAATTCAGTCAATGTTTGACAGTAAATACAACAGTTTCTTTGTTTAAGTCTTAGGTGGCCCTCATGCTAAGACAGCATTGAAAATGCTCCCTTTATATGTTTTCAAAAACACAAAAAATGTTGAATTAATCCCCAACAGAGTTTCAAATATTCTGTTTAGTGTAGAATTATCCAGTTCAGGTTTGAAAGCAGGGATTTAAAAACAGCTCTCCATGTGTCTCACTTTAAACTGAAATACTCTGAAATACAAGCTGAAAAAGTCTGAGGAAAAAGTAAAACATATTTCGAAGAATTTTTAGAATTTTCCCAGATCTTGTACTTTGATGTACTTGATGTTGCCACTTGCTGGCAGAATATAGGTATTGTGGCGCAGGTATGGAGTTGTAGGTGGATAGCAGTTAGTCATAGTATTTCCACAGTGTTTACAGACAAAGGTTGTTATTTTCTAAATGGTACTTTTAATCTGACAAACAAGTCTCATTGGAATGGATATTCTAATCTAATTTATTAAATATGACTGTATATCCATTTTTAATTGGTGGTGCATGCTCCATTACCCACATAGCACATGTTCCCATACCTCTCAAAAATGTCCTAAACAAATTAAATACATTACCGTAACTAATACACACAGATATAATTGTAAAATTGTTCACCTTATTACGCTAACTATTTAATTAAATGACAGAAATACATCTCTTTTCTTTCACACCCAGTTGAAAGATTTCATGGTCCACTGGAGAATGTTGTACCTTAAATAGCGTGAAGGTGGGGAGGTAAATCAGTTCTCATTCGGCATCTCACTACATAGTGATTTCTCAACACAAATAGGTGACTTGACAACGGTCTGATAAAATGCATTTAAAGGAAAGTCAGGCTCAGCTCTGCAGGAGCTGTGATCAGGATAAATATTTAATGCTTTCTTTCACTGTGTGCTGGAAACATGCTGGTTTTGGAGAACAGAATATGCAGGGCAATTTACAGGGAATACTATCTTGAGGCACAACAGGGGGAAAAAAATGTCAAAAAGGAAATCACAAGTGAAAATTAAAACATTTCAATACATATAACATATGGCTTTGACCATCTGATTCGTTACCCACTGAACAACATTTTCACTCTGCCTGATACTAGAGTTTTAATCATATTTTATTACGTAACTGCTGGACACCAGACACCCCACAGGATATTGACTGGTCTAATGCAAAATAACATGTTATAAAACAAAAACATAACTAGTAAGTATCTCCATCAGCAGACTCTTGGGGATAAGCACACTGAAGTGGATAATTGGATGGGTAAGTATTCTTCTTCTCTAATGAACTCCTTTTGGGACCATAAAAAGCCAAGCAGTCAAAAGTGTTCAAATGTGTGTCTGTTTGTGGCCATTCAGATGTCTGATTTTGTATAAAGCAGTTTAACAGCAGGAAAAAACACAGCAGTCACAAACATTTCGGGTTTTATCTGCAATCAGACTCTTATCAAGTCCAATTTTATGCATTTTAGTAATATCAACAATCAGATATTTCACTTTAAATATTGTCAGTCATCACTGGAACACAGAAGACTGTAATTTCACATTCTTTACTTTTTGAGAATTATCTCTCCAGTTTTTACATTGCAGAGACTAAACAGCTATTCAAAACCCAGTATCATGTGGTACAGGACCACAACGTGGCATAAAAAATTAGACGATAGATGGACTTTGAGTGGTCCTCTGTGGAGCATCAAGATTATGTAAACTACCCACTACACATGATGGCACATAAGTGTTCCCTAACTATTTTAAGCATCCACACCGAATGCTATTAGCATCGCATCTTGCCACTGCTCTAGTTTCAACCAATGGAGCTCACCAAGCAGCTCCAGTGGTCAATATTCAGGCTCCATATCCATAAATACAAGGCCATGAGCAGGGGCACTCCCTGTGGACTAGAGCTCCCATCGGGGGAGAGGTGCACAGATAGTCTGGTGGCCAGGAGACACATCTTCACTTAGTGGCATCTGGAGAAATTGGAGCCAAAATGTGGAATGCTCAACGTAGGAAATTACAAGACTTATTTCATAGAGTTGTGTGTGTGTGAGAGAGAGAGAGACAGAGATAAAAGCATTTCTCTCTCTCTAACATTTGTTTTTAAGTAAAGCAATGAGTAGACTTGGTGTCCAACTTAGTATGATTTCAGGTGCCATAGGGTTATAGTTTGCAGGTGTTACAGTTTACAGGTATTACCATCATGTAATTTTTGTGAAATATTGCTTTGCTGAAATTAATGATTTATCATTAACAGGTAACCAGAGAAATAACACCAGTGAAATTTTTCATACTTTAAAGCACCACTTTGATGATGAGCTCTTTATTTGACATGGACATATGGTCATACTTTGGGCATAATTGTGTATTTGTACAAATTGTGTATTTCAGGAAAACCCTCTCTTGGCAGTGTTTCTTTGACATTCACTTTCACTCCACGATGGGAATAGTGACACTGTGACCATCTCTCCTAAGACGAAAATATCTAAGTAGTGAAAGAATGTACCAATTTTTTACAACGATTACTCCCTTCATTGTATGCTGGTTTAATTAATTTTTTTTTAAACAACACAACATCTACATATATCCTCTGGTATGTTGAGTACCTTTTACATATTGTATAAATAATTTGGGTGGGTCGCCAAGGACAATTTGGGTTCTGAATTTGGGTCCCGATTTCTGACTTTACTCACCAAGATCTAAACACACAAATTAAAATTATTGCTCAGGGTGGCACGGTCTGGTGTTCGGACCTCTTAAATACCCCCACCTCCCACCTGAATTCTCTCCATAGTCCTGACAAGCGACTGAAAATACTGCTGTTTTTTCACAGTCAGGGTGAAACTGACAGCAGAGATGCAAGTACCTTTTGTATTTTGGGGAAAAAATTTTGCAGAATTTGAGTAAGAAACCTCGTGCAGATGTAATACCAATTATAATTTAATAAAATGGCTGAGAAAGCAGACGTGAAACAAAACTCTTTTGCAAGTAGTAAGAAATAGCATCCAAGGCCTTTTCCTACCACTCACAGGAGTTTGTTTTTTTTTTTCTTGCTGCTTTCCCGCTGAAATGAGGTTTTCAAAGTAGAAATGATATAGCAAGATTGTGGAGAGCATAGTGCGGCCTGAATCCAGTATAAGAGGGGGGTTAATAATCACACTGACCCCTATATATTTCATCCTAAGCGTTTTAAGACTGGAATTACCAGAGCCACATATCATACAACACAAGCAAGCAAAGCAAACGCTGTCAGCCTGCACGATGAGACTTGTCAGAGGTACCAGTAAGACATAAGGTTGATCTAACAGTCACTCATCACAATCTTTACCGTTTCACAACCACTTTAGGGGATGAACTCAATACATATAATAAAGCTTGGCATACAAAACTGCTATGTAAACTTGATTCACAACAGCTAGTTCCATTAAAAATGTAGCAAGTAAAAAAAATGCAGATGATTTCAAATCATAAAAAATATCTTTTTGGTCATAGTGTTTGAACCACACTCAGAAATGACATCATTTGTCTGAAGAGCTGCCTCTACATGTTGTCAGGCGCCATAAATTCATCAGAATGTGCCCTGATTTCTAAGCTGTGGCCTTTATTAACTTGCTTTCATTTGCATTTCTTCTCACCTGCCAATCAAACAATGTGCATGACTTTAGGCAACCTCAGTTTGACACCTGTGTTAACAGCCAATAATGCAGTTGAAGGTTCAGACAAAAAAGACTCCCTGAACATATTTTTATACTGAAATCAGAAAAAAGTATGCGCTGATACAGAAACACAAACATCTACTGCTTACTGTCTAGATTCTTTTCACTTCTTCATTGTCCCGAGCTATTCCCATGTATTTTTAATTCCCCTCATGAATTCAAAAATTAGAGTATTCATTGCACTATTGGGCCTGAATCACAGCTTAGTTCATGCAGCTAAGCAATACTAAATTCATATTTTAATTACATGTTATTGTATGTGTACATTGAGCCGCTGTCTGGAATTTTCATGTTGTAGTAAGTCATGGTTTCAGCAGCTTTATGGCTTCCTGTCAAAGTGACCTTCTCCACACTGGTGATAAGATCATCAAGCCAAGAAGTCAAGTGTGTTAGAGCTGAGTTGAGGGTCAGCAGCTGCAGCCATGTGAAGGGAGAACATAAAGGCCTGCCTGCTTTGCTTATTCTCAGATACCAAATGATGACTTTGGGACAGAGTCACATTCAAGCCATTTCAATGCATAAAGGACTTTTTTACAGGAAACAACAACTTGATATAAGACATTCTGAGTCAAGGCAGCAGTTGTTGTCAGTATGATCTAGCAGCAACTAATCATTTCAAGCCTTCTGGTTTTCTACACAACAAACATTGTTATTCTGTGTTATTCTCCTTGTTGTGAAGCATCCTAATATTTGCCAAATGCAGAGCAAAAATATTTGCCATTGTGCCTCGCTGCCAATTCCAGCTCATTCTTGGCTTCCTTTTAAACATTAATCAGGACTCGCAAGGTAGACTGTGTGTTTTTTATTCATTGCTCTAAAACTAATTGTACTGTGTTTGTTGTGATCAGCTTGTTACTAAATGCACAATTTTTTTCTAAAAAATATAATAATAGTCTCATGCTTTGCAAATATGCTCATGCTTGTTAAAGTGGGATTAAACCCAGTGTAAAAACATAATCCCACCACCAGAAACCTTTTGAGAAATTCCACCTAAGTGGGAAGTGCCAAGAGACACTGTGGAGTCTGGCCAAGTGTGGGGATGAACGGAGGGGTTTAAGTGGGGGTGCAGTCAGAGAGGGAAACTACTGTTGCCAACTTAGTCACTATATTTAGCGACTTTTCAGATCCCTCAAGCAACTCTTTTTTTTTTTTTTTTTTTCGAAAAAGAGACTAGCAACAAATCTAGCGATTTTCTCCAGTGTTATTACAGACTTCTATGACATGTGAAAGCACCAGTCGCTCTGCAGCTCTGCTCTGTCCTGAGTGAGCAGCAAGTGCTGCTGTGAGCCCCACTCGACTCCGAAGCACTGTAGTCAGTCTCGCAGTCATCCTGTAGCAAACCGCCTGCAGTCAGAGCAGAGAGGAGATCCACTCCACTCCGTGTTCACATTGCAAATGAAACACACATGTGCAAAGCCGAAAAATGCTATTGATCGATGCTCGCAATGCTTGCAGTTCCAACTGCTGACTTGCCACGAGCCGTCTGAGATGGTTTTACACCCGAATGTGGAGCTGTGGCGTAGACATCAACCAAGTTGTACCATTTCAAATCAAAGAGGGCAACATTAGGTTTTAGGCCAAGTATTGCAGAATTAAACAAGTTTACATAAAAATGTCACAATTTTCCAAGTAACAGAAGATAGCACCTTGAAGACCCAATTTATACAGCTTATCTGCAAGAAAAGTTAAATTGGGGTTTAGTTACTCTAAACATTTTTCTTTTGCCACGCAAACAAATATTGTCAGGTTTTTATATGCTATATTAAAACAAAGTAGATTACACCTATGAGGTGGAAGAATTTGTTTTTTTGCATTTTCTACAATTTCAAATCTTAAAAATATGGCATGCATTTAAATTTATTCCCATTTAGTCTGATTCCCCTAATTAAAATTTATTTTAATCAACTGCCCTTTGTAGTCACCAAATTAGCAAATAGATGCAAATTTAATTTAATTTAATTGTGTGGCTCAAAAATAACAAAATCTATAGATGTTCATTGGGTGTTCAGTGGATCCTTGCCTACTCATCTGTTCGTGGATTTTTCTGTGGAACATCACTTGGAAATTGCAAGAGAGAGAGAAATAAAATGCGATATTACCTCTGGCGTCGAAGAACTCCTCATCAGAGCTTTCAACTGATTCTTGTGCGATGTTCTGCAGACGCCAGTGAGAGGCGCTGTGTTTTCGCCCTGAACCTGTGAATGAAGAGAACAGTTAAGACATCTGTTTTTACACCAGGTATGGCTGGCAGGGTTCATGCCATTAATCACAGAACTCACACAACAGTCAGATCATGCTTTATATTTCCCCCCTTTCCTTTTGCAGGCCTGTTGACAGCTCTAAAGGTCCACAGGGAAAATATGAGTTTGAGAGCCCCTGGTAGGAACTGATGGCATCTTAAGTGTCTCCTTGGGATAAAAGACTTAAATGGACTTTTTTTTGATTGGTGCCATAGCAGAAAAGTATCATAAGAAGAAACCTTGTAGTGATTTTTCTGACATCTGATTCAGCAGTGGAGTTGAAACGAGGTTTAGAGTATCTATTGTTTGTTCACAATATTTGCTTCCAAGCAACCATCTAAAACCATGGCAAACACTCAGGAAGAAACATAGATTTTTTCGAAACAGAGACAACAATCGAATGCAACACAGTTCAGACAAGCAAACAAAAATAAATGTCTTATAGATTAAGTCAACAAAATGATAATGGAGAGTAGGCTAAAGTACAGCATATTTTTCAAGTTGAAGAAAAAAGATGCATGCTTTTTAAAATGTTATACCAATAAAGATCTAAAAAAAGTGAGTCAATTTTAAGAGTTTCTGTGAAAAGCAGTTTTCAAGTTTTATGCTTAGTTTCTTAATTTATTGACCTCTGCTTTGATTAGGTCATTCTAACAGATGAATATGATTTAATCTAAACCAGCGTAACTCAGGCTGTATGCCTACTGAGCTTACTGCAAGGTTAACCAGGCTTTCGCAGGCTCCAACTGTGTTTTCTCTAGGATCGCCATGCATTTTGCTCCATCCATGTTCCTGCTGAAAAAAAATGGATCCCCATTGCATGATGCTGCCACCACCATTTTTCCTTGTGAGAATTGTGTTTAGAGTGTTAGTGTTCCTTCACACACAGCATTTTGTGTGGGCAAAAAATTCTCCATCAAAAGGTCTCCCAGCTGGTAAGGAGAACCAGCTGGGAGACCCACAGCTCTCCTTCTCTTGCCTCTAAGTTTATGTGGACGGCCAAGTCTTTGTAGATTTGCAGTTGCTCCACACTCTTTCAGTTTTCAGTTGCTGGACTGAACAGTTCTTTATGAGATGTTGAAGGCTTTTGATATTGTTTTAGAAACTAATCCTGTTTTAAACTACCCCACAACGTTCTCCCTGACCTGTCTGGTGTGTTCCTTGGTTTTCACCAATGTTCTCAATTACATCTGAGACATTTACAGAGCTGCTGTGTTCACACTATATGTAAATTACATATAGATCAACTATTTTTACAATTTTGTAGACAGCTGAAGGCAGCTGAAAACATCTAGAAAACATCTTTAGGCCCAGAAGATTTATTGAAGGTGCTAATGATTATCATTACTACAGACCCATTCAATAATTTAAAACATTACTGAAAACTCAATTTATCTAAGTAAATCAATTCACTAAGTGAAACACATAAAGATTACACACAGATTTATGTTTTCAAGCCTTTATTTCTGTTAATCATGGATTTCTCTCCTACAATCAATAAAAATGTGACATTTAAGATGATAATATTACATCAGACCAATAAAGAAACAGTTTTAATGTAGGAATTTGGGCTTAATGACAAATATGCTTAATACCTGCTTAGAAGTTATTATTTTCAAAAGATACTTTTAATCTGACACGCAAACCTCACCGAACACATATTCTAATTTATTGGTTATGATTGTAGATTGTAGTGCACTGCCAACTCACTATAGCACCTAAAAGTAATAACATGATGCAGATAAAGATTAATGACGAGAGCCTTGCCGACATGACAAAGAGAATCATTACCCCCAGAACATTAATAACTGAACGTCTGGCAGGTTAGAAACAACCTGAAGCTTTCTCTTTAACGTTTGACTTTGAAGCAGCTATGGCCACTAGCAAATTATTCTCCAGGGGTTTCCAGGAAGCCTGAACCAGCATGGAGCTTTTAACCCTGTCATTCAGACAGGCACTGGAAAATGAGTGAGCAGGCTCAAGCAAGGATTAGCTCAGTCCTTGAAAGAGCATTTATTATGCATTAGCAAGTAGTCCACCAGCAGCAGCCAAAGAAGAATTTTCTTCTGTTTTACACAATTATACCCGGTATGCCATGTGGCTATGCTGCAGAAAATTTAAATGGCTGCATGGAGCTTAATTTATAGAGAAGACATAGGAGATTTTTAAGATGGCAAGCGATTAGAGCAAAGATCCTTTAATTCAGTAACTCAATTTACTAAGGGAAAAACAATATATAGAATTATTACAAACAGACCAATGTTTTTAAGCCTTTATTTCTGGTAACTATGATGATTTTCCCCTTACAGCTAACAAAAAACACCATATTTAATTTCTTGGAAGATTAGACTATTACATCAGACCAAAAAAAAGAAAAAGATCAGAAATGTGGTCTTAATGAAAAGTATATTTAATACCTACTTAAAGGTTGTTATTTCCAAAAGGTACTTTTAATTCAACAATAGAGCCTCTTCCAGGGAAAAAAAATCATTATATTATATTCATCCATCCCATATGTAGTCAACTTGAAGTGACATTTTAGGGCCCAGCAACATGCTGTTGTGGCCAAACTACCTATCGACCAACCTATTGAGTTTAAGGAGTGTAAAAGATGGCTTCCAAGCAATAATATTTTTACAGGTATACAGTTAAATCCTCATATGTAAAAAAAACATGGCGAACTTGTCTGAAAAAGGTAAGACATAAACACCCATAGCTTGTCTTGCTAACATAAAGGAAATTATTCTGTTAAAACAGTTGAACATGTTGATGCATGTCAGTGCAGCTCAGAGTAACAATGCTTGTCACTTGTAATTTGCCACTTGTAATAAAATTACAGACAAACTGGACTTACAACACTTTTTATTCTCTCTGTTGAGTGACAGTTTGTTAGGTCTCAAGGTGACACCACATTTCTCCTAGTATCATCGTCTTTCCTGAATAAATCCCTACATCAATCCTAACTTTAACTACAGATTCTAAATATAGCTCTTCTAAGTCTGACTTAGAGAACTTTCAGCACCAATCTGTGCTGCCTTGTGGTCACTTTCTATCTCTCATATTTAGAAAAAAAGATTATATTTTTTGTCATCAAAAGAAGTAAAAGTATTGTGAGTGACAAACCTGTATACAACTGAAAAGGAAGAGTTGAAAATGAAAAACTATTAGTATTGCTGCTATCCTGAGCTAAGAATTAAGTACAATGGAGCAAACAACAACTGCAAACCAAAAATTGTATGCTGAAAGAGTTCAAAGTGCTTTCCAACACTACACTGTCAATTTCAGCCTTTTTTTCCATGTTTGTGTCAGACTGGTTCCTTCACAGACTATGATATGCAGTATAAGAACAATTTGAGACAGGCAAATCTGAATTTAGTGTTGTTTTTGTTTCCTACTATATTATTAATGTCAGCTTGAACCCACTTAGGCCTGATGCACCTGTTCCAGTTTGGTCTGGCTGTCAGTTCTACATTTGATTCATAAGCTTAGAGTTCATCTGTTTTGCACTGATACCTGGTAAAAGTGTGGTTCAAGGTTTGGATGTACCACTGTGCTGCATGCTAGTGTAAGTTTATATTATAATATTGGTATTAATTTGGTATTACATCATTTTTCATGTTGATAAAGAAATGAAATGTCACTCACAAAGTATCAAAAATATCCAAACATAGATGGGAAATATTGGGCTGTCATTGCCCAGCTTATGTATTTCCCAGTGCATCCTGTCAGTATTTTTTTCATACAAGGCTACTGGGAAAAAGCCAAGAAATTTAATTACAATTAATGAAACTTGAGATGTAAGAAACATTTCCCCACCACTGTCTTCTGCACGGACATTTACACCGAGATCACAACACAACACAACACAGGGAGTTAATGAAACCGTAAGCATTTCAAACAGATCTACAACACACTGGGTTGTAACCCAAAAGTTTATCAACTGCCAAGTGCCTATTAGGACAAAATGAGAAAACTAGAGAGGTGTAATTGAAACCTCAATACAGAATAAGTAAAAATGTTTCAATCAAAAAAGCACATGAATGTGTTTTAGAGTTCTCCATAGGGTTTAATGCTGTTTTATTGGTGCCACAGATGACCTAATTTCCTTTCAGTGATTGGTTTGATTAGTGAGCCCTTTCATAAGGCTCATTACCTATTTAAGAAGTTAGAGTGAGAGATCTGATTTAGAGTGCACGAAAAATCCACGTTCTCTTGCTGTTCACCTGTGCTGTGCTGCTATGCAACCATTCTCTCCTGTGTTTATCCTGCAAGACTCTTTATTATTTGTGCCAACCATGCATTATAAGAATAGTTAAGACCAAAATCAGTAGATTTAGATGCAGAAATATATTCACCAATAATTTGTTTTTTATATAAGAAATGAGACAGGCATCTCTCAAAAACTAAAATGAAAAGAAAATATAAAAGGTTTATAATTTTTTTTTAAGTAATTTATCTGTCTTTATTTACATCTCAGTTATTGGGGAATCATTTATAAACTTCTTAATAATCAGTGGAAAAATCTTTATTTGCATTACAACAATCAACCAACATTTTGCACATTTTATCCTTTCAGGTTGGAATGCCTTGAACCAATTATGATTAGTATTATTTTTTTGGTAGATGTGCTAAAGTTTTAAAATTGAATCCATTTATATATCAGTTTTCATGTCGATTTTAAATAAATTCTGAATATTAGAAAGTATACAGAAATCTCTTTTTAGTGCAATGTACACAGACGACTGGGAAGGAAAATTATTTACTCTTTGGATAGATTTTTATAAGTTGTGAACACATTAATGTAATTGGAAGAGCAATATATACCTCTGGTTACTTTATACTATACTTATAAAATTGAAAAGAAATAAGGCATTTTAAGGCCTCTGCTGAATTAGGCCTGTTAGGTAATTGGGTCACTCTAAATTAGTGTAAGCATGCAGAGTTGTCTGTCTCTCTGTGGTAGTCCCTAAGATGGAGTGATAATCTATTCAGCATTCACTTTGCCTGTGGCTCCTATCAGATTTGGCCTCCAGTCCCCACCAACCATCTGTAGGTTACACCAAGAATACCTGATTTATGTCTGGATGGATGGGTGTTACTCAACTTCTAGCCATCGAGTGCTTGCCTACTCTGGCAGGCTTCGCTGTTGGTTATTACTGGAAGCATGTCATCTGTAAATATAGAGCCCTGAACAGACCTGCTAGGCCAAGGCACATCTGGTACACAATCACTATATTTTCTACTTGACTGTCTGGGTATTTGACAAGGCCATTCTGTGGAGATATATGGAGGAGCACATTCATGTTTGATGCTGAGAGATCCCACGGGCACAGAATGAATATGAGGAAGGAACTGATGAGGTGCACAACAACTGAATAACAGAAAGGAGGTATTCTAACAAATAAAAACACAGCTGCTGCCCTGAAAAAGGCGTCCAGTCGCTCTCTTCATTTATGGATTTAATTTGTTGAGTGCACTGGATACACTGCCAGTCACCTGCAAGTGTTCTTAAAGTACTGCTCTTATTTGTTAAGACTATTGCTGACACAGATATGTACCAACTCCTTGCATTGTTGGTCCATTGGGTGCTCCTGCATTCAGTTTACTCCTGGAGTTCTTCCTGTTCTCTGAATGTGTAATAAGGTTTAGCAAATCAAAACAATTGCTGAGGTAGCTAAAGCCTCACACTGGTGTGCCTATCACCAAGCAATGTGTTCCATACCAAGTGTTGGGATTATATCTGTAGCTCCCCGCAGGGCATTTATAGCATGCCGTGTCCCAGCAGATACCGAGTGAATGCCTGATAGATCTACAGTTTATAGAGCAAACCGCAGCAGTGAAAATGTGAATGCCATATCACTGTCTGGGAGCTAAAATGATTGTTTGGCTGTGGATGGTACGTTTTCATGACTGGATGTCCTCCATTTCCACACCACTTAATAACTTCAACTTGACCTGTTGACTCAGATTGCTATAAACTGCAGTTAAGAATGTACACAGCTTCTCACTATAATCGTAAGGCTTATGCTGTTTCACTAAGTGGTATATTGGAAATCAGTAGTGGTATAATTGCATTGTACTGCAAGTGGTGTTTAATCATTTAAAAGGGAGCACTTACAAGTAAAACGCCAACAAGAAAGCTATAATGGCTGCATTAGAAAGAAACTGAAGGAAATTATGATGACAGTATGCATAATCAACCACAGTTTGACTTTAGACGTTAGTTAGACTTGCAAACATCAGCCATAAAAAGTAGACATGTGTTGCTCTTACAAGCAAATTCATATCACTTAATACATTTTTAATTTAAACATTTGCCGATGGGTTATCACAGTGTTCTTCTGAAAAGCCACAAACGGCTTCACAGCTCTGGAACAGCAACTGGCTTAACAGACATGCAGAGTATCTCTGAGGATTACTCCTGATGAAGGAAGTGAAGACGATTCCTAGTGGCTTTTATAAGGCTTTACAATACATATTTCATGCACAGATTAGATTTTGTGAAGACCTGGCTATGCATCCATCCATTGTCTATATATACACACACCTATCCTGGGAAAGCAACCAGCCAGAGTACCAGGGAAGAACCCACACATGCATGGGGAGACCATGCAAACTCCATGCAGAAAGACCCTCAGCCAAGATCTGAACTTAGGACAACTGGCCTATTTGCAAACTGCACAGTCGAGCAGATTAGACCTACCGATAGAAATTTTAGCTAATTATAATTTCTCTTCAATAAACAGAGTATACATCAGAGGAAGGTGCATTTCCTCTACTTTCTGAAGACAATGAAAAATAAAAAAAAATTGATCATTAAATTAAAAAAAAAATGATTGTCTACAAAATAGACAATCATTGCCAAAGCTATCTCTCTGTATCATTCATAATGTAAAAAAAAAAAAAAAAAAGCTTTTTTTTCCTTACTTTTTAAAAGGAATAAGTGTGCCATATCACAAGATATTTTGTTTTTTTCAACAACATCTGTTCAAAAATAAAGTGACAGCTGTGTCCACCTTAATGCTTGACAGAAAAAGCTCTGATTTACTGTTTTAGGATAGACTGGTAAAAATATTATTTTTTATTGTAACTATAAGGCAGCCTTATGCAGCCCTTCTGTGTGTGCTTTGAAAAAGTATTTGCCCCTCCTAGACATCTCCTGTTTCTACCTTTTTGATGATCAGACAGCCAATAAAAATTTTAAAAAATTATTTCAGCCTCAGAGGAGGGTTGACCAATCTCCAGACTCATAAACGTCACGTTCCTCTTTCCTTTCTCATTAACTACGCACTTAAAATTCTGTTTCAGCGTTCAAACAAACGCGTTCAAACAAAATCCCAGACCAGAACCAGTGTTGCATCTGTTATTTTGATCAAGATGCTTTTGTCTGCAAAATCAAAGGCTGAAAAACCAAAAGCTTGTCTTATAAAACTAAATAAGGAATTTAAGAAAAGTACAGAGAGCAGGAAAAGCCCAGCTCTTCAATGAATTGTGTTCAAAGAGACCTGTGTCCAGATATCTAAAAAGCTTTACTTCAGAGCTGGAAAACGGAGACACACAAGTCTCCTCGTAATTTATCTCGTGCCGCTTTCATCTCTTTCTTTCCATTATCCACTTGCAGCGGCGTTTACATAGAAGGGCAGCTGAAACGGTGTGCAGACAGCATTTATCTCTGAAGAAGCTTCACTGCAATCATACACCCTTCCACCCCAACACACACACTAATCCACATTTCCAGCCAGAAGGACTGATGCTTTACACTGTACCAGGTAACATATATCATAAAATCCAAGTGAACCTGTGACACATTATTCAGTTAGAATGAGTAATGCAGACAAGGGTTGGTTAATGAGTATAAGAGAGTATAAGTCATATCGTACCTATTAATGGGGAGAGTATTGCTTTTTATTCAAACCCTGCTTTCTTTGACTTGAAGTTTTCAAAATTGCAAACACTTTTCACTGTAGTGCAGTAACTCTTCGAAGGCTGAAAAGAGGAAGATGACTATACAAACTATTCCTGCTTTTAAGTTGGCTCAAAAGTTGGGACTGATGCAACACCTCAGTTGAACATACTCCAGGAGAACTTTGTAAAAACAGATCGATTTGCTTATTGTTTTCTTAGGTGGCTGTGCTAGCATTAGTTGTGAATACGAACAGATCATCACATTTAAAATCTCTTTAAAAAGTTAACATCAGGCACTCTTACAGAAATTAGTAAAGTGGTCTCAGAGAGTCAGGGGAAAAAAAAAAAGAGCAGAAGCAGAGCTAACTGTCCGCAGCTGAGAAACTATTATGGACAAAAATGATGATCCCCACCTCTGATTAAAATTGATCAACAGCGGCACAATATACTGAATCACAATACAATTCCAACATCACTTTATGAAATACTGCAATCACAAAGGGTTGCTTGGATGTGATACTTTGTAGGGTATTAAACTGCAGGAGTCAAGCATTCACGCTCAGCATATCGCTAATATATTTGTCCAGATAGATGGACTCTATCTGGCCTTAATGCTGACACCTGAAGTATATTGCAAGTGCCTAACATGCTACAACATACTGAGAAGTTATGGGGACATTGTGCAATGGTAAAGAAAGGTTTCAACTTTCAGATGATGGACTGAACAGTGCTCCCTGAGACGTCCACCTCTGGGTATAGCTTTATAACCTAAATCTTTGCTTACTTGCTATAGTCTTTGGTCTTTGTGCTGCAGACCTCTAAAGCCTTCACAGAATAGCTGGGCATAAACTGAGATTCAATTTCACACAGATAAACTTTATCTAATACTTACATGACTTCAAAGGGAAATCTTTTGTAGTGAATTTCATTCAAAGGTATCAGGGTAAAATGGGTGACATACAAATAGACATGCCATATTTTTTTTGTCTTATGAAAAACACATATAATTTTCCTTCTTCCTAACAATTAAACATCTGTTTAACATCAGTTAAACTTCTGAAAAAGTTCAAGGGATCAATGTACACACTGCAACACTGATTCCTTAAAGGCAAAAAAGCTGACTGCAAGTAATGACAGTAATTTCCTCTTCAGTTAATGTTATTACTCTTGGAGTCATTATGAGAGATTATATAATGTACTGTAAGATAAAAACACTTTTTTTTTCTGCAACTCTCAGCAACCCAGTAACCCCCCCCCCCCACAAAAAAAAAAAAATTTCAGTCCTAAATATCATCAGATTTAAAACCAGGGAAGACAAACACATTCAGATGAAGACAAGAAAACTCTCACTTCCTCAGGCAACACAAGCATCCGTTATAAATATTGAAGTAGTTCCTCCAGTCTAGAATTTATTCAACAAACAGTTCAAAAAAGGAACCTCACCTAAGCTCGTTGGAAGAGGAAACTTCCTGACTTGCATCTTTCATATTGGTATTGATTTAATGCTGAAAGCGACAGTCTGTCTTATTTTAACAGATCAGTCACTGAAAATTACTTGCATTTTTATTTTAAAGTCATAATGAATAAACCATAACTTCTTGACCTTAAAAATAATTAGTAAGGAGTACTTAGTTATTTTATTAAGATCTAAAGCAAATTAAGAGAATAGTCAGCAAGTAGAAAATATCTTTGATTTTGCATGACTCATATAATAACTCTATAGTCACAGCAAACCTTTCTCTCTGAGTCAGAGTATTCACTTAAACTAACCCTGCAATTTTTTAATCTCTGCTGTTTGCCATTTAATCTTCATGCACAGCAGATATAGTTTCAAAAAAAAGACACTGCATCAGGGGATTGTTTTATAGCACATATCTTTCCTACCGGAAAGCAGCTGTTGAAGATGTGAAATAATAGATTAGCAACCCTGGGAGCGAGGTTCAGGTGTAGCTCCTGAAAAATGCATAATTGTAGTCATTCATCTCTCCTCCTTTCTGTCACATAGGCCTCAACAACTGTGCCAGAAATCATCTTAAAAAGATGAAATCCTCCCTCAGACAGCAAGGCTGCCTCCAGCAGCGGGCAGGATGAGTGGGAAATGTGTCACATGTAACCTCACAAGTCTACTTGCTTGAACTCAGATTTTGTGTGAAAGAATAATGCATTGCTGTAATTTTATTCAATGGTTTGCAGGTTCATATTTTGAAGCCAGCTTTGACATTAAGCTGTTAACAGCCTGGGGTTTTAGCGGATAGAAGTGTTGTGATATAATGCAGGTTTGCTGACACAGGACTGGCCACGGAGCTCTCCTTGTCACATTAACAGTATCAAGTGTTTATACAGATCCATTCCTGCACAGCATTCATGAATAAGAAAAGTACCAGGGGAGTCCATGATCCATTTTTGGAAAAGAGCTGTGAAGACATTTATTTCCTGTTATTTTTACTGCTTTATATGAGGACTTAGGGATCACATTTGGACCTTACGACAACACACCCTTGCTACTACAGCAGGTTTCTATGGTGCACAAAAATTACCCAAGATGAATCATTTCACATTTTTTCTACTTTTAATCTGACCCATATCCTATACAGTTCAGTATGCAAATTTGTTAGGCAGTGAAATACCCAGCTAATACAACAGAACTATGCCTTTTATTTTAGCTTTCTTGTCTTGTCTACCAACATCTCCCCCACCTTTGCTGTGTTTCAGCACCCTGCCGTGGACAAGAGCACATCTCTTGTCCACGGCCCTCTTCAGGTAACCCTACAGATTTTATGTCAGATTTAGTTTTAGCTTTTGAGTCAAAACTAACTGGTATTTTTTGGAACTGTTCCTGATTTCATCCCAGCTTCATCAGAAGAAAGCAACCCCAGAGCACGATGCTATCACCACCATGTTTCACTGTGGGCATGGTGTTCTTTTATGTGATGTGTACAGTTGTTTTATGCCAAACTTGCCATCTGAAATTGTGGCCCAAAGGTTTACTTTGGGTATATGATCGTCATGAAATTAGTGCCGCTTCATCATTGTTGCTACAGGCCTCTTTGCAGCCTTCCTGACCAGAATCTGTCTTTGTCTTTTTTTGTTTTGTTTTGTTTTGTTTTTTAAAAGTTCTGGTCTGTAATCTCTCTGTAGCCGTTCCATATTGTCTCTAATTACTGGGAGCTTTCTTCGCTGTGCTATATTGTAAATATAATGCTGTTAAGGTTTTTACACCCTTTTCCTGACTGATACATTTGTACAATGAAATCTTTTCAAGACACTTTTAAAGGATACAAATTTCATGAAAAACCAATTATGTCAACTGAAGTGGACTTCAAATTTATGAGACTCCTGCTAACTAATGGCAGGTATGAACTCACAAAGACTGAATCCTGACTCTAAAAAAGATGTTTTAACAGATTATTTGTGTGCCGACTTATGCAACCATGTGATTGCAGCTTTTTTCCTTTTTTAACATTTGCACTTCACAGATTTATTTGTATTTTTTGCTGAATTGCACAGGATATGTCAATTTAAAGGTGCTAAATGTTTTGGAAAGATTTAACAAGAATTTGTATCAGGTAACAAAAACTTAGCATTTTAGCAGGATTGTGTAAACACTGTAAATTCACATTACATATAAGACTAAAGTAGCAAAAGACCTCAACAGATACATGCTTCCTTTTCTGAGTAAGACGATTACTCAAATAAGTCAGTGCATATTGTTTGTTTTAGAAATGCCTTACTTGTCCTACCAACAACTGGTCAAAGTGGGAGGACAAATCATTTGAAGACTAAGAGTAAATTCTCAATAAAACAGAGATAAAAAGGATTTAATCTGTGATTCATTAACCTCTAAAGTCTCTAAAGGGAATGGTGGTTCAGCCGTATGTTCTAGGGGTCTCATCATGCTCCAGGCTTTAATTTCAGTTTAATTACCTAACAGGTGGCTTTGCTGAAGAGCCTCATTTCCATAAATCACACAGGATGTAAGCATTTTTCTCAAAGCCCAGACAGACTGTACTTTAAGGTGGCACACATACACACAGAGTAAATATGTAGTATAACTTATTACTGTGAAAAAGTATGAGGCAAATAATTACTTTATATCAAGCTCTAAATGATTTAAAGTAGGCTTAATGTATTATAATGTAATTTTTTATTTGTATTTTGACAGACAGATCTATGGGGTGCCGTTTGTAAAGTTACACAGTAAAAATTTAACAGCAATATTTTGGTTTATTTAGCCTGTCACAGAGAAAAGAAAAAAAAGGGGGCCTTCATTTTTCAAAATCATATTTTCACCATATTATTCATACATTTATGAATGTTAATTAATTACTTTCTATGCTGATTTAATGGCTATAGAGACGTTTATTCATGGATCTACAGCAATAGTTTCTGCATCAACATCCACTGCTGCAGTCAAGCGAGAACACTTCTGGCTCTTGTTAATTCACTCTTAAGTTGCTTTAGAGTGTTAGAGTGTAGAGTGAATACACATTGTTTGTGTAAAAACTTTGATAGCAGCTCTAATGCAACTAAACAACAAACATGAACCAGAAGTGTTCTGGCTTGATCACAGCAGCGGATGTTGATGAAGACCCATGAGTAAACATCTCTATAGCCCTTAAAACGGCACATCCTATGTTTTCAACTAACACGTTGGACATGTCAGGAGGAAAAGAATCGATGGCATAAAATAATACATTACTTTGGCAACAACTAAAGCGATTCACTCCCGCCACCAGTGGAGTTTAAACAGTGGTCCGCAAAATACAGCGTTTATTTTGATATTCCACTTCTGCTTATCTGCAAGCTAATTTGCAATATTAGCTAAATATTTAGCTCAGACCTAAATATTTGGTTAGCCAGCTAAATATTTAGGTGGAAACTTAAATATTTAGCTAACAAGCTAAATATATAGCAAGTAAATTAAATATTTAGTTAGAAAATTAAATGTTTAGTTTGGAAATTAAATATATAGTCTGGAAAATAAATATTTAGTTTGAAAAATAAATATTTACTTTGGAACAAAATATTTAGTTTGAAAAATAGCTACTTTGGAACTAAATATTTAGTTAAACTAAATATTTAATTTGGAGTTAAATACTTTAAATGTTTAAGTTTGAGCTATATATTTAGTTTGTAAACTATTTAGCTCAGACTTCAACATTTAGGTGAGTGAGAATTAAATGTTTAGTTTACAAACTAAATATTTAGCTTGTGAATTAAATATTTAGTTTGGAACTCTGACATTCATAATTGTATGAATAATATGGTGAAAATATGATTTTGAAAAAGTGAAGACCCATTGTTTTTCTCTGTAACAGGCTAAATAAACCAAAATATTGCTGTTAAATTTTTACTGTGTAACTTTACGAACGGCGCCCCGTATAATCTGAGTATTTTGGATCGACTGGAATTTTCAGGCACAACAATCTCTCAGGTTTGCAGAGAATGGTCCAACAAAGAAAAAATATATAGGGAGCAGCAGATGTGGGGATGAAAATGCCTTCCTCATATCAGGGGTCAGATTAGAATAGGGTGACTGCCAGCTAAAGATGACACAAAGGGAACAGCTGTTTAAATAACCACTCGATAGAATCAAGGTATGTGGAATACCATCTCTGAACACAACATGTCCAACTAAGAAACAGATGGGCAACACCAGCTGATGATCACAACAGGTACCACTTCTATCAAATACAAACAAGGGACTGAGGTTCCAGTTCACACAGGCTCACCAAAATTGGACTATACCAGATTGCAAACACATTGCCTGCTCTAATAGGTATGGATCCATTGTGCCATGTATCAACAGTTCAAGCTGGAGGTGGTGGAGAGGAACATTTCCTTGGCACACTTTGTACCAGTTGCTCATTATTTAAAGGCCAGAGCCTACCCTGGATGTTGTTGCGGACCATACAGAGGGCTACTTCCAGCAGGATAATGCACTATGTAAAAGATCTCAAATAAACCCAAACCACTTTCTTGAACATGATAACCTACAGATCGATATGAGTAGAGTTGTCATGATTCACGTCCTGTCCTGTCCATGCTGGGTTAGCATTCATTCAACTCACCTGCCTCGCCTGATTGCTGATCTGTGCCACCTGGGTCCTGCTCTACTTTAACTCCTCTCAGCCTCTGCCTCCTGGCCAGATTATCGACAGCCACGAGCCAGTAGAAATCCAGCGTTTCATGCCTTGCCTTCTTGTGTTTCTTCAACCCATTTCCATCCACGGACCTTCCCCTCCTGCCAAGCCCGTTACGGATTCCTTTGTTTCTGGATTTCTGGACCCTGACTCAAGCTCCGCCTCACGACCACCGAGTATTGCCTGTCCCTCAAGCTAAGTCTGCTCTCTCTGCCTTCCCGTGTATTACCTCTGCCTGATGATCATCTAAGCCCCTGGTGCTGCGTCGGATTCCCTTGTGGAGACCTTCATTGTTTCATCCTGAGCAGCTACCAGTTCCCGATACTGAATAAACTTGTTTTTCCTTTATGTACTTCTGTGTGTGGTTGAATTTCCGGGTCTTCCCTGTGAGTCCTTACAAGGGTATTTAATGATGGCAGTAATTATAATCTGGGTAAATATTAGGATCAAGTATTTAGGATAATTTCTGTTTAAGATCTTCTAAGGAAACCATGGCTTTGTATTTTTGGTGCCAAATAAGGTTATAATGGAAGCAAACTGTTTCCAAAAGGCTGAATCAGTTTAATCTGTTTTATTGACCAGAAGCTCCACTTTAGTCATCGTGGTTTTAGATTAATTAAACATATAACAACCTGGGCTTTAAGTGAGATTCATCACTGTAATGGAAAGTGGATTTATGACTCAAAATCATTATAAAATCAAATGTGGGATAATAAGTGTTTTAACTCATTTACCTAATTTCTATCACCACTAGAAGCAGAAACTGGAAGTGAACATAAAATTAGACTTGCTGTCCAGGTTTAGTTTTCCTATACTTCATTAAAGGGGTCAAGACAACAAATTTCCTTTTACTGTAGTATTGGGGGTGTAATATGATCTGTTGTGCACTGATGAGGCCGTGTGAATGTCAAGAGTTGGTATCAAAAGCCCTGCTCATACGCAGTCAGCTTTGTTTCTTTGCTCAAAAACGGACGAATCAGAGAACAGTTTATCATTCCATATAGGTTATCTTTCAACATAATTCATATTGTCCAATTACAGCATACCATCAAACAAACAGCCCTCTTCCTCCCCTTCCCTCCTCCTCCCAGCTGATACACCGGCTAATTTAAGGGCTAAGTCACGCTAGCATGTCTGGCTACTCCACTTGAGAAGAGGATGGCAACTAAAAAGGGAAGCTATTATGTCCGAGGGAGCTCAGAAACAGCTGGAAGTTTCCACTTACTCCCCAAGGATGAGAGAATCAGAGAAGAGTGGCTGAAGTTCATTTATGGGGAAGTACTATGTAATTATAACCTCAATCTGAGACGATGTTCAGCGCATTTTACTGAACAGTTTCCCAAATATGGTTGTAGCCAATCAGAGTGAAGTCAACTCGGTAGAGCCACATATCATTACCAACCCTTTTACCGAGGAGGGAAATCTGGCCTGCTGAAACAACTCCCTGGAAAAAGGTGACTTTTTTTTTAATTAATGAAATTCTTTGAAGAATTGACATATGCAGCAATATCAACTACATGAAATAGTTTATACAGTATTGTCACCACCCCTTTAAATCCCAAAAAAAAAAAAAAAAAATCTGTCCAAAAAAAGAATATCCATATGAGTTGACATGACATTTATAGATTTATTCACTCTGAAAAACATGTTTTATTATTAAAACGGATTCCAAATATTAGGTTTTTTTTTTTTATTTCAACTTCTCAAAATATATCTTTACAATAGCATAAATTGCTATTGCCTTATTCAAATTAAACATCCAAGAAATTACTCTGATGCAAATGTCATGAAAGCACATGGAGTCTCTTCAGGTCAGTAAGTGGTCCCTTAATGTGGCCCAGGACAAATTTGTATTCAGACTGCTAAATGGATATAGATTACTGTGTTCCAGATCACTCAAGCATAAACAACTATTTTAGTACATTATATAACAAATATATAAATAAACATGCCCAGTTCTGCAGAATTCATAATCTGAAGAAGTAGTTTACTGTATGCATTGTATGCCTATAATTGAACGGCAACAGCTTTAAATTGCTTAACAAGATTTACATTTCAGCAGGCGGTAATAATTATGATAGCAGACACAGGATCTACCTTTAATCAGTTGCTTTCACTCTAAAGGAATTTCCTCTCATGTATTGCTGTTCCTTGTCTCCAATGCAGGTGTTCTGAAAGCTTTACCACCTATAATTGTTTTGTCTCGTAATCAAAATAATCTCAGGAACTCTAAAATGACTAAGAGCACCCGACAGAGTGCTCTTATTTTCTTTTTCAAAATAAATGAAAAAGAAAATCAAAGAAAAAAAGACTCTTTTTGTATTTTCACAATGACTAAATTTTCAATGCCATGTTTAAATTTTGTCGAAATCAGAACTTATCAGTAGACATGGGCCGGTTACCTGCCTCAAGCTCTACAAAAAGTTACTCTATTAGAACCACAACAATTTTCAAAGTTCCTATGGTTTAAAGTGCTTTAATGAGAGATCAGAGATTTCTGTGACTGCATGAGACACAAGGTAAAACAGAGCTGGATTTCACACATCTGTTGCAGGATATTGCTAGTAAGCTATCCCAGACACAGATGGAGCCATTCTTCACTCACTTCCAAAAAAGATAAATTTGGCTTTTTGGAAATGTATATGCAAAAAAATAAATAAATAAAAAATACAAAAAACTGTCTTTGTGCTGAAACACACTCTAATTAGTAAACACTTTGTGGGATTTGCGCTATGCAGTCAACCACAGCCTGGCGATCTGCGCAAATAACCAGACTAACTAACCAGCTCATATGATCTTTATATACTTGTGTTGCTCTATAAAGGGCCAAACAGTACAAAAGAAAAAAATCCTGTTCAATAAGCACTTGAAAATGATGAATTAAGTACATCGTGAAACAGATTACCAACATGCCTAATGAGATATAGTTTGAATTTTTTTTTTTTTTTACTTTTTTAAATTGCAAGTATGAAGAAGCATAAACCTGTTTTTCTGCTCCATCTCATCTTCTGGGTCACAAGAAACAGGCAAATATCAGATAATTTACAAAGCTAAAAATTAAACAGTTAAAAACATAATAGGAAAGGAGCTAACAAAAACCAAAAAACAAAATAATAAAAACCTTTAAAAAGCTTTATGCAATCTTCATAGATAGCCTCTAAGCACACAACTGCACCTTACCTAACATTCAATTCTCTATTCTATTTCATAAAGGGTAATGCATCCAGCTGTCTTTCTCAATCTTGGTGTTCAAGAACCTGTTCCCTGGGTGTTTAAGATGTGTCACTGCTCCAAAAGACCTGATTTAAATGGTTAAATTACCTCCTCAGCATGCCACCAAGGTCAGCAGCAGCCTGTTAATGAGCCTGTGATTGGAATCTACTGCGATGTAGCAGGTAAATATATAAAACATGCAGTTCAGTGGGTCCTGAGGATGAGAGTTAAAAAGCACCAGTAATGTAGAGTGAGAAGTGACTGACTGCAGCCAGGTGTGGATGGCTGGAACAAAAACAGAGAGGCTATCAGGAGAATTCAAAACAGATGTTTGGAGAACCACTGCAAGCAATTTGAGCAAATTTATTTTTTACATTTACTTATGGGATCAATTAGAGGCTTAACTAAACAGCGTGCATCGACTGCTAGCACTGGCAAAGACTTATTTTTTAATCAGAGCAAACTTTTTGTTTATAATTTGAAATCTTTTTTGAACATAAAACATTAAGTACAACACAAAGTATTCGTCTTTAAATAATCATGCTTTTGCTTTCTTTTTAATTTCATAGTACAACAACATTTTTGTGGCTCATAAGCTCTTTTGACTTGGCCACTTTGGTCCATGTGGAAAAAAGTTTGGACACCACTGCTTTAACAAGTTTTCTTCCAGAACTGCCCTTTATTTTGCTCTATCCATCTTCCTATCAACTCTGACCAGCCCTGCAGAAGAGAAGCATTCTTACAGTATGATTCTGCCACCACCATAAAAAAGTAGGGATAGGGTGTTTTACACTTATACTAATATGTTATTTATTAATTGCTATATGTTTTTAATGGAAGTTTTCAATAGAACAAATGATGTACACTTCATTTGTACCCTGAGGTAATTTGCAATTTATGTCTCTATTTGGGCTTTTAGTCACATAAAAATCTTCATAATAAGCTGTTACTTATGATAAATAAACTATTACAAACCACTGGGTGGTATTGGTCTGGTGAAGAGCTGTGCCTGGTTTCCGCCTAACTTGACGCCCGGCATTCACACCAGAGAGTTCAACCTCTGTCTCATCAGACCAGAGAATTTTGTTCCTCGTGGTCTGAGAATCCTTCAGGAGCCTTTCGGTAAACTCCAGACGGGCTGCCACGAGCCTTTTATGAAGGAGTTGCTTTCGTCTGGCTGCTCCACCATGCAGGCCTGATTGGTGGATTGCTGCAGAGACGGTTGTCCTTCTGGAAGGTTCTCCTCTCTCTGGAGGAACGCTGGAGCTCTGACAGAGTGACCATCAGGTTCTTGGTTCCCTCCCCAACTAACTCCCTTCTCCCCAATCGCTCGGTTTAGACGGCCGGCCGTCTCTAGGAAGAGTCCTGCTGGTTCCAAACTTCCTCCATTTACCACAGATGGAGGCCGCTGAGCTCACTTGGACCTTCAGAGCAGCAGGAATGTTTCTGTATCTTTTCCCATATTTGTGCATTAAGACAATCCTGTCTCAGAGGTCTGCAGACAATTCCTTTGATTTCATGCATGGTGTTTGACCTCTGACCTGCACTGTCAACTGTGGGACTTTATATAGACAGGTGTGCTTTTCCAAATCAAGTCCAATCAACTGAATTTCCCACAGGTGGACTCCATTTAAGCTGCAGAAACATCTCAATGATGATCAGTGGAAATGGTTCAATTTTGAGCTTCACTGCAAAGGCTGTGAATACTTATGTAAATGTGATTTTTTTTTTTTTTTTTTTTTTTGGCAAAAATCACAAGAACTATTTCCACATTGTCATAATGGAATATTTGTAGAATTTTGAAGAAAGAGATTAATACAATTTGGAATAAGGCTGTGACATAAAATATGGAAAAAGTGAGGAACTGTGAATATCTTCTGACGCAATGTAAATTAAAAAGCAATTAAATGCATTTTTTTTTTTTAGACATTAAAAGAGCTTAAGTTTGTAATATTTATGTCTGCGTCTATTATTTGAAAAATGCATTTAAATTTAAAACTTGCTTTTTGGGGTAAATGTCTCAATGTGATTATTCAATATTGATTAATTACAAAGCCTCTTATTTTTTTAATCAAGTCCCAGCTCTAAGTAAAAAAAAAAAAAAAACACTGCAAATCCTTTTTCTGCCACTTTAACATCATGAAAAAAAAAAAAATCACAACAGATTACATTACAGTGTGTAATTGTACCAGGACCAAATGTGAAAAAAAGTCTAGGACACACAGTATGCATACTTTAGCAAAACACTGTGTATATGTAGTTGAATGCATTTCACTGTCTGTAGACAGATTCTGAAACATCAAACAGGTTTATTATTATTAAAGTGGTATCATTTCTGACCAATCTAGTATTTATTTATAAAATGTACAATTTGTACCATATAACCTTAGGAGAATATAAAATTTACAGTTTCAAAGAGTTCTGGAAGAAGGCACTGAACTCCAATTTGCCACCATCAGCTTAAACATTTTGTACAGCACTTTATAGGATCTTAAGTCCAAACCATTTACCGGGGCAGGACAAATGGCAAATTTAAAGTGTAGACTGATTGCTTGCAGATTTGACCGAGTAATTGTGCTTTAAAGACTTTTTTCGACGGCAAAACCCTTTAGAAATCTAAAACAACTCACACACACTGAAATGAAAAATACGCTGCCCTCCACATCTCTGTAATCAATCCTTTTTCACTGGGGGACAAGACGAAGACCAGTCTCTGCTTCCAGGTGAGCCGGTCCCCCGCCACCTCTCCACTCCTCGGACATCCAAACAGGCGCAGCCGAGCTGCTGTGTGCTCCCCAACACAAGTCCCTGCGCTTCTCCATGACAAACAGCTATTAAATTTAAATTACCAGCGTTTTGTAAGATCAGCTAAAACAACAGAGGTCATGGGCTGCGTGCATTAGCACACGTCTCTGTAATATGCAGAGAACACTGGGTTGCTGTTTGCTAAACAGGCTCTCTGGGGACCAGTTTCTAATCTGAAGACACAACATGACACAGCAAGCTGTTGAATTCTAATAACATATATCTGTCATGTCTAAGTGACAAGAAATGGCTTCAGGAAATCACTGATAGACTCAAACTCAATTGCTTTTGGCAGAAACATGTGCCATCAGTCGACTGAAATAACATTTTTCTCACAAAATTCTTTGTAACATTCAATTTTACAAGGAGAGAAAAGGAGAATAAAAGAGAGAAAGAGAAATTGCTCCTCAGTATTCAGCAGCTATTTATAGCACAATGTCAAATCTCAGCAAAGCCTTAGGTAGACTACCTATTTATTTTATTTAGACAGCAATAGAGAGTCTAATTAATTTTTATCCAAACCAAAAAAATGTTCTGGGGTGCTAAATCTCCAACTGAGACTAGTAATAATTTATTTCTCCAGAGGCCAAACAGAAGGAAAAGGGAAAGACTACAAGGGTGCACCCTTGGGGTAAAAAGAAATTAGCAAAACAGTATTTCTTAATAGAAATGTCGCACCAATGAGAGCTATGGTGCAAAAACATGACTTTCTAGTTTTGGTTCACACAAATCCTTAAATAATAGAGCCTCTTAGCACTAAACCCCCCACTGTTAATTGAAGCTCATCATTCCAATTTATGCAGATTTTAACCTGTAAAATGCTGTTATTACATAGACAACTCATGATTAAAGTCAGCAAAAAAAAAAAAATAAGATTATTACATACATAAAAAGCTTTGTGCCAAAGCATTACTATTAGCAGCTCTAAAGTTACCCTGGAAATTCATGGTTCAAATGATTCCTCTAGGAAGATAGCAAGTTTGAATACAACCCAACTTCTGCGTGCTATGGAGTTTCTTTCCAGACTGTA
Organism: Anableps anableps; assembly: GCA_014839685.1. Classification (NCBI taxonomy): domain Eukaryota; kingdom Metazoa; phylum Chordata; class Actinopteri; order Cyprinodontiformes; family Anablepidae; genus Anableps; species Anableps anableps. Next base: position 7,912,431 of record CM026068.1, on the reverse strand, counting down.
AAAGATTCCAAAACTTCAAGATGAAGTGCCAGTTAAAGAAAATTATTTTCAACACCAAAGATTTTCAACACTAAAAAAGAAAGTGCAAAAATATTTTTACTGAGTATGTTAGTGTCTTAAAATGTTATGTTTGAATATCTTCATTTTTATGAATTTCTCGTTAACCTTCCTGCTTAATGATTCTGCTTGTTGGTTTCAGTAACGTGTGACGTATTTGCATGATGATGTACTGTACACACTCCATTTTTTGATTTAGAAAATATCCAAGATGGCATCGTGGCAGAAACGCTCCAAGGTATGGTTACATTTCACAAAAAAAGACAATTCTAGCTCTGGTTGCAACATGTGCAGAGCTTTAATCACAATAAAAGGATGAAATACCTCCAACATCCTCAAACAGTTGACCACACAGCAGGCAACTGATTGGCATGAAGGTAAAGTGTTTGACACGTTGCTTAGCAACGGCGGTGACTCTTGAGACGGAGAGCTTCCAGCACACCATCTCCTGCCATGAAAATCTCAGGTAACGTTAAACTCCTCCACTTCCTGGTTATTGTATTAATGTTAGCGCCGTACTGTATGAATAATTTCCATCTCATATTAACATTTACAGCCATGTTCAATAAATTAGAATATGGGTTCCGATGACGCTTGTTTGTCAGATTAAAAGCACTTTTTAAAAACAACTTTTAAGTCTTGAAAGATCCTTCCTAAAACGGCAAACATGGAGGTTTGTCTGCACAAAAACTGTTGATTTGTAAAAAGTTGCATTGCATTAAATGAAATATTAATTTGACTGAGATATTCATGTTTTTAAGACAGCTTTAATTTTGTTTGAATTGAATACAACATGGTGCATATTTTGAATTAAAGAGTTTATTTCCTAACTCAATGAGAATTGATAAGAGAATCGATATGAAATCGAACCGATAAGTAAGATCGATAATGGAATCGATAGATAAATTCTTATCAATTCCCATCCCTATTGCTTATGAAAACTTAATTTAACAAAACTTTGAGTTGAAACTACGTTAGACCAAAAACTATACATGAAGTCTTAAACATGTGTGGTGCACCACTAATATTTCTACATGTCTCACTTAGCATGTTGAAGAGAAACCACACTCTTTTTGGAGGCATCAACAAGATTCTGGTCGAAATTTGGCTGGATATTTGACCACTCTCCTCGGCAGAATTTCATTGGTTGGCTTTCTGGCACAAGCATTGTTTTTAACCCAACTCCACAAAGTGGTCTAGCATCATTGTCCTGTTGGAACACACAGTTGTTTACAAGCTTCAATCATCTAGGTCCATGAATCTCAAACTGTACCTTTTTGGTATTATTTAGTTGCAAGATACGGCAGTTAGCTGTAACATAGAGCTAATAAGCCAAGTTGGTCAAGTACATTGGTTTTTAAAATACAGAAGACACAACAACTGCCATGGGGCACTCGAATGTATCACGGATGTCAGAGGCATTTTTTGGATTGCTTTTGCTCTGATAAAAATAGTCAACAAACTATCATAATTGCTTCTTCCTCTTCAGCCATGTTTGCTTACTCTGAACTCACGTTTGATCTCGAGAGGTTTATGAGATTTCCCGTCTGACATCTGAATGTTCGCGAGTGAAATTTGTGTGTGTATGGTGTGCTGTATTTGCCGTGTGGCTGAACAACACACACTGTCATACCAAACCTGTTAGATCTATGTTTTTTATTGTTATGTGTGGGATCTCTCAGGTTTTGAAAATCAGCTGAGAATATCAAAATCTTTCTGTGTGAACCAGGGATAAACAGAGAAAAAAATGCCATAGGCTCCTTATGCTTCATTCTATTTACCTCTGTAGTTGGAACTTGGATGCTGGAATGAAATTAAACCCAACTTCACCCAACTTGCAGGTTGGAAAAACTGTAGGATTTGCTAATTCCTGTACTCAATGATCAGGCTGCCATTCGTAATATAAGCTGCATATTTTAGTCAAGCTTAAAGTATCGATTTGGAGGCATGGCGATTTTTCTTGGTCAGCATGCCCTCAGTCCATGGTGATGTAAAATTTAATTTGCTGTGGAAAGCAACACTGATATTCCAGTTTATAATCATCTTGAGTTTTGTTGGTTGCTGGGTTGTTCCTCAACATTCTATCCAATTTGCTTTCAGCTGAGAATGACGGTTTTTCCAAATTCGATCAGAAATGTGACTAGATCACGAGTGCCTATGTACAATTGCTTGAAAGTATGATCTTGGAACATGCACTTAATTAGAAACGGTTTCAAAATAAGTTTCCAACTTGTGTAAATCTACAGTTCTCTGTCTTAAAAATTCACTGGGTTGCTTCAACTTAACCACTGTTCTGTGTACTGGTCAATCCAGCAATTGTGGTCAAACAAATCATTTTAATGCTGTCAAAAAGAATCCAAAAGCTGCACTAAATCATAATTACTAATGAAGTGAAATGGCAGAAATAAATTAAAAGCCCAAGATGGTTATGAATAGTGTATGTAAACTTCAAACCAGAACTGTAGCTATTTTCTTTAAGAATTACAGATTGCCAACATGGTTCAGTTTTACATCTATGGTGCTTTCATATCCACAAGACAGACAATGTATTTTTAAAAAACAAACCTTTATTGTAAAATGTTTGCAGAATTTTTATTGTCTTTCATGCAACTGAGAAAGTTGAAAAAAAAAAAAATCCTGGCAGTATAAGTCATGGCAGCAGTTTATATTGTGGCTAATAGAGTTCTCCATGTTCTCCATCCTTTAAAATGGATTAGAGCAATCCATCAACATTCTTCCAATTCTGAGTAACACCTGCTTTATTTTCAGCACTGACGCTGTGTTGAATGCAGCTCTCATAATTTCTTCATCCTAATTATGCCGCTCAAATTATCTTTTAGCATTAGGAAGATTAAAAATTGAACTCTTCTCTGCCTTGATATTCAGGTAATCTGAGCATGGAGTTGTGTTCCCGCAGGAGATGAGAAATGCTGTTCAAACTGACCTTAAATCATGAACGCAGACTAAGGCAGCACCTCCAATACTCATTAGCACCACTGGTAAAGATGTGTAAAAGCCTTAAGCCGTAAAATAATTGTTTTTTTGACAAATCACACTTGGTGTGATGCTATGTACAACCAACCCCCTTTAGCAAACAGGACATCAGTTAGTCTTCTCCTATAACATTTCCCATAACACTGGACAGCACACAGAGAAAGGGATCTGGGACCATTCCTCTTTGTGAAATCTGTCTAGATAGTCATCCAGAGCAACTCCTTTCACCATTTGCTGTGTCTCCTACATGTCAGGAACCTAAGAGGTTGTTTGGTTCAGTGCGTTTTCTTCCTCACTTCTCCCCATAAGGTGCTCTGATCGTCCTGGTTCGTCTCTTATGCCCTTCTTTCTTCAGCTCACCCCAGAGGTTTAGCTACAGGATTTATATCTGTGGACTAAAATGACCATGAAAGAATGTTGATTTTATTCTGGCTTGATGAACTATAACTGTGTTGATATGGCCATGTTTTCGGAGGCCACCCAGTTTTAGTTTAAAATTTCCTGGCATTTCAAAGACTTCATAATAGCATGAATAATTAGGCGACCGGGGCCACTGGAAGAGAAACAAGCCCACAACATCTAGTTCCAGTTAAACTCTCAGTGCAATTTAGCAAACCTTTAATGTTTATGTTTATGAGGGTGAGACAGAAAGGCCTTTCCCTGGCAGGCATGCTAAGCCAAAAGCTCAATCTGAAGCTAATGTCACATTGTTTTCTATCTTTCCATCCATGCTGGCAAACTGAAAAATGTGTTTTGTGAGTTTAAAAATAAAAAAAATTAATATTATGTGGAACATCAATACTTTCATGTCTTTGAAGCAACTTTTTAGCTTTTGATGTGCTTTCATCCTAAACAGTGCATCTGTAGTGGGGCCAAGGCGAGCAAATTCAGTGTTTCAATGTGTCAGGATAGGGTGACTTACTTTTCCCATGAAGTAAAGTTGGTCTTCTATAAGTGCTTCCAAGAGGTCAGAAAAATTATCATCCAAATTCATCACAACATTAGCTAAGCCATCACTTCCAGTTTCAAGCATCCAGCAAGTCAAGGTTAGTCACAACATTGCATAGGGTGAGACTGCAATTATCAGGCCATTGCTGCAATATCTGAGATGCAGTTGTGTCGATTGATCCCACAACTGCAGCTGTGGCACAGGTGAGTTGTATTTATGCCGCCTAAAAGCTGTGGTCACAAGATGTGATCACAAGGCAGAATTTTTTATAATAGCCCAAAAATATTAAGGTTTCTACTGTTCTAAAACTTTTAGTGAGATATTATAGTACTGCAATAAAAAGTTGATTTACTCTAAAGCTTTTCACAAATCTTTACCTGGGGCAAAAATAAATGCTTTCAGTTTCATGCACTATATTGCATCCAGTTATGCAAATTTTTAAACCAAGTGATTTAAAACTAAATCATTAGCGAGAAATGTCATATCTCCTTTCTTTATTTGAAAATGATACCATCTGTACACGAGCCACACTTGCAAATTTAACAAGTCTTTACAGTTGACGCTGGTGGGACTCGAAATATTAACATAGGTTTAAAAACTGCTGTATATGAGAAGTGATGTTAACTGAAACACAGCGTATTTGATATGCCACCACACTCCCAATAATCTCACAGGCTCGGCACATTGCCACCAACCTGCTAGCGGTGTGCTGAAACATTGCACGGCTGACTTTTGTTTCATAAAGCTCTGCTGAAATAATGAGTCCTCAATGTGCTGTTTCCATTAGCAGGTGAATTTTACAACAATGCTCAAAGAAATATAAAAACAGATTAATAGGAGAAAAACATCCGGCTGCAGATGTTTGATTAAAAAAAAAAAAAAAAAAAAAATCAATGCAGCCAGAGAAGCTAATTTGTCTTTTGAGAGACTCTCAGCTAAAAATAGACAACTACATGTCAGATTTCTGGTGAACGCAAGCTTCTCAATTAATTTTTTTATCAGGATCTGCTGCAGACATTTCCACTGCGGTGGCTTCAAATATTGAACCTGCAAAATCTACAAATTGAAAGGAATGGAATGGAATGGATGGAATCTTTAGACAATCTGACAAATGGAAAATCAAATAGTATTTCATACTTTTTAATCATAAATATGATATAGAAACTACTTAAATCAAACTCAAAATATTTCCAGAATTTTTTCCACGCTGTGTGGAAACCTTGAACAGTCTTTAAAAAATATGCTGCATTTTATTAAGTTCATAAATCAGACTTATTGTTGTTATAAGCTGCTGCCGAACTTGCTGCTGGTCATGGTTTAGCATTGTCTCAAGGCACTGGATCACAATTGGACATATAAACCATATCATCATCTGTTGGTTCACCTTAAGCACAGCTAAAGGGTCTATTTTTTAGCTGGGGTGCCATGCCTCCTCATTCGATTGAGATACACACACACACACACACACACACACACACACAGTTGGCAACTGTTGAAATTAAATTCAACTTCTCCGATTTGTATGCTGCCTGTCTCCTTTCAAACCTTGCTCCTGCCATCTATTAACACTTGATGAAGTTAATTTAGTTTGATTTATACAGTTTGACAATGTGTATTTGTTCATTTAGTTCTAATTTGTTCCTGTTTGCCCCATTGATCTAAATTGATCCATCAGACATTTAAGCTCGTATCTGCATAGTATCCCTTAAGGAATAGTCTGCTTGGAGGTAATTTATCTGGAAAAAGAATAAGCATACACTTTTAAGTTTTTTAAAGGTTTTCATTTTGCATAAAACTGAACTTCTTTTTAAACACATACATAAATGGTTTTGACTTTTTGAACCAATAGACATGAAAAGAAGCAATATGATGTCAAACCACGTTTAGCTGCGGCTAAACCTTAAAGTCTGTATGGCTCTACCAGATTTGCACATTCACCACATAAGGGTTTATGCTGATTCTACTTTCTAAAATGGCCTAAGCTCAATCAGATTGGATGGAGAGCAATTTTCAAATTTTGCCTCAGATTCTCAATTGAATTTACATCTAGTCTTTGACTGGGCCATTCAAAAAACTGAATATATTGGTCATTGTCCTTCTGGAAAGTGAATCTCTGCCCCAGCCTTTAGTTTTTTCCTGCTGCTAACAGGTATTCTTTCAGGAGTGTCCTGTATTTAACGTCTTCCATTTTCCCATTAGCTCTCACAAGCTTCCCTGTCCTGGTAAAAAAACAACAACAAAAAATTACCACAGTATGGCGCTGTCACTTGTCGGGTGCATGACTAACCGTTGCCCTGTCAAGAGAGTCTCCAAACTGAGCTCTCTGCAACGCCTTCAGTTACCACAGCCTTCTAATAGTTAAGTAACTTTTGAAGGCAATTGGTTGCACTGGTTCATGTTTAGGGGTATAAGATTAAAGGGGCTGAACACAAACGCACGCCACAATTGTCATATTTTAATTTGTAAAACAATCAAAGCAAACATCAATTATCTATCCATCTCTCTCTCTCTCTCTCTCTCTCTCTCTATATATATATATATATATATATATATATATATATATATATATATATATATATATATATATATATATATATATATAAATTTATGGTTGTCCCTGCACCCTGGTATGCATGCGAGGATATTGCTTTAAATCCACGGTGCAATAAGTGAAATTCCCTACTCTGTCCTGAGATGTTTTGTCACCACTTAGCTTGACAATAATCTGAAATGTCATTGATCCCTGCGGGAAAGTCCCCCGTCCACTCCTGGTTCTGTGGAAAAGGTCAAAGCACAGAGGCCATGTGCAGAACACCGAGCCAGGAGCTGGAGGAGATTCAGAGACTCACTCTTAAGGATGGGAGAAACACCCTTTCTGCAGCTTGTAGCAAGTTAATCATCAAATTTTATTCAACGAGTAGAATAAGACATTCTAATCCCTGCAAAGACCAAGGCAAATCCAAAAGAGGCAGATGAGATGCTTTAAATTGCATGTGAAGCCCTTCTTTATATGATTAACACAAGGCAAACAGGTGGCACATGTGCAGGAATATAACCTTTTTTTCAGAGAGCAACAATAAACCTTTTTATGCAACAGAAATGTCATGACTTCAAAGGCCTCCATTGATTCTGTCCTGTCAGCTCTCATTTCTGCAAATCCAGTTCAACAATCAAATGAGCTGCATAAAAAAATCTCCCTGCTATTATTAGCACACTAAAGCCCTCGGTATTCTGCTGGTTTTTACTTTGCAACAGCTAATCAGCCTCTGATTCAGTCTTCTATATAACTTCTACTGTGTAAACATATAACCAACTGAATTTTAATAACAGTAACCCAGAAAATGTGTTCCCACAGATGCTGGGACAGTCAAGGTTTGTCTTCACCCCACAGTCTATTCTATAACATTTGACCCCACACACCGTATCACCTGCGAGGAAACGCAGAGAAACAGTACAAGGGAGTCTGTCTCGCAGATAAGGACCAGACCGGACCGGGCTGTCTGACATGCGGGAGTCCGTGTCGACTGTCGCGCATTCCGTCACGGACTCCATCCATCCATCCATCCATGCATGCATGCAGATGCAGCCGAACCAGCGCGAGACACAGAGGTCTACCTGTTAGCACGAGACCGCACGTGATGTTACGTCCCCTTACCTCTTCCTTTTGTCTCCTTTGACATAGTGTCCTCTCCGGTGCGCACCTGTTTCCGCAGCCGTCCCTGTGTTCTTGCTCGTCGGAGAGTTAATTAAGCAGCAGCTCTGCCTCCTTCCGCCCCTCTCCTGGCGGCTGCACCTGCCAGACTGTTGCGGGGTGAACGCGGGCACTGCCTTGTCTCTCTGCTCCCTCCTCTGAATCTCTTTCAGCGGCGGAAGAAAAGGGGCTTGATGCCACTGCGGAGTTCTGATTCACCTGTGCAAAGTCCAGCCGAGCGCTGCGCCGCAGACATAGCTACTTTGGCTATGTGTTGTTTCTGTGCAGACTTTGCTCAAATGTCATGCCCACCCAGCTCCAGCTCTTCCCGTCCGTCTCTCTCCTCTCCACAGCAAACATCAGCCGGAGTTGCTTCACACGGAGGCTCCGCTCTGCAGCTCGACTGCCTCCAGCGGTGCGCGCAATCCTGGACTGCTGCTGCTGCTGCTGAGAGGCGACTGTCCTCTGTCTCTCCACGTTTTCAGAATCAGGACTCACACACCCCCCCGCCCCAAAAAAAGTGTTTTCAGCTATGCAGCAAAACCAGCAGCAGGCTAAGGACTCTAATTTGAAAGCCAGATGACATGAGCAAATTTGAATAGTTCCCGTTAGTTTTCAAACATAAAAATGCAAGATTAAAAGTTGATCAAGCTCTAATTAATGTAACTTGTAATTTGGAACTTTGCTTGCTTTTGATTCGTTTTCTGTCCGGTCTCTGTACCTGAACCATGCCATGCAAAATGCCCCTTAATTTATTTCATATTCTAATAACTACAAGCCTCAGTATATTTTATTGGAATTTGGAGAAATTGTGAAGTGGAAGGAAAATAATGCGTTGTTTTGTACATTTTTCACAAACAAAAATATTAAAGGTTTTATTCTGATACCCCTAATAAAATAAAATCCAGTGCATCCCATTGCCTTCTGAAGTTTATTAAATAACTCCACCTTTGTGTAATATAATCTCAGAAATCCAGCTGTTCTGTGAATGCCTTAGAAGTTTGTTACAGAACATCAGTGATCAAAGAGCATCATGAAGACTAATAAGGAACATGGCAGACAGGTCAAGGACAAGGTGATGGGGATGTTTAAATCAATCCCAAAGCTATCAAGACTTGGCTAGGAAAGTAGAAAATAAATCTGAGAGGCACCCAAGAGACTCTAGAGGAGCTGCAGAGATCCACCACTAAGTCTGGAGAGTTAGCTGATAGTACAGCTATTAGTCATTATTGAAAAAAAAAAAAAACAATAAACCATCAGAAACAGGCATAGGGGAAGAAGGTGCTCTAGCTGGAGGAGACCAAAATGTAACCTTTTGGGCTACATGCAAAATGCCATGCATAGAGGAAAACAATATCCTTAGCTTCATCAGAGACACTGAATCTGGTCAGAGTTGATGGAAAGACGGATGGAGATAAGTGCAGGGGAATCCTGGAAGAAAACCTGTTAGAAGCTGCAAAACTCTTGAAATACGGCCAGAGGTTCATCTTCCAGGAGGAAAAAACTAAATTTACAGCCAATGCTACGGTTTAGATCAAAGTATATTAATTTGTTGGAATGGTCTAGTCAAAGCCCAAGCCTAAATCCAAACAGAAATACGTGACAAAATGCTAATGTCTAAAGATGCTGTCGATCCAGGCTAGGCTAATTTGGAAAGTTGAAAAATCCCTGCCTCTAGTGTGCAAAACTGGTAGACACTTACCTTAAAAGATGTGCTGAATGCATCTCACTCTTCACTGGTTTATTATTTGCAAATAAAAAAAGAAAAAGACACCTTTTTCCTTTCAGTTCATAATTATGCACTAGTTTGTGTTGGGCCATCTCATAAAATCGTGGCAAAATACACTGAAGTTTTTGGTTGTAGCATGAAAAAATGTGAAAAATTTAAAGGATATTAATACTTTTGCAAGGGACTATCTGTGGCATTTGGATGTTGAATGTGCGTATAAAGAGAAGGATCAAAGGGACAAACTCAGCATCAGGACGGAGGCGTGAGCCATCATCCTTGTTAACTTGCCGTCACTGAAGCAGCAGGTGCCACCTTGGTCATGCAGGGGCAGTCACCCAAGCAGAAAAGAAACATTTTGAATCTGTGAGAAGTGTTGGCTCAAACAAAAGAACCTTTCAAAATCTAATTCCTGCTTTTTAGGGACAAAATTAAGCCTATGATTCATTTTCCCACAGATATGCTTTGGTGCATTTTAATCTGGCAGATGTTTTATCTTACGGGTAACTCTAATTCATTCTTAAGCCCATATCCGAGTCCAGCACTTGACCGTAATTGCTGTAAAATAGCTCCTCTCACACATTATGCCATCATCGCGTGTGAAGTGGTCATAGTAGCACCTGCTGTTTCCATCCCTCGCTTCCTCATATGTGATCACGCAAGAGATCCCACCGCCTTGAAAGCACACACGTCTAAACAAATGAATATTGATGCAGGAAAACGCCTGTGGCCGAGCCATCGTCCTGGAATATGAAAGATGGACATCCTACATTTCCAAGCTCCAAAAGGAACACACAAAAGCAATTTGTTATTATCATGGAAGTCAGCGACAGCCTACTACTTGTGCAGAGCACCGAGCTCAGATTCCACAGACGAAAACTAATTGAAATGGCCTCAAGGCCAGGAAGTCGAGGAGACAGATAGCACTGATTACACCAAATGACTGAACTGACAGCATCCAAGAGAGAAAAAAAAGCTAATTGAATTAAATCAGTTGGAGTTTGCAAAGCTTTCATCATACATTTGAAAGTAAGCTTTCACTGTAAATAAGAAACATAGCACCCTGAATTCAATAAGGATCTCTGCAATAAAAAAAAATAAATAAAAAAATAAATAAAAAAACATAAAAACAAACAAAAAAAAAAAAAAAACAACTAGAAAATCTGTTTTAAAAAGTCTGTTTTTAGAAATGAGAAACTCTGGACAATAAAACTCCATTGCAAAGATGTCAAAGGTTGATGAAGTACAATATAGCACACAGAAACTCTCTCCAGGTAACATTGTTTATGAGCATTGCAGGGCTTTTTGGGAAACAGAGGGAAGATCTGCTTCAGCAGCACAAAGCATCTTAGGAACTATTAAAGAGTCACAAAATACAGCATACTGGCCAGTCAGCAAAAAGGAGTTGCTAAAGTGCATATTTTTAGTGTCTGCCTCCTGCTGCTGCCTTGTGGGCAGACAAATACTCTTTACATCAAAGGTAAGCTACTAAGTTAAAAAAAAAAAAATCACAACAAGTATCATTTATGACACATGGCTTCTCCTAAAAGATACCATAGTAATCTGTCTTGTTTCTCTCCTTTTCATGTATATTTCCAGTCAGAGTACTTCCTAACTGCCTGAACAGAGAACAAACAGCAAGGAACACAGCAGACAGGTCAGGAATAAAGGTGCCGGGAGGTTTAAAGCAGGGTTAGGTCATAAAACAGCATTCTAAGATTTGAGCTTCTCTCAGAACAGTTCAATCCATCATCTGAAAATTGATGTTTTGACATAGCTACAGGTCTACCGTGACATGGTCGTCAACCTCAAGTGACAAGGTGAGCAAGGAGAGCACTGATCGTTGAAGTAACCAAGAGGTAACTCCGGAGGGGATGCTCAGGTGGAAGAATCTGGGGATAGGTTCTGACGTATAGAGAAGTAGCAAGGAGGAAGCAAACTTTGAAAGAAAGTAGGAAGAACTAAGAAAGTTTGAAACAAGCCACATAAGGGAAAAATCAAACAGGAGGAAGAAGACAATCTGGTCAGATAACCAGAATTGAACTTTTTGGCCTTTGTGCACAGAGGAGACACACAAGGTGCGCATCTCCCTGAACACATCAGTAAACATGGTCGGGATACTTTCCTTCAGCAGGGACAGAGAAACTGCAAAAGATTTCAGACTCAAGTGAAAGTTTACTTTTTAACAACACAACAACCCTAAACATATAGTCGGAGTTAGAATAAAATGGTTTAGATTAATATATGTTCAAGTGTTAGAATGGCCCAGCCAAAGTCGAGATCTAAATCCAACTAAAAATCTTTGGTAAAAATTGAAATATGCTGTTCACAGATGCTCTCTATCCAATCTGAGTCATGATGAGCAAAAATGTCAATCTCTCGATGAGCAAAGCTGGCAGACACGTGCTTTTGCAAGGCATCCTAACTAGCTGTGAGTCATGTTAGCTGGTAATTTAAAGCGCTTCTCAAAAAGGGTTTGTTTTCCAAAAGGGGTACATCAGAAAACATATTACAAACAATTACATGATTGAAAACTTTTATGAACTAAGAAAGGAACTCGTTCTGTTCAGTAACTAACAATCACCATGACTTAGAAGCATCTTCTCCAATGTAACACTTTAGCTCTGTAAATGTGATGGGCTCACCTGAACTGTGAGCTTTTGTGAAGCATTGTCAGCCAACTTGTGTCAATTTGAAATTTGAAAGAGAAACTTTACACTTTTATCTTTACTCAACTCATTACTTTACTCAAATCATTATTAACTCAAATCATTATTAACTCAAAAGCATCTTTTTCAAATAGATAGATTAAAGCATAAGTAACAAAGATGAAACTCTATGCTTATTACTAATCTCCAAAACAGAAGAAAATGCATCCATTTGCAAGATGAAACCAGCTCAAATCTCCCACTCTGTTGTAGGAGTTGGAAATCTCTGGAATAAAAAACAGCTTAAAAATGATTTACCAAAAACTATGCATTTGCATGAGAAGACATTAGAATGCACACTACAGCAGAACTGCCTGACAGACTGCTCAACAATGACCAGCCTTGCTGCCAGCATGACTAATAAGTCTGAAGACTTGACATCCATCTGATATGAATACAGAGCATCAACTGAACCCCCCCACCCCCCTACTTAAATGTTAAAATACTTGACATACTTTACCAGCATATAACAGTTCCCCCTCAGAGCATCATAAATGTGGTCAGTGGATTCCTGACCAGTTTGGAAATTAGCTTTGATAATGAGTCAGTACTGGCCAGAGGCAAGGTCTAACCCCTCCGATCATTATAAATTATAATTAAGTGAAAAATAGTTGCTAATTCTGGTGTTTTCACAGGAATATCTGCATCATGTGTACAGTACAGCGCCTTGGAAAAATATTTATTGCCCTTTGACCTTTTCCTCAATTTTCAAATTACAGTCACAAACTTTGATGTATTTCGTTGGGATTTTATGCAATAAACCATCCCAAAATAGTCCATAACTATTAAGCAGAAGTAAAATGATCCATGGTTTTCTTTATTTTTTTTTTTTTTACAAATAAAAATCATAAAAGTCTGTAGTAATCCACCGTTTGAAGAGCCACCCACAGTTGCAGTGTCTTCTATAAGTCAGTTGAGAGCGCAGGCACTTAAACACTCTAGAGGCCAGTCAGATTGGATGGGGAACACCTGTCAACATCAAGTTTCATGTTTTGCCACAGAATCCCAGAATAAAGGTCTGGACTTTGACTGGGCCTTTGTAACAAATGAATGCTCTCTCATTCTTTAGCAACTTGAGCAACATTCGCCTCCTTGGTTGAAGCACTGAACACACAGAGCAAAATACTTTGACACTGTTGACGCATCTATCGAATCTTTACGCTTTAATGTATTTTTCTGTTTTCACTTGCTGCCTCATATATCAAACCAAAGTTTGTAATGAAAGTTTATCACCTGTTGGCACACATTACATTTGGTGCATATTCTGATTTGTCTTCTAAATTTCTGACCCTTAACATTGAAGAATAATTAGCTTGTCATCAAAGAACAAGCAGTACTTCCTGACAAATCGAGCTGACTGACCCCCATTTGTCAAAGCTCAAAAAAAGCCTGTATGGTATTTTGTTGTACTGTGTTAAACACTCAAGTCCAGCCATGAAGAAAGATGGATCTAGTAATTTTGCAGTCAGTGTATGAATGCTGCTGCAAGCCGGTCCCCACAGTCCTAAGCAACATCTGCATATGTCCCCCCTGTTCTGGCTGAATGACTTTCAAGTTGCTGTCAAGGGACTTGGGCGCTTTCTAAATGGGCCAATCATGTCTTGTTTTCTTTGTTGTCAAAATTGACACTTTTCACTATAATTATGGTTCATTCAGTTTATAATTATCTGTAGTGTACTTTATGATCGAGTGGCCATATTTTGTTTAATTTAGTGGGCTAAAATGCACTGAGAGGACTGCTGGATTCCACTGAGGGAAGTGGAACTTAATCAATTGTAATTCCCCCACAAGGAACGCCTTTATGATCAGAAAAATCACAATTTCCCAGTGCTCAAATGTAGTGTCATAATATAATAGGCTTTGAAAGAAAGTAAGAAACTCTGAAGCATTGAGCCCCTTTATTGAGAGAATAAAGCAAAAGGTGAATTTAAGCAGCTATGGACATAAACATAAGATGCGGTTTGCCTTAGACCATATGGAATAATTCATTTCTGTATTCCACCATGGAAATAGAAAGTGTGAGTAATCCTCGGGGAGATTTAAACCAAGTGCAAAGGGAGGACGGTAATCTTATAATCCTCTGTAATGTTGTAATGGTCTCTCCAAGCTTATCTAGCCTAAACTAACTTTCCCCGAGGAATACTTTCACAGATACAAATGGACCATAAAGAGTGATGAGACCATTGCTTCCCTGTATAATTCATTCATTATCTGCAGCAGCTTCTTTAAAAATATTTGAAATCTCAGTAAAATGAAATGTAATTTCACACAACATAATAAAACACAGTAGAAAAATAAATACACAGGCTGTAAAACCTTCCCTTTTAAAATGTACAAAATGCAATAAAAATAAATATTTCTAGTTTTGTGTCTAAAATCACAATATTAACGCAATAAGAACACAGTACAGTTCATCTTGAAAGAAACTGGCGCAAACATCCTATTAGTTGCTCACAGCTGCAGATGAATCAGGAGGTGAGTGGATGGGTTGCAGGAACTCTGAGGTGAAGACGGCCTCAGCATACTCCTCCACAACATCCTGAAACTCTTTCGCCACGTCACCCAGCGCCTCTGACAGAAGCTCCTCTGCCAGGCTGCAGGACAGAAACAAGCAGGAATGTTAGACGAGACAGGCGAAGCAGCAAGGAACCAGTCTAATCTGAATGAGAATTTAAAGTCAAATACAAATCTTGAAAGCTGCTATATGTAACTTTTATGAAAAATATGTTTTTTACATAGTTGTTTAAATTTTCATTTTGCTGTAGTATAAGACAGATAATCTGTGAAAAAAATCAAGCTCCTCTGCCAGTGCTCCCACTACTAACAGCAGAAATACACCGCTTAGTCAGAAACAACCAATCAGAGCCAGGAGGAGGGTCTCAGTGCTGTCAATCACCCTCATGTACACACCACTCACACACTCCCCCTTTCTCTCTGCTATGCTACAGCTGGTTTACCACAACATGGCCTGCTGCTAATGCTAAAGCTAGTTAGCATGGCCACCAATGACGGCGGACAAACAGTTTTCCTGGAACGGTGAGTTGTTTCTTCACCATTAGCACTGTACTAATGCTGTATTATTAAGTATAATCATTTATAGTCGAAACTACGAATGCCATCTGCCCATTTTGCTGGATTTGGAAATGTTGGCATCCTTTTGGAACATTCTCGAAAAGGATGCTAACACAGACACTGATGTCTAAGTAATGCTATTGCGCTAATAGACAAAACCATGATGATGTATTTCTGGTGAGCAAACGCGAGCCACCAATATTTTGTATGGCAAAACAACTCTCTAGCGACAATGTGGTCTAGGCAGAGTAATGATAATCGTATAAAACAGCAAAATGCCCGTCAGCTGTTGTGCAGTTCTTCAGGATTCCAACGTGATTCTTGGATCTGAAACAACCAGAGAGTTTGTCCTGAAGAACGATTTGTACGGATTTAGTGGACATTTTAATTCACGGAAGGTGAATTAAAATGGTGTCGATTTATTAATAAATGCACATGGACACCGTTATACAGAGTTACTTCTATAATCCAGCTACAACATAAACATATCACAGACACGCAATATTTATAAATGATCTGTTGATCTTTAATATGTGGTGGTGTTTTTTTCTTGTTTTTTAAGTTAGACCTTACTTTATGATGTTTCTCTGTTTTTCCAAGACTAAAATATTTACATATTTTTTGGCAACTGTCTTTTGTATTAAAATAAACTCCAGATCATTATTTGAATATCAGTGTCTGTTTATCTTAATGGATTTGGCATCAGACTTTCCCTTTTATTTTGCTTTAGGTTGTTCAGTTTTAATAAAGTGGCACACTTGGAGATTAAACATCACTTGTGTCAGCTTTATCACAGCTGGCAAGCTTAAAAATACTAGATTAAAACTTAATTTATTGACAAATATCTATTATAAAATTTTTGCCCTTCCAACTGCCCTGTTATGTAGCAGGGAGTTCCTTTTTACCTGCGCAATGTTAGTATTTTACAGATATCCGTAAATGCTGGTTGTCTTTTATTTTCTTACAGGTTCAAAACCAGATGATTCTGAAGACCGTGACTACGTGCCAACCATCTTTGATGTCCCACACACTCCAACACAAAACAGTATTCA
Source organism: Anableps anableps (assembly GCA_014839685.1). Lineage (NCBI taxonomy): Eukaryota > Metazoa > Chordata > Actinopteri > Cyprinodontiformes > Anablepidae > Anableps > Anableps anableps. The sequence goes on along the minus strand of CM026068.1, from coordinate 7,896,182 downwards.
GTCAGAGAGAAGTAGATACTTGCGGATGGCCAAAAGAAGATAAAGTCTTGGATGAGATGAAAACAACACACAGACTACAACACAAACTACTGTGGTTGATGAATTGGAGGATAGATGTATACAGTGTGATGCTAAGCATGAAGAAATTTACAATCTGAGACAGTCAACAACAGACCTTGAAAGAAAAATGAATACAATAAATGTTGAAATAAAGGATAATTTTCAGAAGCAACGTTTATTTTTATGTGAAATGAATCTTCAGCATCCAGGCACCAAAACATTTTTTGTAAACCACTTAACTGTAGGTTTTCTAGAAATGCTGACACAACCGTAATGGAACCACTTTGCAGGACGACGCCTAGGTTCCTGGCATGATGCCGAAGGTCAGACGCCCAACACACTGCTGTTGCCGTAAAGAAGACTTGGCCTGTTCAGAGGTACTTCTAGCTAAGTTGTGCACCTGCAGAGGCTGGCTGCAGGTATACCTAACAGAAGTGTTCATGAGCTCTGTCAGTTGTTGAAAAAGGATCATCATCCTTTATTCTGCTGAGCAACGATGGGTACAGATCAGTCTGAGTCCTCGTCTTCTGAGGCTGGAACTGTGTCACTGTCAGATTTTGCAGTGCAGCCGGCTGAGGGGCAGAAGTTCTTGTCATTAAGCTTTGGCTTCAACTACCTGCCTGCCTGAGCCTAAAATAACACAGAAAATAATTGAATGGACAATCCATTTAGTAATCCAACATGGATTACTAAATTAAATTACACACCATGCTCCTTATGAAAAGAGTCAGAATGATTACTAGGTTTATTATTATGATCACAATTATTAGATTAATTTGGGTTAGATGGAGAAGGTGATGCTTTTTGACTTTAAAGAACATTTTTTTCCTTATAGCCTACCACTAGGATCAAATGAGAGGAAATGGGATCACGGGTGCTTCCCTTCGGAGTTCAGGGGTTAAAATCTATCAGCCCAAAAGTAGCCACATCAGGATGCAAAATATATATTTTTATTAAAACACTAAATAGTAATTGTTTAAGTTTGTCAAACATGTAAAAAATGAGTAACAAGATAACAAAATGAAACATATTTCACAACGAGCAGGAGGATGTGCAAACTTATTTAGTCCTAGTCTTCTCCAAAACTTGAGTTCTTCTGTTTCCCTATTCTAAATGAGACAGTAATGATTTCAATAAAACTTAAACAATAATCAATTTATCTGCTATTCCACTGAAATTGTACAATCAAAGTATCACTGATGTATTACTTTCTAGAATTGTCCTGTTTTTCTGGTCAATATACACAATCATACATAGCCTACAGCTAAATAAATACTAAATACAGGTAAAACACTTTATTTGGACTGTATTTCATAATCAAATTGGACAAAATATACCAAATATTTGACTTACCTGCCACGCAGGTGCATTGTTGACATTATCCACAATTATACAGCAGGTCAGTGATTATCTGCCCAGGCTTGACCCAGGTTTTAATGAAGCACACCGGGCTGGTGGGGATCATATCCTGGTATAATAAACATTTCACATGTCCACAGACAAAATATTTGAAAACTTCTAGCGACTTGTAGGCTTCCAGTAACTCTCCATCAAAAGGAGCAGGTGATTCTCCGCTTGTCGGTCCAGCCAGTAAAAATATGGTCTGTATCCATCATACACAAGTTTATTTCTATACCGCTGCAAGTCCTCGGGTTGAAGCGCTAACACATACGGAGAGTACGAACTCACTGTTTCACCAAAATGAACGGTTCAGTTCAGAAGCAACAGTAAAACCCTATGAAGAGAACACCAACCGGAAGTTCTTTTGGCACACATCGAGAGTGCATGCGTGTGAAAGGCCAATATAAGCAATAACAATGAACTTGTCAATTGCTAATAGAAGCTACTACGGACAGCTTTTAAATGTCAAACCCATAATCATTTGCTCAACGTTTCAAAATAATAGTAAAACCCTGTTTTCCAGCAACACTTCACTCGGACATGCAATGTGACATCACCTCTTCTCTTAATATAGATAATTACTGAATGTTCACAGTAGTAAGGCAGTAAAATAGATAAATGTTCTTATTTGGTGCTATATTTTAATTCTTAGTGAGAAATCAGAATTAGCACAAATTGGTATCAGTTTAAAGATTTACTAAAACTGGAGATTGGAACTCGCCTGTACATTTCTGGATGGTGACTCTTCGGCCTGAACCTTTTGATGTGGAAGAGCAGGGGCTCCGTACCAAGCTGCTCAAAAGGAAACACTTCCTCACCTGGGACAAGCTCAACTTTGTGCAGAGAACGCAGCTCTTGTCTTGGTTGTTCAATATCAGCTATATAGCATTTTTTTGCTCACATTAAGAAAAAACTTTTTAAAAAAGTACAACTATTGTGCTAAATACATGATGCAACACAGCATCTATTAAAGTAATCCCCTGTAGATTTTACACTTACGAAATGCACTTTCATGGGGTCTAGAAGACAACAAAGTTAGAACATTATCTGGGTCAACACATACACACAACAAACATCTTAGCAGGGAGGGGAGAGACTGCACACAAGAAGTCCACAAAACACCATCAAATCTTTAAGATGTCAGAAAAGAAAAAAACAGAGTAATTGTGTGCTGTTGAACATTTAAATGATAAAAACAAGAATTAATTATTCTCAGCAGTAGATACAAAACAACACAGAGAAGACAGAACTGTTATGGATTGGAATAGCCATTATGAGGCATCATAGTTAATACGCTTTGAGTCATGCTCGCTCCATTGAACAACTCCCTATGCTTTACATATTTACCGCACCACTAATTGTGTTGGAAGACATTAATGTAATTTAGGTCTCAAAATGAGGAAGTTCATCAAAACACTGAGCTATTATCCTCCTTAGTTTTGCCAAGTGTCAGAACCAGAGCTAAAAATAGCTTCAAGGATGTATGTTTTCTATGTTTTGGCAGAGCTTAAGTTTCTATGTAGCAATCAATCTGTCAGCAGACAGATGAAATGAGATCCTCCAGGTGGTGTGACTGCACACCAGCACACGGCTGCTCATTACCATCTCATCACTCCGGAAGGATGCTGAACTGTGTCAGGATTGCAATGGGGGTGTAAAAACGAACATGTGTCTCGTATATCCCTTAAAAAAAAAAAAAAAAAAAAAGACAAAAAATAATTGGCTATCCTTACAAAATATTCTTTTTTTAGTCAGCTAATTCACTGATATGGGATGTTATACATGGAGTCACACACCATGGTAGTGTAACCAGTGGCCCCTGTTGGTGCTCTACCCCTCTGATTGAAAGAGCAGATAAAGGAGGGGGTGTGGCATGGTTTGTCACAGCTCTGATGATTGTGCCTCTGCTGTTGGAGTGTGTGGTAAGAAATCCTATTTTCATCATAGTTGTGTGTTTCTCAAACTGAATGCACGTACCACTTTTTAAAGTTTTTTTATTAGTGGATATTGCAATGTGGCTACACAAGATTTTAAAGTGACTGTACAGCTGACAACGTATCTGGTATAGAATTTGTCATGTTCATGAAGAGTTGGATCCAAACGCGGACGGCTGGAGGCAGGAAGGATGAAGAATAAAAGACTTTTAATGAAAGCTGAACTGAACTTACAGATAGGTCAAGGAATGGAAAGTTGAGACCAAACATAAAGACTTAAGATGACAGGAATACTGAAGAGTAATGCACACCATGGGAAACAGTGTGATCCAGCAACTAACACTGAGAACTGGTGAGTGTATACACACACACACACACACACACACACACACACCCACAGGGGTAATCATGGGGACGATGAACAGCTGGGATATGACAGGGGAAAACATGATCTAAAACACTAATCAAAAACTCAAATGCTCAGAGAATAAAATATAAGAACAAAAAGAGACTAAATACAAAGAGATAGAGACCTAAGTAGAAAAATAAGGAAATAATCTAAATTCAAACACAGATAAAACCCTAAATCTAAACACCCCACAAACCTGACGTTGTTGTTTTTATAAAATGTAATTAATTAATATGAAATAAATTGCACATTTAAGTGTGTAGTTACTTATAAAGACTTTCATGTTATAGTTTCAGATGCATTGTGAGCTGTTGTCCTTTTTTCTTGAGTTGGGTTGAAAAATGTGTTTTTTGTTAGTCCGCCCAGCCTTGCATGGCCTGTAGACCAGAAGACCTGGGAGTGTGTCTTGTGAGGGTGGACAAACTAGCTTTATTTTTTTTGTTTGTCTTTTATGGCCACCTCCCTATATGACATGGAAAACAATTTATAGGCACAAGCCTTTACGTCTTGGAGGGCTGACGCTGCTCATGTGTGAAGTGGTTTGGGAACCTAAAGTTTGCAGTGTTAACTTAAGTGTGTTGCATGTGAAACTTTGCTGTGGTTTTTCCCTCATTTATGTGTCTTTTGACTTTCAGGCTTTGTGGAAGAATATGAAGAATAGCGCTGGTTGAAATAATTAGGGCTTTAAGTGCCATATTTACCTATTAATTAGTATTATATTTTCTATGTTGACTTGATCGAGGGAAGTGACTTTTGTCGAACTGGCTGCCAACAGTAAGATGGGACATGAGCTTTAAACCAGAGGTTGAAGTTGATGTCCCATTCTACCATACAATGAAACACAAATATGTGATGAAGACAGAAATACTGCAAAAATAGCATCAACCTTGTGGATTTCGAAGGTTCACTAAGATGAGAGGGTCTCTACCAACTGAAGATGTTAAATATATATATATTTTTTTTTTACCTGTTCGCAGCAACCCAGGGGTTGAAGCTGTCCATAACCCCATGAGACACAGCAGCCAGGTAGGTGTTGTAGTCTTCCTTGTACTGGCGGATGTTCTTCAGCATGCGGCTTGGCACTGAGATAACAGTCCTGCTTTTCTCTGCTTTCTCATTGGACACTATTTTGTTTGTGGGTAGGTGTTCATTCTGGGTTAGGACCTCCGTCGGGCTGCTCTCAAACAGGAAACTGTGACAGGGGAAGCAGATGAGGCCCATGAAGGTGGTCGTACCATAACATATAGTAGTGCATACATTTCGTCTTCTAAATCTAAACAAACAGCATTTTACAGGCTAAAACTCTTGCTCTTCCCCATGGGAAGTTCAGCATGATCATTTTAGGAACAGCATCGAGTGCAGGCCAACTCCCTCGTCTGAGCCTTGTTTTGAATGTGCATGGTCTCAGCTGGGAATCACTGAGTCCTGGCTTTATAATCCTCTCAGTTCAGACAAATCAGTCTCCCTCTTGTAACATCCATTGCTGAGCTATATTTAGTGTTGCAGCAGCTCTGAAGCAAACGACTTCTTTCTATTGTGCTCCCTGGACCTCAGCTGAACTTGCTTCAATTTTGACCAGAGGGGCTACGAGCAACACAACGGCCATAAATATTAAAGTGGCGGCACAGTCAACTTTGTTTCCTCTCTCAAACTGGTTGACCTGCAGTCTGATAGGCATCAGAGGACCGACGTTACGGCACACTGTCGGCTCACGTATTACTAATAGAGTCAAGGAGGCACCCAAGCTGACAAGCAAGACCAGACATTTTGGTCTGGCTGCAAAAGCAAAAAAGACTTTGTGAGCTGAAGGTGAAAGTATAGAGTGGGATGATGACAGAAAAATATGGGAATATGATAAAGGTACTTATTTATTAAACATAGAGAGTTTGGATGGCTGTACACCTAAATTGGTAACAAGAGCATTAATCACAGAAGCAGCGAAAAGGTTCATGGTAACTGAAGGAGCTGCACAGCTCAGGTGGGAGAATCTGTTGAAATGATCATTATGTGTTCACTCTGCCAAATCTTACCTTTATGGAAGAATGTAAAGAAGAAAGCCATTGCTGAAGGACAGCCATTACAAGAAGTCCTGTTTGCAGTTTCACACAACCCGTAAAACTAACAAAACATGTTGAAGGAGGTGCTCTGTTCAAATGAAAACTTTTTGGCCTTCTTTCAAGACTCAGTAAGGTGGAAAACCATTGAAAGAGCTTCCGTAACACATCATACAAATAGGTAAACATGGTGGTAAAAAGCATCATACTGTGGGAATGTGAGTCTTAAGGGATAAAGACGCTAGTTTAGAGTTGACAGGAAGATGAATGGATCTAAATACAGGGAAATTCTGGAAGAAAACTTGTCATAGGCTCTAGAAAGACTAGAAACTTTAGAAACTGGGACAGAGCTTCACCTTCCAGCAGGACAACACTAAAAATAAAGTCAGAACTACAATGGAATGGGTTAAAACATAGGACAATTTTGTGTTAGAATGGCTCTATTAAAGTCAGGACCAAAATCCAATTGAGAATCTGAGGCAAGATTAGAAAATTGCTGTTCACAGATGTTTTCCTTCCAATCTGACTGAGCTAAACAATTTTGAAAAAAAGAATGGGCTTAAAAATAAGTCTACAGGTGTTTAAAGCTGCTATAGACATGCCCCAAGAGAACTGCAGCTGTAACTGCAGCATCAAATGGTTCTAGAAAGTATTTACTCAGGGTAGCTGAAAACAAAGGCATGTCACACTTTTCTTGTTCTATTTGCAAACACATTGGAAAAGGAAATCTATGTGCCATTTTCCTTCAACTTCACAATTATGGACTCAAAGCTACCAAATAGCTTACCTGTGTTACAGTTTATCCAGCTTATGAAAACTAAATGTTCGACCTCCTTTTTTTTTTTTTTTTTAACCTTTTCTCCTTGAAATATTTTATTTTAGGAAAAAAAATAATATGGGTAAAATGCAGAGGACACAAATAAATCAAAACTGTGCTGATAACAATAAATCAAATTACTTTAATTTGGGCATCTTGTTTCTCTACAAAAGCTACAGCCTTGAAGCGCCTGGGAAACACATGGCTTAGCAAAGGATGATGACATGCATGTTTTAACACAGATACAGGCTGCGCTAGCAAAAATAACTAACAGATAAAAATTCAAGTCATATTCACAGAAAGGGAAAACAGGTTTTACAGAGTCAGAGTTATAAATATCAAACTGCAAATCTGCCATTTACTAAGTGACAAAATACTTTTCCAAAGACGGAAACAGATGAAAGCTTTCCAGTATTGCTGAGTGGGGCTTTCATCTCTTTTATTGATTTGTTTGACCTGCTGACGGAGCAGCAGTGGGTCAGTCAGAATTATCCAGGTTCTAAATCTGGTCCGCTCACCATGGATACATACAGTAAATCTTATCTTTCTCTATGCTCATGAGTGAAAAGATGAAATCGCACACTGCATTGTCTCAGTGGTTGCTCAGAAGCAATCACACAGACACAATGAGAAAGGCAGCCAGCGAAAGAATAGATGTCGTTTTGGAAAAAGTAGTCATAAAAGGCCAAAATCGACATTAGCACCAGTAAGAGCTGATGGAAGTGAAAAACAGATGAACACTGTAAATAACTGGTGTAACAACACTGAGGAGAACAAAAACTGTACCTGTAAAAAAAAAAAAACACTTTACATCAAGTTTTCATTTTCAGTTCTGATGTATTTTTCCAAATGTGTTCAGCGTTCATATTTCTCAACTCAAAAACATAACGAATACCAGCCTGTAAGAGTCTATTATTAGATAATGGAATTGCAAACGCCTCCAGTGATAGGCAAACTGACAAAAATCTGTAGTTTCATCTCCATCATATAAACACTGTCTCCAAAACCGCATGCATGACTCTGATGACGGGTCTGAATGCTTCCCTCAGGGCTGAAAATTGCAAATTATAAACAACAAACCAGGCCTGAAACAACAAACATGATGATCTCTTCACCCATTTTTCTTCTCCAAACCCTAAAAATTAAACTTTGTAATCCTGCGACAATGAACACCAAGAGTCAACAATGAGAGAGGATTAACTCAATTCAAGAAAATAAATGGCAAGTTTTTTTTGTTTTATCCCAAGGGCCACAGCTCCACCAATCAGTTTCTGCATATAAAACAGGAAGTAAGACTTTTATCAGTTATCTCTCCCTCCTGTCTTATCTGGGTTTTCTCTCTTCAAAATGTGTTCAGGCACAAACGTTTTAAATAATGTGGCTTCTGAAGGTGTGTGGAAAATCTGCACTATAAAACCTGAGAATATTAAGAGTACACTCTGAGCTCTCAAAACCAAAAAATGCTGAGTAAATGGACTGAGGCCAACAGCTCTGTCAAAGTAAAACCTTATCAATAGAAATGTACTAATAAGAATTCTGATGCCAGTTTCTGATGGATGGCTTTGGAAAGCTGACACCAATTTTAGCCCAATCTGATTTCCCTTCATAAAATAACACAAAAAAGCTATAAGAACAGCATTCAAAATATATTTTTTAGCCTTTATGCGGTGGGCAGTAATTAATTATTAATTTTAAGAGAAGAGGTGAAGTCCGATTGTATGTCTGAGAGACAGCTGGGTTTCATTCTTTTGCAAAATTATGGTAGCAATTTACTTCCCACAGCTCGCATTACTAAAACAGAAGTCTCTGTGTGCAATACCAAAAAAAAAAAAAAAAAAAAAAAAAAAAATGTAGTACAAAAAGCTGCCAACATTTCCAGATCAGCATGTTCCATGGCAGAGAGAAACAGAACAACTTGACTACACTGTTCAGCCTTCCTCTTATCTGCTGAAAGTCTCCCTCACTCTCTCTTTTGTGGCCTGAATGAACCACGAACATGTTTCTACATGTCATAGACAATAAAGTTTCCTTTGAAATACATTCTCACCTCACTGTGCTTCCCGAAACACATCACATATAGTGAAAATAGCTAACTGAGTCGTCTTCCCTCAGGAGCAACAGCCACACCAAAGAGTGTTGCTGTTACCACAACCTGGTAGATATGTTGAATTCACTGATCAGAAAAATGTCAGATTTTTTTTATTTTGCAACTGGCCAATCACCAGTCAGTGCTAATCAAACAGAAAAATTGACAGTTTCTGTTCACCAGTCGGTTTCTTGATCTCTGAAAAAGAAGAAGAAGAAAAAAAAAAACAGTCTTGCAGGCTTTGTTTGGTGGTTTAGGAGTAGGAGTGTAATAATGCTGATTTGCTCAGAGAGCAAAAAGAAGCTGGCACATGTCACACATGTACACATCATCTATCAGTTGTCCAGACTAAACTACACTAGTTACAATCAATAATACGACCCTGTTATTCTGTGACCCAAACTCCATTTATGCTTTTTCCGGCATTTTGCACAAACATTGTTTTAGGCTATTACATTGTTCAGCCAAGTTTCCCTTTAATTTAGGAGATAGCTTCCTGACCACAAAAGACAGCTCAATAAAACAAACTGCACCTAAAATAAATTACTCCATCTAGCTCACAATAAATGAGGCCCTATTTTAATAAATCGTCGAGAAATAAGGAGTTTGTGGGAAAAGAGCTGCTCCTAATCTGCATGGTGTTTCTACAAAAGAAGAAGAAACAAGAAGAAGTCTTTAGCACCATTAACCAGTCAGACTGAAGTTCACATCAACTATCCAGGCTCATAATATTTAAACACTTTCAATAAAAGTTTAGTATCTAAAGTTAGATTCTTCAGATTAGTGTCTGACAAAGTTTATTATGGCCCTAATTCCTCTCTCCTTGAGTTACAGCATTAAATATGAGGAAATTGGTTTTTATTTTTTCACAGAAGATTCTGTGCAAAGTCAAGTTGACCTTTTAGAAAAATGTCAACATTGCTTCAGTTTATATTTTTAGACATTTATAATATTTTTTTGACCAATGACGTGTTTAATGAAGTGACAGTGATCTTGACATTTGACAATGGAATTGTACAAAACTAATTAGAACTAATGAGTTAATCTTCAAGTTATTTTCTCCAACAGTAAATGTCCCTCTCCAGCTAGTGAAATAATAAACACAGCCTGATAAGAGCTCTTATACCAGTTTTTTTTTTTTTTTGCTATTGAATGAGATGGTTATTCATTGTGATTGATCCATTTAAATAATTAAAATCAACTTGCCTTTTTTTCATGTTAATGTGAACTACCACTGCACTGCAAGCAAGTTTAAAGACACAAAATATCACGCAGTCAAGTTTCATAAGCTGCGTTTTTGCAGTGATGGTATTATATTGTTAAAATTGGACATTTGCAGAAGAGCAATGAACAAAAAATATTTTGTATGATGGGATGTGTGAGTCAGCAGAGAGAAAACCATTTATTCACTGGTAAGGAAGATATTTTGTCCTCATTTTGTCCTTTTTCTCTTACAATGCCAAAAATATGACATGGACCTATTATTTTCTGGCTCATAAAAGTAGGATTATCTGATATTTAGTCACATGTTTCTAGGCCCTAAAGTGCTCTGGAGCTCCTGGTGGCTGATAAAACAGCACAGCGAAACAGAGAAAATTAAAGTGACCCAGGTAAAAACTGTCTGAGCAGTGGATGATCAGGCCCGAAATCTGGGTCCAGTGATGGACTGAGACCTGAACCTTCAAAGACACATAAAAACAATTACAAAATTAATTTCAATAATCTGAAGAACATTTCCAGGATTAAGTAAAGTCCCAGCAAGATCTTGAAAAACTCATCCATGCTTTTATATTTAGTCAAACTGATCACTGCAACAATGTGTTCACAGGTCTGTCTGAGTCAATCAGACAGCTGCAGCTGATCCAGAAAACGTTCGCACGAAAGCTTGAAAAATAGAGCACATCACCCCAGTACTAAAGTCCTTATTCTGGCTCCCTGTAGCTCTGAGAATAGACTTTAAAATACTTCTGTTAGTTTATAAATCACTGAATGGGTTAGCACCTTAAGACTAAAGATCTGTTGTCGTATCAATCTTCTAGAGCACTCAGGTCTTCTGATTCGAGTCTACTCTGCATCCCCAGAGTCAGAATAAAACATGGAGAAGCAGCACTGAGTTTTAATGCGCCACTAATCTGGAACAAACTTCCAGAAAACGGCAAACCTGATGAAATACTGAGTTATTTTAAATCAAGGCTTAAAACCCTTTGTTTAGCGTTGTCTTTGATTAGTAATAACTGGACCATTGTAAAGTGTGGTCTATTTTTCAACCTGTGATCGTTTTCCTTTACCTTGTTACTTCTTTCTGCTTGTTTTATTTTCCTTTTAATCATGTGAAGCACTGCGAATTTATGTGTTGGTGAAAATGTGCTATACAAACAAATTGTCTTGCGTTGTTTTAGCTTAGTTGTTTTTGGATTAGTAAGTAATAAGCAATCAGCCATCTTGTTTTGTCCCGTGTTAACTGTACTTGGTTCTGTTCATAAACCTATCCAAGTAGTGTTTTATAATTATGAAGAAGATTTAATCATTGTAAAATAAAACTCTTGGCTTCCTACATCTAAAAATATCTCATTTAGTGACTGGTTCAAATTTGGAGCAAAAACCAAAGAAGAGCATTTGGACTTTGGAGCTACAGGACTAAATGATATCATAAACATTAAGGTGGGAAATAAGCATAGGTCGATTATCTGTTAGTTTTAAAAACACACACACACACACACACACACACACACACACACACACACACACACAGTCACAGTTATTTAGAAATAAAACAAGTACCACCCAATACTCTAATTAAAGTAATGCTGTTTTAAAACCACAGCTGACAAGCTATGAGTCTTTAAAGCAGCTGACTGCATGCTGGCTACCTGAGCAGATAGCCTGACTACAAAGCTAATATCAGTTTATCAATATTTGTGTTACTTTATAAAGAGCAAAATTACAAAAACATATATTATACTGTGCACTAAGCAAAAGAAAACTAATTACACAGGGCGTTGTTCTTTTTCAATGTCGCCACATTGTCACTTGCACAGTATGAGGAAATGCTGCAAAGTCAATTAGAAACTGATAAACTTCTGACCGACTTGCATTATAAGGCGATTTAGAGTGTCGTGTTTTACATTTAAGATCAGATTGGACTGTGCATCCCTGAATCTAATTTGTCCATATGATTGTTATGTATTGGTATGAATTTGGTTGATTGTCCAGTTCCTCATAACTGGGACTGAATTGGACGTTTTGTCTTGTGCAGAACCTCAGCATGACATTTGTTGTAAATTGTCGCTATACACATAAACTGAATTGACTTATTCCATATTTTTCAATACAACACAACAACCAAATAATGTTGCTGCAGTAATCGATATGTTACGTTTTTCTATGAATATGTGAAATTCTTGTTTATATTCTTTAAATCAAAGCACTTAGATCATGGTACATATCTAAAAAAAAAAAAAAAAAAAAAAAAAAAATCCCTTTTAGTGTAAATAACATAAATCTGTACTATTTTTACTCAAGGTTATCGTAGCATGGGAATTTCATACCAACTCACATCCTAGTTGGTTTACACACCTTAAAAAGATTACAATTATTTCAGATTTCAACTCTACCTTCTTGAAATTCCTCATTCAGAAAATATCTTACTGAGTGAACGGTTTAGATTTGTGTTGGAAACATCTCCTGGTCTGCTCGAATAACTCAAACATCAAAGTTTAAAGTTGCTGCAGCTTTATGAAGAATATTATCAGATGTAAGTTTCACTCTTGGTCTAACATTTTGTTTCCACCCAGATGAGAAAAACAAAATAATTTTGAGAATAGATTCTGTAACAAGTCTCTTTAAAAAGTAAAACTTCTCCCTTTGGAACCACTCAGAAGAGACAAATTTGTCTGCTATACCATATCTTGACACTGTCCATTTTAAAAGAGATGCTAGTACTTCTAAAATGCACTGTAATTTGGGCTGAGGATCCAGGAGATGAGTTTGTTTAATGCCACAGGGATTCCAGGGAGTTACAGAACAAATGAGCTGGCACTTCTGAAATCACCAAGTCCTTGTGAAGACGCTGCAAAGCCAGATAATGCTGAAAACAAATTATATACATCGAGTGCTTGACATTCAAGCAGCTGAGGCATTTTTGGCAAAAAAAAAAAAAAAAAACCCAAAAAACAGAGCTATCAAAGATGAGTCACTGCCTCAGCGGATCTAAGAGCAAAATCTCTGCTGAGAGAACTGAATCTGAGGCACTTAATATCAGACAGGGTTTAATTTGCAAATGCTCACAGCTCAAATTTGTCTGAATTAGCTGATTCAACGGGTTTGTCTTTGTCAACAATTTTCATCTCATCCCTTCTCGTTTCCCTTTCCTCCAAGCTCTTTATTAATTTAAGCAGCTGAGCCTATGAAGCTCTGGGCAGTGGCCGGTTTCCATCTGCCAGAGACAGGAATAGACTCTGCCCTGGGTACGACACCCACCAAGTGAGTTTCGTGGGATAAGCGAGGCCTCCCGGTGGAAATGTGATTGAAGAGCATTGGCACATGATGTGAAAAAACCCCCACACTAACTGTGCATCACCAGAAAAACATTACCCACTCCCCGTCCAACTGTACAGCAGTGAATAAGTTCCTGTAAGAGAGGCTGCTATTGCACCCTATAGTTTTATACAATATCTATCTTACTACAAAAGAGGTGCATTAAAAGAGACCTCAAGTAACAAATCCTTTATGAATTTGGATTTGTTAGGTTCTGTTCTAAATTTCATGCAGTCACCTCAACTGCTTTGATTCCAAGAGAACGAATAATGAAGAACGATAACTCTAGCTGAAAACATCTGGAATAAAGTTAAATGGGTCAACCCTTCGTACTGGCCTCCAGGTGATACTCTTAGAACAGCATCAGTGAAAGATGAGAGATGCATAAAGTTACTGACAAAGTAAGAAAGGACAACCCACCCTGCCTCCATGGGTTTCTCCAGAATAATATCAGCTGCGGAAGACTGTTTCAGCACCGGCATCGTGAGTCTAATTGGTTGAGGAGAGACTGGCCTCGAGCCTGGAGCATGAGACTGGGATCCTGGGAGGAACAGAGAGAAGGAAGAGGAAAAGGAAAACGGTAGTGTGTGTCAAGAGGCAGGGTTGAAAGAAGTGACAGAGGGACAGACAGATGGAGAGAAAAGACAAGCATACAGTCTGAATGACAAATATACCCATTTCCATGTCAGCCCTTGATCTGTCTCCATCTACAGGAAGCATCGAAGTTATTCCTTTCGCAGAACCACAGCGACAATGCTTTGAAAAAAAAAGTTAAACTCCTTTTTCACCCTTTGCAAGTTACAACCACAAATTAAATGTACTTTATTGGGATTTTATGTGCTAGACCAACACAATGTGGAACATAATTCTGACAGGGAAGGAAAATGATGCATTTTTTAACAGAATGTCATAAGATGTACAAAACTGAGAGAAAAATCTGCAAAAAAAAAGTTGTAGCTGTAAATATAGAGAAAGGTGGTTCTACAAGTCGTTGACTTAGGGGGAACTGAATACAGACACATGCCACACTTTTCAAATTTTTATCTGGTAAAACTTTAGATCAGCTGGTAGCTGGTGCCACACCCTTAAAGATGTGCAGAATGCATGTCAGTCTTCAAAGCTTTTTATTCCTAAAAAGGTTTTGAAACCATCTAACCTTTTCCTTCATCTACAAGACTCTTCACTTCTTTTTGTTGGTCTACCACATCAGATCCTGATAAAATAAACGTGGCATTAAAATTAAAAAATTTAAAAAAAAAAAAAAAAAAAAAAAAAAAAAGATGAAGGGAGATCACTGCTTTTGAGTGTACAGATAAATAAAACAGGAAGGCTTTTGTTGGGTCTCTTTTTTTACCTGCTGTTCTTGAGCGGTCCCAGTAAAGAGGGTCTGAATAGGCGATGGAGGCGAAGCGTCTCCTCACTTCTTCCTCATCTCTCTGACCAAACACACACAAAACAACCTTTCAACATACATTTTAACTTTTTTGAGGTTCATGCCAGAAACTCTCCAGTTAGTCCAAAATAATCAGTCATTGTAGTTTGGGTTTAATTACAGATTAACTTCATTCCTCTTATTTTTAAGGGCAAATAGTAATTAAATACCATAAACAAAAGGTTAATATAAAGATTACTTGCAGTGTTTTAAAAATAACAGCCTGATATGGTTCACCTGAATTCTTTTTTTGCTACAATACCCTCAAACTCAGTCAAGTATGGTGATCTCCAGGCTCTGGATGGTAAATCAGTAAGCTGCAGCAGCAGACCACAACTGTCATAACAGCTCACTATAAATAACAAGCCGATTACAGGCAACCTTTCGGGTTGCACAATGACCTTTTACTTGTTTGCCCCTGCAGGGCAACTCTCACCTGTATTTCCTCCATACGATGCAGCATGCTCTCCAGGGTAGGGGCCTGCAGCCCACACCAGGCTATGTCCCCCAGCTGCCTGACTGTCTCTGCTCCCCACGCATCATAAGAAGTGTCCTCCAACCGATCTTCTTCCTGAGACTCACTAAACCGCACACAACTGTCCACTGCCTAGAAAGGACAACAGCATGGTAAAAAAAAAAAAAAAAAAAAAAAAAAAAACTCATCACACTGGCAAAATGTTATCATCAGTGACAACTTTTCAGTTCCTGTTTATTTTTTGTCGTGATACAGACTAAAAAACTATAAAAGTATATGCAGCTCTGAATAATGTGTCTCACCCTCTCAGCAGCATGTTCAGAGAGTCGTATCTTTATAGATCTGTCAGTCTTGTTCTTGGCCACACCTTCCTGCTAAAGTACATAATCAAAATAAACAGAATCACAACATACTCTGGAAGAACAGAAGGTAAGTCCAATTTATCAAATATAAATGATTTAATCAACTACTCCTATGAAAAAAAATGCACATATAATAGAATGATTGGGAATGTTTGGCACCGCTCAGGAAACGAGTCTTTCCACCTGTGTTTCATCAGAAAGTCGTTGACTACTCTCTCTGGCTCTCTGCTCAGCTTCCTCAGCCCACTGATTCTGTAAAACAACTTCGGACCTGTGAACCAAAACACGCCTACATCACAAGCTGTTCTGCAATGGATGAATTACATTCACTTTAACCAATAAGAAGATATGTATTGTCCAGAAAACAACACATGACATGAATAAATTAGACAAATGGGTCAACCTTGGATTCTAAGTTGGAGATTACTTAGCAGCTTCTTATCAGAAATACTCATTTTACTGTGAATGTTTTTGTGGATCATTTTCTATAATGCCCTTGTTGTAGATTAAAATGTCCTAAATAAGTGCTAAGTAATCAAAGGACCATGTTTCGTATTGCCACTGAGGTTCATATAAAGAAGGGAAATAACGATTTGTCAGTTGTAAATCAGGAGGCAAAGAAGGTTAAAATGGATCTGAAAGCTCAAGTCTCAAGTTTAGATTTGTATTTTTGTGTTTGGAAATCCCAAAATTTATGGTAAGGGTTAGCGCTACTTGTGTTAAATGCTAATGCAAGATGCTAAAAACAGTTTAAAATGTCAACTTAACTGCAGGCAGAGCTGTGTAACAACAACTGCTCTCTCTTACACACACATGTTGTTACAGTGCCCCTGGTCCTAATATAAACAATTAATCTTTGTTTACTACGTGAAGGCTGCTTATGACTGATTTATTTATCCAACATACAACAGTAATTAAGAGCTTGTAAAACGAAGCTGAATAACTTACGATATGGTGCACATTACATGTTTAGGACTGAATAAACAAGAAGAAGAAGCAGAAAAAAAAAAAAAGAAAAAAAAAGAGTTCTTAAAAAGAAACTGTATTCAACTGAAAATGGTATCAGCAGTTTTAATTAACCAGTGATTGGAAATTAGTCACAAACTCAATGATCTGTACACAGTATGATATTAAGCACAAAACCAACAGCTTTATTTGTTCTTAACTAGTGATCCAGATGTCTCATTCTGTGAAATCACTAATCCAGATGCGAAGAAAAAAAGCTGGAAAAGAGAAGCATGAGAGCGCTGACTGCACCTTGTCCTCGGCTCACGTTGTGCCTTTTAAACTCCCAAGTGAATAATTAGGAAATCCTTATTGGTCAATGAGCCTAAAAATGTGGTCTATAGGAAAATGTACTTTCCCTTGTATTTACCACATCGACAGCTTACTTTAGTTTCTAATCTTTAGTCCAGGGATAATTTTGCCTATGGCATAACTCCCAATGTAGCTGCACATATGATTGTGATGATTAATTCTTTGAGTTGTTTTGGCTGATTACTGTGTGGATTCCTGCCATGGACTGGCACTGGCAGAACGCTTTAGCAGCAGGATTGTTCCCAAGTGATGTGAGATAATTATTTTTCTTAATTAATATAATGGTGAATGTTTAAAAGGAATAAAAAAACATTACATTGTATTACTTTAATTGTTGTGTTTACATATTACATTTACAATTACTGCCAAGTGATTATCCTCTCAGACCTTAACCTGTTTTGCCATGTGTGTGTCGAATTATAAAATTCTTACACAAATCTGAAACGCTGTGGATGATTACAGTTGAATAATTCACAGAGAGCTACAAAAGTATTCATATCTCTTTA
The DNA here is from genome assembly GCA_014839685.1 of Anableps anableps. Classification (NCBI taxonomy): domain Eukaryota; kingdom Metazoa; phylum Chordata; class Actinopteri; order Cyprinodontiformes; family Anablepidae; genus Anableps; species Anableps anableps. Next base: position 7,878,793 of record CM026068.1, on the reverse strand, counting down.
ACTTTCTCATATGTTGACACATTACAGCCACATATTTGTTTTTAAACAGGATTTTATGTGAAACAAGAACACAAAGGAGTCGTAGCTGTGAAAAAAAAATTATACATGATTTTCTTTCTTTTTTTTTTTTTTTTTACAAATGATGCTCTACAAAGTGTGGTTTGGATTTGTGTTTATGCCCTTTTACTCTGATACCCCGAAGGAAAGTTCAACAAAATACCTTCAGAATTCATCTAAATAGCAAATAAAGTCCCCTCATGTGTAATTTAATCTCATTAGGTTAGAAACCAATATCCTCAACTTTGAACATCTCACAGAGTATTTGTTTAATCGACCATCCAAAGACTGCAGGCGTAGAAAGATCAAGTCCACTGCAGCTGAGCAAGGAGAGCATTAGTCAAAGAAGCAGCCAAGAGTCCCATGGTAACTCTGGGGGAAGCTTCAGAGAACTGTAGCTCAGGTGAGAGAATCTGTTGACATGACAACTATGTACTCCACAAATCTGGCCGCGATGGAATAGTGGCAAAAAGAAAGCAATTATGGAAGGAAGCCATAAGAAGTCATGTTAAAGTTTGCCACAAACTTTGTAAAAGACACAGCTAACTTAAAGAAGGTGCTCTGGTCAGATGAGACCAAAGTTATACTTTTTCGGCTGCAAGAAACCTTACACTACCCCCAGCACACTATCCCCACTGTAAAGCATGCAGTGGGGATGATGTTTTATCTGTGGATAGAGTTGATAGGAAGATGAATGGTGATTTATGCAGGGCAATCATGGAAGAAAACCTGCTAGATGATGCTAAAGAGTCTTGAGACTGGAACTAAGGTTCACATTCAAGGACGAAAACAACCCTAAACATACAGCCACAGCTTCAATGATGCAAAGTCCAGACCTAAATCCACATAATAATCTTTAAAACTGCGGTTAACAGACACTTTTCATTCACTCTGCCTGAGTTTGAGCTTTATTGCAAAGACAAAAAGACAAAATTTTCCAGTCTGGATGTCCAAAGCTGGTAGAGACATACCTGAAAATATTTTGATGTAATTGCAACAAAATGTGGTTCTATAAAGTATAAAATCAGGATTTTATTTGTATAACTTTTTAAAAACCTTGTTTCTTTTTCGGTCCAATTCACAATTATGATCCACTTTGTGTTGGTCTAATAAATTCTATCCCAATAAAATACACCATAGTTGGTCGCTGTATTGCAACAACATGAAGGAACTGTATATCACTTATGTACCTCAATCTCTGTGTGCATATTGCCTCTTCTTCACTGAGCTGATTCACTCTCTGTGTAGTCATCTTCTCCTGATAAGACTTCCTGTAAAAAGACAGCAATTTTTACATAAAGCCAAACAGAAATTTGATTAAGCCTTTCACATGAATAACTTATAATCCTCATCCCTAAAACCAGGCAGCTAGCTGCTGATTAATAGGAAACCACAATTGTAGTAATTAACAGTTGATTAAAAGAGGGCATATGTGCAATACTCAATCAATGCAGCGATTATAAGCACCGGAAACAGGCCAACTACTAATCACTCAAAAAGAGGAATGGCCTCCATTGTGCAAGGATCTAGATTAATTTATTGGAAAAAAATAACTTTGAATCACAATCGTAGTAGTGCCTGTGGCTTTCAGCAAGTGGGGTCTGGCATGAAGGTTAGAAATGACTCAGTGAATACAGAGTAAGGGGCTCATTAAAATTCATTTCCACTCGATTTCATCCACTTGGCATTTTTCTCTTTTACAGGGTCAGAGCTTTTTTTTGAATGAAGCTGAAATGAACCAAAAGCACAAAACGACTAATCTGAGAAATTGCACTAATTCACTCTGAAACAATTTCCAAAGTGGGAGATGTTAAAATAAAAAGGTGATTCTTACCCTATTGCTTCGTCCTGAGCTTCTTTCTTCTTTGCAGAGCTCACCCTTCGTTCTGTTTCCAACTGACGTCCTGCCTGCTGCTCTCTTGGAGGACTTGGTGAGAGCTTCACGGGAGAGAAGAGGCAGCGAGGTTCAGATCGCTCTCTCTGAGGTACTCTGTTGAGATAGCAGCACATTAAAGTTACAGGTATGAGCAAAGACAAAAGTAAACACGACAAATAATCCTGCCAAACAATGAGATAAAAAATCCTGGATAGGTTTTTATTTATTTTCACCTTATTTCATAATGTGATTACATTTCCTGTTCTGAAGATCTGTGAGTTGCCTAGTTATGGAGGGGTATTTGTTTAATAACACTGTTAAGGTAACAGAACATACTAAACACAAACAAACTATTCATTAAGCCCACAATTCTGTCCTAAACATGTGCGTAATTAATCTATATGTGTTTCCCTAACTAATAAAGTTCCTTTTCTGTAATGTTCTAAGTTATTGAATGGGTCTGTATATTCTTTCCATAATTTAGTTTTGCAAGTACACAAACAATATAATACCACCGATGACATTTTACTGTATTTGTTTATATAGCAAATTTGCATCCAGACTTCCATATTTATTTTTCTGCTCGCTGTTTGATTTTGTTAAGATCAAAACATTTAATTTCACACATTTCTAACCTGTTATTTATCAATGTATCAGAGTTATAGTTCATGAAAGTCAGAGGGTGATAAAGAGAAAGACAACAGGTTTACCGCTGCTGACGAGGAGAGTGGGGTGATGTTGGTATCCAGGGCACAGATTTCTCCTTTTGAGGCAGCTGATTTACTCTGAGCTGCGACGAAACTGTAGGCTGCCGGAAACCTGCATCTCGCATCTGATCAGGCTGAGAAACATTGACAATAAATCAATAAATAAATCCTACTGGTTGTAATATATTTACAAATACAGATGTTTTGAATTTAAATAACTGGCCTAATAAATAAATCAGGCACCTTCATTACGTCAGCTTTTCTCCTCTCAGCATGCTGCCTGCTCTGGTAGTTGGTGTTTGGCTGAGATTGACTCTGCAGCTCTTTCGGCTCCCTCTGCTGGCCGGTGCTGTGCAGACCAGCCAACAACATTTCTTGCTTGTGCAGAGGCTGGTGGGAAGCAGTTTTTGGCTTTTGTAAGACAATTTTTCGCCCTGTAGGCACAAATGGAAGACATAAACTTTGACTGGGTCGGATCTCAACTGACACAATGACTCTTAGTTAAACAGAAATTAAAGAATGCATTAGGATTTAAAAAGTAAAAAAGATTTTTTATTTATTTTAATTTATCTATTTATTTCAGACAAGTAAATGTCAGAGAAAAAATAAAATAATTAGGAAGAAAACAAAAATATATATTTTCATAATAATAATCAAACATAAAAAACGAAACTTTCATATCCAGTTCGAAAAGGAGTCGGAAGAAGACAAAGCTTATTAAATTGCCTCATCCAAATTTGTCCCACATTATACATATTTACACATCTAATTTTTTTACTCCATGTCACAATTTCTACTCCAAATTATATCTGTACAGTTAATTTATGATTATACAGTCTACACCATGTTTACTATCTACAGTCTCCTGTAAGATAATCATACAGCTATATTCATCTTTAGCAAAACAACCAAAAAACCATCACAAATAAGAGTTCACTCTTGACAACATTTTGGGGACTGTATGAGAGCAAAATGTATTAATGGATTCAAGATAATCCGCACTCACTGCAGGTGTTGCAGATAAAGCTCATTGTGGGTGTTTATGTCATCTCTTGCAGGGGATAGTTCTCAGCTCAATAAAAGCCAGCAGGAGTTAACTGCTCATAAGACTAAGCAGCAGGGGGCCAAAGGCCACAATTCTGCACTTCAGTTGCTGTTTTCTATCTCTAAATCATGGCTCCCCATCAATTTTCAACCTGGGTGCAGCCACTTAAACACAGAGGGAGGCCAAACACAATCACAAAAAAGCCCTTTGGTGACTTCCAAAAACACAGGGGACAGCATGTGCTTTATTTCTGTGTGTCTTAGAGTGACTGTACAAGCAAAAACCTTAGAACCAAATCTTAAAAAAGGTAGGATCCTAAAACACAGCCCAGAATGTAAATACATTTAGTCAATGAAGAAAATAACACGATTTAATTTAAACCTATAATGACTGACTAAAATTAAATATAAATTTTCAAAAGCACTGGAAAAAAGAAATCTGTTTACCACGAACAGCTCCTCTAGGATTTGCAGGTTTGCGAGGGCCTTGAGCAGTTACCATGCTGAAACTCTTGGGCCTACTAGTGGGAGACGTGCTGTGGTGAGGAGACTTCCTGCGTGGAGGATGGGCCTGGGCCTGCATCTTTTCAAGCATCTCCTGTTTACTGAGGGCTGAATCTAAAATCTAAGAGGAATCAAGAGATGCTTAGGTAATAACATCATAAGATCGATAATAAAGAACACAAAACAAAATAACTGAACTGCATACATTTGAATGACTCTCAGCTTTAATTAGTTCTAAAAGTAATGATTAGTATTAAATAAATATTAAAATTAAAATGCTACTGTATGAACTTTAGATTTCTCTTAACATAATCCCATTGTCTGGGGTAGAAAGTAGCTTAGGAAGACACTATTCCATAAGCCCCAAATAGCAGCAAACTGTAAAACTCAGCATCTACCAACATGGACATAAAATTCCATCTTAGTTTTTATAGGTCATAAAAGACCGCATGTGATTACTCCACTCTTATAAACAACCTTTAAAGTGTACTATCTTCGTGTACAGCCCCTGGCAGTAAATAGAGATCTATCGTTCTGGGTCGAGTTTAGCAAGACTTTTAATTTTACCGGGACATTGAAATTATCCTGGTGCTATGCATTCAAACTCTGCTTGCCAATTATATATTTGGCCAGTTGAATGGACTTTCACTGCCTTTTATGACCATAGCTAATATAGATTTTAGTGGTCAAGATGCTAAAGCTCAAGGAGCTCAAGTTGTAGGGACATTATGATGGCGAATCAATGAGAAATGTTCATCTTGGTTAATCGAAATCAATATGGTCATCGCTATATTCACCAGTAATATCACAATTTAATTTCCAAATATTGTGCAGTGCAAAATATTATTACCACTTGAAAAAAATAAAACAGAGTTAAATTAGGCTAAAAATTTTATAGTCAATAAATGAGGGGAAAAAAATTATTTAATATTTATAATAGATCACAAATCTGCCCTAGGAGATGGTGCAGAAAGGTGTTTATGGTGCAGGTTCTCTGAAATCTATAAGGACTACTGCCTGAAAACAAAACAAGCTGATTCCCCCAGCATTAAGGGTACAAGGTTGCAATGTCAAGGGATAAAGAGCCAGGCAAAATGGCAGAGCTTGTATTTGTCTACAGTAAAAATATAAATGAGATTTTAATTGTTGCAGCTTGTGTGTTGAATTCTACATCATTCAATCTATTTTAAGTTGGTTTGGTTCATTTGGCAACTCTGAAAATGCGTATTGCTACAAAGATAAGAGCTTAAAATCCTTTTGTGCATTTAAAATCCTCTTTGGAGCAAAAACAGAAAAGAAATAAATTTACGGAAACGTTTAACTGCAGGAGCTAGGAAACAAATTCAAGAGCAATGTCTCGTTATAAAAAGAAACTGTCTTGTTTCTCTTTAGAGCGAGAATCTTTCTGGTTTTATAGATATCAAAGTCGTTATAACAAGATTTATATCTCAATAAAATCAAAATATGTTCTCAATTAAGCAAGAAAGGTTGTAACAGTAACACAGCAACACCTCGCCGGATATTTGAAAGTTATCTAGAAGAAACGGAGTGAAAAGATGGAAAGTAAGAGAGAGCGCTTTTATACTTTACTAATTGAAATAGTTTTTTTTTGTTTGTTTGTTTGTTTGTTTTTTCTTAACAAATCCATAATGACCAGCTGTAACATAAAACAATATTCCTTCCTCACCTCAAGTTTCTGCAGGATATCCAGGGCAGTCTCAGGCACAGCTGAACCTTGGTCCACTTCAACCTTAGCTGAGCACAAAGATAGCTGACGGATCAGCTGGCCTAGTTCTTTATAATGAGGGGGCACTTTGCTATGAGGTCGATCTGAAAGCTGGTGGATGATAACCTGTAAAGCCCTGAGAGCACCACGGTGGGCTGCCGCAAGCCTGTTTACAGCAACAGACTGAAACAAGAAGAAGACAGTTTAATGAGTTTATCACTGAAAATGACAAAACCTAGAAAAACAGATTTCACGTTAATAAAACAAATTAAACTTGTGGTTTCAGAATTTTTTATTTTTTTTCGAAGTTTATTTGTATAGCACATTTCAGCAACAAGACAGTTCAAAGTGCTTCACATCATGAAAACATAAAAACATCATAAACACATCAAACAGTCACCGGTTGTGAAACCAGTAACAAACATTACATTTTGTCAAATGCCATCATTAAAAACGTCAATACAAATCAAATATGTTGGTCAATGTTCCAGTTATTATGAGTCAAAGGTAACTCTAAACAGGTGGGTTTTTAGCCTTGACTTAAAGGAACTCAGTGTTTCAGATGTTTTGAAGTTTTCTGGGAGTTTGTTCCAGATTTGTGGAACATAGGAGCTGAATGCTGCTTCTCCATGTTCTGGTTCTGGGGATGCAGAGCAGACCAGAAGCAGAGGACCTGAGTGTTCTGGAAGGTTGATACCGCAACAACAGGTCTTTAATGTAATTTGGTGCTAAGTCGTTCAGTGATTTATAAACTAACATAAATATTTTAAAGTCTATTGTCTGAGCTACAGGGAGCCAGTATAAGGACTTTAGAACTGGGGTGATGTGCTCTATTTTCCTGGTTTTAGTGAGAACACAAGCAGCAGCACTCTGGATCAGCTGCAGCTGTCTGATTGACTTTTTAGGCAGACCTGTTAAGAAAATGTATTACAGTAATCAATGCGACTAAAGATAAACATATGGATGAGTTTCTCTTTGGATCCAAAGATAATAACTTCAGTTTTATTTCTGTTCACCTGTAGAAAGTTTTGGCACATCAACGAATTCATTTGTTCTAAGCGTCTGTTCAGTGCTTGGATGGGTTCAGAGTCACCTGGTGACATCGTAATGTAGAGCTGTGTGTCATCTGCATAGTTGTGGTAGCAAATCTTATTTCTTGTTATAACCTTAGCTAGTGGGAGAATTTAGATATTAAATAGGAGGGGTCCCAGGATTGAACCTTGGGGTACTCCACATGTGACTTTTGCTCATACCGATGAGAAGTTGCCTATTGACACAAAAAAGCCCCTGTTCTTTAGGTAAGACTCGAACCAACTGAGTACTGTACCAGAGAGTCCAACGCAGCTCTCCAGTCGCTTCAATAATATATCATTTCCCTTGCATGTTTTAGTGATGAGTGATAGCCTCGCCTCGCAGCCTCACTTTGTAGATTTCACAATAAATGTGAAGTCGAGTTTTACACCATTTACGTTCAGCTTTACTGAAGTTTTTTTTGGCAACTTTATGCACATAACTGATACAGTTTTGTTTATGAAGGAGAAGTGAGTAAAAAAACAAAACACACATTTTTTTTCAAGTTTTATCACTACCAATTATTTAAATACAGTAGTCTTACATTGCAGTAAACTTTATACAGATAAAGACATACCTTTTTTGTCTCCCACATTTTCTCTCTTCTGAGTTTTTCAATCTCATCTTGTATCTCTTTCACCTGAAAGAAAAGTATTTACAGCTGCAGTCAAATAAAAACATTTTTATCTAATTTTGTTAGATTTATTTCTTAAATACCTTTACGTAAAACATAAATACCTGTCGCTGAAGAACATAAATGATACGTGCTGAGCGGGCTGCCTGTTTCTGTCTGTGTATCTCCAATTTGATTTGCTCTTCAGGTTCCAAAGACTCCTCTAGTTTATCCCCCGCAGATAGACCTGATCATGATCAGCATACAGAAAACGCACTGAATATGGAGGTGACTTCACTAGCTGAGTATATTTTAAAAATGCACAAATCACATTTTTCCAGGCCAAAAGCTATTTTCAATTTTCTTTGAGTCAGCCGATTACGATTTTGGCTGATTCAGATATAATTTTTTTAAAAGGCTATAACATAAAAGATTAGAAACGTCCTGGATATTCTTTGATGGAGGTCGTATTTTTGAATCCAAAAAACAAAAAGAAAGATCAACCTCATATATGCATTAAACCATGCCTCTGATTTTTATTCAACTCCAAAAATGCACATAACAGGACACACTGTCAGTTGACTTGTTCATAGACTGAAAATTGTGGTATTTCGTACTTTGATGAATAAAATAAATTGGTGGGAAAAGTCTATGGCTAATTTGCTTTTTCAAACTAAAAGTATGGTGCATTTTACAGGTAAAAACCTGCATTTATTAGCAATAACAAGTTACCCTGTACATATAATCAAGGGTAGGAAGCTGTCTGCAAGAGTTACCTCGATTAGATAGCTCCTCCACTTTTCTAATATATGTTTCCAGCTCATTCTGTAGTTTGCAGATCTCATTGCTTAAATGTCCCTGCTTGCCTGCTTCTATCTGCCTCAGACCAGGGTCTCTTGTTGGAGGAGACTGGCCAACACGAGGCATGAAAGAAGTAGGATTTTTCTTGGATGCTTGCTGTTTAGCAGCGATCGGTGCCTTCTTTTCCTTTGTTTTGGGCAGTTTTGATTCTTGCTTGCCTGGAGTCGCTACTAGTTCCTAGAGAGAAAAGAAAATAGTCTCAGTCTTTGTATGAACAATTAGACTTGACATTCATAGAGAAAATATTTTTTAGCTACGGTTAGTTATAAATCAGTAAACATCAATCAATTTACCTGAAGCAGCTCCACATCACTTGTTTCAAAGACAGAAGCTTCCTGCAAAGGTTTCAGTGAGACTTTTGCAAGTGACTCAAGCTGCCTTCGTCTTAGATCTCTCTTGGCCAATTTAACAGCAGCCTGAAGCCTCTCTTCAGAGAGCACGGTGAAGCTGTGGGAGCTTTTAAGGCTGTTCGCACTCTCACGCATCTCCGAATGTGGAAGAAGTCTCTCTATCACTATGGGAGCTGGAGGGCCTACACGAGTGGCACGGTTGATGACACTCAGAGGAATGGCTTCATTAAACAACAACTGTCAAAGAAATCAAATCCCAGAAATACATTTGATCAGATTAGTTTCTAACAACTGTCTTGGTGTTTGTAAAAAGGTGAAATCGCTTTGTCAGAGAGACCAGATGAAGGATGGTGCATAGGCAGTGTTAAAAACTATATGCTTAAGCAAACATATTTTAAACTTCTTTTCTCTTCAGTTTAGCTGTCTGACGTGTTTTGTATGTTTCCAGGACACAATTTATATTTTACCTTATACATGCCTTAAACAGTACTATATGCCGTTCTATTGTAGTTTGATTTAAGATTATCTTTGAATTAATGGAACCTATATTATTTACGAAGCATCTCTATATGTTATTGGTTGCAGAACTAATTGATTAGCTTAAGTGAAATGCGAAGGCTGAGCTAAATAACTCGAAAACTTAAACATTTGTTTTTACCTTTGTTTGGGAAGTCCTAGTAGTTGAATTGTGGCTGTTTACGTTTCGGTTTGAGCCTATAGAGACCCAATTTCTTTCCTGGTTTTGAAGTCCCGGTAACTGTGCAGTCAATGCAGTGACAGACGCCATAAAAGCAACAGCAAAAACTGTAAATAATAATTGAAACCTAATGCTAATAACTATTAGCATGAGCAAGCTAACTCAAGCATTCAATGTACCTCGTTTACATTAAATTAACCCCAAACTGCACGATTCTGACATTTCGCCGTCATTTATAATTACTTATTTAAGTTTGGGATTAGAGAATCTATCCACAGGCCGAATAACAAACTAAAATATACATCGTGAATAAGGTTTTAAATTTCTGTGAAATCTTGACAACAGTTTGAAACGGCGCCATGACAACAGGCGGAAGTAGTTCTTTAAAAAAAAAAAAAAAAAAAAAAAAAAAAAAAAAAAAAAAAAAAAAAAAAAAAAAAAAACCCCGACGTCAAAAACAATGAAAAAAATAGATTAATGTTTTGTTTCTCAAACACATGTTTAAAATATAATGAATATATTAAAAATGATAAAATATGATGAAATAAAAAAGAGTACCCGACAGGCTAGACACGTCACCAGTCAAAACGATACGTGAGCGTGTCCGCCATCTTTGGAGTGGCATGTTTGCCTTGTAACGCAACTAAATCTGGTTGGAAGTTGACTTTCCGAACGAAGAAGGCTTTCTAATTCACATAATTTTAAATAGTCACTTTTAAGCTTACTAATATGTGCTAATGGTGAGCATTAAGAAGAAAATGTATAATATATTGAAACCAAAATTGAACATAACTATGAAACTGCTCAAATACCCTTAGACATAAATGTAAAATACTTCGGTTGGAGCAAGAGGTTACATAAGCTGTTTTGTACTTTCTGTCATCTCAAATCATTCTGCCTCTCGCCCCAGGCCCCCAGCGTCAATGACACATTTTCGGTTATTCTGCTTTCACTCTCTTTTTTGAGCATTCTCGCTAAATGTAAGAGACAGTTGTGTGTGAAAATCCCAGTAGATCAAGGGTTTCTGAAAAACTTGGACCACCCTATCCAGCACTAAAAATAATGTCACATTCAGTCACTTGGATCCCCTTTCTTCCCCATTCTGATGGATGCTTTGAACTTTAGCCCATATGTATTATGTAGTTATTACACCCAGTGGTCTGCAATCTGCAATTTGGCTATTGTCAAACTCTCTTTAATCCTGCTTGCCTGTTAAATATTACCAAATAGTTACTGGTTTCTTAATGAAGTAGGCACCAACAGATCAAATAATGTATTGCAACATGTTCTATTTATTTATTTATTCATTCAGACACAAGTAAAGACGCGGACACGCTCGTGCGCTCATCTGTGCCTATGAACGGTCACTTTAAGAAGAACCGCTGACCGACCCGGAAGTAGTACTTCAACTTCTGATTTTTTTTTTTTTTTTTTTTTTTTTTTTTTTTTGTAGCCTCTACAGCGTTCTAACGTGCACTTGTAGTAGCTCAGACCTGAAGCAGAGTCAGATTTCCTATCATCTCATTCGAAAACATGGCCCGTTATGAAGAAGTGAATGTGCACGGATATGACGAGTTCTCTAAGGCGGTGTCTGAGAGAAAAGGGAAAGATATTTTCGCGTATTTTTCAGGCGATAAAGACGCTGGGGGAAAGAGCTGGTGTCCAGATTGTGTGAAAGGTAACTTAATGTAACTTAATATCTCCTTCACCCATATCACTTATAAGTCATTGTGCAAAAATGGCCTGATTATGTAGCTCTAAAAAGAACCCATCTTAATAAGTAATTTGATGCCACTCTTGCATTGCATTTTGCGTTGTTTTTTCAGCTGAGCCAGTTGTTAGAGGAGAGCTGACTCATCTTCCTGAGGGCTCCGTCTTCATTTATTGTCAAGTTGGAGACAGACCATAGTAAGTTGTTTCCCTTTTTTTCTTTTACCATATGTTAGTCACTATACAATTTTAGAAGAACATAACTGAGCTACAACCGAGACTAAGTGAAAGATAATTTGGGTATAGGCTATTAGAAAACCTGTAAATCTATTTATTATAATATCATTTTTCTGTTATCGACATCTCAACATTTAATTCTTCTTGACCATCAGAATTAATAACTGTAGTATGTCAAATAGAATAGTGTGTATTAAAAATAAAATATAAAGATAAAGTATTTTAATTATTTGTTATAGTAAAAACAACAACAAAAAAAATCAAGTCTTATTTCATTTGGAAATATTTGGATAGTCTTTTTTTTTTTTTGGGGTGGGTTTGAACCCACCCAAATATTTAAGTTTTATCCAGACTTCATTCATAGAGAATGACTTGTAAGAGATCCAGCTTGGTCATATAGTTTTCTGTGAGCTGACCTGTTTATCTTAAGTTAAAATAACATTTAATAAATGGCATAGTTCAATATCCCCCCCCAAAAAAAAAATAAATACATATATATATATATATATATATATATATATATATATATATATATATATATATATATATATAATTTTTTTTATTATTTTATTTCTTTTATATCTATGGAGCTCAAATTGATATTTCTGTTCAGTACTGTAGAAACAGGTTTCCAATAATGTTTATATTGTGTTTTAGTTGGAAGGATCCAAAAAATGACTTTAAGAAGACACTGAAGTTGACTGGAGTTCCCACTCTGCTGCGATACGGCACGGTAAGAGGACACCTGCAAACAGAGTCATATTTTAATCTGCAGTAATGAGTCCATAAGGTTTTGAAAGTGATCAGAGATGTCTTGAAAAACCAAATGTCATTACATGTATGGTTTAAGGCTCTCTTCAAAATACCATCTGCCAACAAAGCAGTCAACTGTGATGATCATTGTGTTGCAGCCTCAGAAGCTGGTGGAGGAGGAGTGCTTCAAGCCAGAGCTGGTGAAGATGATGTTCACTGAAGATTGAAGGGTCCTTGGCTCTTTCTGTAACCGTTTAAACTGTTTAATTCACACACTTAGTAATCACCCAGTTTTGGTATCAGTATAATTCGATGCAAATGAATTGTTAGCTGTGCTTTAACAAAAACAACAATCTGTCACATGCAGCTCATTTTTTGGTGAGGATGCATTTGCTCTTTCATTATTCTTTGCAATCAATAAATAATGTATATAAATACAAACACTAATTGTTGATTTAAAAAAAGAAACTAGAAATTTTTATATTGTGATCATTTTTCCATTGCCTTACAATTAAACCTAAATAAAAGGATACTTGATGTGGAACGGTTAAATGATGCATTCTTTGGAATTTGTTACATCTTCCTCTTTTCAACTGTTCATTTAGGGGTCACCAGAATGGTCTATCTGCCTCACCCTCATCCTTATTTCACCCTAGACACATAATCTCAGTGGTAAAACAAAGTGGTGACAGCATCATACTGCGGGGCCTAAAAAATGATTTTCATGTGTATTTGCTAGATAATTTTGATGATTTTGCTCGATGATTTTGATGTTTTGATGATTTTACTGTATACTTGATGTTTTTATGATATAAAGCACTTTGAACTGCCTTGCTGCTGAAATGTGCTATACAAATAAACTTGACTTGGGGGGTGACTTTCATCAGTAATGACAAGGAAGCTTAGAGTTAATGGAAAGATAGAGATTTATGCAGGGCGATTCTTGAAGAAAATCTGCAGGGGGTTGCAAACGATATGAAATTGGCTTCACCTTCCAGCGTGACAACGACAATATAGAGCCACATCTGCAACAGAGAGACCCAGTCAAAGTCCAGGCATAAATAAAAGACTTATGCTCCCCATCTAATCGGACTGAGCTTGAGCTATTTTGCAGTGGACATGGAGGGGAGGAAAAAAATACCGGGTGTGCAAACCTGCCGAAGAAGCACCGTATAAGGCGTAGATCTGCAAAAGAAAATGTTCTGCATCGACTGTGGGGATGAATACAAAGGCACACCCACATGTCGTTTTCTTGTTGTGATCGCTAGGTGGCAGCAGACTCTCAGAAGTTGCAGGGTCGCTCCAGCGTTTACAGAAATTTGCTGAAACCAATTCGATATATAAAATAAAACTTATTAGATCCATAAATTTATTTCCTTTAACAAATACGATGTAGGTGTTTGTGATGAAACACAAAATTCGTGTAACTGAAATATATATATATCAAAAAAAGAGTTGGAAATATAAAACAAATCCAAGTCTAATTTGGCCTCATTTTGAGGCATTACTGCATTAAAACATCACATGACATGCAGGGGAAGTGAACTCTTATTTAACAACAACGACAAAATGGATTTTCCTGGTGTAAATGAGCGGTTCGTGTTAAATAGAGTAATCTCTGTTGCAGTCAGGGAGATTTAAGCGAAGCGCATTCCTGCACAGCGCTCAGAGCGGAGGGACGAGCAGCGCAGAGGCGAAGCCCACACCGCAACGCCTCTCTCTATCTCCGGGGCTCGGAGCTCCCCTCAAAACCTTCGGCTCAGTGGAGGTGACGGAAGTGCTGGGTGTCGCCCGAACACCGCGGTTACATGTGCAGCAGCCTCGGCTGAGGGGGTTACGGTTGTACCTGTGTGTGTGGGTGCGTGTTCTCGGACTGTGTGCGCCGCGATGTCGGAGTTTCTGGTGAGTCTGCTCGGGGAGCGGCTCGTCAACAGCGAGAAAGCCGAGGTGGACGTGCAGTCTCTGGGCGCCAGGCTCTCCCTGGTCGGGCTCTTCTTCGGGTGCAGCCTGAACGCCCCGTGCAAGCAGTTCAACGGCAGCCTGTGCGAGTTTTATAGCCGCTTCAAAAAGGCGTCCGAGCATAAGGACAAGCTGGAAATCATCTTCGTCTCGTCTGATCAGGACCAGAAACACTGGCAGGACTTTTTGCAGGAGATGCCGTGGCCTGCGTTACCTTTCAAAGACAGACACAAAAAGGTAAGAGAGGCCAGCGGTGATGAAGGGCAGCCCAGCCTCATCAGCCTGGCTGCAAGTGACCTGGAAGCCAGTGGGAACAAAACACATTAACTTTTACTGTTTTTGCACATCTTGAGTTTAGTTTGATTCTTTTAAATGAGTTGATCTGCTTTTATTTAGCCCATGCTCTAGAAAGATAACTGCAATCAGTTCTCATTTTTAGATGATTAGTCGTACTTGAGATGCACTCAAATTACTTATAAAACACGCCCAGCATCCAGAAGAAGAAGCATGTTTTATATTCTGGGCTGAGACTAATTCATTTCATAGGATCTAATCAGGGAATTAAGGTATGAAACATCTTAGTTATTAGCTTTACTTTATTTACACTTAATCAATCAATTGCTTGATAATTATGTTTGCTGAAATAAACCAGACTTTAATTCATCGAGTTATATCTGGACATCAATGTGCTGCTGCAGACATTCCTGAGTTATTATTAGGGGGGGAAACACATTAGACTTCCTTCTGGCTTTCCGCTTTCCACACACTAATGATTTTAACCAGGGACAGACTGTAGAAACGACATATTTTAAATGATCATGGTAATTTAGTGCCAGTTTTATTATCTGTCCAATACGTTTAGGTTTCTGCATATGCATCCTGCACAGTAAAAGGCCTGAAATGTTGCCATTGTTGTTTTTTGCAGCTTTTTTTTGTGCTTCTAAAAAAAAAAAAAAATTAAAAAAAAAAAAAAAAATGCTGTCCTCAGGATTTGTAGCCAAGTTTTGAAAACAATTTAATGTTGTGTTTTTTGTTTTGGTTTTTTTTTTGTTTGTTTTTTTTTTTTTTTTTTTTTTTTTTTTTTTTTTTTTTTTTTTTGTATCTTAAAGATACACCGATTAGGTTTTTCTGGGCAGATACCTTTGTTTGGTTTAATTTGGGGTCTGACCTGCTGTTGTCGATTTTGATAAAACTTTCATTTTATTTATTTTTAATTCCAAGGATAATAACCTATAAAAGCCAAATGTGCTGCATGTTCTTTTGTGAGAGGTAGTTGTTTTATAGCCAATAGAAAATCA
The DNA here is from genome assembly GCA_014839685.1 of Anableps anableps. NCBI lineage: Eukaryota > Metazoa > Chordata > Actinopteri > Cyprinodontiformes > Anablepidae > Anableps > Anableps anableps. Next base: position 7,863,330 of record CM026068.1, on the reverse strand, counting down.
GGGAATTACAAGATTGTTCTGGTTTATGCGTCAAAGCATATGTCCCTAACCTTTGCTATTTCTACTAAATTCCAAAAAAGTGCATCATGCTGTTGGTTGATGCATATTCTTTTAGACCGAAATCCGAGGTAGTTCTTAATTTTGATTTTCATGTTGGGGAAACAAAAAAAATCAGCATTTGTCTGTCTGATTAGCGATCTGAGCCAATCAGCTGAAAATTGTCTGATTGCTTGGTCTTGGTGGATCACTAATATTCTTGTATTTTTTTGCAACAACTTGAATTTGTTACAGCTTGTCAGAATAAGCACAGATTTCATGAAAATAAGCTTTTATTTTTGTTATGTATCTGAACAACTTTCACTGCAACTAAATATTTATTTAATTTGGGATGTCGGGGGAAAAAAAAAACATTACTTTCCTTGATTTCAGCTGTAAGAAATGCATGGAAATAGATTTATTTTTTTTTTCCCCCTTCACACATCATGCGAATGGATTTCAAGTTTTTACGCAAAGACATTTTTCTATGTCACTATATCCTGGCCATGTTGGCGGCTGCATAAACCTGACCATCTTTGCAAACAATAGAGCGAAGGATTATGTTGCATGAATTGCGTGTGTGCGGCAGGAGGCCAGACCAGCGTCCTGATTACAGCACTGGTCTCATACATTGCTCTATAACTAAAAAAGGCTTAAAAACAATGTCCTGAAGCAACTGAAATGCATCAGTGTGTGAATTCTGATAACTGCAGAGTGAAAAGATTGATGTGAAATAAGTTAAAGAAGATGCATTGTGATTTGCATTTATATAAAAAAACATAAACTGCACAAAACACACATGTATTTTGGACTTGATTATCTTCAAATATAACAATAGAAATCCTCTCAGACTGAAATGCTTCAATGCCAGTAGACGCTGTCTCCATTTCTTTTTTTTTTTTTTTTTTTTTTTTTACTTATTCCAGAAAGGAGGCATCTTTTTCAGTCTGACCTCATCTAAACCAGTGCAACCTCCTAACCGTTATTTGTTGTGTTGTGGAGGCAGGATCTGGACTGGAACGTTGTCTTGTAAATTCACTCTGAACCAGTGATTGTTTCCGTTGCACCTCATAATGAACTCTAGGTTTGAATGAGGCTCAGATGACCGTGGGGGAAGGAGGAGGAGGAAGAAGGGAGGGTTGTCCTGTTGAGTGGAGCACGTCCACCGTAACGGTGCAGCGTCATTATGTTCTCTAACTGAGAGCGGAAAATATCTGTGGCATCAACATGGGCATTGTTCGTGCTCTTCTTGGTGGTCCGCTCGCTGTCTGTCTGGGCCTCGTGTTTCAGTGTGCAGCTGTCCAGCTCTGTTTGGCTGAGGCCTGCAGCTCTGGGTCAGTTTGGTCTTCAGCTGCATTTCAAAATATTCCTCCTTTACGACAGTAACGATCTAAAATGAAGCCTCATTTGCTCATTAGATTAGTTTTACGAAGCTGTAATTTTTACATTTGTTTTTATTTTGTCCTGTCCAGTTTGTTCACTTGGATCTGTAAAGGTGCTGAAACTAAATTTATTTTTGCTATTTCATCTGCACGTTCATCAAAATACAGTGTCTCGCAAAAAGTGTTCCTACTCCTTGAGCTTTTTGACTTTTTTTTTTTTTTTTTTTTTTTCCCAAACACAATCTGCAATGTATTTTATGTGATAGACTAACACAAACATAGCAGTGAAAGGAAAGGTATGCTTGTTTTTTAACTTTTTGTTTTACAAATCTAAAAAGTGTTGTGTGTAGATAGATAGATAGATTTTATTTATTTATTTATTTATTTATTTATTTATTTTATTTTTTCACCCTCCCACCCTACTTCTGTAGGCTTTCTTTTCGTTAATAGCTGTCCTGTTGACAGATTCTTCTACCTGAGCTGTTTGCCTTTATAACTCTTCCAGAGTTAGCACGGGCCTCTTGGCTGCTTCTCTCGAGTGATGCTTTCCTGGACGTATTCCCAGGCCTGTCTGTTTAGGTGGACAGCCATTCCTTGGTATGTCTGCAGTTGTGCCATACTCTTCCCATTTTCAAATTGATGGATTGAACTGCACTCTATGAGGTATTCAAGCTTGGGATTTTGTTTTATAACCTAATACTGTTTTTAGCTTCTCCACACCTTTCTCCCTGACATGTCTGCTGTTTTCCTTTGACTTCATGATGCTGTTAGTTCTCTAATGCTCTCTAACAAACCGGCATCGACGGTTTTGAGGGGAAGCCTTTACGGAACAGCTGCATTTATACTGAGAGTAAAATAAACACAATGGACTCTAATTACTGATTAGGAGACTTCTAAAGGCAACTGGCAAACTATTTAATTTTTTTTTTACTATTTTTATTTAGGGGTACCAGAGCAAAGGGGTCTGAACTCAAATGCACACCAGTTTTTAAGGTTTTTAATTCTTATCTGTGTCCCTTTTTTGTTTATATGCACCACTTTGTGTTGGTCCATCACATAAAATCCCAATAAAATACATTGAAGTTTGTGGTTGTAACATGACAAAATGTTAACCTTTGCAAAGCACCGTAATTCTGTAATTTGTTAGAAATTGCTGGTAACTTTCAGCCATTTCATAGGTTGTTTCTTTCAGTTTAAATAAAATGAGCCATCATTCCAAGCTCCAGTCCATGTGTAGTGGATTTTCATTATCCTTGTTTTTTCTTTACACGTTTTCCTTGCCAAAACAATTAGCTGACTAGCTGAAAAATAAACAGCCAATAATTAGACTGAATGATAATGAACAATTATTGTTGGTTGCAGCCATAATTAACTGCCTATTGTTTTGGGATTTGTTTGTCTTGAAGACACAGGAAGTGGCTAACTGAGACCAGAAGTGAATGAATTGCATTTCTTTGGATTCATGTATGCAAGACTCATTTTGGCAGCTCAGGGAGTTTATGGTTGGCAGAAGAGAAAAGCATAAACTGCTCATTCTGAATGTGAGTGTAAAGCGCTTCAGAATCTGCAAACACTTATAACTGAAGTTGACCAGGGCAAGTACCATGATGTGAATCTGTGGACAAGGTGCCCCTCTCAACCCTCTTCCTTGGTTGATACTTTTTTATTTTTATGACTGTTTTGGTTTTCCTCGGATCAGGCAGAACTCATCTCCTGGTAAAGGATTCCCCCCACGCCCCCACTCCTTCATCCAGCCTCTGAGCTTCACCGCCCACCTCAGATACTCTGATTTCACTTCCTCCCTTCCCTCTGCTCCTCCTCCCATATCCTGCAATGATTTACTGAGCTATCTCGCTCTCACTGCAGGCTATCATCCTTTTTTTTTTTTTTTTTTTTTTTCACTCATTCAGGCATTCCTTTCTACAGGAAGTATTAATTCAACAAAAAAAAAAAAAAAAAAAAAAAAAAATAGAAGGAAAAAAAAACCCCAGATCATTGGGTTATTCATGGAGTCTGGTGGATGAAGATGACCAGAAATGGCTGGTGACCGGAATCAGACTAATTTTCAGTTTTGCTCTGAAACTCAAAAAGCCACCATTTTAAAAATCATACAGCAACTCGTTATACCAAGTGCTACCAGGTTGCTGTGACAACAACACTCTTTGGGGTGGAAGTTGCTACTAAGTGAAGAAGACTCCCCTATATTCAGTGTCAATGGGATGTTTTAAAAGGAAGTCAGAGGAAGCCCACGAATATAAGAAGCTCTTTAAAGGCAACTGTATTTTCTACGACATGTTGAATCCTGTCTGTGGTTAATTCAGGCTGTGTGAGGGTGAGAGAGAGCAAAACTTACAGCACATAAACGGAAGGCTAAAGGTTGCACACTCAGTTTCTCTGTGCTTTCTTTATGCTTTCGACCTCTCTGTCATGGAACATGCTGGATTTGTAAATGTTGGCCCTTATCAGAGAGCGAAGATGAGGGTCTTCATTCTCAAGGGAAGAAATGGAGACTCTGGTTTTGGCAATGTTAACCATGCTAATTGAGCATATAAGATGCTAAAAAGGTTTAAATTTCTCATTTTGTCCTTGTTTTAAAACATTAATAAAACACTAAAGTGGTTGGTCTCTAAGAAGGGACTTGACGTCTCCTAGGCACCTGATGTAAATAATTTATGATCGTACAGCAGGAAGGCTAGCGTAACATTTTAATGCTATTCTTATATTGTGTTATATTAAATATATCAGCAGGTTAAAGCTTCACAAAAATCTAAAATCTGCTTCAAAATTCTGATTGGTGCGTCTACTAGTGGCTAATTATTTGGATACTTCTTTGGAAAAAGGATGAAGCTAACTTGGAATCTGTCAAAGTCTGTTTTTTAGAAACACTTAAGTCAGTAATAGAAAGCCTAAGAAAACATTTTACAATTTATATTTTATTTAAAAGCCAAAAGACCATAAGAGCAGAACGATGTTTCTGTGCCGCACGGACACCCTTTTGTTGAAGCACATCACTGCTGAGTAGAAGTAGATGTCCAGATGTTCCCTCACAGAGAATTGCTGGCCTAAAATGGACTTGTGCAAAACCCAAGTCCTGCAGGTCTACATCATATAAAGCCCAACTTAAGATTTTCCTGAATGCCTTTATAATAAGGGGGATTACATCACAGGTAAAAACCTTCCTGTGTAGCAGTTCTTGTCTTCATTCGGCCGCTCACTCGGCTCCCTGCCAAGTGATGATGGTGCACAGCAGCCTCAGAGTGAGGTCAAGGAAGCCTTTCATCAGTATGTCCCTTGTCTGCTGAAATCTGTATTGCACCGTATTCGTGTGTTGCAGCCATCCTTACCCTGTGACAGAAGTGGCTTCAAAAGAGGCCTTAAATGTTTCATCTAGAGATTCTTGATCCATCTGTTGTTAGTCTTAGTTAACATGTTTCAGGTTTTGTAGAAACTTTAGATTTAAAAAAACCGAGCAAGCAAAACATCTTCACTAATTAGTGTTTAGACAATTTCTTTTTTTAGTTAATGATATGTTGTGTTGGGGGGAAATAATATTAAGTGTAATCTAAACCAGTGTTCTCAAACTGGATTCCTCAGGGCCAGAGTCCTGCAACTTTTAGATATCTCTGCCTCAGCACACCTGGCTCCAATATGAACTCATTAGCAGAGCTCTGTGGAGCTTAACTGCATGCTTGTGAGTCAGTTTCACCACGTAATTCAAGTGTGTAGGACAAGGGACACATCTAAAAGTTCCAGGACTCTGGCCCTCAAGTAATACAGTTTGAGACCACTGATCTAAACCTTGGACTGATCAGACTTGCACAGGGCCACACCAATTTCCTGTCTTTTGACCAGCTCAACCAATGTAGCTTTTGGACATCATTTTTGTATTTCTTTTAAATTAAAACTTAATTGCATAAAATTGTTTTGAACAATAAAATGTGCTAAATATTGAGCTTGCTTGAACACAGGAGCACTGAATCCCTCTAGTCTCTTGTTTGATCTCTACTCAAAGCTCAATTGCATCCAAAGAATGTGTGATGAGATTAATCTTGAAACAGGCAAAAACCATGAAACCCATAGCTAACAGAAGCAAAGCTAACAGAAAATGTATAGTTGGAGGTAAATTGTGTTACATGCCAAAGGTGGGAATTTGAAATTACACAAATTACAGGGTTTTTGTTTGTTTTTTCCCTGTATGCATGCAATTGGTGCATTTATGAACCTGCCGTGTGTTTATTGAAGTGTCCCTGTTGGGAGCTTTACACCTGTAAAGTGTGCTTGTACCTCAGGGTGGCTCTGGTCAATACAAACATCATTTTAAGAGCCCTAACACTAGCTGGAGATGTAGATCATAGAGATGGCGTATACCTTGTTGCCTGACGATGAGCTTGAGACAGTACTGCTATGTAAATTACAATTTTAAATTCATGCTAACTTTGGTAAATCACTGTTTTTAAACTCTGTTTACTCTGTCTGCTTTTGTGTTGCAGTAGCTTTGCCTCTGACTGTAAAGCGACCTTCCACGAACCGTTACCTTGACTCCTGCTGTGCTTGCCTGGCTGCAGCACAGCGCGGTAGTTTGACTCTATTGTTGTGCAGCTGTGAGGCCTTGTATTCTGTGCGCCATGTTTGACAAGAGCTTATGTAAAGAATGTGCGGTGCAGACACCTGCTGCAATGAAACCGCTCGAGGCTGGAGGGCATGGCAGCAGAGTGTGCATGTTTGTGTGAGTCCAGGATGCTTTGCGGTGTCAGCTGTTAAATCTCACACCACCCATCTTAAGTTGCTGTCTCCTTTCACTGACCATTGATGCTTTACAAGGCGATGTGTTATGTTTCAAGAGGCAGCAATAATGGAGCTGTCGTCAGAACTGTAGCTCGGAGACGTAGACTGCCTTGGAAAAGTGTGCATACCCCTTGACCTCTCCTAGATTCTGTTAAATAACATTATTTCCCCAAAATTAATTGTATTTCACTGGAATTTTATTTGACAGACCAACATTAAGTAGGGCATAATTATGAAGTGGAAGGGAAAATAATACATGGATTGTCTATATTATAACATTCAGAAAATTGTGGCAGCATTTGTATTCACTTCCTTAACTTTGACACCCTTAAATAAAATCAGCTGCAACCATTTGCCTTCAGAAGTTGCCTAATTAGTAAGTTGAGTCCACCTTTTTGTAATTTAGGCCACTCAAACAGCAGGTCTTGATGCTCAATTCCTATTTGTGTTGTTGCTGAAATCTGATTCTTTTGTGTGTGTGGTTGTTCATACTGCCAATAAACGCAACCACAATTAGACTTCTGTGTGAACGGTTTACGACCCCAAAGCGACCCGCATGCGCAGAAAAACGCTGATGTCACACAGCACATCGATGACGGAAGTAATAATGGATGCAGCCGTTTATTAATCGATTTTAAAGTTATTCAGAGCATACAGCATTGTCACAAGATCATAACACAAATGGAGCCAATAAAAAGAAAGCATGACTAATGGAAATGGCCTTCTGTGGAGCATTAACTGCAACTTCTGTAGAGAAGTCTGTTTGGATGCGTAGTCGGACCAGGAGTGGTGGGATTGTAATGTGATGTGCTTCACTGACACAGACTTCTATCATAATTTCAGAACTAGAAAATTTCTGAAGAAATTTAAAAGGGGCCTGCCAAAGTGTGCATGTCAACATACCGTCTTCACTTCTGAACACAGCACGGACATATCTACAAACTGAGTGTTGAATGGCATCTGTAGGCAAAACCATGATGACACAGTAAATCCTCAAAAATAGTGGGGGTTTTTTAGGATGTCTTCAGGACCTCGTTCCATTGACTTTGTATGGGGTAGTTTTTCGCTAATTACGTCGCCATGCTAACTCGAAACGAAAAGTTGGGTAATAACACACATCTCGAGAACGAGCCGGAATTTTTGATATATATTGTGGGGGTGCACGCTACGGTTCGGGCCGCATTAACGGAGAAAGCAGTTTCGAGGTGGAGAGTAATAGGTGCCTCCATGCATTGCATGGGAGGCAGTGCATTGCACTGCTCTCCTATGCATTTCTATGGCAGGCCCCAATTATAATTTTCAGCCATTGTTTACGTCTGGATTTAATGCACCTGGCTTCTTCTGGTGCAGAATTATGATGCTTGTCTCACGTTAATAACGTAAAAGTCAGATAAAATGCGACATGATCGTTCTGACTACAGGGGCGTTGAAGACTACCAGATACATATCTGATTTAGTACTACTTATGGAAGTGACACAAATCTGAGGTGTGTGGGTTTTTTTTTTTGTTTTGTTTTTTTTTTTTTTTTTGGGGGGGAGTTAAAAAAAAAAAAAAAAAAAAATCGGAATTGGGCCTTCCTTCCAAACTGCAGTGAAAAGGTCAGATAGGGGTCACATTTGCCTGCTGTGAGAACATAGCCTTAATCCCACTATAAATCCAGCTGTTCTGTGACTCCTTTTTGAGGTTTATTAGAGCATTATTAAACAGGCAGTATCATGAAGATCAAAGAACTCAGCAGATGGGTCAGAGAAAAAAATTATAGAGAGGTTTATAGCAGGATTAGGTCATAATGTAAAATAAAAAGCTTTGAACATCTCACAGAGCACATCTCAGTCCATCAGCAGAAAATGGAGAGAGTATGGCACAACCGCAAACCAGCTAAGACCAGACATGGCCGTTTACCTAAGCTAACAGGTGGAACAAGGAGAGCATTAATTAAAGAAGCAGAAAAGAGGCCAAAGTTCACTCTGGAGGAGCTGCAGAGATGTACAGCTCAGGTGGAAGACTCAGTCAACAGGACATACTAGTCTAACACTTCCTAATTCTGGCCTTTATTGAAGAGTGGCAAGAAGGAAGCTGTTATTGAATGAAAGTCATACTGTCATTTCCGAGTGAAATATGGTGAGAGCAGAATCATACTGTGGGATTGCTTTTCTTCAGCAGGAGCAGGAAAGCTGGTCAAAAGTGATAAGATGAATGGAGCTAGGGTAGCCAGGGTAGTTCTGGAAGAAAACCTGTTTGAAAAGATGTTATAGGTCTGGGGTTTAAGTTCACCTTCAAGCAGGAAAGCGACCCTCAACATGCAGTGAGAAGTAGAATCCAATAGTTTGGTTTATTCTCAGCACATGAAAATGCCTTAAACTCAAGTCCAGATTTGAATCCAGTTCTGATTTTGTGGTAGGAGTGGAACATTTTTGTCCAATCTGACTGAGCTTGCATTATTTTGCAAAGAATGGGCAAAAATGTCATTCTCTACATGTGCAAGGCCAGTAGAGACTAGGAGTTATAACTGCAGTGAAAAGTTGAATTTACAGTACATTGACTAGTGGGGGCAAAATGCAAATAAATTCTACACTTCTGATGTTTTTATTTAAACAAGCAAAAAAAAAAAAAACAAAACACGAAACGTGTTTCCTTTTTACTTCAGTTATCTGTTGTTGTTTTGATCGACCACACAAAATCCCAGCAGAATACGCTGATGTTTGTAGCTGCAACTGGGTAAAATGGGCAAACGTGCAAGGACTGCGAGTACTTTTGTAAGACATGGAAAGCCATAGTGTGCCTTGTAAAATCATATCTGCTTCTGTTATCTTGCTGTTAAAAAATGACACACAATAGCTGTAAGGCTTTAACCTCCATCTGTGGTCCGCAGACCAATGAAACAGAACACCGAGGCTGACTTTCTCTCTTTCTCCAGTTGGACCGCTGCTGGACGCTGTGTGGTTTCCAGGCAGGACTTTCCACAGTGGAGTGACGTTAAAGATAATAGACGCGGCTGATGTATTCACCACAGTGTCTGCTGCAGCTCTGGATGAAAACAACAAATGATTCATTCGCTTGCCGACGTTGTCCAAAACCAGACCGATGGTAACATATTTACCAGTAAAACCATCCAAACCAGTGGAGAATAAAGTTCGGCGTGATAATAATTTCAGATTCTGGTGAAGACATAAAAGCGGTTTGCACAGATGGTTTTCCATAAGAATAAGCACATGGTTGTCAGCTGACGAAGCAAGCATCACCCGGGTCAGCGTTATGTTTTTTAATGCTGGTGTGTCTGGATCCGTTACTCCTTTTTTTTCACGCAGCTACCCTTCATGGATGGGCTGTCGTGCCCAGACCCTTCCCCCCCCCTGCCATCCCCACCCTCCTCTCCGCTGATCCTTTCGGTCTGTAATTGCCCCACACCACAGCTCAGCAGTCCTTCCCACCATAATAACCTCACAGTCGCCCCAGGGGCATCCTGCCATCCATAGCCGTCTTTCGTTTGCCCTTTGTTATCTCTCCTAGATTGAATGTTGCCTCTTGGTGATTTTCCTAGTGTCCTCCTCATCATCACCACTGATCACATTTCTTAAACTAAATGAAAAGCGACACAATGATGGATATACACTTCTGTGTTGTCTGCGCTTGCTTCACATTTTCAACTCTCTCATTAATGCACGATAAAATGTGGGATATCAGCTCCATCAGGGAGTGACACTGCGGATTTTAAAATTCTATTCATAGTTTTAACATTTTTGTTTCCGTTCTATCCATCCATGTGACCACCACCCTGCTCAGTGGGTGGAAGCAGAGTGGTATAGATGCAAACAGCAACCCACCTCCTCCCCTCCTCCCACCTCCATGCCATATTCATCCAAGTGTAAGTGCTCCTGCAGCCCCTGCTCCTGCTTGAAATGGGCTCACGATACAAAGAGACCCAGTGTCTCAGCGTGCAGCATGGCACCATGGCACCAGCCCTGCTGTTTTCACTAGTTTGTGGCACAGGGAGATTAATCAGGCAACTGGCAAGAGCAGGGTTTCACAGAAAAGGGCAGCTTTATCTATCTGAGAGCTAGAGTGTCAAGAATATGTTCAGTTTTTGCACGAATGCAATCAGTTGCTATTGACTGACAATGCTTACAGCTGCAGGGATGTGCATGCAACAGCGTGGTAAACAGTTGTTTTTGAAAAGTTGAAGTCACATTAATTGTACTATAAAAATGAATTTGCACAGAACTACGGTATAACAGAATAAATGTGCTCCAGGGTCTTTGATAGAGGTGATACTTTTGAATCCATTACAAAATTAAAGGAATTACAAAATGTATGCTTGTCAGCATATGTTCATATCCTTTACCTGAGTTTTTAAATAAATTTTAAAAAAGGTTTTGTATGACTTCAAATGAGAAACTATATTAGGTAGGTAGGTAGGATTCATAACATGCAAGACCAATGAAGTGCATCTTATTTTATCGCCTGTAATTGTAACAATAGTGTGTGCTTCTACTATAGTGGATGGATTTGTACACCATCTTGGTGTGTGTGTAATTTTACTATTCTAAACTTAAATCACAATACACACTATACACTCAAATTTCCTGGGTTTTGGTTTTCCACAATCAATAAATGTCATAAATACAAAAGTGGCTAACCAATATACTGTAGAGACAATTATTTAGGCTCATTAACTGCTGTTTTAAAAGAGCAGCCATATCGGTCATAATTTTAAAATGGCATAAGGAACTGATGGAGCGCATTTACTTTCCATACATGTCTGCCCAGGTTTGTTATGGTTTAGAATATTTTGAAATGGACAGATTTGTCCTTCTTGTTTAAGCAAGAAAATAGTTGGAACCCTCTTTCAGCCAGCTGATTTCTGGTGTGCAGCATTAGGTGGGGGGAGGGGCAGTGCTGTGTTTGTCTGTACTCCTTACAGCCGAAGAAAGCTCCAGTCTTCCAACACCTTTTCTGGCATCTTGTTAAGGGGAATTTAATCCTTAGGAATGGTATGATGTGATATTGTTGCGGTTTTGAATTCATAGCTCTGAATGAGAACAACAGATGACTCATTCGCTTGTTGACCCTGTCCAAAACCAGACCGATGGTAACGCATTTACCAGTAAAGCTATCCAAACCAGTTTTGAATTCATAGCTTTTTAAAATCTCAGCATACCATGTGGTCAGTTACTGGGCCATGTATGTTTACAGCAGTTAGCTCAGTCTTTACTGCATAATTATTTTTGTTCATAAACACAATTATTTAGCTTCAACAAAAATTTAAGAAAATATTTCAGTCATCAGTGGAACCCATCCTGGTACCTACCAACATCAACTGATCTATCTTTATGTCACCTTCAAGTATTCAAACTTTAACGAGTTTTGATTCCGACACAGCCGTTTTAAACTATTTTTACTGCATTGCTTCCCCCTTCTCTCTCTTGATATTTCCTGTCTAATTACTGTTAATAAAGACCACTATTGGTTTTATAAAAATAATCCTCTGGTATCTGGAACTGCAGGTTGCCAATGCAGTGCACATAGATTAACAGAAAAACATCTTACTGTTATTTGTCAGCTTGAATATCTAGTATAAGTGTCATCTATAGGGTAATTTTGTGCTTCTGGTTAAAAACCTAGTGCATGACTGCCACCTTGTGGTAGCGGCACCATATTACAGTCAGGTGCCAGGAAAAACGAGACATAGTACATGTATGTAGTTGTTTTACATTTTTACACCATAACTTAAATTAAAGAAAGCCATAGCCTTAACTTGAATATTTAATGATGTGGTAAAAATGCTTCAATGTGTAAATTTGTGTGGAAGCAGATTATTAAAAGCCATTCAGTGACAAGTTAAACAAGGAAAGCAAAGTTGTTACCTTTTTGAATCTTTATTATGCCATTGCACGTTAGAGTCCACATAGGTCTGTTGGAGTTTCAGAATTTAGAAAGTGTTTCCTGAACATTTATAGAAGCATAAGCAGGTTCTGCTCACACTATCATATTCAACTCACTATCACAGCACTCGCTTTTCTAACCAAACAGAAGATCACAGGACAAATTAAAGACAAAACTTTGATTTTATATATATATATATATATATATATATATATATATATATATATATATATATATATATATATATATATATATATATATATATATATATATATATATATATACACATACATACATACACACATACACACACACACACACACACACACACACACACAGAGAGTTTGGTTCTCTAACCTCATTCAGTATCAGTCAGCATGTGTCTGTGCTTAACCCGGTCAGCCCCCACCAGTCAGGAAACTAAACACTGTTGAACCCCAGAAATAGCCTAGTCACAGTGTAAAGAAGCTTGTACTCCCATGTTCCTTGTCCACTGTGATATTAGATCCAGTCTCCCTCTTAATTCTAAACAGCTGCTTCACATATGACTCTTGGTCCATCATCTATGTTTCTAAGAGCCTATGTTCATCTCATGTTTTGATGTGGATCCCCCATAATACGGATTAGTTGGTTTTTACTGATGGTTGATCCTCTGTTTGCTGTTTGACAGACGGCACATTTACAGTGAGCTGTTAATCTTCTGCTGGATGATGAGGCAGCACATAATATAATATTTTTGTATTTCGAATGAGGTTAGATGTTACTGCATTTGACTTCCCCAAAAATCTTAATACTGAATCAGCACTTTAAGTTGGTTCTTGTAGAGCAGCTAAGAAAGTTTTTTTTTTTCCTCTTTCTTAAAAGCTGCAGCAAGAGCTAAGCGTATAAGAATTTATAAATCTGGCTTTTGTTGCAACTCATCAACTTGACGTTCCAGAACTATGAGGATTATTTAAATGCTGTCCTTGCTAAATTGGCACATTGCATTAAGAGAAAGCGGAGAAAATGGAGGGGAGTACTGTTGAAGCAGATCTCCTAGCCTGTAGATGGCTCATTATTTTTCTAATAAACACAGAGTCAATTGTAATAATTTGCAGGTGCACATGGCGCCTGCTTCTCCAGGAGACTGCACACATAAATAAGCTCAGTTGAATCTCGCCCATTTGGTGTATTGTTGTTTGTTATAAATCTAAATATGCAGAAGCATCTGCAGCTGGGTTTGAGTTTAACAGTATCATTAGACAGTGTTTCAAAAACACACTATTAAATGGGTTGACAGTAAATCTACTAAAGTTAATTATGCTTGTGTATGCATTTAAGTCACATGACTGTTGGGGTAATATGTGTGAACTATTTGTCAGGATCAGCGATGGGCAAGCTAATCTGGACAGCAAATAACGGTACTGCAGTAGGGGGCTTAAGTTCATTCATACTGCTTCATTATTTGTTTTGTTCTTGTTTTTTGCTGAATAATTGGATTGTGTTTATCAGCTGAATTTAGCTGCAAGTACTGAAACGCTAATAAGGTGCACCTTATTCTAAATGCTAATTCCTACAGACGACTTCTGCATCATTTTAATGTCATTGCATGACAGAGCTTGGTTTTAGTGGTGCTGAATACACACAAGCTGAATTTATTAGTAATTATACTTATTCATTGCACAAAACCCAATAGAGTGAAAAGGTAATTAATAAGTTAGCTTGGTACATAGTTCGGTTAGCTTCTGCGGTAGCTAACTTGGAGACGGCTGTTTATTTTACAGACTAAGACTATGTTCACAAAGCAGGTTCTAATCATCAGTTCTGATTTTCTTTGTGTGGCTGTTCATGCTGCTGATTTAGCCCAGAGGCAATCAGACTTCTGTGTGAGCGGTTTATGACCCCAAAGCAACCTGCATTCACAGAACGGAGACATCACATAGCAGCGCACTGTTTGCGGAAGTAGTAATGGATGGCGCCATCTGTAAATCGATTTTAAAGTTGTTGAGCAGTGGGAGTCAACAGTATTGTCACAAGAGCAAGGAAGCTAAGAGAGAGAAAAAAAAAAAAAAAAAAAAAAAAAAGCACAACTAATAGCAATGGCCTCTTTTTTTTGGGGGGAGCATTGACTGCAGCTTCTGTAGAGAAGTCTGTTTGGATGCGTAGTCGGAACCGGGATTGGTGTGATTGTGATGCATTTCACTGAACAGACTTCTTTCATAATTTTCAGCCAATCTTTTACGTCAAGATTTACCACATCTGGCTTCTACTGGTGCAGAATTATGACGTATGTCTCACGTCAGTGATGTAAAAGTCGGATATAGTGTGACATGACCATTCAGACTGCAGATGCTTTGAAAACTATCAGATATGTATTCAGTTAAGTGCCACACGTGGAAGTGGCACAAATATATATATATATATATATATATATATATATATATATATATATATATATATATATATATATATATATATATATATATATATATAATTTAATTAATTTAAATTTTTTTTTTTTGGGGGGGGGGTGTTCAGAATTGGGTCGTTCAGACTGCCATGAAAAAGTTGGAAACAGGCGCATTGGGTTGCATTTGCCTGCTATTTGAATGGAGCCAAATATGCTAAATTTCACAACTTGTTAGCGAAGTTAGCGTTACTTTAACAATATTGGTTGATTAAGTTAGCCCAGAGTTTTCTGGGCTAGCCAGTCAATGACTGCTCTTCTTGAATTACTTGCCTTTTTTTTAAACAAGCCAAAAAGTTGTGTTGTTTCTGCTCTTTTAGCTGTCATAAGATGTGTTTCCAATAGATTACCCCAAGCTTGAAAATTATAACTGATGATTCTGTCACAATAAAGCTTGTTTCTGTAGTGTTGCTCCAAACTCCACGTAAAACTTTAACTGTCACAAGTTTTGAATGCAGTTCATGAATGTAAACTTTTGAATTCACTAATTTGTGACAGAAGGTTGATAAATAGGAACTCTTACGGAGTAGTTACCCTCTGAAACAGAAGTAAAATCACATCAAAATCTGTTGCCATGTTTTTTTTGTGTGTGTGTTTGCCTTGAAACATTGTATGTGTAAAAACATTCCTACCATTTAAAAACTTCTAAAATCTTCCTTGTGTGGACAATTTGCTGCCTCTGTTTCCTCAACGTCAAAAAGCAGAAATATGTGATTTTAAAATCTATTGCAGTTAAAGTTAATGAAAGATATGAACTATGTTTAAACTGAGATGACTGAAATATAATAATGCAAAAATTCACCCAATCTGAAATTCAGGGTAATGCCAAAAGGACTACCTCCCCACCTGGGTTGTTTTCTTGGTTAAATTCCTACCTGGGTAGTCCATATTTACCCTGGTATTAAACCAAATGTATGTAAACTTTTGAATTTGAACAAAGTTACAAAAAAATCTCTAATAAAAGTTTTTTGCTATATATATATATATATATATATATATATATATATATATATATATATATATATATATATATATATATATATATATATATAATTTTTATTTTTTATTTTTTTTTTTTTTTCCCCTGGCATTTGGCAAGTAGAAATAATTTTGGTAATTCTAACTGACCAAAAACAAAAAGCTTGGTCTCATTTAACTTTAGACAATGAGGAAAAAATGACTTTTTTTAAATTCAGTGTATGTATATGGTTTCAGCTGTAGGTATTGAATTTGTGTCTTCTATGTTGTGTACACATATGACGCTGCATATGAAGCACAGAGCTTGACCTTGCTGCAGACTCCTGTGTATTCTGAAGACACTAAGACAGACAGTAAGAATGCTGTGGGAGATGCTTATTAGTAAATAGAATTTGTCTTTAAAAGTGGTTGGAGTTCGTAATGAGCCTGGAGACTGGAATGCTTGCGGTTCATTCGTTTCCCCACCCATCTCATCTCGTTTTGAAATCAGACATGCTACGTCTTTGTTTGATAAATTACGCCACCACATGCATTCCTCACATCTCCCAGATTATGTTGTTGTACTTGAGGAGATGTTCATCAGAAAAGTCTCACAGTTTGGAGTTTCGACCTCCTGCTGAGGCTGTGCTGTGGCTTAACTCTGTCTCCATGTTGGAGGTTAATCACTGTTTTGATTAGTTGTGTGTTTTTTGTTTGTTTGTTTTTTGTTTTTGCCCAATCTGTTTGCATGGAGTACTGATCCCACGGCCATGTTGAATAAGAGGGTTTATCAGCTTAAGCCTGTTGTAGGAGCATAAGCGTTCTCATTTTGTCACTGAGGAACGAAAGCAGCCCCTTTGAACACAAGTGTCCAGGCAATTTAAGGATGCAGAGAAGCCTTGAAAGAAAGCCTTGAAACTGCAGCTGTCCATGAAGATTTTTCCATAAAATTCCCTTTTTATTTTCAGTGGGAAGAATTTTAAGCCTTTTGTTCTGGCAAATACAAATCCTTTGTGTTGATTACACAATAATTGCAAAACCTTTTACTCTGCATCTAAAATGTGTGTACCGTTGTCAAACCAAGGGGTTTTTGTTTTTTTTGTTTTTTTTTTTGTTTTTTTTTTTAATCGAAACCCTAATATAAGCAGCAAAACTCCACCATCATACCCCAGAAATGCTAAAGCTGACAACAGATGCCCACTAACAATGTCCGGTTTAAGTGCCATGTCATTTTAAAATGCAACATCACTGTCGCTGTCAAGGAAGCTACCCACAATGTACAAAAGATTCAACATCGATAATTGTTAGTGTCAACTAAATATAGTGGATAGATCTGTCTTTAGCAGGAGCTTCCTTTTACTCCCAATACAGATCAAGATCATTTTCAGAATAGGCATTTGTCGACATGGAATCTTACTTTTCATTCAAATGAATACTATAAATATGCTAGAAAAATCTGCAGTAGAACTGCATTTGTTCGAACTGCATTTGTTCAGAATTACGTGGTCTGCGTTACTATTTGGTTGTGTCCACCTCGCTAACAAACCCATTCATGACGCTACAGTCTCCAGTTTTCCTAACGGCAACTGATATATTGAGTCAGCGAGCTTAAAAACAAAACTTCAATGTTTGCATAACACGTCATCTGGAATGTGCTTAGCTTTATTATCTGATCCTAAAGATCTCTGATTTGACACATACAGCTGCAGTTCTCAATAAACACGTCCTGCTCCTTCTGCAGATGCTTTCATGTGCAGCAGTTTGCAGAATTGCTAGGCTAACATTACTTTGCTTGCTCTCCGTTTGATTCGACTCAGTTTTCAGTTTGTTTTTCAGTGAAATGTGTGTGAATAAAACTTGCAGGAAAAGGTTTACTTCTCTTGCTTAAAAAAAACAAACAAACAAAAAAAAAAACTTGAAATGTAATAGTTGTCTTTCAGCTGTGTATTGTTCCCAGACAGCTAGGATATCTAAGGGGGTAAAATGACACAAACAGACAGGAAGCTGCAGAAGCCAGTACGGTCTCTCTCTTACTGTAAATGATAAGAGTGAATCGTCTAAAATGCTTGATCGTCATGGAAAATCCCAAATGCTTAAGGTTTGAAATTAAAAATTCAGAACCGCTCTTAAGTTCAGATACAGTGAAAATAATCAGAGTTGCTTTTCAAATTTAAATCCAGAATGTAATGAATTAAGCTTAGCCTAAAGAATTTAAACTCTGCATACTGATTTGCAAGCTGTTTTTTTTATATATATAAAATGAAAATGTTATGCAGATATGATGACTTTTTTTGTGGGGGAGGTTTCTTCAAAAAACACTGTTCTGGTCCAAACCACCAGATCAAATTATATATTTTACTGAAAGCAATGTATTAGCGTGACTGCTCACTAGTATGGAGAGTTATTTCATTCATACTGAATTACCCAATAATATTAAATCTCATGAAATCGCTCCATTATCCACAACTATGACACTGCTGATTTTGTAAAGCAATACTTGTTCTCTCTCCCAGTTAAAAGTACTAAATCCTAAAACTAAATAAATCATAATTCCTCACTTAATAATAATAATAATAATAATAATAATCACTCAATAATTTTATTTTTTTCTGAATTTTTAATAACGTTGCTGATGTGAGCTGAAATTGTCTGTTTTTACACTTCACAGGTTTCAATTTACACCCAGATGAGTCACTTTTATGACGTAAGCGGTTTTACACTGGATGCCTACGTTTAATTAAATCTGGCTACACCAGCGACTGTTTTTTAAAAATGTCATTACTTTTACTCTTGTGCTTATGATTTTAAATTTTATACAACAGAAAAAAAATTTGTGTCTTCTCTTTTTTTGGCACATAAGACCTGTGTTGTTTAAGGCCTGGAGCTTAGAGATAGGTTTGTTGCTATGATATAATGTTGAAATATAGGTTGGATCAAAATGGCTGCTCAAGAACATGCCCATTTTCTCTGTTTTTTGACAAGATTAACTGTATTTTTTTTTTTTCTGAAAATTTCGGACACATTTTACTGTAAAATCAAGTTCGCTTCTAAGACTCTTTGTCTGGGGAACCTGTTGGACTTTCTGCAGCCTGCCTGGTATTAATCTAAAATCAGGAGACCAAGTGAGTGACAGAAATGCATAAATGTGGACTAAATACTTCTCTCCTCCACCTCTCTCCTCTCTCTCGCCACCTGCTCATTTGACAGCACGGCTGCTTATAGAGTCAGCAGGTGTGCTCAGAAGGTAGCTCGTTCCGCCCCAACATCCTCACCGACCTGCCCACCCCCCACCTCCTTTTTTTTTTTTTTTTTTTTTTTTTTTTTTTTTTTTTTTTTTAAAAGCATAATAAACTAACACCATTAAATATCTTTAGACATAGCAGTAGTACATCTGTTTGTGTGCATACAATCCCCCCCAACAGAAAGCCAATGAAATGAAGCAGAAAGAAACCAAATGCTGGTTTCGTTTCAGGAATGTCTGAGCTTCTGCCAAGGCCCTATACCTATTCATCTTTTTTTTTTTTTTTTTTTTTTTTTTTTTTTTTTTTTTTTCTCCCATCTATCATATAATTATGGTCATGCTCTGCAAGAGCCAGATGTATGTACAGCAACCAAGGAAGAAGAATAAAGCTAAATAATTATTGTTTCTGATGAACGTGTTTAAATGTACTCGGACCAAAAGAGAGGTGAAACTGAAGCCTCAAAGAGTGCAAAGGGCTCTTCATCATAGCTGAAAACAAAACACGTGGAATAATCCGTCATCCTTCCACTTCGCTGTGTGGTCAGGCCCCATGAGAAACAAAAGCGTCTTCATCACCTCGTTTGTCGTCCAACCAGTGTTTCTCCAGGTGTTGGCTGTCCGAGCAGAGGAGATAAACCTACTACAGAGATTCATTTATAATAGATTTCAGCTGAAATGTTCAAGCTTCGTGTTGTTAATGAAGTGGGGGGGGGGGTCTCAGTAGGATTTGTTTTACCTCAGTCTGAAGAAGTGTGAGGAATCCTCTTGACTTTAATGTGGTGAGAGGGGAGGGGGAGGAATCTGCCAGAGGGGTGGAGATATGTTCATATTGTAAACTGTAATTACTCTTGGAAATTACTGGCATCAGAGCATAATTAGCCATCTTTGGCATCACTTTCTAACAGGCTGTTGTTGGTGACCGCTCTCAGAGCTGTTTGCAGGGCAGAACAATCTATGATCCTTTTGGAGAATGGAGAGGAAAACGATGAAGTGTAGATATTCTTGGTTTCATTTCTTCTTCCTTTGTCCATTCTCAGAGCCAAGACAAACATCTGGCATAGCTTCAAAGCTGTGGATATTTCCGTGCAAAACACAGCGGTCTACGTAAGTTCATGGAAAAAGATAACAGAGTGGGAGCCTGTTGTGGCAATAGACCTTCCTCTGTTCACAGGGAAGGGTGGAGTATACACTGTAGTCAAATATTGGGTAAGAATTGCAATAATAAGGTAATTGCAGTGATCACATCTTAAGTTTTTATATTTTGCTTTTTAACAATTGCTAATTTTCAAGAGCATTAAAAAATATGATTGCTCACAGCTGCCTGCCATAATTATTGATGTTAGCAGAAGTGACGTCACACTGTGTGTGAAAAAATGCCATAGTTGTAAGATGTGAATTAAAATGATGATGACAACGATGATTATGTAGTTTACCATTGTGGGCATAAATTACTTTTGGTGATCTGTGCAGAGTATATACCCCTTGGCTAATTCACTACTCCAGTCCCAGACTGGACTATTAAGAATAAATAAATATACAATATAATAGTAAGAGTATTTCAACAGTAAAAGATCTATATCACATGTTTTAGGGCTGCACAATAGTGGAAAATCTTGTGACAGCAATAATATAGTCAGATATTGCAATGAAGATATAATTTACGATATATGCCTATTTTCTTATTTCCTTTCTTATCTGTACTTCCTGCACTGATTTTTAGCATTTTGAGGAAAGTCATTTGTGCCCAATGTGATTATCTGGTGCTGGGAGACTCCGTCCTACTGACTAAATATTCCATTAGTATGAAAAATGAAAGTCCATAACACTTAGGATATATTAGCCAACATTTTTTTTTTTTTTTGAAGCATGTATTTTGTGAAATTATATATTTGGGATATATTGTGCAGCCTTAACATGTACCTACTGTACCCAGTAAAATGTGGCTAATGCATTTATACGCACACCGGAAAAGTCCAGCCATGTTTAAAAAAGGCTAAAATGTTAAGTGTGTATAATTTAGTTCTACTTTTAAATCATTCTTGACTGAGACGTGAAGGTTTGGAAGTTTGCTATCAGTTTCATTTTATTGGACATGTAATCCAAAAAAGGTTTCCTTTGAAGGAGCATAATGACTTTCAAATGTGGTTTTGCTGCGGGATATTCAACAAAGACACAATGATTACATTCACATTTTAAACTGTCTTTAGTATCTTAGGTTTGTGACAAGTTAGCGTTTGCTAAAGCTTTATTCTCTGTGTGTATTCCTTTGATAATGTAGATTCTACTTTTTTTTTTTTTTTTTTTTTTTTAAATAAGATTACTAAACATTTTCAAAGATTCCAAACATTTGTCATCTGGTGAAGTTTCGCTCTTTCTCACCCTCAAGCAGCCTGCATGAACCGCCGACATTTCTTGACTGAAAACGGAACACTGAAGAGGGAACTTCGAGTCTTCTTTACTTAATTACAGCTTCCAGATCGCAGTGTTTTGTCAGCTTAACGTTGTGTGTTAATGGATCAGAGAAAGATAAATGTTTTTGACCTTTCAACCAGCCGGTTACCGATCAAGGCCAATCGAGCTGAAAACCAGCTGACTCCGGTCAACAGACGACTTCTCGGTGAAACGCTACATAACAATACTGCATTGGGTGTTTTAGTCACCTAAACGAGGTGAATGCTGTGCTCATGTTGAATTTGAAAGCTTTTTTTTTTTTTCTCCTTTCCACTGCTGAAAGTTGAAGTTATTTTATGCTTTTTGTCGTAGAATCTTCTCTTATTTAGTCTCTGGATTTTTTTTTTTTTTTTTTTTTTTTTCCCCTTTGGACAGAATAATACAGTTGAGCAGAATCCTGCAGCTGAAATTTAGAGATGAAACAAGAGGAAATGACAAGTGTGTTTCCAATGAGCTGCACCATCTTTGATCCTCAAATTGAAGCCATTATGTGTCATAATATTCCATTTAAAATATCTCAGCTGACTTTTCTCTTGATGTTCAGACCCAGCTTTGATATCACTCTGCTAATTATGAGTGTAGCCCCATATTTTTAGGACAGCTTTCTTCTATGTAATAACACTATTACTTGTTATAAAAACAAACTAAGTCTTTATCTGTATCATGGAAATCTGTTTAAGCCAGTTTGTTTATATGGAAGCCAGAAGGAAACATGCTGGTGGTTTGGTGTGTGGGGGGGGGGTTAGTGGTGCAGGCGACGGTTTGTGCGATTTGTGTACTTGGCACTGAGTTAACTGAATGAGAGATGAGAAACGAGCAGGATCGCATGCCCTTTTTATGTGTGTGCAAGTTTGCCAGTGGTGAAGTGTGAGCAGCTGAATGCCAGCATGCGGACTGAAATAATTACTGCAGCATGCTTGCACAGTCAACAACGTACAACTGCAGCTGCTTCTCGTTGCTGTTGAAAGAAGTCATGAAGGGTCTAATGAAGCTCCAAGTTTTTTCTTCGTGAAAGTGGCTCATTGATTTGGTAGGGTGGGGTGCCAGTTTTTTGCATAGTAAGAGCTGTAACCGTTGATGGATGTATACTGTGATATTTGGGGAAAGGAACAAATGGTTAACTGTTGGCAGAATTTCACTGAAGATGTATCAATGGAGGGTTTGGACAGAGTCCTTTGCAGCTGGTAATTTTTCAGCTATTATTTGATTACCCGCCACGTGCACAAACAATGTGCACATGCATTTGATGAGGGATCCACCAAACATCATGATTCGCTCATCTGACTGCAAAAAAGAACTTGATATCCTTAACTGGATAATGACGATTTCTCCACATGGCAAGTTGGCCATACTGATAGGACCATTTTAGCACCCTTTTTGCAACCACTTTCTTTTTTTTGCATTTGTATTTGAAATAGCTCACAAAGGGATGGGGTTTTTGAAATGTGTAATTGTTTCCAAACCAAACAGTGTTGGCAGAAACAAAAACTCAGTTTTGTTAGTGCATGCTGAATAAAGTAAGAACAAATAGGAGCATTCTAGCTACATTGCTGGAATTTTAGCAGGACATTACTACCAGATGACTGGAAAATGGGTCTGTTGCTTGTCAAAATAGTATGTGGCTTAACAATTCAGATTGAAAATGTGAAATATGTTGTCTATTCGTAATTTATCCTCTACCAATCAACGTACATAAGAGTATGCTTTCAATTGGTCATCTGCTTTCTTGGAAAACCACTGCAAACCACACAGTTGGTTTAATAATTTCCCCTGTCCTTTAGTTGACTCAAGGCTACAATAATAGACTGCATACCTTTCTTTTGTACCTTGGCACATGTAAGGTCCTTTTTTCACTTTTATTTAGACGCAATCCACAGAAGGAACTACACTTTTTTTTTTTTTTTTTTTTCCTAATAAATGCATTTTACTTTATAAATATACCTGACAAATGAATGATGGCATGAAAAGTCTTTATTTCTGTCCCGACGAGATGAAAATGACAAAAGTGGTGTGGAGTTAAAAAAATAAATAAATGCAAAAAAAATTTTTTTAACAAATTCTACACATCTTTTTTTTTTTTTTTTTTTTTTTTTTTTTTTAAATGTTTGGCCAGTGTTACATTTTCCTTTTTGAGTGATTATCACCTGATGCTACTATGCACCATTAGATCCCTTTTGATTCGTCACAGCTGAGTATGCACAACCAAAAGACCAAGGAAGGACATCTGTGAGCAGCAGTGAAAATCATCAATCTGTGTCTGTCTGTGTCTGCTGTTCGTTTGATGGCGAGTACTCAATATAAATGCATTAGCAATGGCTTCCTAGCGGGTCTCCAGAGTAAATGACTTCAGCAAGCAATTTTCTTTCATATTTATCATAGTCCTTCATTTTATTAATTAAAATTATGTAGCATATTTAAAACACCCTTTGTGCTTTATAGGCAAAATACACTTAATTCTTGGTCAATACATGATAAGGAGAACGGATCATGATGATGATGAAATATAATTAGCTAATGCAAGAAAACAGCATGGAAAATCAATAAGCAACTAAAATTTGTAAGTGATCAAGCCAGTGTATTTCACTCTCCCAAAAAGCCTGCTTAAAGAGATGTGATTTCATAAGTTATTTTTTAAAACTGTTTGATCTCTGGCTCGATCTCTCTTAAAATGGGTGACTGTTTCAGAGCTTTGGGGCTGCTAGTGAAAAGCCCCTGTTCATTTTCTTTCTTGTAACTAATGTGAGTCACCTGAAACGTCACCACCACCACATCTATAGAGGCATAGCAGCAGAAAAAAACTGCTGACTAAAGGGCTCTGCATAGTTGGGCCAAAATGCTGAAATCAGTTCTCATTGTCACAGATGCATGATGAAAATCATGTCATTTTGTTCTCAGCCTCATGTCATCCATCCCTTGTCACAACCCACAACCCCCCTGGACTTTTCACTCCCCTCAGCATGCAAAACTATTGTGCGATTTGTCAGAATTTTGTGGGTGTGTTTGTTTATGCAGGAAACGGCCCCAAATGCTCAACTTTCAGAAGCCAGTTTTTCAGCTAGAGAGCAGGATTGATAGTTTTAAAGAGCAATTGTCAGAGGCCATGAGGAAGTACGTACTGTTGGACCAAAACACTAAGTTACCGCTGCTTGGTTCAAGTCCGATGCAGCAGGCAAGCTTCTCACCGATGCCTTCTTTTTTTTTTTTTTTTTTTTTTTTTTTTTTTTTTTTTTTTTTTTTTTTTTTCCCCACCAAAAACGTGGAAAATAAAATAAAATTTTGCAGCTCGTCAGTCACTATTTCTTCCTCAGAAGAACTTAACTGGTAAGTTGTTCCTCTTGTAAACCACACATTTGATAAAACACCATGATGTATACTGAAATAGGGTTTTCACAGGAGCTCGCCTTGGTCTGTCTTGTGGACCTTGAAGGGTGTGTGCGAAAACAAACGTCCCGCAACCACGTGACAGAACATCGAGTGTTTCGCCCCGACCATGCTGGGTCCTTACAGCTGCAGGTATACCCTCCCACGCCAGATGTCCCGAGATAATTTAGACTCTTGGCTGAAATTCCTATTTTACACAGTGGGTGGCGCTACAGATCAAATCTGCCTGGATTTAACAGTTGGTAGTAAAAGTAGTGTCGATAGAGGATGTTTTATTTCTAACAGACAATTTTAACAGCAAACTTAAAAGTGATAGTTTTAGACGTTAGAAATGTCACAATTTGCAATGAATATTCCCTATGTGCGGCAGTCTCGCTGCACGTGATGTGGACTGTTCCAAAAATGGGGATGTGCACGAACAGCTGGAATGACTAAACACTCAACACTCCTGAAAGTGCCAAATTAGAATAATGAACTCAGTATAACAGCATTCAGCTTCCCTAATTTTAAAGTACTGGCATCAGCCATTAAAATAACTCATGTATATAAAAATACTATGGGATGTAAATTATCTCAAATGAATATTTACTGAAACTGGGGCTTGCACATTCATGTAAATTGCCTTAATTGAACAGAATTGGGATTTGGTCAGTATTTTAAGTTGCCCAGAAACATACTCTTAACCTGATGAGGTTGTTAACTTCATGTATCTCCTTCTTGATTGTAGCACAGATTATTTCACCAGTTTCCAGATTTTAGTGGTTGAAAGTATGAAGCTAGTGGAGAAAACAGGCTTGGGCTGCACAGTGACAGAATAGTAGGTTCTGTCTTGTCTCTAGTGCTTAGAGTGCAGGACATACTCTTCTGTCATGCCTCCAATTCAAGGTCTTTTTTTTTCCTAATTGCGTTTACAGACGTGGTGGGTTTTGTCTCTCAGCAGCATCCTCCCGCTCGGTTATTTCCCCGATGAGTAGCACTCTGTCATCTCAGCCTGCCAAATACAGCTGCAGGGAAAAAAATGGATGGACTCCAGCAGGCTTTGGTCCGATTTATGCTAAGCAGGCAGTTCAGTCAAATACTGCATTGCTCAAATATGCATATTTTTATGAGCTTTGAGAGCACTTTCCTGTGCAGAGCAGTATCTAAGGTTTCTGTTATGTATCACAAAGGTGTGTTCTGAGTTTGCTTCTAGAGTGTGTGTCACCGTTGCTGCACACTTTCTCAGGCTCCAACAAAAGCACCCCTCAATGCTGGCCCCTCATAATCCTCTTTACAGTCCCCCTACAAACCTCCTGCTTCTCTGCAACGTGCCCCCTGCATAGCCCCGGCAGCCAGCTGTGATGT
Organism: Anableps anableps; assembly: GCA_014839685.1. Lineage (NCBI taxonomy): Eukaryota > Metazoa > Chordata > Actinopteri > Cyprinodontiformes > Anablepidae > Anableps > Anableps anableps. The sequence continues at coordinate 7,837,423 of CM026068.1, read as the reverse complement.
CAACATCCGCCAGTCAGAGCCGACTTAAATAATTACTTTTCTCAACTAAAGGGAAGTTTCCTAGCCCAAAGTTTGATTGCAAAATATTGAATTGATTTAGCTTTTCAGCAAACACTTGCATGTAAAGAGAAAATAATGCTGAAATTTGGTTTGAGGTTGAATCTGCCAGCTGTTGTTCAGAATGTTTGTTTTTTCTTGGCTGCTAATATGTTGACTCCATCTTAAGAATAACTGGAAAATAAGGGTGTATTTAAACAAAATATCCCAATTAAGCATCTTGTTTTTTCACAGGCAGACATCTATCGTATAACCATACTTAAAATATATTTACTTCAAAAACGTGTTTTAGATTGGCCGGATAATATCGTCAAATATCTTTATATTGTCCACGGTCCCAAATGTGTGGCTTCAGAAGTGTGAGTTCAGTAGACCAGAGTTCAAGAAGTCCCTTGTGCTTGTGACAGAAGAATTGCCAGTGCATGTAGGGGGTGTGGCCTCAGTGCCCCTGCAATAAGCAATGTTCTGTGTGTATCAGATTAGGAATAGCATAGATACGTTTTAGTCAAGATTATGCTTAAAATATTTTCCTGGCTTATTACCATGAATTCCAGTTAATTCCTATGAGTTCCCACCAATTCCCATGGAAATTTTGAAACCCAAGTCATTTTGTATCCAAGTTTTTCTGGTACAACATGGACCAGTTTGCCACATGATGCTCCTTACTTACCATGCACCAGTTTCTAAGTGCCAGAGGGACTTTATGCCCCTACTTCAACAGCCAATGATTTTAAGTAATTTGGTAGAATTTAGTCATATCTACTGTAAGGAAATGTGGTTATATGACTCTGATATGTAAATTTCATAAGCAGGACATTGCTTATTTTGGTTTGATCAGGGGTTATCTGTCTTATTTCATGAAGACTGACTTTTTTCCAAACTGGGATTTGAACCCACTATAAATGGAAATTGGGTTTAATAAGGACATTTGATAAGTTTAATGACAATTTGTCTCCATCGGCAATAAAATTTATGCCACAAAGGAAACTGGGGCCCACAGAACATTGGTATGAGATGGCCTGTACTGTATATGAAAAAAGGGTATACATTTATGAAATAAATAAATTCTCTCTCTTTTTTTTTTGACTGCCTTTTTAGTCAATTATCTGTTTTTATTTAACATGGAATATTGGTATAAAACTAAAGAATAACAAGATGCAGAAAGGATGACAGAGCAGAAACGTTTTATTTTATCATATTCCTCCATTTTAATTTGTTGAAGTCTTGCTGTAAAAATCGATTTAGGTTTACATTTGTTTCTTTTTGTAAAATCAAGTTTCAGTCAAGGTTTCTCTGATGTGGGTGTTTTATTTGCAAAAAGCACTTAAGGTTAAATGTCTCCCTGCAGTTGAAGCTTCTTATCCCACAGGGGGGTCTGTGGATCTTTTCTTTTCCTTTCAGACAAGATGATCCCACCTCCCGTTGTAAATCTGCCCCATTTCATTGTTTGGGAGATTCTTTCAGCTTGATTAAAAATGTAATTATTCACCCATTTACCCCTTCATGCATTAAAGTGCCCCTTTTTTCTTCAGTGAAATGGCAAGCGACGTGTGGTAATTGCAGATCAAGGCAGGGTGTCGGGGAGCCGGCCGACCGGGGGCCCCGGAGCGGCATTACGGGCTTTTGGCGACCACTGATCTGCTGCTAGTGCTGAGAGCTTAAAACGCTTCTCCTTAGAAAGTTGACCCCAGCTTGAGGGAGCTCTGGCGTTGCACCCCATGCCAACCAAGCAACGGCAGGGCTTTTCGTTTGAGCCCTTGCAGAGTGATTCCTGCCCTCTGGCTCAGGCTGCAGTAAGCGTCTGTCACTCAGGCTGAGTGCACTGGAGCAGTAAGAAGACCTGAAAGGGAGTAACAAACTGAAATCTACTTAAAATGAACAATTAGAGCATGCAGGATCCACCCTTTCATCTGAGATCATCATTAGGTGGGTTTTTGATTCTCTAAGACAAGCTTATTAATACTTTTTGATGATGCATGGGAGGGATTTTCTGTGTATGGATAAAGCGGCGGAATGCAAACCTGAGGGCTGAAGTACTGCTGCTCAATGTATGCAAAGCCGTCTCTTGATGGGGCTTGTTAAGCATCAATACTGCACAGCTGCTCCAGAGATTTATTTCCATGTGGGCCATTACCATTGATAAGTATCCATTTAGCCCACTGCTCGCTCCTTATCTGGCTTCATTGTCCTTTAAGAGCATTTTTAATCTTGCAGACAATTTTCACATTTCTCTTTATTTTGCCACCTGAAAAACACTTTTGCCACATTTTTGATAGGTATGTGAACAGATTTAGCAAGATGGATATGATTTAGAATATTCATATTCCTCAGATATTTTAGTGATGCATTAGATTTTTTTTTTTTTTTTTTTTTTTTTTTTTTTTTTTTTGTCAGTTTTTGTAAAGCTTTGACATACTTCACGAGGTCAATTTTAGCAGATTTTGACCTGCTAAATAATTTCTTTCTTGCATTAGGTGATTATTAATCAATAAAATGTTATTTACATATATTTACAGGCAACTTTCCACTGGTTGTGTGATGAAGAAGATAAAATGAGTTGACATTTTATGCTTTTGCACGGATAGCATGGTTAAAATCAGTCTTTGTGTGCATTCCTTAGTTCGTGAAGATGAAATTTCCAAAAGGCTGCCAACATTTCTGTGTTCAACAACAGACACTGACAGCCTAAAAGTATAAAACAGAACACCTTTGCTGTAATCCGTTCAGCCTTCCTGTTTTCTGGTGAATGTCTTGCTCTCTCTCTCTCTCTACATGAATCACAGACATGTCTTGACATGTAGTACAAAATACTTTTTACCTTTTCTAATAGACACTTATGTCTCAATAGACTGCTCACCTGCTTGTGCGAAAAAGATGAATGTTTTCAGTGAAAGTTTTTCTAAACCAGAAATGTTTTAGGGTTCTCTCAGCATGTTTTAATGGCTCAGGGGACAAGAGGAATGTTCAACACCTGCCTAGCTGCTGATCATTTCAAACAACACGCCTTAAAATCTGCTTGATTTACTTTAATTTAAACATGACACGATTTAACATTTACATTCATTTATTAACTTAGGCCAGAGTAGAACCACAAGTCATTAGTGTTTCTCCGCTAATCAAGATGACAGGTTTGTTTATTTACGCTCAGATGAACACAGGGACGTTTTAGGCTGAGATGAAGTCAAAATGATGAAGGGAGATCTTTGAGCAGCATATGTGCTTTATTTTTGACTCATCTTAACTTGATGGAATACAGCTCTGCAGCAATTAAACAGCTGTTTGGGATTTATTTCAATAAAGCACCGCCTTTTTCTGACTGTGAGGTATTCCCAGGGAGGCGATGGGGAATTTGGTGCATTGCGTACTTTTTTAAGATTCTTTATTTAGGGGGAAAATGAAGTGTTTTTTTTTTTTTTTTCTTTCTTTCTTTTTTATATTTTATGTTACTTTACTGGACAAAAGCTCCCGATCTGTTTGTTCTTTCAAATGCTGAGGAAAAGGCTTCTTGTGCGGTATTATGCTGTTTGGAGGAATATGGAATTTGACTTATAGATTCTCCAGATCTGGATATGCATGAAAAATAAAATGGGCCATATGCAATCTTAATATTTCTATTATTTCCAGACTTGTTACCTATCCCGTTCTGTAAAGAGCCATCCATCCATCCATCCAAAAATTACTTCATTTTAGATGTACATGTTACTATTAAGCAGCCATCTTCTAAGGCTATGTCATAGCCTTAGATGATGGCTGCTCTTTCATTTCTAAATAAGTGTCCTTGATGGCTCTCTGTTTGCAGAAATTCATCCCCAGGCTGCAGATTTCTGTTGCTAAGGGACCAAACTGGTGGGCTTGTAACAAGCGAGTGGACTCTGAGCAATCTTTGGCAATTACTTCACTTATCCAAAGATCTAAAGATGGGAGGGGTGCCATGCTTTGAGTTCATTAAAGGGTTGAAGCAGTGGTTTTGTAAAGACATATGAAAAAATTGACAAGTGCGTGAAAGACACAGAGCCATTATGAGCCAAGAGCTCATATTTCCAGGAGCAATTAGCATTTATTGGTTTTTCTGTGGGCCATTAGGGAATGGACTCTGGAATAAAAGCATAACTGCGTCAAGACCCTTTTTGTCTTTGTGTTCTGTTGCTGTTCCGTAATGACCCAAATGTTTATGTCGTATGAAGTTTAAAAATTGCTGACTGAGGCTCCTTGTTGAAACAGTGAACCAGGTTTGTGTTTCGAGCTCATTAAAAACGAAACGAAGAAACGGTGGCATTGTCCTTTCTGTCTTTTCACTTACTGGGAGAAATGAGTTTGAGGTGGAGGCAGGGAAATGGTGTCCCACACAAAAGTCCAGTCTTTGCTGAACCAGCCGATAGTTGACCACTTTCTGCTCACTTCTCCAGACCACCCAGATCTGCTGGGTTACACAAGTGAACATTGTAGTCCTCTGGGACAAAAAAATCCTTTATCCAAGCAGCTCTTCAGGTTAATTCCTGGCAACAGACAGCAGGACTAATCAACAGGAAACTGAATACAAAGAACTGTACCTCCACATGTGAGCATCAATAATGGCTGTTAAGTTCAGTAACCGTGGTCCAAAGGTTTTATGTTTCTCTGTGAGGATATTCTTATTCCCATGATGGATGATTGATTGATTGTTCTTTTGTGCAGCACTGGTGTCAAGTCACATTTTCCAGATTTCCCAAACAAGGAGGCCTTTTTTCCTTGCACATTTAGACAGTCTGACCAATAAATCTGCAAAATGCAGAATTGATTGTTGGTCTGAGTCTTGCACTTCAAAATGTAAATCTCCAAGCTTTTGTCTTGGACCATGCCCAGATGAAAATGCAGTTGTTTTTTGTTTTTGTTTTTTTTTTTTTAAAGGAAATTTTATATTTCTGTTGTTAACTCTATTTTGAGAGGAATGTTGGGATGAAGCAGATACAAATGGAAGTCAGTCAAGATTATCTCTAATCAGATGGCTTTACATGTTTAGACCAGGTCAGTTAATAAGGCATTCATCTCATAGCTGTTAGTTAAGCTGATTGCAATAACTTTGTAGCGTTACTGGAATACTTTCCATCCTTTTCCCTTTATTCTGTTAAAAGACACCAGCTCCTGATACTGAAGATGAATTTTATCAACTATGTTTGTTCTTCTCGGTTCTTGTCCAATCCAGCAGGCAACTGTCCCACCAGCACCATCTTTTCTTTTTCCCAATAACATGGAAAATAAAATTCGATGTTGCATCTCGTCAATCATTATTTCCTCCTCTTCCGGACTTGTGAACTCATAATAGTTGTTCCTCTTTGCCATGATCGCTGTGTTTACTGTACTGTTGTAAACCAGACATATGACAAACACCGTGACGTATACTGCAGGAGAGAGGTATCACAGGAGCTTGACTTGATGTGTCTTGTGGACCTTGAAGGGTGTATGCGAAAACGAACACGGCTGCGCATCGACAGTTCAACTTAGGCCCAACCATGCTGGGCCCTTAACGCTGCGATTTGAGCATCAGGGGTGTCTGGTTTACATGTAAAGTCTACTGTGGACGCGCGTCTACAAGCGTTGAGAACTGCGCGATTGGAAGAGTCTTGAGCGTTTGATGCGTGGCAGAAGCTGGAGTTGGAAAAGCTGAACTTTTGCAGCTTGATGCAGAGCGTCAACCAATCAGAGAGACTCTGCTATGTGACGTAGTGTCGCATTTTCCGATGGGACAGAAGGACCAAGAGCCAACCTATAACTAGTTGAGTTGTCACTACAGAGACAGGAATAGAAAGCACCTTTCCTGGAGTCAGGATTTCGGGTCAAAACATTGTTACCACGGTAAATATTCCCCCCCATCTGAGCAAGCCAAATCGGTCCAGCACAACGTTGGGCCACTACTAGTTTCACGCTGAAGAATCAATGCATTTATTCAGATGAAATGTGCAGTAGACGGTGGAAGAGTCTATGGGAAGCAGTCAAGTCAAGAGGCTCCTCCTGCGTCTTTCCACTTTGTTCAGACGCGTGTCAAAAGTGATTTTTGTCAAGTGTCTGACTTTAAAGTACATGAGCGCCTTTTTGACACGCAAAATGCGTTTGGTCTGAACACAGCATTAGAAGATGTCATGCTGTGTTTACTTTGTAGAGTTCTAAATTTGTTCAATTAATACATTTTTAAATTGTCTGTACGTCTTATTTCTCTTTCTGACACTTTGTGCACCACTTGCACATTGAAATACAGAGTGCTGCACACCTATTTGGGAAGATGCTCTGTCACTGTCTGAATGCATTAAAAAGGAGAGAAATGTGGTATTCTAGTTTTTTCTTGTTAAAATCACTGCCTGTTCTTACAGGTTTTATGGTTTGCAACTGAAACATGCTCAACTGGAGCTTGATGTCAGTCCCATATTCCAACTTCCAAGGCAAATTGAAAGCATCATTATTCACAAAGACTGAATAATTTATTGTTTAGCACCACTATATATCAGCAGACCAAAAATCATCTTTACTCTGGCTGTATTTTCACGGTTAAATTTCTGAGGAAAGACCTTTAGAGGCAGATAGAACTATTGATCAGGGACCATTATAAAGATTGCAAAAAATCTGATAACTTGAAAGGAAATTTTTAATAAATTAGAGGTGGCTCAACATGTTTTCACAACTAAACATGCATGTTGTCTTCGACAATGCAATGCATAATGGAACATCCACTGGGTTTGCAGCTGGATATTAACTTGCAGACATTTTTTACAAGTACATTTTCACCTTTAATTACATGTTGGTTATTCTAGTACATGTGTAAAGATTATTTATGTTGGGAGTTGGATAAATTTTCACTGCATGCCTTGTTTTATTCCTCCCACAGGAGAAGCAGTCTGACCTCATGCTGTTTTTAAAGTGGTCTGTTACAGTGTGGGAGTTAATGAAATAGGAGGAATGTTTTAGCTCCATGAAGCTCTTAGTGAGCGGGGGGGACACAGATCTGCAGAAGCATGCTGTCTGTATCTGTTCATGGAATTTCTAAGAAATGTTAAACATTATCTGAATAAACTTGATTCAGTCACTACTTTAAAGATCTCGAACAGTTGTGCGGTTCTCTCAACAAATGAGTGCACACATAAACAGGAAGCAAACAGGGTCCGTTGTCCAGCTTCCTCCCCCTCCAGTTCTGAAAACACTGGCCTATTGTTTATATCTCACAGCTCAGATATTCTCATATTTCATGTTTTGGTCACTTAGGCTGTTTAACTCAGCTCAGGACATAAAATCATGGTTGAAATGATGCACACTTTTGGTCTCAGTGCAGTTGAAGTGATGTCATGTATAACATGTGGTGCCTGATGTCGAGTTCACAGCTCGCTGAGGCTGCCTTCACCCAAAATGAGCACACCCACAATCAGTGTTCAGATTTAGCTCGTAGTTTATGTTGGGACAAACCAGCCGCTTAGAAACCAGTTCAAGCTTTGAGATGTTGCATATGCAACATGTTTGATAAACCAGTTTCCTAGTTGGAACAGCAGAGTTTAGGTTTTATGTGATTCTCTGATTGCAAACACAAGAAATGCATGGAGTTGCATGGAGGACACCTGTAATTAGACCAAGACTGAGAGTGACAGGAGAGGCTACACCTCCAGCAATCGCCCGCACCCACATAAAGACTGAACGTCACTGTGAAAATCTCTCCACTCGCCCATTGTCTGACTGTAACATTGCGTCAATGTTCCTCCACCCTAAGACACAAAGCACCCTGGTCGGCCAAGTGTACGGATGTCGGTTTCGCTTGTGTCTTTGCTGGGATCTGTGCGCATTTTAGGAAGCTTCCTGCTTGTATGCATTACAACAAATGCCACTCACGGGCAGAAGGGAGCAGACAGAAATCCGTAGATTCACTCAATCCTATTAATGTGGAACAGCATTTAATTAGATCCGCTCGACACTGGGCCCGCGGCATCTGCATCTGCAACGCGACAACACTGTGTGACTGAATGCTCCGAGTAATGCTGGGATTGGTTAGAAAGGTCTTGTACTTGTAAATCAACTCGCCTGAAGCATGCAGATACAAACTCAGCGAACTGGAGGAATCTTTGTTTGCTGCTTTGCTACAGGAGGATGTGATTGAATGTCAGTTTGTGCTCCTGCTAGTGAATGCAGAAATCAGATATTCTACTCATTTGACTATTTTTGCATATGACTTTTATTAGGATCATGAAATCTACAAAATGTCTATAGATTAGTATGTTCTTTGCTTACAGCTTGCTGCATTTATTTATTTTGCATATTTTTAGAATTCCTTTAAAATGAGCATGGAAGGGTGTGAAATTTTTCCAGTATGATAACCTGGAGTTACTGTTTACAGAGTTGGATTATTTATACAAAAAGTTTATATAAGAAGGCAACACTTTCTCTGCAGCTGCTTTAATTATGTATTATTACAGTTATAATTATATTATCTATTAGGGGTGTAAGGGTACACATTTGTGGAAACTTTTGGTACAGTGGACCCCCGGTATTCATGGGGATTAGGGACCACAGCGGTCCATGAATAGCTAAAACATGCAAATACTTGAGACGCTCTCTAAAAACACTTAGAACTGCCTATTTTAATAGATTAAACAGCAAATATACCTTAATATGTCTTAATGTGCACAGTGGGAACCGCTGGGTTGGCTTCTTTGCAAAGAGCAGCCAATAGCATGTCAAATAGCACTGCATTAGGTATTTCCACTTCCCAAGCTGCATCTTCTTTTGAATATTTTAGAAATGTGCTACGAAAGAACCCACTAATAGGTGGTTATTTATTGAATGATTTGGACTCGCGTTCCAAAGAAAAGAAAAACAAATAAATAAATCCATGAATACTGAACCGTGAATAGACGGGTAACCACTGGACTGGACTGTTATCTATGATTCTGAAGTGTCCAAGAAAGCATTTTCTTTACTTTTTCACAAATAGAGTAAAGGTTTCATAAACAAATGGTAATCATTTTAGAGAACTTCATTATGAAACACACATCATTAGACGTTTCATAACCGTATCTAAAATTAAACATTTATACCGAATTCTAAAAAATGGTAAATACACAACATTCCCTTATTTTAAAATTATAATTCTAAGGTTATTTGACCTGTTTTGTTGAACTTCCATGACCAGATGTTTGTGGATGTCTGCTCTACAATGGGGAAAACATTCTGTGTGATCTTTCTGGAGGGAGTTACTGTACTGAGGCGTCAACAAATGAGATAAACTTGATACAGACGCTGTTTTTGGACTTGGTCTTGTTCTTCCATGGTGATGTCTTTGCTCTATATGTTAGCTCTCTGAAGAGGAAAAAAAACCTTGCTGTCAGGCGAGAATGAAAAAAATCCCAGACATGATTTTCAATAAATTACTGTGTTTCTGACAAATCACACTGGTGAACAGAATCAGCATCACAATCTTATTTTCCACCACATAAAATACACAAGAATATATTGTCCAGCCCTCTGCATGTTCCATTTCCATGGAGTATTTGGGAGGGGGGCAGTTAAATGTGGTGTGACTGTCTATTGTGCCACCCATCATCTTTTCAACGCCCCCTCCTCTCCCCCTGTACCTCTCCAGTCTACTCAGCGCATGCCATTAGCCTTCATTTGGGGAGAAATGGGAGGCAGGAGGGCTGGAGAGGTGACGATGAGAGGGCTGACAGGAAAATACCAGCCTGATTTCTATCTTGGTCGCTCTGCAAGCTCAGGCGGTGGCGGCAGCAGCAGACTGCTGCTCTCCTGCAGCCAGCAGGGAAAAGGATGAAGGCGGTAATGTGGCAGCACAGACTTGATTCTCTTCATAATCCTCTCCTATCTGCACAGCTTTGGGGCTTTTCAGACAGAATACCTGCCACTTTTCATTCTGTTATTCCACACGCCCACATGGCTACAGCCACGCTGTCTCATTATTTCCCAGAGTACCTTGATTCTGTTTGAGTCGATAAGCCATCCTGGCGATAAGGCCCAAACAGATGGGCCGTATCACTGCAGTCACATGTGAACAAGACTGCCATAACAATGTATATATAACCGGTGGAAATGGAGAAGTTACTCTTGGTACCAGGGTTTGCAGAGGCTGCTAATGACTTTCTTTGTTAATGCATACATTCTCTGTTTGCATTTCTTCCGCCACTAACCAAACACAAAAAAAACTTTTCCTTTCAAAGAACATGCACCACTTACTAAAAGTATAAATGAAGTAATAACCAAAAGTGAAGTGACAGGCAAGATTTTGTAACATTTCCCCTGGTTTTAGTTTGCATTCAGAGTAAAAACTGAGATTTTCTCAGTTAAATATATATTTTCTCTTTGCATTCATCTTCTTTTGACTGTGGGGAAATAAACTTTAATGCTATGTTAATTTTTTTTTTTCCTTCATCTTTCCTAAAAAGCAGGTGATACATAAAATGTTTAAGCAAGGAATGAAAGTGTCTGTTGGTATTTCTGATGTTGTTTTCTTAAATTTGATTGTGTCTAAAATACCATGAGATGACGCTTGCCTTGATGAAATGTGTCTGATGAACTAGCTTCCTTGTTATCTTTTGTTTTCTTTTGCTCATATGTGTGACGGTATCATGGATACATTGAAGAAAGGGAGGAACACGGTTTTGCAGTATTAGGAAAACCCAACATTGTCATAATGAACAATAGCAGTCCATTGAAGTGGCCAAATATGATAGGAAGCAGGAAAGCAGGGTTTTAATATCATAACTAGGGGTGCAGTCAGCAGACTAGTAAATTGGCTCAGATTTCCTTAATTTTGGGTGATTGGGGATTAGTCCATACTTACATGTGAAACCAATCTTATCCACCAATCTTATCTACCTCTGCAAAGGTCTGAAAATCAGCCACTGTCCCCGTTTGCTCTGCCGTGAGAGAGGGCTGACCGACAGACCCGGCCACCAGATCACATCTGCATGTGTGCAGTCAGACTAAAGAAAAAATGTTTTTTGTGGTAAAAAGTCATAAATGAGATTTTTGTAACCACAACGTTTTCGTTTAACCTCAGAGCCCAGTCTACATGCACACTGGCACCTTGTATGGTCTCAAAGGTGGCTTTGATTGCTCCATTCTATATTCAGACCTAACAAATGATTCAGGAGCTGCATGGATAGTTTGCAGCAGACAGGCTGAGTGGGTCAAGGCCTCTGGTGAGACTCTTATAGTAATTTTGATGAAGCGATCAGACTTAGAACAGCAACCTCTTTTGTGTCCGTTTTTGACAGTAAAGGCACATTGGATTAGCTTGACCTCACCCGTTTCTCCCGTTAAGCTTAATATTGGCTGTTACTTTCAGGGTTCATATTGCTCAGTGTCTGCCTGGTAAAAACTACTGTAACAAAAATAAAATCTAAGAACAAAACAAAGGACTTATTGCTGATGCTTAAGTTGTTTTTTCCAGATTCGGAACTCAACCTTAAACCTCTTCCTGGCTTTTGCTTTAATTTGCCTTTGGTTATGGTCTTCCATGACTCATATTAATGCAAGCGTTCAGTTTAGTGTTTGCCTTTTACTGAACTTTGTTCTATAAGTACAACCCTCACTTTTTCAGTCCTACTATCTTGGGACTGTAAAACTAACTTTTTCCTGGACATTTTCCCAAAACTGATTGTGGAAAAATAATGCTTCAGGATTTCTCATGATAGTACCTTTTTGTTTGTTTGGTTTTAAACTTTGCATAGTTGAAAAAAACTGGAAATTTTTTTTTTCTTTTATCTTTTTTTTATTTTGTAAACTTCTGAATACCTGCCAAGTTGCTGATAATTTTTGTTGTTTTTTTTTTTTTTTTTTTTATAAATGCAAGCACATGTGGAAAGTTGTTGGAGTTTGAAGCCTTTTTCCTTTCTCTTTCGGTTTGTTTCTGCTTCATTTATAATAAGGGAAGTCTAAGTGCTAAAGCACCCCTCTCTCTGAAGCATCGGACTATTGTAATGAACTCTGTTCTTCTGAGACTATTAATGTCACATGAAATATTGGGTCTATATCTGCAGAACTTAAACAGAAGTTTTAATCTTACAGTCACTTTTAATGGTTTGACACACTCAAACAAAAAAACGGCCTAAAAGATTTGGTTGATGTTGACTACAAAGAAATCCATGGCAGAAAATTACTCTACTTGTATCAAAGAACAGAACAGATCATTGGAAGCAAACGCTTCAGTGTGCTTTTTGTCATCCAACTTTCTGATTCCTGGCAGGCTTCAAAAGGTTTTTTTGTGCTCCTATAAATGTTTGACTTGATTGCAAATCATTGCAAGGCCCCTCGAAGGCTGGTATCTGCTTTGCTATGCGATGTGCAGTCTAAAATGCTACAAACACTAAAGATGGACTGAAGTGCAGTGTAAAGCCTTCCTTATCCAAGTCTTCAGTCATATCAGTCAAGTCTTTTCAAAACTTTAGACATTAAAATATGCGGAATTGGGGTTTTTTGTGCATTTGGAGTGCATATGTGGAATTAAATATGGTCCTTATAGTTACATCACTTCCTATTTAGTTCCTAAAGTTATCATTTGTATAACACGCCACTAACAGTAATGTGTACCTTTTTGTATCTAGATTGCAAAATAGGCGTGAACTAGTAAGAGATTCTCACGAAATAACCGTGAGTATAATACTTTGGTTTCACACAAAATATGTAGAAAATGTATAAGATCTTAATGCTTTTATTTAGGATTGAAGCTATTGCTTTTCCCTGCTTACTCCAACAATATAAGATGTCAAATGTTAATGTAATTTGATCTAAAACAGTTATTTTGATACAAAGACTTAAGAAAAAAAAATCTCAAACACCTAATAAATTTAATTGTAGCTTTCAAGTTCCTACTGTACATGAAATTTTACCTTTTTTGATGTTGTTCTCTGCACAGAGTGATAAAAATGTAAACTAATGCTAATCAGGCAGGGTATCCGTTCAGGTATCCAGCCTATATTTGGTTGCCTGACAAACGGCCACTTGTAGCCAACTGGTGCTTTGTCCAGCGTCCCCTCAATAAGTGGGGTGCAAATGCATCAGGGAATGTCAGTTTTGCAAACAATGTCAGTGGGAACAGGATTCTAAAACACACTGGGGCGTCAAATTGTTTGTTTAATTAAACAAAAATGTTTCTCGGGTAAAAGGCTTGAATACATCCGACTTCATTGCAGTTCTTTACATGCTGCTTTCCGAGTGATTAAAGTGTCAGTTAAATTGTAAAGTCTGTTTTCAAAGAAAAGATGATTCTTTTCCATGAGAATAATTTAACAAATCCCAGACGGGCCCCCAGGCAGATTGGAAATATCACAATTTGATGCTTCAGCTTCAAAAGAAAACACACAATTTTGACTTGTTTTCCTTGGCTCTGGTTGAGAGTTATGTCTGTGATACAGCCCAGTTACTCTGTTTAATCCACATACAAAAATAATCTCAAAAACTTTGAGATGACAGAGGAGCTGGCAGCCATGCAACTAATGAAAAGCACTACAATGTAGAGTGATCACAGAAGTAAATGCATCCATGGACATGCTGACTAAAATGGGACAAACTGGTTGGTGTTACAGCTGATGGCTGTCCAAATCTGAAAGGGAAAAATGTTGGACTTTTGAAGCAGATGCAAGATAAAGTAACTGATATTGACCCAGAACACAAACTGTTATTTTTGCATTGTATCACTCATCAGGACATGTGGTGCAAGTCATGGCTAAAATTTAGCCAAGCTGATGTCACTAAAACAGTTAATTTCATCAGGACAAGAGCACTGCCTCACAGACAGATTTGTTTCACTGTTGGAGGAGCATGACGGTGAACATAGTGACTTAGGCTACCTGACTGCTGTGAGATGGCTCTGCCTGAACAAGGTGCTTCAAAGAGTTTGGGTCCTGAAAGCAGAAATTCAGGAGTTTTGTAAAAAGGGCAAGGACATCCTAGAGCTCTCAGATGCACACTGGATGCCAGATCTGGCCTTTGCTGTTGATGTGACTGCACTAATGAGTGAACTAGTGTTCCCACTGATCACTAAGAGAACTGAGGTAAACAAAATAAAAAAAACACTGGATGGAATTAGTGCTTTTTTGCATACAGTTAATGTGATGTTGGTCTTTGAAAACTAGTTAATAAAGTGGTGACGATATTTCATAAATGCTGCAAAAATGCACATTTTCTAAATTGTTTTTATAAATGTTAAACAGTGCAATGCTTGATGTGTGGTTTGCTTGACAGTTTTTATGTTAGCCATACTGTTGATAATCAGTGTAAATTGATATTTCTCCATTACATTAACATTTCTGATATTTTTAAATGCTTTTTGTGAACATTTGATAAATACTGATTAGATAGTATGGGACTCTAAGGTCATTGATATTTTTTAATGTTGCCCCTTTGAAGAAATAATTGCCCACCCCTGATCTATGGTAATATATAACTGGGGGGGACAAGAATCTTAGGATCAAGGGATGCATTAACCAAATGTTTTGGGGGTTTTTTTTGTTTTTTTTGTTTTTTTTTTTTTTTTAAATGACAGAAAAATCTGAAGGCCATCCGTCCTTTTGACAGATTAAAGGTCACACACCTGACCACTTGGTGCAGATGCGCAGATATTTTCAACCTTACGCACAGAGTACATCACGGAGGTAACTAAATCAATAATTTAAAAAAAAAAAAAAATTCCATCTGAGTATCATCTCTGACCTGAACTCAAAGCTTTTTGCTACCTGGGAGCTGACAGTGCATTAAAGAGTTAGGGACAGGAGGCTTAATTTGGAGCGCGTCTGGCGCAGCTGAACTACTGGTGCAGAAGGAGCATGCGGAAGGATTTCCTCCCACTGAAGTGAGTGCTTGCAGGATCAGGAAACCTCTCGTTCAGAGAGTCTTGCCAACTTCTGATCACTTCAACTGAAGAAATGTTCCCTGATTTCAAAACTCTAGCTGAAGTGGTGTTTGTAATTCCAATATCCAGTGTGGCAGCAGAGCACTGATTCATCCTCCAGCTCAACATCCAAACCCTGAGACATTTGATTAAGCACAAGCAGGTCTGTAATTCAGGCCCATATGGACCAGGAGGAAGCTGTGAGTCTGTCAGAGGATAGCAGCTGAATCCTTCATATTTTAAGTGCAATCGTTTAATTTCATTGTTTATATGTAGTTATTGTGGCCACAGTCAGTGGTTTTTCTCACTGTGGAGAAAAAGTTAGATGTATTTGTCTGCTTGATGTGTGATGACACAATGTGGATTCTCTGTTCAGCTTGTTCAGACTGAATATTAATTAAACCAAGTGAAAACTAAATGCAATTAAGTATATTGTTATTGCTTTAAAAATTGTCAGTTAAAAATGGATTAAGATGGGCTTTTTTTTTTTTTCTTAATTCTTTTTTCTTAATTTTTTCTTAATTTTGGTACAGTAAATGGTCAGAGCCTGCACTGTGGTTTGCAAGAGGTTCTGGATTGCAATGGCATACTTTAAAAGGGATATTCATATCGCGAAGTGTATTTTTTTGTTCTTTTTCATTTTTAACTGTATGCCACATTTATTTACTCATTCAGTAACATGAGTATTGATTTTTAGACCTCTGGAATATTCTCTGGAATGTTACTTTGATATTAGAACAATTCAAATAAACCTTGTAGTTCCTGAAATATATTAAATTCATTTTGGGCATCTCAGTTTTGAGCAGATCCCTCAAAAAAAGGCATAAGGTTTAAAGCTGCAGTATGTAACTTTGCACAGTTTTGGACCTAAAACAACCAATCAGAGCCAGAAGGAAGGTCTTAGTGCTGTCAATCATCATTGTGCACGTGCCGCTAAATGTGCTAATGGTGAAAAAAATAAAACAACTTACCGTTCCAGGAAAACTGTTTATCCACTGTCATCGGTGGCCATGTTAACTAGCCTTAGCATTAGCGGCAGGCTATGTTGTGATGAACCAGCTGTAGCATAGCAGAGAGAAAGGGGGAATGTGTGAGCGGTGCGTACATGAGGGTGATTGGCAGTGCTAAGACCCTCCTCCTGGCTCTGATTGGTTGTTTCTGACTGAGTGGTGTATTTCTGCAGTTAGTACTGGGAGCACTGGGAGAAGCGAGAAGAGCTTTATTTTTTTCACAGATTGTCTGTCTTATACTGTCACGACATGATTATTTTAACAAATATGTAAAAAAAAAAAAAAAAAAAAAAAAAATTTTTCATAAAAGTTGCATACTGCAGCTTTAAGGAGTTAAACTGCCTCCATGTGTAGTGATCTTCCACAAAATACAGAGCTGAGGAGGAGGATCAAACCTTTACTGCATGAGATTCCTCTAGTGACCAAATGACAGGGTTCCGTGGTAGCTCTCAGGTTGTGGTTGTGGCTCAAACACCAGTTCAGGCTTGGCACCGAAACCACTATGATGGTTTTGGTGGCCCTTACATTGTATCCGAGTAATGAGTTGCATGATATCTCCCACTTTATGTTCAACCTAAGCAGTGTTTGGTGTGAGATATGGCTGCTGATGCAACATGCTGCAGCGATACAAGAGCTGCGAGGTACATGAGTTCATCTTTCAGCCCTCTGCTGCATTAACCTCATTTTCTCACCTTTTTGATTTTCCCTTTTTCTTTTTTTTTTTTACTGAAAGGAAGGTTTAACTTTCACATATCGACATGCAATCGCCATTGTCTTTTATTATATATATATATATATATATATATATATATATATATATATATATATATATATATATATATATATATATATAATTTTTTTTTTTTTTTTTTTTTTTTTTTTTTTTTTTTTTTTTTTGACAAAAATGTGCTCAAATAATGGAGACGTGTTTGACTGATTGGAACGGTTGTGCCTGGGGATTTTATGTTGTTGTCCATAAAAACTCTAGAATTGCTGAAATAAGATATCAGAGGAGTCTGTTGGAAGCCAGGGCTTAGTGAGGTCCTGTGACCTCCGCTGGCATCAGTGGGTGGCCTCAGATCTGTGCTGTCAGTGCTGTGTTTGTATTTCAGCTCCACAAGCTTGAGTGGGCTCTTTTTTTATGTTGCTGAGATCTTCTCGATACAGTCAAAGCTCTAGCTACAGACATCCAATCGCCTTTTACAGTGAGTCATCCCATATTAAAAAAAGTTTGTATAGTTTTTACATGATAAATCCCTCTCATTAAGGCAGTGAAGTGTTAAAAAAAATCTAAAGGTTGGGAATTGGTAGATATTTTTCCTGCACGAGTTTAGTTTGAAAGCTTTGACAGTGGTGTCAGGCTGGATCAGGGGCTGTGTGGAAGTAAGGCGTGAAAGACTGACATTAAGGTCATGCTGTTCTAGCTGAGCTATTAAAGGCTTGAACTCTGAACCAGAGCAGTGCCCTGTCAGTCAGCCCTCCACCAGGGTGACATGACCCTGAAAATTGACTCTAATGTCTTTGGGCCTTCTGTGTCTGCATGTCTGTTTTACCACCCTTTGATCTTCTCAGCTGTTTTTCTGACTCTCGCTGTTGCAAGTTTCTTTCCAAAAAAAAAAAAAATCCTCAGTACAGTCCTTTTAAACTTGTTCACGCTTCTTCATGAAACTACCAGAAACGTCAGTGTCTTTCATCAGGATTTTATTTGACAGTCCGACGAAGGCAGCACAAAATTGTGAAGTGGAAGGAAAATTATGTATGTTTTTCAGAAATGTCAAACCTGAAGTTTGAAGTGCATTTCTATTGAACTCCACGGTGAATTCTCTAGTAGAACCACCTTTTACTGCAGTTACAGCTGCAGGTCCTTTAGGATGTGTCTCTCCAAACTTTGCACTTCCAGAGACGGACATTTTTGCCCGTTCTTCTGAACCACTCTGTGGGTCCAGCTGGATGTTTATGGTTGTTGTCCTGCTGGAAGTTTTCATTCTTTTGCTGCATGTAACACATTTTCTTCCAGGCTCTGTATTTAGTTCTTTCCATCTTCTTATCAACTCTGACCAGCTTTTCTGTCCCTCCTAAAGAGATGCATCGCCACAGGATGATGCTGCCACCACCATGTTTCAAGTTGGATGGTATAATGTGCAGTGTTTATTCACTTTTACACCAAGATAGTCCTGGGAACTCGGTTGAATTTGGCAGGTAATGCCAAAAAAATTCATGCCTTCATTTAGCTTGGTTCAGTTTTTACACTGTACATTCGAAAGTGGATTACACAGCCTGGACTAATCAAGCAGTTACAAAAGCTGCTCGTCAGGGGCAGCATTGCCACAAAAACAAACAGTGAAACAATACTAAATTTATGCAGGCCTGACATTTCTATTTTTTTACCCTACTGTTCAAACTTGTTTTTTTTTTTTTGTTTGTTTTTTTTTACCAAGAACCTGTCCAGTATGAGCAGCAGACAGGCTGCACGATTTCCAGCATGCTCCTCTGTATCTATGAGGTGACTCCAAATGTTCAGGAAAAATTCGGGGAAAGCAATTGACCATGGCGTGTGCTTTAGTTACAGTTATACACAAATGCTTCCTCTCTTTTGTTCATTGGATAGATTGTTTACATTTCTCATTGTGAATGAACCGCACCAGGGCTCCTTCGCAAGCGAACGGAGACCCAGGTTTTCGAATGCACCAGAGTTCAGATGAGATTTCAAACCTGCTTAAATGAAGATTATCCGATGGCACAAACTCTTGTTCATTGCAGTTACTGATGCAGTTTCAAAGCGTCCTTTCTTTTCCAACACACATTTCACATTTAAAAAGTTACATTTTGGTCTCATCTGAGCAGAACATGCTCTTCCACATGTGTGGCCTACATAGCTTGTTGCAAATTTACACAAGACTCCTTATGGCTTTGTTTTGACATTGCTTTCCATCACTCTTCCATAAGGGCTTTTTTTTTTTTTTTTTTTTTTTTTTTTTTTTTAAACAGTCTTGTCCAAAGATTCTCCCACCTGAGTTGTGGATTTCTGGAGCTCCTCCAGCGCTATCATTGGCCTCTTGGCTCCTTCCTTGATAAATACTCCCCTTGCCCAGCCTGTCCCTTTAGGAGGACGACATTTTTTTGGGAGTAGGTTTGCAGTTGCGCCATACTCCTTTTGTGTTTGGGTGATGGTTTGCGCAGCGCTGAATCTAACCCCACTCTAAACTTCTCCACATTAACCTTGCCTTGTCTGCACAATGCTGTTTGTTCACCAGTGTTCTCCAGCAAACTTCTGAAGCTATTTACAGAAGAGCTGTGTGTTTGTTGAAATTAAATTAGACGCAGGTGGACCGTGTTTACTGCTTAGGCCACTTCAGTTGAATCCATTGGATTTTACTTTGGGTGTAGGGGGATGAATTTTAATAAACATATTTATTTGTAAAACAGTTTTAAAACTATTGTTATTGTTCTTTAACTTCAAAAATCTGTACTCCTTTGACATAAAATCCCAGTAAAACACGTTGAAATTCCAAGCTATTCTAAGATACCATAGGCTCTTTTTGCTGCTCATATAACGATGTAAGATTCAGCAGTGCATGCACAAGGTTGCACACTCATCTTGTGTGAACAGTGGTGCGATAAACCACTTTCATATATTTGGTTTGAGTTTTACCGCAGCAGAAAATGTTTGTTCTGACAGCAGAGAGCTCTTGTAAGTTGGATCAGTTCCTCATTGTAAAACCACAAAATAAATTCATGTAGCAACATTGTTGGATATGTTGTGTTTGGGATTTAGCAGGAAATGACAAGATTAACGCTTACTGCTTTAAGTAAAAGTGATACAAAATTTGTTTCAGTTATTCGGCGGCTCCTGTTTCAGCTTTGATTGTCTTTTTCCTGCTGTTAATTATGCTGTTGTGTTCAGATGGTTTCAGATACGAGCATAGACACGTCTTATAATGCACCACAACAAACATTTACTTACCTTTTATTCTGTCTGATTACTGTTTATGGTAATTTAACTGTGGTGTAGGCCAGGTGCTCTTTGATGCATCTCACATGTGCTCTGTAGGATTTCACAGTGAATTAACACCCACCCACCCAGTGTTTACATTTTTCTTCTTCTCTAAGAGGTGTGGCTTTCTGTCTTGACCTTAAAAGCATCTGTTCTGAAGGAGCTGATCACAGGTTTGCTAACCAATGGTTGGAAGCTAGCAACAAAAAAAGAGATTTTACATCCCAAGTTTAAGCCAAAAATGGATTTAAGGGTTCTAAAACTGGTGGTAGACCATGAAAATCTAACAACTCAGCACATTTCTTAAAGAACATCTTGGTATTGGATTGAATTCAGAAGATCAGTGTCTTGGTGGACCTTGAGGTCAAATTGTGGCAAGAAAATTTGGAGTCTGGTGTCTTGTAATGTGTACTTTTTTGCTTTCTTTCAGTTTTATTCCAGAGCAAAACTCTAAATCAGTTAAATTTTGTCCCAGTTAAGCTCAAAGGGGTATGAAACACAAGAACTCTGGATGTTTAAAGTCAACCCTGCCAAGAAAACCCTGGTTTGGACATGGAATATGAATATTTACTGGTTTTATAATTTCTCTAGAGTAAAATTAGATGATTGAGATTTGAGGAATTTTAATTACAGAGACATAGACTTGTGATTTTGAGCTTTGTGTGTATGGTAATGCAGATCTTCCCGGCTTAAGCCTATATCTAGTGATATAAAAGATACAAATTTTGAATTTTTGAGAAGTAAATTGGTTTTTCAGTGTAAATTTATTCATCGACACCCTTCACGAGGAGGATTAAGCCTCAAAAGGTCATTGTTGAAGAAGCTGGTTGTTCAGAGTTCTGTATCCAACCATATTAACAGAAAATTGAGTGAAAGGAAGAAGTGTGGTAGGAAAAGGTCCACCAGCAACAGGAAGAACCGCCACCACACACTGACGAATACGAGACATGGGCTACAAATGTCTCATTCCCCATATCAAACCACTGCTAAATCAAAGACGATGTCAGAGGCGTCCTAACCTGGCTAAGGAAAAAAGGAACTGGACTGTTGTGCAATAGTCCACAGTCCTGTTTTCAGATGAAAGTAAATTCTGTATTTCATTTAGAAATCAAGGTCCCAGGGTCTGGAGGAAGAGTGGAGGCACAGAATCCACGTTGCTTGAAGTCCAGTGTGAAGTTTCCACAGTCAGTGATGGTTTGTGGCGCCATGTCATCTGCTGGTGTTGGTCCACTGTGTTTTCTGAAGTCCACAGTCAATGCAGCCGTCTACCAGGAAATTCTAGAGCCCTTCATGCTTCCCTCTGACAAGCTGTATGGACATGCTGATTTGATTTTCCAGCAGGACCTGGGACCTGCCCACACTGCCAAAGGTACCAAAAGCTGGTTCAGTGATCATGGTGCTCCTGTCCTTGATTGGCCAGCAAACTCCCCTGACCTTTAACCCCACAGAAAATCTCTGGGCTGTTGTGAAGAGGAAGATGAGAGACACCAGACCCAACATGGCAGATGACCTGAAGGCAGCTATCGAAGCAACCTGAGCTTCCATTATACCTACGCAGTGCCACAGGCTGATCGCCTCTATGCCACGGCGCTTTGATGCAGTAATTCATGCAAGAGGAGACCAACCAAATACTGAGTGCTTAGAAATGTCCATCCTTTCCAGAAACCTGACATCTGTGGTTGAAACATGTGTTTTTGATTGGTCTAATGTGATATACTATTTTTCTCAGACACTGAATGTTGCTTTTGTTTTGGTTTTTTTTTTTTTGTTTGTTTTGTTTTTTTTTTACCTGTAAAGCCATAATCATTTAAAGTTAATAGTAAGAAAATATAACAGGAGCAGAATGCATATGCATGCCAAACTTGTTTAGTAGTAAGAAGTTTGAAAATATTTTATAGTGTTCCATCCACTTCACCATTACATGGTATAATATGTTTAACCTATAATAAAAAAATATCCCAGTAAATTGTATTGAAGTTTGTGGTTATGTGACAACGTGAAAAAAAAAAAAAAAAAAAAAAGAGAGAATTTAACACTTTTTTTTTTTTTTTTTTTTTTTTTTTTTTTTTTTTTTTTTTTTTTCTATCGGCCTGTATCTTTGAATTGGAAAATTTGTTGAAAACATACATGGTTTCAACACTGACCCTTCTGCACTAAACTGAACCTTAAGGTTTTCCAAACACCTGAAGGAAATCCTCTCTCCCTTTGCAACCTCTGGGCTGTACAGGTAGATCTCCCTGTAAATGCTGGAGGAATCTTAAATGAGAGGATGACATCTCACTGTCTCTGGTGCCTCTGCAGCTCTGACCTTGGGTAACAAATAGATGGACGTTTTATTTTGAGGTTCAGCAGGAGTTGCAGAAGTGGCTCCGAGCTTCATATCAGACCTTTTTTTTTTTTTTTTTTTTTTTTTTTTTTTTTTTTTTTTTTTTTTTGAAGTGATTTATAGCCTCGGGTCTTCTGGCAGAGATTTACACCTCGTTCCATGAACTCAGCTGTCAAGAAAAGAGGACCTGGCCTGTTCTGTCAGAGCTCCTGACGTCTGCAGACTGTCTTTTGAAGTGTTTCTCAGAGCAGATTTGTGCTTTTACGCATCGTGGGTTTTTTTTTTTTTTTTTTTTTTTTTTGGTTTGTTTGTTTGGTTTTTTTTCTTTTATTATTTTTGTTCCTTGATGCTGGTATAAGCTAGCCTGTCTCATCTGAATGTTTTTTTTTTTTTTTTTTTTTTTTTTTTTTTCTTATTAATAATATGAACATAAATGGTATTTCTAGTATACCTCAGGTAAACTGTGAATAGTATTTCAAACCATCAGGAGTATTTGTTATTTAAAATAAAATGCATGTTTTGTAACTGTGATTGCGGGTTGATTCATAGCTTTCCCTCAAATACAGTCTTAAGAGATTCTTAATTTGCAAGCAATCTTGTGCAGTTCCTTATTTGGATTAAATAAATCTGAGCATGGCCACTAAGATGGAACTTTTTTTTAGCCTGAACCTGTCACAGCTTCAGTGAAAAGTATGTTGGGAGGTGGAATAAGCGAAGGATACAGCGTGCAGGGAGTAAGGAAGGCGGGCGACGGGAGGGGAAGCTGGGACTGATGTAAGGGAGGTCCAGATGTAGAGCTCGACCGTAAAATGCACAGAGCCGGTCTGCAGCTGGACCCAAACAGATGTGACTTTTAGTGAGCGTTTGACTGGAAGAGGAAACAGGTTAATAGGTGGATGTAAAATGTCTCCATGTGAGCAAACACTGTAGGTCTGAATATAACTTAGGTAATAAGAAGCTTGTGTTGTTGATGATGCTGGTTTTTATTTTGCATCACAAATAAACAATTCATAAGACAATAAATAATGGAGTATGTGGACCAAATCGGGCTTCCAGACATGGTTGTGTGTGTTAATGTCCACAGGCATTTTGTCTGCTGTTCGAAGTTTTATGAGCTAAAGTAGGTACGTTGTCAATGTGATTTATGAGGTTTCTTCCTGATAATGTTGGGTACAATAGAGCCAAAAATAACCCTCCACATTTAGACGTGCCCTAAAAAGCCAGAATAGAGGGACTGTAGATGATGATGGTTTCTTTCTCTTTTATTCTTCACCAGAAAATTCCAGTTGGTCGGCCTATTTGCTGAAAATATACAACTGCAAGATAGCTGCTCAGCTTTTGCCACTAGATAGCCACCCATTATACAGCTACACTTGGTTTTCTATGTGGCACCTTCCTAGTACCAGAGTTGTCGTAACACTCTTTTGCCTTTAGAACTGCCTTTTAATCTTTATGGCATAAATTCAACAAGGTGTTGGAAACATTCTTAAATGATTTTGGTCCATATTGACATGATGGCATCACATAGTCGCTGCAGATTAGTCGGCTGCACGTCCATGATGCCAGTCTAATGGTCCACCACATACCAACGCTGCTCTGAAATCTGGTGACCATGGAGGCCGTTGGAGTGCAGTGAACTCATTGTGATGTTTAAGAAAGCAGTTTGAGATGATTTGGGCTTTATAACATGGTTATCATTCTGCTGTAGGTAGCCATCAGAAGATGGGTACACTGTGGGCGTAAAGTAGGGGACATAGCTAACAGCAATACTCAAGTATCATTTAAACAATGCTCAGTTTAACTAAAGGGCTCAAAGGGTACTAAAAAAATATCCCCTCATCTTTATACCACCATTTCCTACCATCTGAAGTTGCAGTTGATAATGAGTCTCATTGGACCAGGTAGCATTTTTCTAAAGTGTTGTTGTGTAATGTTTGCGTTTGTCTTTGCTAGTTGTTGGCACACTTTCAAGTTCTTAGCTGACATGAGTGACACAGAGGGCGGTTTTCTGCTTCTGTGGCCCATCTGCTTCAAGGTTTGACGCGTTGCACTTTGAGACATGTTGTTCTCTGAACTGTAACATGTGGTTATGTGAAAAGCTGTTGCCTTTCTGTCATCTTGAACCAGTATGTCGATTCTCTTCTGACATTTTTTTTTTTTTTTTATCCACACAGCGACTTCTCACTGGATGTTTTTTTTTTTTTTTTTTTGTGGACCACTCTCTGTGCACCAAAGTGATGCTTGTGTGTGAAAGTCCCAGCAGTTTCTGAAATACTTGAAGCAATCTCTCTGGCAATAATATCCATACCACCTTCAAAGTCACCTAAATCTCCCTTTTTCCCCATCTTCTGATGCTTAGTTTGAACTCAGGAAGTCATCTTGATCACATCTAAATGACTAAATGCATTGAGCTATGTCTAAACCATCAGTGAAGTTCCATAAAATAATCCCATAAGCAGTCCAAAAACAGAGTAAATATTTCTCTCTTACTATTACTTTATCTAACTAGGAAAACAGATTTAAAATGTAATTTACAATGGTAACCTGGCTAAGACTTGAAGAGTATTGTTTTGAATCACTGCTTAGCAACGTGCTCCTCATAAACTGCTTTATAAAGTCACCATTTCAATCGCCTTACAAATTGGCTTCAATTTTTAATTGCATTGTTGCTTAGCTAAATCAGCCGCTTCAAGATTCATGAGCTAGAATATGAACCTACGGGATTCAGAGCGATCTTGATATATGCTGAACACACTAATAATGTGTCTGAAATGGTTCCTTCAAATTTCCATAAATATTAATGTGTTGTTGTGATGGGATCAGGGATTTCGCTCTGGCAGACTTTCAGGGCTCCGGTGTGAGGAGGAAGAGGAGGAGTGGTGGGTGCTTAAATGCAGGGGGCAAACAGAGGTCACAACAGGGATGCTGTCTAAATCACCAAACACCCTCCCCCACTCCACTCCACACACACACAAACATACGCCTCCTCCCCAGCCACCCGCACTCCAGGAAATCGGGGTACCAGAGAAGCAGTAATGACTGGAATTGATTCACAGCTGCAGAGGGCCTGTTTGCAGACTGTAGCTAATTTACTTGCTAAAAAACATGTGCAAAAAGAAAAGAAATGTTATTGTTTTATTATTTGATATCAGTAATGTAGGATACCTAATGTGCAGCCTTAAATTGACTAAATTGTTTCTTCAAATAAAGGCAGAGGTTTTATGAATTTCAGCTTTCTTAAAATGTCTCTGTTGATTCAATGGTTTATTGATGCATGTGCCACACATGAACAATCAATCCTCAGTTTTAACAAACCTGTATGTACATGTGTTTGCTTATGCCCACTCTCATTTATTAGATTTCTTTGGTGACTAGCCCATAAGAAACTCAAAACTTAAATCTTTTTCCAGTCAGTGACTGCACCAAACTAAGCACTATGTTGAGGACAGCACTCATTGGTGTAGAGGATGTTACTGAGGGAAGAAGACACAAAAGACCACTTCAGATCATAGCTGAGCCATAAATACGCATCCAAAACGATATTGTATATGAAATACAGAGAGATGTCTGAAACCATAAGAGGAAGCAACAGTTTTAGTAGATAAAACATGGTACATTAAGTTTCCTGTTTTGTCCTGTCAAGGAACATGTTAGATTTAGAAACACTTGCAGGCTATTGTAAATTGAGGAAGAATATTCCGTATTTTCTGGACTATGAATTGCACTTTTTCCATAGTTTGGCTGGTCCTGTGACTTGTAGTCAGGTGCAGCTTATATATAGGATTGGGGGGGTTTTGTCTTCATGACGCATTTTTTTTTTTTTACTGCGTTAAATATTAATTCATATTGACAGACATAAACCAAGGAATAAATATTTCTGTCTGCAGCCATTAGGAAAGCTGAGCTGAAAGCTAGAGGGCCAGAGCTGGAGGAACAAGTCCAGTTGGGTACATAAAGAACATGCTGTTGGTGTTCTGACGATCTGTGCTAGCCTGTCAGTTTCCTGCCATAGCACGTCTAGATAGCTATGTCTGTCTGTTGGTGCTACCTTTTGAAACTGCTAGAATACCTGTTGAGTCTTGTGAACGCTGAAGATGCATCTCCACGCCCTGGCAACGCAACCCTGGAATCACCCCGGATTTACACTGCATGTGTCTCCGCTCTGCTGTGCACTTTGGTGGCGGATTCCAGCCGTTCCTGACCATCTTGATTTAGAGCACAGACATCGGTGTGTCAGAAACTGCCAGCAGACTTCCAAGCCAAAGTCCACAGTTTACGTTAGTTTGTTGAAACGCAACTGAACATACCATCCCTTCGGGTCATATCATTAACATCGACAAGATACCCCTCACATTTGACAATTTCTAAATAAATGTGACTTATACTCCAGAGCGACTTGTAGTCCGGAAGATACTGTACATTCTCTTGGGATTACACAGGTATACTGCTATTTTAGGCTTGATAATACATGATGCTAAAGACATTTTAAAACACCAACTCAATCATTTCGTCTTTGTTTAAAATGGCAAAGCCCTATTATACAGTGACTGTTCTCAAGCAAATAAAGTCAGAGGAAGCACAAAGAGCTGTAAGACGCTATTTTAGAGGACATGTATTTCTATGGAAGCATGTTTGCTGTTTGTTCAAACTGCAAGAAAGAATAAGACTTTCAACAGATAACAAGAAGGCTGACTATATTACTGCAAAAGTGCTCTGTTTTGTCCTTCAGACCTTTTTACCTCTCTGCCTGTTTTGGATCTTTCTGGATTTGGAAACGTTGTCAGCCTTTTGGAAATATGTTAAAATAGGGATCTACATCAAAAAATGTAAACACCGAAACGGCTGTGTTCGAAATGCTAGCCATCCTTTTTAAAAAAAAAAAAAAAAAAAAAAAAAAAAAAAAAAAAAAAAAAAAAAAAAAAAAAAAGGCAATATTTTTAATCTGTGCATTTCTATGCATTTCTAGTTTTGTTTTTGTTGACTTCAAATGTTGTCTTTATTATATTCAGTTTCAGATCAAGACTGAAATGTGCCAGAACAGGTATTCAACCAACAAACCCCTAGCTTTATTTCACACGTGTTTAACATCTCATAAAACTGCTTGTAGTTTTTTGTTTGTTTTTTTTTATTCTTTCATATTGATCACTCTTTCAGTACTTAATTCAAAAACTGGAGTTCTGTAAATTCTCCTTTTATTCTTAAATAAGCTATGCAAAGTATTTCTCTTGGCTGCAAAATCAGAGTTCCTTATGCGTTTGATTATAGTAGACAGAGCATGTGTAGTCATATTACCTTTTGGCACACAATGTGCAAAAGATAAACATAAAAAAAATGCACCTCTCTTTCCAAGTCATGAGTTGTGAGACTAATGCCCATTACAGAGAGGTCACTCTGAGGTAACTGACTGAGCTGGTCCAGAGCCAGACCAGCTCTATAACATCTATATCTGTGCGTCTGTCAGAGCTTGCAGGCCCTGACCTGATGAAGTGTAAGCTGATAGCAGGGTTTAAACCACCTTGGAAATCAGGATTCCGTGTTTATACAGCAGCCTTTAAACACTACATCAGGGGGTGAATCATTACTGTAGCGATAGCTTAATGATTGACCAGCAGAGATTTGAGATTAAAGTTTGAAACAATCATGACTTGTGTTAGTAAAGATAAAGCTGAATTAGTACTGTGCAGGACATTCTGAAAATTGCATTGCGTGATGGAGGATTTTTAGATGCAGTTTCTTGCAGTATTCACACCCCTTAAGTACTTTCAAATTTTGTCAAAATACAGCCACATTGGGATTTTATGCGATAGGCCAATGCAAAGTGTAATTGTGAAGAGGAATGAAACAAATCCATTGTTTTCAAAATCTGAACATCCCCACAGTATGGCGCTGGCACCATCCTGTTTCTGCATTTGGAAAGTGTTTTTAAGGTGATGTCTAGTGTTAGTATTTTGCATATAGGTCAACCAGTTAAGTTTCATTGTCATCTATCCAGACCACCTTCTATCACACGTTTGCTGTGTCCCATACATGGCTTGCAGCTAAACTTAAACAGCATTTCTCATGGCTTTTTTTTTAAAACAGTGGGTTCATTCTTGTCTTTCTTAACTCAGTATTTTTAAATCATGCATCCTCTTCCTTCTACTTCAGTTATGCACAGCGTTCTTTTGGTCTGTCACATATATATTTTGGTTGTGGTTCTACCGTGACAAAATGTGAAGAAGTTTGAGAGGTGGAGATACATTTGCAAGGCTCTACAAAAACAATCACAATACAACTAGATTTCTAACAGCTGTGCCCCTTCTTTGGACTGAGTAATATGGATTGGGTTTATCTCAATAAAAGGTGAGGAGTGGGTTAAACAACATATCACATGGAAGACGGATGCCTGGAATCACATGATAATCACACTGATTCCTACCAGACGGGTGTTTTTCATTTCGCTCTTCTTGAATCAAATGCTGTTCAAAATAACAGATTCTTGTGGCTGATGAGTCATTGATGTTGGTTTAGCATGGATTAAATTTTTTTTTTTTTTAAAAAGGCTAAACATTTTTCCACAGTAGTGTGGCCATGGTGTGTTTGTGAAGCAGGTTTGCATGTTGTTCTTGTCCAAAACTGGCAGATTCCAGAAGAGCTAAAGGACATTTAGTATATTGGGGGGTGGGAAGGCTGATCTGAACACCACTGGGAGTAAAGTATGCACCCCCTGCCATTCTGACCTTTGACCTGGCAGAATGTCACCCTCAGGGGCAAACCCACTTCTGTTTCGGGACAATGCTGCAGATTCCTATTGAGCCGTGGCTTTTTGCTCCTTTACAATCCCCCCCCCCCCCCGCCTTTTTTACGTTCTCTCCGTCGCGACATAAAAACTTCTCAGGACGCAGGGTTTGAATCTGGATTTAGAGCCTGTATTCAGGGGTTGCTTTTGTAGCTCCTTACAAGGCTGAAAGGGGGAAAAACATTCACCCTCCTTGCAAACTCCCTCATTCATCCTTTTATTTTTTTTATTTTTTTTTTTTCTGCATGGTTACTTCCTCCAAAGCCCTCTGACATTCTGGCACCTGTTTCCAGCACAAAACCGTGTATTTATCTCTGAATTATTAACTAAGAGCCCACAAAGTGTCTGCCACTTGGTGACATGTCTTGACTTCATGGAGGGGAATAGGTGGGGGCTGGTTTCCTTGGCAACAAGGGAGCCATTTATTAAAAAAAAAAAAAAAAAAAAAAAAAAAAAAAAAGCAATATAGCTGCTGTCTCCCATCTGTGTCCTGCAGGATCCACGAGCGAAATGTTGCAGGGTTATTAAATGCATTGATGATGCAACATTTGGGATTGAAGACGGATGGCATAAATGATACAATTTTCACATATTGGGCATTTTCCCAATGCTATAGCTGTTTATTTCAAGATCAGGCTTGTAATGATCTTGAAATAAACAGATCTCCATTGCAACAGCAGGAGCAGTTTGCAATGGATCTCCATGTTTTTTGGGTTTTTTTTTTTTTTTTTTTACATTTGATGAACATACCTGTGAGTTTGATTAGTAAGAATGCAAAGGCTGTTATTGAAAATGCCAGCTATTTTCTTTGGTTATAGTGTTCTATAATTATTGTGCTTCCTTTCCAACCATTTATCCATCATCATCAGTGGCCATGCTAACTAGCCTTAGCATTCACTACAGTCTCTGCTAGCTGCAGCATAGCAGACAGCGGAGGGTTGGGGGTGATGAGCAGCGCCACATAGATGGTGATTGACAGTGCTAAAACCCTCCTCCAAACTCTGGTTGGTTGGTTCTAAATCAGACTGGGAGAAGGCAGAGGAGCTCACTTTTTTTTTTTTTTTTCTCCACAGATTATCTGTCTCATACCATACTGTCACGACCTAGTGACAGTTTCAACAAATGTGTAACAAAAAAAAAAAAAAAAAATCATAAGTTACATACTGCAGCTTTAAGTAAAAATAAGAATCTTGTTGATTGATTTAAATTGAAAAGGAGATTGCAAAATGGGGAGATTATGAAGATTTGCCTCAATAATATTTCAGAGACCAAAGCTCTACATTACTGCAATTTAAGTACTTAATTCATTATGATTAAAATGGTGCTTTAAATAGCCTTTTGTATCATGAGCAGTCATTGATTTTGAGAGAGAGAGAGAACTGTCTTTGGTGTCTGATATAGCACCATTAGCACTGTTAGCATCATTGCCGGTAGCTGCTCTGTGTATTCCCTCTGAGAATGAATTAGGAAATACAGTTTTTGTAAAAGTGTTCTATGCCAGACAGAGCTGGACTCTTCAGAAATGATTAAATGGAGCAACTCAGTAGTAATAGTTTAAGTTTCCTCTTATCTGCTGATGTCAACCAGCCAGCATGCCTCAGTTAGTTTCCTTTCCTAAGCCTGGTTCACACGGCAAGATTTGTATCTTCCTCTTCCTACAACCTTAAGGATGGTCCGATTATCGTGATGGCTCTAAAGACAATTTCATGAGATATTCCTGCGGTGTGTTAGGAGTGATCTAGTCTAATCGGAAGGACATCAGGACCGCTCTGACCTCAAATCGGGGATATTCAACACGTTGGATTTTCTTGGCCCAATATCCCAGGGTGTGGGGTGTTCCTCGAGGACAAATGAGCATGCAGCCTGTTGAATGTGATATATTACCAATTAGAAAGCAAGGTGATAGAAACAGAGAGGAATCCAAAACTGCAACAGAGCACCAGGAAAGCCGGTGGGTGTCAGAGACGTCTTTTTTTTTGTTTGTTTTGTTTTGTTTTTTTCTCAGTTAAAAATGGTCCACGAACTATCGACTTTGCTTTTTCTTTGTTGCCAATGTTTGTTTTGGTTTTTTTTTTGTTTTGTTTTGTTTTGTTTTTTTTTGTTTTTTGTTTTTTTTTTTTATCGTCCTGTGAGTTCTCTCAGGTTTTAAAAATCAACCAACAACTTTAAAATCTTGCCATGTGAACCAGGCATTAGAGGAAAAACATCACAGAAAAAGGTAAGAAGCCTCTGACTTAATTCTGAAACACTTCAGTGTTGCTGGAAATATCGAAGTTTTGTTTTCTCTCAGTCACAACATCTACTCTGAAGAGCCTTGTCTGTGCAACCCGCCAATGCTTTTGAATGGGAAGTGGGAAAAGATGTTTTTGTTTCTGATTGAGAGATCACCACCAATAACAGCCATTTAAACGCAAAACCCATCTAGTTCCTATAACCTGACAGTTTTTTGGGAGACAATATCCCCTATTGAGGTGGAGTTCTATGATCAGAGATTTGTCACCACATGCTCACAGCTGTGCAGCTGTCACAAGGTTTTAGATGTGTGCAGGGAGGACTCCTGAACGAGTTAAAGCGACAGTCAGGACAGAGCAACACGCACTAGCTGGCTTAGTGTGAGCTGAAGTATGGCTGAGAGGTGGGAGGGTAATGGGGCTTTCTTTGTATCCATGAAGAGCAGCAGCAACGTTTTGAAGTGGATACAGGCAGTTACTGAGAGCCTCAGGAGCAGATTGAGCAGAGGCGGGGTGCAGCCTGGAGGAATGTAAGGCTGCAGGGGCCCAGCCAAAAATGGAGTTACAGCAGTGCAGCAGTAGTTGTTTCTCATCTGTCTGCAAACTGAAGACTGCGGGGGGAAAAAAACCATGAATGTTTCAGAGTTCAAATGAAGTGTTGACGCCGCCATGCACCAGCACGTGAGTTTCAATGTATTTTCAGATGAAGCTGTACATGCAGCACAGGTCATGGCTTTATTACTCAAAGATCCATCCAAGAGGTTCACAGTCTCTGCCCTCGTTTGCTCCACTACTGTAAATCTTTACGGTCAGAGATCACACTGCCTGCAGGCACTTCCAATAAAAAAATCTCTGTAAAGACAAGTGCTTTGGTTGAGCATGTGTAAAGGGGGGATGGTCTATCCATCAGATGACTTACCAGGTAATCCTTTCAGTGCCAAGGTATAGATCACTTGATTATCCCTTTTGTGCATTAAATTTTGATGTATAAGACCTGCAACTGTTTGTTTTTTGTTTGTTTTTTCATGCATCAGCATTCTTACTGGATACTTCATAATTTAATGAGCATTGCTGGCGTTTATAAACATTAATATGATTTCCTAACAAGTCTAGTATTCTTTCTATTGTCTTTTATTTCCCCAAGGAATCTAGGGGGCTTTCAGCAGTGTTCCTCATTTATAATGCTCAAAGATAAAGGACTTATCTGTTATCTGCTGCCACGGTAGGATCGCTCTTATGTCCTTGGTTATAAAGGCTTCACTTTCCTTTGTAGTGACACTGTTGTTATGAAGCAGCAATGGGAGCATCTGGCAGATGCCTCGGGCCACAGTGGTTCAGTGAAAGTAGATCTGTGAGGAAAGGGAGCTCAGTCATGGGTCGAGTTAGGAAAATTCTTCCACTTTGTTTGCTTCAACAAAGTAACAATCACTGGAGACCCACCGGTTACAGAACACATGTTAATTTTTTATTGCAGCATATACTTGAGGCATTTCAGAACAGGGACTGAGCCAAAGCTGGATTAGGTGTGTGTTCGTGTGGATTTTAAAGTCTGTGACCACAGAGCGTTGAGGGTTCACCACCGAAACTAACCTACTTTTAAAGTGGAGAAGCATGGACATAAAAACTAGGGGAGCAAAGATGCGTGAAACCAGCTGCCACGCATGACATGCAACATGAAAATGTGGACACACTGGGAATAGATATATTTTCTCTTTCTCATTTACACCCCAGCAGGTGGTTAGTGATCCCACCAAGGAGCCTCTGAAGAGAATCACAATTTTCTTTGATTATCAAAGATTGTAAACCTCAGTATCTCCACATGCAATGGTCCCACAGTGGACATATGATATTGTTCTCAGCCGTGCACGATCCAATTAGCGCTACGAGCAGCGAGTGTGGAGTCACTCTAATGCTCATATGTCTTGGAGAGTATGGATCTTTCGTATGGATTTGTAGTTCCCAAGAGTCTGTGACCTCTTTGCAAGAGCTATTGCCATAGTTAAACCGGTGTGTAGTTATGTACTCAAACCTGCTCCTCACCTCTGTTGTGGCACACACATGTGATGCTGATATTAAAGGGCCTCCATGGGAGAGCACTGTGTAGCCACGTCAGCTTCTGTTATACTGAATTTAATAGGAGTTGATGTAATTAACCTCTTTACGGCTGTTCTGTCGGGCTGATCATTTCTGCAGTTTCACAAGAAAAATCAGAAACACATTTTTAGTTTCATTATGGACTAATTGGCGTCATGTTTTTTTTTTTCCTGACAGTTTTCCTTGCCAGGATAGACTTTTGTGTAACAAAAAATTATTTTGAATTATGTTTGAACCATGTAATTTATATTTTCACTTGCAATTTCTGGCCTCGTTGAGAGAACAGTATGTGACACTATCCACTTCTGTTATACTGAGTCTACTCGAGGTTTACATGATTGACCTCTTCTCAACTTTCCTGTTGGTTTGAGGATTTCTGTTCTTTGGAAGTGAAATTGGTAACTCGTTTTCATTAGTGGCTAATTAGCCACATGTGTTTCTTGTTATTCCTGACAAGCTGCCTGCTGAAGATGGTGTCCTGTTTTGCATAATGATTTTTATTTTTTAGTAAGTTAAATAATGAAGGATTCATAAAAATATAGATTTTGTTACATCAAGCATTTAAACTAGTCTTATTTTAAACATTAGTTTAAAATGTCGTAAACTAATGTTTTAAGACATTTTATTGTTGGCAAAGAGGTCATGGCCCTGCTACCTACGAGGTTGTTTACAGCGCACGCAATTTCCGGTACGCCTTGTAGCGTAGCTTCCTTCATGATCGAGCTGTCGCATTACATACGTCACAGCCAAACGTTAGAGACCGAGTAAAATCAGATCCAATCGTTTAAAACTTCAACAGAGTCCACGCCCCCAGCAAGCAATGGTTTATCAATAGCCAAGAGTCGAGACCCTCTGTGCGAAGCAAAGCGTAGATCAAGATGCTGATTTTTACCATGCTAAAATAAATATAATTTTTTTTAAAAAAAAAAAGCCCTGGCTACTCCACCAGAATGTCTCTAATCGGTCAGTTTTTTTTCTGGTACCAACCCCTGATGAAGGAGATGTATTGGAATTGGGACATGGTATCTTTATAAAAAAAACATTTTTCTCTTGCTGTGTATTTAATGACCTCATAAATTGATTGATTGATTCATATGATCATTTAAAAATATATAAAATATAAACTGAACATTCTTTTTGGTTCTAAGCATATTTAGGGCTGAATAATCATCTCTCCAACAATATGCATTTTGAGGGAGGCATGCACATCAACAGTTATGCAAATTAGGACATAATTTAGAAGCTCAGAAAAAAATTTAGATTTTCTTTTTTGGGGTGTTTGTAACACTGAGCTCATGTTCATTTTTGAGTAATATTTTGTCTCCCATGACTGTGTAGTGCCCCAGCTGTCAAATGTTTCTCTAAATCTTCTCTGCAGCACGTACAGGAGCAGAAACACATTTATGACAGAAATCTTCTTAATACCTCTTCATTAAAGCTGAAGTAGTTCATCAAAAAAAAAAAAAGACTGAGGGCAGATTTAACAGCATGAGTTGTGATTTTCGTCTTTTTAATGGTTACTGTCTGTGCTAAATCAGTTTTTAGATTCCTGAACACTGATTATGTGGAAGACCTTAGGATTGCCATCTTTTACTTGTATTTTTAGTTATATTACATATTTTTGCTCCAGAAACTGAACAGGAAAACTAAAAAAACAAAACAAAAGTCTTATATCCAGACCTGGAAAATACTAAAAACAATTTTTTGTCGTTGTTGTTGCTTTCCACAACTTCGTTGGAAGGAACCTTGTTTATCTCGACACTTAACAGCAGCACAAGTGAGATTCCTACACTTACATCTCTCTCCCTGATCACCAAGTTCTTTCCTTTTAAGGTATTAAAATCCACTTTTTGCTGGTTTACAAATCAGCATTGGAGTATAAGTTGCATTTATTTAGAAACTGTCAAGTGTGAGGGGTACCTCGTCCATGTTAATGATATGATCCAGTGATATGCTGTGTTCAGTTGCTTTTCCGGAAACTCACAGAAACTGTGGACTTTAGTTTGGAAGTCTGCTGGCAGTTTATGATGCACCGATGTCCGTGCTCTAAATCAGGATGGTCAGGAACGGCTGTGCTCCGCTGGCGAAGTGCGGTGCGGAGACGCATGTAGTGGTAATCCGGGGTGATAGAGAAGCAGCTGGTTGCATGAAGCGGTCCGCCCTCAAAGTCATTCATATTCATCTCCTTGGCAATTACAAAGGTGTGGAGACACAACTGCACCGTTCACGAGCCTCAACAGGTGTTCTTGCAGTTTTGAAAGGTAACACTGACAGACAGACATGGCTATCTGGACGCACTATGGTAGGAAAATCTAGCGAGGCAGCACAGATCGTCAGAACACCAGCGGCATGTGTTAAATACCCATCTGTGGACTCATTCCTCCAGCTCTGGCCATCTTGCTTTCATCTCGATTAGCTTTCCTCACAGCTGCAGACGGTAATGTTTAATCCTTGATTCATGTCCGTAAGTAGGAATTCACATTTAACGCATCACTCAAAAAAATGCGTCATGAAGATGGGAAAAAAAGAGGAAAAAAACATACATAAGTCACACCTGACCGTAAGTCGCAGGACCAGCCAAACTATGAAAAAAAAAAAGTGACTTATAGTCTGGAAAATTCAATACTTCTTTCCAGTTTCTTACTTATTATTTGTAATTCAGCCATCTGACTGAGATGCTGTCAAAAACCCCAAGTGTGAATATCTCTGGACATAAAATGTGTATTTTCAACTAACTTTATCTCTGCATAAAATCATTAGACTTAATCACAGCAGGTTGGTGAGTTGCACAGATGCAGTGTTGGGCAGGCAGCCTGTATATAGCCAATTGTAGAAAATGCCACTAATCTCTACTCGACTAATATCATTGATTTGTGAGCAGAAAGTTATTTTTCAGTGGAGTGTGAAGGCTGTGTTGCAACTTCTGAAAGTGACCGTGATATAGTGATAATGATATAGTTGAAAGTTGAAATGCACCGTCACAATACAGTGGCCAGTTTCCGATTTTCCAAATTCAGTTTTAGTCAACTCTGATTTTCAAATATGAACAAATTTTACAAGATACAGGAACAGTATTGAAACTACTTTGCCATTAATGATCATTATGTATTTATGTTGCAAACAAAGGCGAAGTCTCACTGTTTGGTTGTGAGAGAGCAGCTATGTAAAACAGGGTTTTGC
This sequence comes from Anableps anableps, assembly GCA_014839685.1. NCBI lineage: Eukaryota > Metazoa > Chordata > Actinopteri > Cyprinodontiformes > Anablepidae > Anableps > Anableps anableps. Next base: position 7,800,899 of record CM026068.1, on the reverse strand, counting down.
TATTCTAAAATATTGTTTTAGCCTTTTATGTTAGCAATTGTGCAACTAACACAGCTAAAGCAGCAGTCACTGTGTATATTCCCTTGAGAAAGTAGTTCTTTACCATAACCCTGGGGTCTTAAAAAGCCTGCCAAGATTTTCAAATTCAGCATGTTCCAGGACAGGATAAAACAGAGCAACTCTGCTTTGATTAGCCTTCTTATCTGCTGAAAGTCTCAGTCACAGTAAAAACCTGACTGACACTAAAATTAACTAACTTTGATTCTTCTTCCTTTCAGTAAAAGCTTCCAAACAATGTTGTTGACATTTCTACCTGGTAGCAAATGGATTTAAGTTTGTTGATTGGAAAACATGTAAAAAGATTTTTTTTTTTTTTTTTAGTTTACGATCATCAGCTGACTTCCTGGTACATCTCGAGTTGAAATGCTCCAGAGAACTTTGTTTTGGACACATTCCACCATCGGTTTTTAGAAAGTGTCTGCAGTTGTTGACCCCTGCAGGCGTTGTACACGTGAAGAAGCAGGAGTGTAGTTTGAGTAAAACAGCCTGTCTGCAAGAGTTCTTTTCTTAAGACAATATATCTCTGTGCAATGAAGTCATTGTTGCACCCAAACAGCAATAAAAGGTTTGGAGCTCAACAGGAAACTCTAGACTTGTTTCAGTACTTTCTTAGAGCATTGTAGAAGCAGGAATGTTTTGTTTCATGCAGCAGGAAGTAAATTTCAGTCTTACTTGTGATATTTGAATCCTTTAACTAGGTTCTTTTTAGGACTTTAAAAAACGTGTTCTTACTTTTTTCTGTTTACATATTCAAAGCATGTGCCTTAAATTTACAAGAAGCATCCGTCTCTTGAAGCAGTTGCACTGCATTATACATTGTTGCTGGGGGTTTTTTTGTATTTCAAGTTTAAGACTTGTCTCTGATGTGGAAAGTGATCCTCTGAAAAGGTTTACCTGCTCTTTGATGTTCAGGACTGCACTGAACGCTGAACTGACGTGAATACCTCACGCTCATATTTCTGTCTTTAAAGCGTCTTTTCTGGCTTTACGAGGCTCCCTTGGCTTCATTGTGTCATATAGAAGGTATTATTTAAAGAAATGCCAGCAGATGTTCACAAAATGCATGAATCCTCAAAGCTGCATTTCTCCATTGGTTTTTATACACATTACGAGGACATTGTGAGTTTTGTCCAGCTGAACCACTTTAAACACCATTAGAGTCCTTTCCCACCCTCTGTTAATTCACCTCAGGGCTGCTTTTCTTCAGCCTCAGTCCCGTGCTCCTCCTTTAAACAACAGAGAGTATGTTTGTTCTTTAAAATACTTGTCGTATTCTGGTGACATTTGTTTACACTGTGATCCTTCTGGTGAACACCCACCAAGACTGAAGATGTAATTTTAGACTGGGTAAATTGTTTCCCATCTAAAACTAAAATAAACCCATATCTGATCCCTTGAGGTGTTTTCCATCCACTTACTTTAAGCTCTCTTCTTTTCCTCCCCCCACCTTTCTCCACAGATGAAACTTTGGAACAAGTACAAGGTAACCAGCATCCCTTCTCTGGTGTTCGTGGACGCAGCTACAGGAAAGGTGGTGTGTCGAAATGGTCTCCTGGTGGTCAGAGACGACCCTAAAGGTGAGAACAATAATCTGCACATGCACAGTGTAATAATGTACAAGTCCTCACACTTTGATTCTTTTTTTTTTTTTTTTTTATTTCCCTGACTCAAAGCTGTGACCTTAATTCACGTCACTGAGTGGCTATAATTAACCACCAACCTCCAAAACCATTCAACCCTTAAGAAAACCGCTGTTTATAGGGCCAAACAAACACATTATAGGGTGAAAAGGACACTAGAACATATAAATTTTCCCTGTCATGGTTTTATGACCCTGAAATCTTGGTGGGAAGCATTCGTCATTCCCTCTGGGTTGTGGATAACACCCAAAACACTGTGGCTGCTTAGGAGACAATCTGGTGTTACGATATGCCATTAAACAAAAACAATTATTGTATGTAAAGGCAACTGTTATGTAAAAAAACAACTAAATCATATAAAATGGACAATTTATGGCAATTATACTCATGAGTTTATATAAACAATAAACTGGAACAGTACATTGTGTTAGCTCCCCCTTATTCCCACAACCCTTACTTTGTGTTTGTTATAAGTGACACTTCCTGTCATTGAACCAGCGTTGCTTTCTTTCATATAAACAAATAAAAAACATTTGGGTGCTTTAGCTATTACAGCTTTACACCTTGTTGAACACTGTTGCAAGCCATGGTGATGCTTGTGTACCTCTAATGATTGTTGATGCAGATTCAACGCATACTGCATACCAAGCATCTATCTAGTGGTCAGAGTTGTGCCAAATTTTAGTCAATTTACATACAGGCTACCTAATCTCATGTTGTTTATGTTCATTGAGTTTGTTTAGTTAGTTTGACAGCAGACGCCAAATAAATTCTTTTTATAGCTGTAAATACGTTCAGCCTGTAAGGTGTTAAATGGGATTATATTTGCAACCCATCTTTCAAACACTGGGATGACCTGAAGAAATGGCCTCAGAATATGTTCAGTTGCTTTGTCAACTCCAAGCCATGAACAACCTTTATTTGAAAGGAACCAGGGCTGTTATTTATCTTCCTCCATTTCCGCTTCTTCTACCAGGGTAAGAACATATAGAGCAGGTAGAAATGTACACCAGAAAACAGCTGTATTAGGAAGAAAATGCTGCTACTATCACCCTGAACCTTAAAGTATTCCAGTTTAAACTCCTCTGCAGTTTATATTTTCTGTTAACTGTAACAGAAAATGAAACGGTTTCTCTGGACAAAGGGGGTCAATCCTCCTGTCAAAGTTTTTATTTTATGTTTTCAAACCATTCATATTTGAAAGTTTATGTTCCCAGGCACAAATAAAAGCAAACACAAGCTCCAGTTCCTCTCTCTATAAATACCACAATTTCACAAATATAGCGAATGCAAGTTCAACATTTCGTCAAGGTTTGGAGTGACTTTATATTTTAAAGGGGCTTACTAAAGCCCTTTCTCCACTGTCAAGTCTCACTCTAGCCGTCTGGTTCAGTTTTAGCCAGGTTGTGAACGTCTACATTGCAGTCTGTTCCTTACTATTGTGAAGGTGAATATGGGCGGGAAAGCTGCTGCCGTGGAGAAACGGCTCAAATATCCTCCATCTTTGAGGCCTGGAGCATTGAGGTCAATTTAAACCAACAGTGCAGATTTGAAACTCAGTTGTTTTGTTTGACTTTAGTAGACCATGTAAAAGTGGAGATATGTTAGTTTTGAGAGTACAGAAGCATTAATCCAACTGCAAAAGTTTCGGTAGATCTTTGATCCATCTGTTTGTTCAGCTGTGGTGAATATTCTAATGAGTTCTGAGGTAGACTCGGTGGAGGCGCGAAAATCAGCAAATCAAATCAAGTGAACAGAAGGAAATCACGATTGAAGAGATGAGTCAATATTTAAATTTTATGTTTATAAAGAGGACTTAAACTCTCACCCTTATTAAATAGATGGATACACTGAATATACTAGTGTTTATTTTGGTTTATATTGTGTTTATTTTTTTAAGCATTACAGCTGACAAGATAAAAACAGCTATAAATAATGTTTTTCTGTAATTCAGTTTTACCTACATATGTATTTGTAACTGTGTTTACCTTGTCAAGATCCAAAACAGTTTATTAAGCATGTTTGTGGTTTTTATTGTTATAAATAGCTTATTTTTTCACTTGTGGTTTGAGTATTTCTGTACTTCTAGGCCCAAAATGGTAATAAAGTGGGTTAAAGTGTAAGATCTGAACTTTTAGGCGATGTTAAGCAGGCAGAAAATTATTTCAAGAATGAATATTGTTTAAAATATTTTTCTAAGGAGTATAAAGGCATACTCAAGTTTATTAAAATACAGCCAAAATAGGCTCAGATTCTTGAGGGTTAAGTGAAGCTACTGTGAAAGAGTCATTGGTCATTAGCAGTAAAGATTAAAGGTTCAGAGGACTTGAGACCTGGGAGTTAATGGTTCAGGGTAGCATAACAGAAGCATATTTAAAGCGGACAAATATCTTCGTTTCATAACTCCGTTTAAAGGATGTAAATGTAGGCTAAATTGACCTTATAACTTAACCTTGCTTCAGTAACTTTATTGTAGAGGTCTATGAGATGGAAGTGAATAACAGTAACTTAAATATGGAACACAGACTCCTTTGTAGTAGCTTATTGCCTAAAAAATCATCAGAGCTAAAGAGTGCCATTATGCCTGAACGCTAAATGTTTGTCTCCTAACACAGCTGGTATGACAGATTCTCCAGTCAACGACCATAAAATCTGCTGCACAAACGGAGGATGCAGCAAAATGGTGGACTAAAATGATGGAAAGCCATTCTGGAAAATATGATGCAAATTGTGTTACCACTGGTTACACAGCCATAGCTCTGGGGTGACATTAGACTTGAAAATACCTTTTCTGTCTCCTTTTCTAATAAGTATGGCTTTTATGGAGCATGACTTTTTTTTTTTTTTTTTTTTTTTTTTTTTTTTTTTGCACTGAACTGCTCAAAAACGCCAGTGAATAAAACAAACTAAGTGAATGAGAACTACTTTTCCCACCATTTAAACGGGCTTAACTCAGGAGTAGTCAAATATTGAAGCATATTTATTCAAAATATTATACTTTTGTCTCGAAGTGCAAAAAGAATACTGACAAAATGTAATAATGTTGTTAATGATACATATTACTATTACTACATTATAATGATGATAATAATAATAATATAATAATAATAATAATAATAATAATAATAATAATAATAATAATAATAATAATAATAATAAAACAAATTAAACCATGTTACTCACATTCCTGGTCAGAGTTTAGAGTCATGTTGCTATAACTTTTCCTCCTTGTTTGGGTTGATGCAGCTATAATTATGGTTCTCTGTGATTATTACACAGTGACTTTTCTGGAAAACCTATAATTTATGCACTTTAAAGTGGAGATGGATAATTAACAAGAGTGGGCTTGCATTTCTCTCCTGTAACATGACCGTCCTCTGCGGTTGAGGAAATGAAAATCTTTTAAAAGCCCTTGTCTTTGTCTCATGTTTGGTCTGCTTGGTGGGGAAAAGAAAACATGTCGTAGGAGATGAGGGATGGGAAAACGGAAGCACGTTTCACGTGAACACAGAGAGAGAACAAGGCAGCAGGAGTACCTCCATGTTGTTTTTTTTTTTGGTTTTTTTTTTTGTTTTGTTTTGTTTTTTTAAACGCTCCTCAAACTCGATTTTTGAAGAGAAACGGTTAATCTGTGGTGATGAGGATTTCTCAGTGAGTGAAAACTTAGATCTGATATTTTCTGAATGTTATTACACTTTTCTATCATTTCTGTATTTGACCACTTTAATTAGTTCCTAATGTGACAAATGAATTCCTCCCTTGCAGACAGTTTTGGAGTTTGAGGCGGAAAAGGGGAAGTAAAATCGGGATTTTTCTGCTCACTGAAACTGGGAGGGGTGGGTGAGAAATTCAGGACCCTCTCTGCCTTTCACTCTGAGTGAAAAGGCCCGACTTGAGTGGCGGCAGACTACCCTGCAGCATAAAGATGGAGTACACTTTTACAATCAGGACAACAATGAAAGGGAGCGCCAGTGCAGCGCAGACGTGTCCTTCCTGCTTAATGAAGCACTAGACTACCGCGCTCACATAAAGAGGCTATTATGATCAGCCATACAAGGTTTTATTTATTATTACCCCCCTGCACTCCTTTTTTTTTTTTTTTTTTTTTTTTTTTTAATTCGCCTGTACCAAATGCATCTCCAGAGCAGGAGCAGGACAATGAGAACATGCTGAAAAGGAAATGAAAAGTGTGAAAGAGAGCAGGAGGGAAGAATTACGAGCAGCAATGATTTGCTTGAGAGGCTTGGCTTTTGGTGTTCATTAAAACCATTTCTCGTGTTCGAGGTGTGTGTTTCAAAAAGCAGATGTCACAAAAAAAAAATTTGCAGTGCACAGATTGGTGTTTGGAATCAGCCAATTTGCTGCTCGTTTGGTTTGCCTCAGTCTTTTATTATTATTATTATTATTATTATTATTGGTCAACAAATACACTGCAAGTAAGCATCAAAGGTTATGATAGTATGTATTTAAGGTGAAAGTTTTCATGAGCTGAGTCATAATCATGAATACACACGATAAAGAACTGCAATAAACCCTTTTAAAGTGGGATTTTTCTATTTTAGTCAAACAAAGCAAAGGCAAAGATTGTGACTTTTTTTTAAAATGTGTTGAACGAGGGCTGAAGCGATTTAATCATGTTGAATCGATGAATGAAATAATTGCCAACTAATTTAGTAATTGATTAATCGTTAACTGGAGGATACAGACATTTACTGAAAGAATTACATACTCAGTAGTAATTAGGCCAAAATTGTAGAAAAAATATATACATTTTTCATTTAAGATAAAAAATTTAAAAAACCTTTGTCTCAAAGGTTCAACCCACAATGCCACAATTGGCAGTTTTAGCTTCACTTGGTTCAAATTCTGTAAAACCATCTATTAACCTCCTTTTGCTATCTAATTATTAATCGGTAATCCAAAAAATAATCAACAAATTAGCCCTACACTAAATTTATGTCGGGTCAAGCAGAAAGAGCTGAGCTTAGAAGTATTGATAGACCAACTTCTAGTCTTTTTCTTTCAGTAACAACTTCCACACTGAAGAGTGTTGTTGTTATCACTATAAGGCAGCAGGATAAAGATCTGATGCTTGAGTTTCTGTCCAGCCAGTTCCTCGGCCATTAAGTCCACCTTCATTTATGAGGTCTGTACATTGCCACAAAGGGAATAAATGTGAATCGAGATTTAATCGTATCCCCATATTTATGCTGTCGATAAAATGGGCAAACTATTAAACAATCTAAGCAGTTCAAATATTATTTAGCTGTAATATATTTTATTGGGGAATTTTTTTGTTCTTATTAGAAGTTTGTTAATGCAATACATTTGAGGTGAACAAAAATGGATAAAAATGTTAAAGATCTGTTTTGGCTATGATGACATTTAATGAAAATATACCTTCTACATTTGTAGTATCTCCTTTCAGTAACCTGTTTTTTAAAGATTCTGTGTTGCAAAAAGGAAAAAAAAAATCTGCCAAAAGTTAAAATTGTTCTCGGAAAGAAATCTAGGTTGAAATCAAAAGTGACAGCGTTTGCAAAAATAGAAAAATGGCTCAGAAAATTGCAGTCGGGGCATCTGTACTAAAGAAATACAGTATCTGAAATATTTCAACACTGGAGTTTAATATTTTAACAAATGCAGAAGAAAAATACATTTTGAAAAAGGGTTTTATTCAGAGGTGTTGCCCAACTTCCTATTAGAAGGTGCCACAACTTTGAGGTTTATACATTTGTAGTTGGGTTATGGACACAAATAATGAACCATCAATCTCAGTTCCACCTGCCTAATTGTTAAACATTTAGGCCTTCAGCTGTGAATTTAGCTGTAATCTCTTCCCATTTTTTTCCCCTTCCTCTCAGGTCTGGAGTTCCCCTGGGGGCCGAAGCCCTTCGCAGAGGTGGTGGCGGGGCCTCTGCTCAGGAACAACAGGCAGACAGCAGACAGCAGCTCTCTGGAGGGACACTACGTGGGAGTGTATTTCTCAGCACACTGGGTGAGTGAGCAGAGAGGACAAAGAGGAGCCCGGTTTTTACTTTCCAGACCTCTAAACTCTAAAAACCGAAGAGAGACGACAGATCAGACCAGGAAGAGGTGACTGTTATTTTTCCTGTTTACATTAAAAGCAGTCAGCCGTCTCTGTGAGTCCTTTCTCCACCCCTGGATCTGTCGCCACACCTCAGTGGCTGCAAGCTTGCGTCTTTCTGTGTGCTGGACCTGCTGATTGCCGCTGAGGGTCACGACTCGGTGACGATCCGTTACTGATGAGATGCAGCACGGGTCTCCTAAAGCCAGTCAGCACAACAGCTGCCAGAGCCGCAGCTTTAGATGGGGCCTGTTCAGACTGGTGACGCCCCAGTGTACTGGCTCCAATCCCAAGCACATTAAAATCTGGGACAGAACGTAGTCATAAAAAGCCGTGACAGTAGTGTTTTCACACCACATTCCTACTTGGTCACTTTATGAAACTGGAAATGCCAACACAGTTTGGAAATTTTTTTTTTGTCGCTGTGGTTTTCTGCTCAAAGCAAGAGATTTGTTTTGGTTTTTCTGAAGAGCAGCACAGGGAGTTAAATTTGGGAAAATTTCTAGAAATTATTCCCTATCCCATACTCTAAACATCGTATCTGTCAATCCATCTATCTGTTCCTTCTTTCCGTCAATCCATCGCTTTGTCTTTCTGTCCTTTTGTCCACCCACCCATCCATGCACGTTTTTCCATACATACTAAGGGTGGGAATCTACTACTATCTCACAATTCGGTTTGATGCTGATTTTTGGGGCCACGATTTGATTCAAAACAGCGATGCAGTACCAGGCAGGAGGAGAGGGAGTGGGGTTATGTTCAGACGACTTTTTAAGAAACGGAAGATCAGCCTCATAGATAAACTGCTGAAAGCGAGAAGGAAATAATGTTCAAACTGCAGCACAGACGACGTCCAAAAAGTCTAGAAGCCTGGGCGTTAATTGCGTTCGGTAAAAAGCGAAATGAGTCCAAACCTTTGCCTCAACAACGATGGGGCCGGTTAAATCTCTCTTTAGTCCATTTTTGCAGCATGCTCCTTGTTTTGGTGCTTTCCGCGGATGCAAACGTTCCAGAACCGGTAGCGTGGTGATGTCAGGACGTAGTTACAAAATGGAGGCCGTCGGCCAGCAGATCTGTTTTAGGTTTTTATTTTTTAAAATTTATTTTTGGTACATTTTAAATCGATTCTGAATCGTAGTAAATGAAAATCGGGATTCTTTTGTGAATCGATTATTTTTTTTATTATTATTTTTTTTTTTTTTTTTTGTCTATGGCTGTGTTCATTAGTATCGTTTCTAATCCTGCCGCCGTTGATATGACAGCAACATGACAGCACTGCAGACTATCTCCTGTGGCTGATGGTTTTGGTTTTCTTCCCCAAGATTATCAAGGCTTCCCCTTCTGGGCTCCCCAGTAAATATTTCCTGGAGCTGTTAGGGTGAGGAGAGATTAAGAAAATCAGCAAGCAAACAATCCTGCCCCATTTTAAACTGATGCCAGTGGTGTTTTTATCTAATGCTACACTCTGATGTAGACATGAACATGGATGAAACCCACAGTTTTACCAGTCTGTCTTTTACAGGAATCACTTCTGGAATTTTTTTTTTTTTTTTTTTTTTTTTTTTTATGCATAAATGTTAAGTTTTACCTTTTATGTTTAGAAAAGAGGGGCAAATGGAGCATGGGAACAGCGGAGATTTTAGGCAGGTCTGTTTTCCTTCCTGACACTCTTAGGTCATCCTAATGCCAGCCATACCACCACTCCCCCCTCCTGTTTCGACTGGGATCTCCAAAAAAAAACACACACACACACACACACACACAGCAGAGCAAACACTTTCCTGATCTGCAGTAATGCATCAGGATTAGTAGCTGGCGTGTGTTTGAAAAAAACTGGATACAAAACCGGAGAGAATTACCAGTCTGTGGAAAGATGTTCAGTGATAAACATGTGAGAGAGTCATCCAGTGACACATTCTGTAAAACCTCACTGACTTTTTACTTTTAAAGGTTTTTACATCCACACTTAGAAAGATTGAAAATTATGGCATTTGCTTTTAATATTTTTCAGATTGAGGTAAGTTTAACATCAAACAAGGGTTGGGGGCGGGGGGACATTTGTATTTTCAGACTTTAAAGTCTGATTCTTGTAAATCATTTTGTTCTTTTAAAGTGGTCCTAATTTATCTTTCATCCTGGTGCTGCTTAGTTTCTAATTATTTGGAAAATGGCTACATGCAGGATAAAAGAAGAAGCATGAGGCTTGTTGGGAAAAGTGTGTGATTTAGACGTTAGGATTAAGTCTCTTGGCAAGGAGAAATTTTCCGAAATAAAAATAGTTTGCTATAGGACAGAAATTCTTGGAAAAGGGAGCCCAAAGAACTAAGAAAGATCTTCAGAAAGACGAGAAAATTATTAATCAAATCCACTTTTAAGGTTTTAACCTCCTTGCCAATACCTTATGCCATACTTAGACACTGAAGTTTCATCCCTTCCTACCTTTACTAAAGATTTAAAGAAATAAGTAATCATAGAAATGTTCAAATCTCATTCGTGATTTAGAAGCTTTTACATTAAATTGTTTCCTTTTTTTTTTTTTTTTTGTTTTTTTTTTGTTTTTTTTTTTTTTTTTTTTTGCTCCAGTGAATCTAAAAGGACCAAATAAAATCCTTTTTTCTTTCTCCTAGTGTCCGCCATGCCGCAGTTTGACCCGGGTCCTGGTGGAATCCTATCGAATCATCAAAGAGTCGGGTCACAAGTTTGAGATCGTCTTTGTCAGCGCCGACAGGTGAGCATCGCTGTCCGTGGATGGACTCATTTATTTATCTGAACTTATGCATCTGCTTCTGCCTTGTCAAACAAGTACAGTGAGAGAAAAGGGGCTTATCTGAGTGTCCATTGTTTCCGTTTAGGTCAGAAGAGTCCTTTAAGCAGTATTTCAGTGAGATGCCGTGGTTGGCAGTTCCATATTCAGACGAGGCTCGGAGATCTCGACTCAACAGACTTTATGGAATCCAAGGTATTTCAATTTTGCATCTGCAACTCTTAAATTTAGAAGTAGGTAGAATATAGTTCATGATTAGTGCCATGCCGGGTTATATCAGGAAGTTGAACTTTCAGCTTACAACTCACTGTATCGAACACAGATTTGCCCTGAAGCCTGAGGAAAGTGGCCTGGTCATCAAGTTAACTGTCTGTTTGGCTGCAGAAGTGAAGCGTCTGTCCTTCACTTTTCCCCTGATTCCCTCCTCTGTGCTGCGGAGGATGATGTGAGCTGAAGCCGGAGCTGGCTCTGTCCCGTGAAGAATGTTAGGAATGCCCAGAGGACGAGTCAGCAGCCCCCCCACCGTGAGATTAAATGCCTGCAGTCCATGACTGCCCCCACTTCTGCAAACCTCAGTCCACATGTGCAGCTCACTGACTCATGCACTGTTTGCTGGCTAATAGTGCCTGTTTCTGATAAGAAACAGGCTCCATTTTGCAGAGTAAGGGGAATGTAATTATGACAACAGTTTAAAGCTAAAGTATTTTCCAGTAAAATCTATTAAAGTTGAAACTAACCGAGCAAAAAATCTCCGCGTAGCAAAGAAAATCTCAGCGGGAGAGGGGAAACGTCTGCACCACGAAGCGATAATTGACGGAAATGACCCACACTCTTGCCCATTTCCTCCCCCTCCTCTGTTTGTCTCCCTCTTATGTCACCCTCTTTCCATCTGTCCACCCCTCCAGGTATTCCCACGCTGATTCTGCTGGATGCAGACGGTCACATGATCACAAGACAGGGCCGCGTGGAGGTGCTGAACGACCCGGAGTGCCGGCTCTTCCCGTGGCACCCCCGGCCCGTGCTAGAGCTGAGCGAGGCCAACGCCGTGCAGCTCCACGAGGGGCCCTGCCTCGTCCTGTTTGTGGGTGAGCAAACGGGGGTCTCGTAGCCTGGAGGAGCATTTCTGCGATACACCTACACAAAGTAGAGTGGTATTGTGAAGTGGAAGGAAAATGCTGCATGTTGCTCAACATCTTCTACAAATACAAAATGGGACTCTGGGCAAACATTTCAGTCTGCAGAGCTGTTGGAGACACGTCATGCGTCGTTTTCCATTCACTGTAGACTCAAGCACGACTCTGTGTTGGTTTGTTGCAGAAAAACTCCTAAAAATACAGAAAATATTCAAGTTGTATGAACAAGTGAAGGACAGAGAATACTGAGGGTCGGACTGTGTGGAAAAGTCTTCCTGTGTCAACAGTGTGTGCAAAAATGCTGTTGCCGTATTTGTTTGGTAGATTTTTAAGCGGGATGGGAACCAGGCTTGATAACTTTATAAAAGCGAGGAAAGAAAAGAAAGATGCACAACGATGATTCTTGGTGATTCTCCTCACTTGTGCAGCAGTCGTCTATCCTTCCCTGTTGCCTCTGGTTTCACTGATCCTCTTGAAACAGTCGTTTTTTTGTTGTTTTGTTTTTTTTTCCTGTCAAACTTTTAACATTATTCCGTCTCTTTTCTACCCTATTTAGATGCTGAAGAGGAAGGTGAACTGGATCCAGCCAAGGAGCTGATTCAGCCAATAGCAGAGAAGCTCATGGCCAAGTATAAAGCCAAGGAGGAGGAGACGCCGCTGCTGTTCTTTGTGGCCGGAGAGGTGAGAAGAAACTCATAAAACAAGATGCTAAAATCGATTTTATAGCTGGATAAACATTTCTGATTAGTTTTTTGAAGCACTGTGAAACTTTTGACCATTGCTTCAACTTGTTTTGGTTAAAAGCCCCCCCGTCTGCTGCTCACTGGGGGCTGAGAACCCCAATAGGTCAGATCCTAGAATCGCCCCTGCTCTCCTTCCACAGGATGAACCTTTAAGATGGCAGGACTTCTCTCTATCATGTTATGCTGCTTGAGCTAGCAGCAGCAGACGTAATTACCTAATTACCATGTAAGTAAGTGTCCCCTGTCCTCCTTCTGTTTGCCTTCTCCTGGTTGTCGCTCTCCTCAGCCGACTGGTTAGCAACCGCTAGGATGAGGTGGTTTTCTGGCCGTATCGAAATTGATTTATTTCGCAAAACCGTGATGGTTTTTGTCTCACATGATCAACAACCAGATGTTGCCACTGGCGCAAACCACTCAGAAGACAACAGGAAGTAGGCGGAGGATCATGGCACGGCATGTTTGAGTGACTTATCGTGTGAACAAGCTTATTCACATGTGATTTTAATTTAAGTCCTTACTTGATGGAAACACCGCAATTGCGAAATTGTTTTTTTTTTTTGTTTTTGTTTTTTTGACATTAGCAGAAATTTGACAGAGATTTGCGCAGCTACGTAATGGAAACACAGCTCGTGACCCTGCTTCCTCTGCTCCTGTGTGAGGCCTTAAAGCATCACCGATATAACTGTACAGGACAGGAAACCTTTTTCTGAACAGATGAGAGCGTTCCTCATTGCAGTCATCGTCTGTGTGCCAGCATCTTTATTAGACTTGACACAAGGAAACTTTGTTTCTCCAGAGCCTGTTGTAATTCATGAGCCTTTCTTGCTAAGCTGCAGTCTATATGTGTGGAGTTTATTTCCCTTGTGGCACACAAGCAAAGCCGCATATTTTTACTTTTTTCTTCGTCTTCTTTTTTTCCAGCTGTAGCTCAAGCGGTGATAAAATCGGCAGGTTTGATTTCCAGATTGGGTTCACAGTCGGATATCAGTCCTCGCTCCAAACATTCAGTGGAGCTTCCAGGCTTTGGGCCCAGAGTCCTTTACTGGGGCCTGGGTTTGCCCGGGTTGTCACCAGGTTTGTTGCCAAGCCAGCTGCTGGGATTCTGTCTCAATAAGAAGGCGTTATGCTGGCAGTTCTTCAGAGAAGAGGCCAGGCAGAAACAAACGATCCAGAATATTTTTACCCAAGTATGAAAAGACACACCATTCTTATTAGTGCACTGATTTATAACCTCACACCTCATTTCTTTATTCAAAGAATAAAGATAAATAGTTCTGTGGGTTTGCTCATGTGTTAGTGAGTAAAAGAGCCACGAAACTCAAAAGAAATCGTTAAAAAATGATCAAAAAATGAGGGATTGCTCAAGACGTTTGCGCTGTGATAAACCTAATTAAACAGTTAGGTGGATAGAAGGCTCGACCACAGTCTTTTTGATCCCTGCGCTGTTCCTCTGACATCATAGATGTACGCAGCTGTTGGGTGGACAGCAACGAAATCTGAGATCCATATTCCTGGTGCCCATAAGTTTACATTCACTTATCATGGACATGGATGTCTTAAGAGTTTTGAATTTTACTGATGCATTTAAGCCATTGTTCATACGGGATGGACTCGAATTACAACAAGGACATTTTTACTTCGATTTCAGTGGATTTTCCTCATCAGGCTCAATTAAATGCAAACATGACTTCTAATATTTCTGTAGGCAAGTTGTAAACAAAACACTGCCTTTTTGAAGCCATCGACAAGCAATTTGTGACAAAAGTGCTGTATATTAAGAAATTTGACTCCTTGAAATTGAAAGAAGCTCCTGCTCTTTGCGACACTCTGCCTTCAGCACGTCATCATAACTATGCTACTCCATTATGCCGTTTACAGCTGTTCTTAGGCGCGTTGGACTGAGAAGTTGTTCATATGGCTTCGTTAGTTAGGAGCTGAGTGGGGAAGGCGTCGGGGAGGGAGGCTCTGTGAGGCGGAAGCTCGGCTGGAGACTGCAGCCTCGAGGAGGGGCTTTATGGAAATGGGTGGCGCATGCCAGGTGGCAAGCAACAGGAGATTCAAGGATTTCTCAAACATGCATGAATCAAAGCAACACTCCAGATATGCTTTTCATGAGGGAATAACATCATAACATGAAGCTAAAATAAAGTTTTAAAAAAACTTCATTTTATATTGTTTTTAAGCTTCATCCTTCTACAGAATTTCAGTCAATATTTATAGGACTATATATCCACTTGCTTTCTACCCAGATAATCCAGAAAAGACGACACAGCCAGTTCAGCAGGCTTCTAGGAAGCCTGCCATGCCTGCCCTTCACAGTCAGGTGTGCATGAGCTGCTGCTGACGACGTGTACTGGAACCTGAATATGTGGAGGAACGTCATGTCCAGCAATGAGTCCAGATTCTTCTTACAGCAGTTGGATTATGGGATCAAAGTATGAAAATGATGCAAAGAACATTATTCTGACTAATCCAGCAATACGTTCTTCCATGCAATACTAAATTAAGAAATGCTTAAGTTGCCAGTAGATCTTTTTTTTTTTTCTGCAAACTTCAATCATTTAATCCTATAAACGAGACCATACATACTCATTTCTGTTCATTTCTACTCATAAATGTATTTTCCTTCCAAGTGTGGCACCATTAAAGGGGAAATAAACTGGCTTTCTAATGATGTGTGATTTATGGCATCATTACAACAAAGAAATAATGGAACAAACACTAATTTCCTTACTTTTTGTCATAAGTTTATCAGTTGTGACCATAATGGACAGTTGCAGGCTTTTGCATTTGCAGTTTTGCACACACGGGTATTGTGATGATGATGGCAATTTCATATATTTTGCAGCTATAACAGAGCATATTTATTTGTGGCTTAAACGTGTCATTTATGAGTTGTAAGAGAGTGAATGACCCAGCTTGTTAATAAAGTCTGTCTCTTGGGACATCGAAAGGTTGTAAAAGATGGACGCAGTCCAGCCTCTGAGGTCTTTGTTTTAACAGTCGGCCACATGATAAAGCCTCAGCTATCATGTGTGAAACGCCACAGTTCATCAGTGATCTGAACATTTCTGTTGTGGCCCCGTAGGTCCTCCATGGTAAAACACATGCTGAGCCACATCACAGCTGTGAGCGAGGCCAGCACCAGCGAGGCCTTTTTGTCTTTTTTAAAAATGTCTTTAAAAGCGTTTGAGCTGCAGAGACCAAGCAGTGGAGGTGAAGGGGGGGGGTCTCTGGAAAGGCCGCGCCTCAGGAGAAGCAGTTTACACAGGCGGGATAGCCAAACAAAAGAAAGATGCACGACTTCCTATGGAGGCGAACCCTGACGTGGAGATTAGATCTTCTCGCATCAGAGAGACTGAAGGGGCCGCAGTGACAGATTGTGGTTTCTTCATGCTGCTCGCCTGTATGATCCGTCATCCATGCTTCATGTGGCTGCAAGAGAGCCTGAAAGGGAGTGGGGTTTCATTTGTAGTGGGAGGACATAGCAGTATTTCACCAGGAACATTGCTGTCTTCAGTGACGGCTTCCATATGTGAGTATTAAGTGGTCACTGTTTGGTGATTCACGGTGCAATAAAACGAGCTCCATTCAGAACAAGAAACCACACAGCTGCTCGTTTGTTTGTGGTTTTACAAAGCAGAGGTCACCAGTTTTATCCTGGCATACTTATCCCTTTTAGGTCAGAGCACAACAAAGATATTGAATGAAAAGTCTCTGAGCTGATTGTTTGCTTTGATCCGTTTAGCTGGAATAGCTGAGGATTTTCTGATAACAGAACATAAGAAAGCTGAGGACTTGAATAAGGATGGAATGAGTGCGAAATATATCTAAGGTTGCCTTACTGAGGAGAAAGTCAATAATAAACTCAAAATGGCAAATAAATCAGTAACCTTAGCTGGAACCTCAAGCGAAGGCTTCCATCAGAAGATCATCTCTTTGTTGCAGTGCCACCTTCTGGCCTCTTCTTGTAACTTCAGAATTTAATCTTTCCCATATGAAAGTGCTTTTTTTTTTTTTTTTAAATCCAAGTCTCCCTCTGAGCCAGCAAGTTAAGCTGAGGGAAAATCAGGTCATGAAGAGGAGGAAATATCCATTCACAGTTAGATCCACAGTGTAGCTTAACTCTTCGTCAGGTAGGCAACACTGATCCGCAGGGATCTGTGTTCTGGCCCGATGGTTCCGAAATTTCTGCCCTACACCTGAATGATCCAGGCTTGGATATATTCAGTTATTTTACTGTATTAGCTGTTTGCTTGCAGTGGGCTGTCTGACTTTACAGGAAGTTATGTCACTTGATGAATGCATCTCTAGTGCCAGATATAGAAGCTCTTTCAGCTGAAACTAAAACTGAATCATAAAGCTCTATTTCTTTCTGTCATTTTAAACTCGGTAATGAAATGATCATCAATGGCTATTTTAAACGTGCTTTAAAGCTGCCGCTGCTGTTGCCATATCTGGTTGTGATAAAAATCGTGTTTCCAAGGCCTACATCTGTTATTTTGCTTTCTCTAACCAAGAGAATTAAAACCAAGACTCTTTAGACATTTAACCTTTTCCTCATGCTGTCATGGTGCAGCCAGTAAATTTAGTGGGTTTTTGGGGATTTTATGTGAATAAAATTAGCACAAATTTGTGAAAAAGAAAGAAAAAAGGTTTGGGTTTTTTTGGGGGTTTTTTTTTTTGTTTGTTTGTTTTGTTTTTTTTACTATTAAAAATACTTTGCAGGACCACTTTCCTTTGCAATGACAGCTGCAAGTGTGTAAGGGTGAGTCTCTACCGGTTAGAAACTGAAATTCTTGCCCGTTCTTCTGTAACTCGATCTCGGTCAGATTAGACGGGAGCATCATTCAGCGTCAACTTTCAGGTCTTGATTTTCAGTTGGTCTGGACTTTGACTGAGCCATTTTAACACATGCGTATGCTTTGATCCAAACCACATCAGTGTTGCTCTCTGTCTGTGTGTTTAAGGTCATCGTCCGGTTGGAAAGTGAAACTCCGCCCCTGTCTCCAGTCTTTGGCAGCCTTGAACGGGGTTTCTTCCAGGGTTTCTCTGTATTTAGCTCCATCTTCCCAACGGCTCTGACTAGATTCCGTGTTTCCGCAGTAGAAAAGCGTCCACATGACGATGTCACCATGGGAAGTGCGCTTAGACTGATGTGCAGTGCTGGTTTTCTACCACACGGAGGGTTTTGCGTGTAGGCCAGCGTGTTCCAAAGCAGCATTTTCCAAACTGTAAATGGGACTTCCTTTAACTTTCTTCCAACAATGGCTTTCGTTTTACCACTCTTCCATTTGAAAGACAGATTTTCCGAGTTCATATTTAATTGTTATGCTTTAAACAGAGCTTTGAACCTCTGCAGCTCCTCCAGAGTAACTCTTGCCTGCTGCTTCTCCGCTTATTACTCTTCTTGCCCACCTTGTCACTTTAGGTGGACCTCCATGTGTTGGTGAGTTTGCAGTTGTGCCATCCTTTCTATTTTGAGATGATGGATTGAACAGAAATCTGTGAGATGTTCAAAGTTTAGGATATTGTATATTGGGACATATCAAACCGCTGTGTATTTTCAACATTGTCTTTGTGAGTCTCTTTTAATGTTATGCAAAAACAACAAAATCTAAATGAAGGTGATCCTGAGGGGAAAAAAACCGGGGATGAAGCAGCCTCCCAACATGGTTCCTTTTGGCCCTTCAACACATCTGGATGTTTGACGAAGCAGAAACTCTGAGCTCTCTGTGGGCAGGACGCCTGAAGGAAGACGGGGGAAGTTTTTCATTCTCTAACGAGGATATTTTACATAAGGCATATTTCATTTTCAGAGCATCACCCATTTAACCCACTTTAGGAAGCGCCTAGCCTCATGTATTGGGTGGAAATATGGGACAATTTCAGTAAAAGACCTGTTTCACTGTCAGCATGCTTGATAATGACTATCTTCAGATTATTCTGTTGTCAAACAGAAATAAGTAAAAAGTAAATCGTGCCTCTTCACGTCAGGAATGCACCCTTGATGTAACATCATCCTCTCCCCCTCCGCAGGACGACATGAGCGACTCGCTGCGGGATTACACCAACCTCCCGGAGGCTGCCCCCCTGCTCACCATCCTGGACATGTCGGCTCGTGCCAAGTACGTTCGCGACGTGGAAGAGATCACGCCGGCCGTCGTGGAGCAGTTTGTTAACGAGTTCCTGGCTGAAAAGCTCAAACCAGAGCCCATCTAACGAGAGACTTCGAGCAGGAAATGGACATGCTGAATAAGACTGTCACGCAACCCAGATCTGTTCACACCCCCTCTCAGTCTCTCGTGCTCTCATTCACCTCCCCTCCTGACTGTTAGATTTGAAAAAATGTCTCCCTACAGACATTTTAACAATTTTTTTTTTTTTTTTGACCTTTTCCTCTCTTCTTGGAGTCCTCTCTTTCTCCCGTGGTGCCTTGCATAGTCCATACAGTAATATATGAGGAGATTCTGTTTTTGTGTCAGTTTTTTTTTTTGGGGGTTTTTTTTGTTTGTTTTTTTATACACACAATAGCATTTCAGATAAGTAGAGACAACCTGAGAATCACCCAGTGGACCTTCTTATTAAAGCTGATGCTTTGCTTTCTATTTTCACTGCAAGATCTGTGTTGCTTTTGGTTTCTGAATGACGCTGAGAAAGAATGAAAATGCAGTGTTATGCAGTAAATCACCTGTATAGCAGAGGGTCAGATGGATGGTAAGCCTGTTTAAATAAAACCATGATGAGTGCACAAACATTGAACGGCATACAGCTTGCTGCCAAATGTGTCACCAGGTGTTAATGGCGGTTTCATCTCAGTTGTTTTGAGGATTTTCTATGAAGGTCCCTGAAGGAAAAGGATCAGGATGTTTCTGTGGCCACAAAAAAAAGGCATTTTTGAGAAGCGTCGAATGTATAAACTCTTATATTATGTTACTTAAGTCATGACTTCTCTAACATATTAAAAACTCACTGGCAAGCACAAAGTTTGTTAAGTTTTATTCACTTTTGGAAGACGCAAACCAGTTTTGTTCAAAGGGTTTGAATCGACTTGGATTTAGTTATAGTAAAAATAAAGCACACAGTCTTTAAACTTTAAAGTTTTATGTATGAGGATGTAATAAACTGTATCTAGCTTCCTCCTGTAATATGTCGATCAGCCCCTGGACAAGGCACTTAACTCCCAAGTTGCTTACCTGGCTCAGTATT
Organism: Anableps anableps; assembly: GCA_014839685.1. Classification (NCBI taxonomy): domain Eukaryota; kingdom Metazoa; phylum Chordata; class Actinopteri; order Cyprinodontiformes; family Anablepidae; genus Anableps; species Anableps anableps. The sequence goes on along the minus strand of CM026068.1, from coordinate 7,781,262 downwards.
TCTACTGTAAAGAGCTTTTTTTTTTTTCAAATTGAAAAACACTTTATTTATCAAAGGGAAATTAAATGACAACTCATATCTTCAAAGAGTCATGGATGGTGATGTTGTGTGCAGAAAGGATCTCTGGTAGCAGTCTTGCAACGAATCTGAAGAGGCCTCTGACTGAAGATTGTTTCTGTATCACAGTCATGACATGCTAACAGCTCTGTTTCCAGGCAGCAGAGATGCTATTCCACAGTAACTTGTCCCAGATGACACCATCAGTTGTTAGCAAGCACTGCTAATCCTCCTCCTTTGCTTTTGCTGCTCCTCTTTAAAACTCTGTCTGGCCGTATGGTTAGAAAGCCGGGCAGTGAGACGTTGAGAGTCGGGGGATATGATCCTTGCCCACTGTGATCGAAGGAAGAGATGGTTTGAACTTCGTCCTCCTTTATCTGCTTTTTGGTCCTGCTCTGAATCCATGAAGCCTCCTTTTCAACTAATCTGGGATTTGTGGTTGTAGTTCAGGTATAATTTGAGCTTTTGAGATGCTAATCAGCTGCTTCCAGTTGTAAAAGTACCTCGTTGCCATGGTTATACATCATAACAATAAATTCAGTCTCAGTACTCCAAGGTCAGAGACCGCAAAGCTCGAGAGGTAAATCCTACCCTACAGGCCTCAGTTAGCATATTAACCATCACAGTTCACAACAAGCAGAAAAGGACAGAACAGATGCAGCTTGTTCGGATGATTTGAAAGAAGAAAGCGTCTTCTCCGTAAAAAGAACATGGCACGTTTGCAAAGTTTCACCTGAATAAACCACATTTCTTAAACGAGGCTCTTTTGAATGATGGAACCAAGAAGTGATGTTAGGAGAAAACTAAGAATATCAGCAAAAACATCTCATGCTAAATAGCACAGTAGTTGAGTTATGATTTGGGCTTTTTTTTTTTTTTTTCTTTAGCCATGAAACTTTAAGACTTTAGTAAATAGTCTGACCATAAACTCCTGTTTTGTTTTTTTTTTTGGTTTTATTTGTTTTTTTTTTTTACTGTCCAAGAAGACATTTAGATCACCCTTTCAAAACAGTGTTTTTTTTTTGTTTTTTTAAATCAAGAAAACTTATGATCCAAACAAATGCTAATTGGACAAAAAGGGGTTTAAAATTGAAAGTGTTATAAAAAAAATTTCTAAATTACCTGTTAAGACGAAATCATTTTATGTCCTGATACATAAAACCCTAAAATTAAAAAAGTGTAGATGAGGTTTGACCTTTGAACTGACGGACTTCAGGAGCATCTGCATCTGTTTCCAAAAGGATTCAATGATTCTGAGGTCAGAAAAAGGTGAAACATTTATTAAAAAAAGAAATGTAAAATCTTTTTAAAGAACAAGAAAAATAAACTTTTTGTTTAAATTTAGGGTTTTATTACAGAGCAGATCATTTAATTATACAGTATAAACACATGACAATCAGCTTCATCCTGAATCATCGTAAGAGCTTCCCCTCAGCCTCAGATTGCCTCTTCTTCCTAGTTGTCTGTGGAAGCATTAACAGCTGCCTCCTGCCCTCAAACAAAAGGATACTGGCAGCCATGGCTGAATTCAAGCTGTCCACACCTGGAACGATGGGAATAAAGAGTCTATTGCCATCAGTTTTCTCAGCTAACTGGACCGCCTCCATACTCAAACCGCGTGTCTCTCCGCCAATCACCAGAGCAGTGGGACTCTGAGCCCAGTTCTCGTGGTACAATTTGGTTTCCACTCTGGGAAAGGAAAGACCCTCATCTTCTGACTCGGAATCAGAATCTGAATCAGAATCGGATTCAGAACCGGATTCCTCGCACTCAGTCATTTTCCTGTTAGGTGACGCGTTGACCCAACCGTAATCTCCCGGTTTGGAGAGCTTGTGAGTCCCATCATCCTCAGCGTCTCTTCTTAGGTGGTGACCATGGGAAATGTCAGCCACATGAACAGTCACTGGTTTAGGGAAATGATTTCCAATCTCATCCCAGTCCAGGTTGGGATAAATGGGGAGTCGGAAATGGGCGCCCATTGCTGCACGCAGGACTTTAGGCTCCCAAGCATCAACACAACCTGTTGACAAATCAATAAAACAATTAGTTCCGACATAAAAAAAATCATTCAATGTGATAATTATGAAAATACTTGTAGTTCTAGATTTACAGTGGCTTGCAAAAGTATTCATACCCCTAGAACTTTTCCATATTTTGCGTCAATGCTTTGTGGAACCACCTTCTGCTGCAATCACAGCTTCAAGTCTTTTAGGGTGTGTCTCTACCAGCTTTGCACATCTTGTGCAAAACAGCTCAAGCTCACTCAGATTAGATGTAGACTGGGCCATGACTTTGACTGGGCCATTCTAACATGAATATGAATATGAATTTTGTTTTCAACCATTCCATTGCAGGCCTGGCTTTATGTTTGGGGTGGTTGTCCTGCTGGAAGGTGAAGCTCCGCCCCAGTCTCAAGTCTTTAGCAGATTCCAACAGGTGTTCTTCCCAGATTGTCCTTATTTGGCTCCATCCATCTTCCCTGTCCCTGCTGAAGAGAAGCACCCCCAGGGCATGATGCTGCCAGCACCATATCTGACAGTGGGGATGGTGTGTTCAGAGCGATGTGCCAGTTCTCCGCCACACAGCGTTTTGCATCTTGGACAAAAAGTTTAATTTTGGTCTCGTCTGACCAAAGCACCTTCTTCCACGTTTCCTGCGTCCCCAACATGGCTTCTGGCAGACTGCAGACGGGACTTCTTATGGTTTTCCTTTAACAATGGCTTTCTTCTTCCCACTCTTCCAAAAAAAAAAAAAAAAAAAACCCCACATTTGTGCAGTGCACGACTAATAGTTGTCCTGTGGACAGATTCCCCCACCTGAGCTGTGGATCTCTGTATCGTCCAAAGTCTCCATGGGCCTACTGGCTGCATCTCTGATCAGTGCTCTCCTTGTTCGGCCTGTAAGTTTAGGTGGACGGCCTTGTCGTGATAGGTTTACAGTTGTGCCACACTCTTTCCGTTTCCGGATGATGGACTGAACGGCGCTCCGTGAGATGTTCAAAGCTTGGGAAATCTTTTTATAGCCTAAGCCTGCTCTAAACTTCTCCACAACTTTATCGCTGACCTGTCTGGTGTGCTCCTTGGACTTCATGATGCTGTTTGCTCCCCAACATTCTCCTCTTAACCAACCACACAGGTGGACTCTGTATAGTCATTAGCAATCATCAGGCAACTTCTGAAGGCAATTAGGTGCACTCAGGGAAAAGGTGGCTGAATATTTTTGCACTCAACACTTTTCAGTTTTTGTATTTGTCAAAAAATGTTTTGAATCATGTATAATTTTCTTTCCACTGCACAATTGTACACCACTTTGTGTTTGTCTTTCACATTAAATTCCAATGAAATAAATTTGTGGTTGTAATGTGAAAAATATGGAAACGTTCAAGGGGTGTGAATACTTTTGCAAGCCACTGTATGTTATATCCCAATAGTTATAGCCTGTATAAAACCACCCATCTGTTTATCCATGTATAGTTGGTCAGTTCTTTTGTCCGTCTATCAACCCATCCATAGTTTTCAGCCTTCCATGCTTCATTTTCTATCCCACTTGCTAAAAGTGGTACAAAACTATCCATCTTCCTATAATCCATGGTCTTTGCAGGTTTCATATTGAAATCTGACCACAGTTGAAAGATTTCCTTTAAAGTCAAACTGAATATTTGTATTTACTCTTTAAAAATGGGCTAAAAGGAAGAAATCAAAGCAACAAGTGCATCCCAGACCTTCAACTGTCAGCAGTTACCTTTGGTAAGAAGGACATCATGACAGCCAGCAGCAGCTGCACATCTCAGCATGGTCCCAAGATTACCGGGATCACGGACGTTGTCGCATATCAGCGACAGCGGCACTGACTGACCTCTTTGTGAAAAATTCAGCCGTGCAGGATCAGGCCGGGCAAATATAGCTGCAGATCAACAAAAGTCAAACTGAGAGCTCTTTAAAAACATCCGTGCTTCATAACTAAAATGTTTGATCGTTACCGATCACTCCTTGCGGGGCCACGACATCAGACCAGAGCTTTATGTCCTCAAACTTGACTTTGACAACTGTTGCCCCCCTCAGCTTGTCCAGGGGCAGCTCTCGGAGCCGATCCAGCGCGCTGAAGAACACCGTCTGAGGACGGGCGCCAGCCTCCAGGGCGTCACAGATCAAACGCCTGCCCTCCAGGAGGATTTTACGCTGGTGCTCCCGAAATGTCCTGGAACGAGCGATGCTAACCAACCTCCTGTGGAGAAGCAGAGCAAGCCTCTTTATTCACAGTCGTGATCTGTTCTGAGACGCAAAACGCATTTATGATCATAGACGCACGAACGTCTGCCCTGTTTGAGCCAAATCAACCTCAGGTGCGCTGAAACAATTATTTTTCATACCTTCTGCATTCCTGTGCAAGGTGACATAATTTAGCACAGCGTGATTTTTATAGTAATTAACTAAACATTAATAATAAAGGCTTATTTAAGAATGAATTTCCAGAGACGTCGGTGGACTGGCTGGTTGCTTACAGCCCACTGTGTGACGTCAACATGTGTCCGACTGCATCAGATCGAGTCACTGAGGATGTATTTTAATAACAGGGGTGAATAGTCTTGCTTATAGCAGACCATTTACATGCTGACGGCTCATTAGAGCCATAAACATCAATACACCGAGATGCAATTTATGACGAGAACATTTTTTTCTCAACCTTCTCTGTGTGTTTATTTCCCAGTGAGTTAATAAAAAACTCAATCGAACGGTACCCTTCAACGATCAAAGAAAAAGTGGGATTTTTTTTTTTTTGTTTAAACTGCACACAGAAACTGGATTTAATCATAGTTTTGAATTTGTTGATATTCATTGATGCTCCAGTGGACCCAACAGCGAAGAAGATAGTTCACATGACATTTTTAGGGTTTTCAGAACTCATTTGTTGGAATTAATCATTGCCATGATCAGCCCAAATTCTTATCATGATAAGAAATTTTTCAGGATAAACAAAACAATAAAAGCCCACCCCTAGTGGAGTGGAATTAAAAATGGGGCTGCACGGTGATGTGACTGGAACCCAGGTTCAAAAACCAGCCTGCGGGTTTTACTGCATAGAATTTGCATGTTTTCCCAGTGTGCGCATGGGTTTTCTCCAGGTACTCCAAGTTCCTCCCACAGTTTAAAACCATGACTGTTAGGTTCATTGGTTTCTGCATATTGCCCTTAGGTATGAATGTGTGTGTTTGACTGTCTTGTGTGTCTCTGTTGCCCTGTGATGGACTGGTGACCTGTCCGGGGTGTAAGCCGCACTATCCCCACAGAGAAACACGGTGGTGGTCGAGTGATACTGTGGGGAGATGATGTGAAGATGAATGGAACCATTCATCTTTCACAATTATGTTAATAAAATACAACAAACTGTGTGGTTCTAACGTAACAACATGTGAAAAAGTTCACAGATTGAGTTGTTTAATAGAATAACAACTTTAAAGTGTCAACAGGAAATTCCTGAACAAACAGCACGAATAAATGCGTCTTAGGGAATTTCCTCCCATCGATATATATCAATGTTTTCTCCCCAAAATAATAATAATTAAAAAAAAACAGATATTTGGCAAAATGGAGAAAAGGACAGCTGAAATTGAGACAACGTTCCGCATCATGTTTCACTCACGATAATCTTTTATCTCCAGGAAAAGCCCTCTCATAGCGCAGCCTGTCGACTGGATCCTTTGCATCAGGAACATGTGGGTGCTTTGCAGTCTCACTCCTCATGTTAACAGGGTCACTCCTGCTCGGATGCCCTCTTGCTGAGCTGTTTTTGCCCATCTTCTGCTCTGCTGCGTGATGATCAGCCTGTGGATGCTGCTGCTGTGGCGGCTTTACAACTTTACCCGTGTCTTTCTCAGGAAACAACACCCTGACTGGTTTCCTCCTCAGGCCGCGAACAAAGCGCTTTGATTCCACAATAATGTCGCTCCGGGTGGAAAGAAAAACGCTTCTCTCTGTGGGGAAAAGACGGATCACGCCTCTTATGAGCGCAGCCATTTTTTAACATCTTCTTCTCTTGTCTAAAGGAACTTGACATTTCAGCCAAAAAAAAAAAAGCTGTATGCTGCCTCCTACCGTAAGTGACCCGCATATGCACATTTATAATTACCATAGATTTCCCAGTAAATTATTAACACGCTTTTGTATTCAATTATCCATAATGTGTAACCATTTAACTAATATGCCTACTATTAATCGGCTATATTTGTTTATTAAAGATGCGGTTTAAACTACAGGATTTTTGCCACGGACTGTAACCTTGTGGTGTATTCAAGTGCACCCTGCAAACTATGTATTTTTTAATTTATTGTTAACAGTCTTCATGGTCCGAACCCTAACATTTCATAAATAGCATTACTGATCATTGTTCAGGTCCTTCAATTTTGTAAACTGGTTTAATAAATGAACTCTGGTCAAAATACCCCACAGTTTTATAGTCACGTTTTTTCAAATGCTGCAACATAAAACTAATACAAACATTTGAACACATCTTATTTAATAGCCAAGACCATATTGCAATTTTTGGATAATAATTTGATTCTGTTATGTTGTAGAATTTTAAAAAATGATTAGTATTGACCAGGTTTTGATCGGATTTGATCATTTAATAGAACCAATTCATACAACAGTGACGTCAGTTAGAAATTGTAAAGGATGTTATTTATGAAGTACTAAATGAGAATTGGGTAACATTTGGTGTAAAAAAAAAACAAACAAATGAAAAAACATAACATTGGAGTTATTTTAATGTACAGTGCATCCAGAGTGTATTTACAACACTTCACTTTTTTCCGAGTTATGTTACCTTATTCCAAATTGTATTAAATTATATTCATTCCCCAAAATTCTACACACAAATACCCTATTATGACAAATATTTTGAGGGTTTTGCAAATGTATTAAAGATACGAAACCAAGAAATCACATTTGGCATTCACAGCCTTTGCCATGAAGCTCAAAACTGAGCTGTTTCTACTGACCATCGCTGAGATGTTTCTCCAGCTCAAATGGAGTCCATGTGCTCTTTGTCCAGAGCACCTCTGATATGGCCATACTCCCTTACTCCCCAGGTGAGCCAGATTCCCATTTGGCGCTAATTTAAAGAACAGTGTTTTCAAGGAATCTAGACTGCATTTTTAACTTAAAACCAAAGTTACACTGAATTATTGTACACTAAACAGAAATGCTTTGAAATTTATGAAACCTTTAGTTCATTTATTATTATTATTATTATTATTAAATAATATTAGTATTCTTTTTAAAACACAAATTTACATTTCCCATGTTTTTTGGGCTTCGTTTTTTTTTTTTTTTGTTTTTGTTTTTGTTTTTTTTTTAGCAAAACTGGTGAAGTTAAACAAATTACAGTGTCTAAAACCAGGTGCTATTATGTAAATACATAATCAGCTAAACTGGAAGTTTTCTAATAAACCATTAATTTATCATTTTTAATTCTCATTGTTTGTCTCATTAAATCAATCAAAATTAATTTGTATAATTCTTAATCTTAATAGACAATCGTAATTAATATATACGTTACATTCTATGTTTAAATTCAAAAAAAATTTTATTTTTTTTTTTTTAGTTTGTATTGCTGACAGTAAATTTCCGAGGCAACTGGAACGCAACGTTTCCATTTGGCTGTCGAGGACGGAGAAACCGATCATCCAGGAAGCTTAATCGAGCTCTGTGTGTTGGATCAGTAAACATGGCTCTAAGACGAGCTTTACATTTTGTTTTTAAAGTCGGCGACCGCGCTAAAACAGCCACGTTTTACCGGGAAGTCCTGGGCATGAAGGTATGAGGTCTGCGCTGGCTCAATGGCATCAAGATTTGACGGCAGTTGTTCAGTATTATCCTCAGCTGGTAACGATAACTATGTTGCACAACCCTTTGCGGAGTTGCTCTGTTTTTGAGGATGTGAAAGTGCGTTTTTTATTATTATTATTATTATGAATCCTCTTCCTTTATGTTTTAATTTCTGAAATTTCCTTTCAGATTTTACGACACGAAGAGTTCGAGGAAGGCTGCAAAGCAACTTGCAACGGGTAGCTAATGACAGAGCTCACAGTCTGCAGATGCACTTTGCACTCACACAGCCACTAAGGCATTTTATTTACCTTACAGCCCCTATGACGGAAAATGGAGCAAGACAATGGTCGGCTTTGGCCCAGAGGATGACCACTTTGTAGCTGAACTCACATACAATTACGGGGTCGGAGAGTATCGACTGGGCAACGACTTCTTGGTGGGTGAAAGTGGATTTGGACGCATCATAAAGGACAGTCTGTGTTTTGCAATGTGCAGCAGCAGAGAACAGATTTCTGTGTTTTCCTGTTAGGGTCTCACCCTGCAGTCCAGCCAAGCAGTGAGCAATGCCAAACGCCTTGGGTGGCCCCTGACTCAGGTGGAGGAAGCTCTGTATTTAACCCAGGCTCCGGGAGGATATCCTTTCTACATCGTGGACAAAGAACAACCTCCTCATGGTGGATGTCTCCTGCTTCTGCCTTAAAATGACACCCCATTGTGGTCTATCCAGTATTCCAGCTTGGCTGTTGTCATTAGATAAATTTAAAAATTTGATTATCTCCATATGTTTGTTACTATGTAGCTCAGGGAAGTTTGGAAAGTGGTCTCAGAGTGAATGGAATGCTCTTTGTCTTTTTCAGAGTTTATTTATTATTCCATTTTTTAAGTTGTATGCTCTCCTTTCAACCATCTATATCAGGGGTCTCCTCCACTGTTGCTCTTACAAAACCAAAAAGGCCATCTTTTCTGATTATGGAGGCAATAAGGGTTGTTTAAAGAGTTTCTTTGTACGTTCTTATGCAATATCTGCATATTTTGTATACAACAGGCTTTTAAAAGTAACTAGCTTCAAACGAGCTACCTATCTTTCTTCATTGTTATGGAAAGGGCACATCTCATTCTACAAAATAGTTTTTTTTTTTCCTTTTTATAATAGATGATTCATCTTGTTCTGAAAATAGAAATAAATTTTAGCTTAATTTTCTTAGTTTTTAATAAAACATTTTATGTAGTTCATATTTATACAATAATTTTTTGCAGTGAGTATTTCTTTTGCAGCAGCAGCAACCTGATCTGACCTCTGAACTGTCATCCATCCATCCAGTCTGTAGTTTTTTAAGGTTTCACATATAAAGCCTGACCACTGTAACAAAAGGTCTTTATAAAGTGATAGTGTACTTTTAATATTTACATGTTTTCTTGAAAACACTTGTAAATCTGGATATTTGAAGTTTCTAGAAAATCCAAGTTAAAGTTTGACACCGATGTATCATAACTACCTTGTTTATGAACTCCAGTTTCTGTAAGGAGTAAGCGACACATAAATAATGTGCAAATTAATCAAAGTCCAGCATCAAAACTGTGCCACGTTTTATCTGTCTTTCAGTAGTCCAGTGTTTAAAATCATTAATCATTCGTCTCCAGATCCTGTGCAGAAGGTTTCCCTTGGTGTGTCGGACCTCCAGAAATCGACTCATTACTGGGCCACACTGTTGGGAATGACAGTGATGGACAAGAGTGAAGAGAAAAACACAGTGCTGTTGGGATTTTCTGACTCTCAAGTGAGTTGAAGAGATGAACAATCGAGGGACCCTTTAGGGTTGCCTGTATCTATATATTTTTTTTGTATTTGTTTAGTGCAAACTGGAGCTTCGGGATATTGGTGGGAACGTCGATCATGGAACAGCATTTGGGAGAATAGCATTTTCATGTCCACGAGAGCAGGTAAAGTGCGGTTTCTTGGAAAATCTCCAGTATTTGTTCATTTTGAAGAAATCAAATCAGCATAAATGTTTCCGTTTTGTAGCTGCCCGATATTGAAGCCTTAATGAAAAAGGAAAAGCAAAAAATTCTCAACCCATTGGTCAGCCTGGACACCCCTGGGAAAGCCACTGTAGAAGTTGTTATTTTAGCTGACCCCGTAAGTGGTTCTTATTAAAATACTGTTGTAATCATTTTGCAAATAAATCCAGGTGGAAATAATAAGCAGAACATGTTTTGTAGGATGGCCATGAAATTTGTTTTGTGGGAGATGAGGCCTTCAGACAGCTATCTGCTGTGGATCCCAAAGGAAATGAATTGCTTGATAAGGTTGGAATTATTACAAATTTCACTCTTTAATGTTAAACAGAGTCTAAATATTAGTTATTCGCTGTGCTTTTTATGCTTTCACCTTGTGTTTTTAGGCTATGGCGGAAGATAAAAGCGATGAGTGGTTTGCCAAACAGAACAAGCAAAAGGCTGCAGCCTGAGACGAAGAAGGCCTGTATGGACAGCTGTGGACCATGAGCTTCTGAACAAAACACCTGTAGAAAAACGTTTTATAATGTCATCTCAGTTCTGCTTTATTGTTAGCTCCCTAAAAAGGAAGCTTTAAAGGGGTGGTGACATCACCGTGTAAATTATTTCATGTAGTTGATAATGCTGCTTATGTCAATTCTCCAAAGAATTTCATTAAAAATATATATCGTCACCTTTTTGTAGGGGGTTGTTTTAGCAGACCAGATTTCCCTCCTCCGTAAAAAGGTTGGTTACAGCAATGATATGTGGCTCTGCCTGGTTGACTTCACTCTGATTGGCTACAACCATATTTGGGAAACTCTTCGGTAAAATGCGCTAAACAACGTCTCAAATTGGGGTTATAATTGCGTGGTGCTTCCCCATAGTTGGACTTCAGCCACTCTTCTCTGATTCTCTCATCTTTCGGGAGTAAGTGGAAACTTCCAGCCGATTTTGAGCTCCCAAAACAGCTCCCCTTTTTAGTAGCCATCCTATTCTCAAGTGTAGTAGCCAGACATGCTAGCCCGACTTAGCCTTTAAATCAGTCAATGTATCAGCAGGGGGAGGAGAGGGGGGGAGGGCTGTTTACTTGATGGTGTTCTCTGATTGGAGAATATGAATTACGTAGAAAGATAAACTGTTCTCTGATTCGTCCGTTTTTGAGCCTATGAGCAGGGCTTTTGATACCAACTGTTGACATTCACAGGGCCTCATCAGTGCACAACAGGTCATATTTTACCCCCAAAACCACAGAAAAATGAAATTTGTTTATAAATAAAATTCTAAAAATTGTGGTGTGCATTTGTGTTTAGCCCCTCTTCACTCTGATATCCCAAAATAAAATCAGATTAAATAAACCAATTGTCTTCAGATATCCTATTAGTAAGAATTTATTCTTGGTATAATTCCAGCTGTTCTGTGAAGGCCTCGGAGGTTTGTTAGACAACAACATGATCCCTATGATTTTGATGCACTGATATTTACCTGATGATTTTGATTATTTTCATGTGTATTTGCTTGATGATTTTGCTCAATGATTTTGATGATTTTGCTGTATACTTGATTGATGTTTTTATGATGTGAAGCACTTTGAACTGCCTTGCTGCTGAAATGTGCTATACAAATAACCTTAACATTAATAAATAAACAACATGCAAAGAACACTGGAGACATGTTAGGAAACAAGGAGAGCACTAATCAGAAGGTAACTCTGGAGGAGCTGCTGAGATCCACTTCACTGGTGAGAGAATCTGACAAATTGTAGTCATATACCCTACTAATTTGATCTTTATAGAAGAGGGACCAGGAGAAACTTGTTAGAAGTCCTGTTTACTATTCTTTACAAGTCGTGTAAGTGACCCAGCAAACATGTCAAAGATGATACTCTGGTCATGTGAAAACAAAATTAAACTTTTTGGCAAAAGTTTATGGTGGAAAGTTAAGACCGCACATCACAATGAAAGAAATCACAGTCCCCACTATGAAACATGGTAGTGGCAGCATCAGGCTGCAGAGGAGCTGTTCTTCAGGAGGGACAGGGATGCTGGACAGAACTCAGTAAAGGGTAATACTGAAAGAGAACCTGTTAGAGTCTGCGAAAGACTTTAGATTGTTTTATATCAAAGCATATCCATGTGCTAAAATGGTCAAGTCAAAGTGCAAATCGTAATCCAAGATCTACAGCATGACTTGAAAACTGCTGTGCACAGCTCTCTCAATGCAGTCTGAGTCAGGTTGGTTTATTTTGCAAAGATGATTAGGCAGAAATTTCAGTAGATGTGCAAAACTGGATGAGACTGTCCCCAAAAGACTTGCAGCTGTAATCGCAACAAAAAGGAGTGTTGGATATAATGCACACCACATTTGACAAATTTTCAAGTTAAATTGTTTAAAAGTATGAGTTTCATTTTTTTTTGAGAGTCTATCACATACAATCCCAATAAAAGTCACTGATATTTGTGGTTGCTAAGATGTAAAAAAGTTAAAGGGGTAGAAATACTTTTGCAAGACACTGCATTTAAACAAGAGCTGCAACAATCTTATAGTTTGCTGTCCTCTTATTGTAAATCTGCAAATGACTGATATAAAAATTTGTGTGAAGGTTTTAAAGTATTAGGTTTGTAAAGTGTCCTGCCAACTTTGAGTGGAATTCATTGCAGCCAAAATTAAAATGTCATTGTTGCCCTGAACATATATGCTTTGTTAAAAAGGCAATTGTGTAGTCTGGGTTTTTTCAGTGCTTAACCCGAGGTTTTTTGTATTTTCGTTTTTTATTCAGTTTGGAAATTCTAACTAAATAGAAGATGACTGACTGGCTTACAAGATAATTGAATATATTCAAAGAGAAAGTTCCTGCGTCGTGTCAAATGATCTGCCAGCTGGGCAGAGCAGGGCGGACCAGAGCTGAACTGTGTTTACTCTGTCTGAGCCGTCATCTGTCACTAAAACCGCTCTTTCTGCGGCAGTATGAAGGGACAGACCGCTGCTTTAACGTATCAGGGTAGGTAAGCATGCTAAACAAAGGCCGTCAGCCAGCGGAGACCACAAACATCTCCAGCGGTTACTAAAAACAAAGCTAATTTGTGCTTCCTTTTTAGCCTCGCAGCTGTTCTGTTACTGTTAGCGGTAGCGCTAGCACGCTAACTTGTTAGCACAGATTTGCTATTGATTTTTTTTTTTTTCGGGTGACGCGGCGAGAAAAGTCTCTTAACTACTTCCTGTGAGGCTAGTTTGTTTCGACGCTGTCGCCTCATGTCAATAACTTACGTTTTTTTTATTATTATTATTAGTGACAAGCTTACAAGCAGTAGGTTTAGGTAGATGTTTCCACATCGTTAGCTAACTTTACAAAGTTTACATGCTATGTGGCATTCCTCTCTATAACTACTTTAGCAATATTAGCAACCTGCTACTAAATGTTTGGAGAATGAGCATTAATGGAGGCACAGTGATAGTAAAGACTTGTGTGTTACAGTTTGCAGACTTTCAGCTAATGACACCGTTATGTCTTCCTCTTTGACAGCAGCTGATAGCAGATAAAGGGGCAGCCACACTCATGTCCAATACTGGGGTGTGAACAATGTCTCTCTTCCTATTATCCTTTCTCCTGATTTTCCTGCTCGGGGTTGTTTTGTTAGGTATCCTGTTCAGGTAAGCCCTGCCATGTTTCATTTCTAACACTTGAGGTGTGGATCTAAATACATGGCTGTTGGTTTCAGATGGCTTATCTGCACCCTGGCAGTTCGACTCTTCCGGGCTGCACTGAATGCTGAGCTGAAGATCAAATCCGTAGGGCTGTTTTCTGTCAGAGGAGTCAGTATCCAGTTTCACCCCCAGCACACTCTGGTAAGAAAAACATGACATTTATCCTTTGAGTCGTGACCAGTCTCATACCAGGAAAACAGATGAATCTCAATAGGTTAAAATATAATTGAAAAGTTAGCTTGTTTCAATGATCAAATTCAAAAAGTGAATATCATTTATTATGTGGATGTATTACAAACAGTTTACTTATGTTAATTTTGTTGATTATAGCATACAGCTAATGAGTTTCTCAGAAAATTTGAGTATTACATTAAACAAAAGGAAAAAGGGGAGAAATCTTATGTTCATGTGTGCAGTGTGGCATAAAGGAGACCAACCTATGGTACTACTGAGTTGTTAAGGATGGCCAGGTTCTTTTAATAGCAGTCTTAATCATCTGTATTGTTGTGTCTTGTGTTTCTGATTTTCCTCTTGACAAATGCCAACAGATTTTCTGTGGGGTTTTGGTCATGACAGTTTGCTAGCAAACCAAGCACAACGATGCTGTGATCATTAAAGCAGGTGTTGGTGCTTTTGGCAGGATGAGTAGGTGCCACGTCCTGCTGGAAAATCACAATCTCCAGAAGGCTTCTGGGGAGAGTGAGACATGAAGTACTCCAAAATTTTCTGGTAGACCGCTGTGATGACTTTGGTCTTGATAAAACACGGCGGACTAAAACCCGCAGATGGCGTGGATCACCAAATCATCACTGACTATGGAAACTTCACTCTGGATCTCAAGCGAATTAGTTTTATGTGCCTCTCCAATTTTCCTCCAGACCCTGGGGCATTGATTTCTAAATGAATTTAAAAATTTACTTTCATCTGAAAAGAGGACCTTGGACCACTAAGCAACAGTCCATTTCTTTTTCTCTTTAACCCAGATAAGGCACTTCTGATATTCTCTCTGCTTCAAGACTGGCTTAACCTAAGGAGTTTGTCTGTTGTAGCCCATGTCTTGTGTGTGTGTGTGTGTGTGTGTGTGTGTGTGTGTGTGTGTATGCTGTTGAAACACTGACTCCAGCCATTGTCCATACCTTTAAAATCTCCTCCTCTTGAATGGGTTGTGTTTCACAATAGTTTTAAATGCCCTGTCTGTCCCTGTTGATTATGCACATTTTTCTTCCACTTACTTTCCATTAATATGCTTGGAAAGGGAACTTATTTAGCAATGACCAGTTGTGACTTACCCTAATTGTTGAAGTTGCAAATAACATTTCACCATTACAAATTGAATAGAAAAAATGTTTTTGTATTAGCTGTAAGCGAAATATCTACTGTGTGTCGTGAATCTACATGAGTTTCACTTTTTAAACTGAATTACTCAAATAAATGCATTTCTCTGTTATTTTCTAATTTCTTGAGCTCTACCTTTGCAGTAAATGTTAAATTATTGCAACATGCTGTTATAGGTTGTTTGTGATCATTAACACTAATTATTATACTTTCTCTGGTCAGGAAATTGACAGAATATGGATTTCAAGTAAACTTCTGAACCAGGATTTACCGTAAGTTTCCATGTTCTGTTTTTGCAGCTCTACACCAGATGATTAAAAATGAAATAACCGTTTCTTTATCATCGCGCCAGATTGAGATCAGTGTTTGCTTTCAGGCGATACCTGGCATTATGTGTTGGTGACACCCGAGTTAGGTTTGATCTTCAAGTTCCACTGGGCCCACTGGTGAAGGGTGGCCATGAAAAAAAGTCAAAGAAGAGTTCAGTCAACCCCAAAGCACTTGGCTTTCTGTCACAGGTGGGAAGACTCCTTATAGTGTAGCACGACAGTCTGCTTCTGTCTGACCTCTTCTCTTTCGGCTTTTTCCCTTCAGGGATCGTTCCCCGGCCAATCATCTGTCTCCATTTAGTCCTGTCCTCTGCATCCTGTACCGTCACAAACCAACTAACTTCATCACTTTTTCTCTTGTGCTTACAGCTCCTGTCATTCCACGTCAGCTCAATCAATGTGATGGTGTTGAACCTGGCTCTCTCCGAGTCTTTGTGGCACATGACGGTCACAGGTATCACCTTGTTACTCGATCATCAAAGTAAAAGGTAATGATTTTCCCACTTCTGTTACTAATTGGCATCGAAACACTGGGAAGAAAGGTTAAAACAAAAAAAAACAAAAAAAGAAATCTGTCCAACTTGTTTGCTGAAATTCATTCCAGGTTGTCATGGGACTTCTCAGTAGGGCAGCTCAGTAGTAAAGTGCTCAAAAGCAGCCAGTTGGTGAGTTTTATGCAGTTTTTTTTTTTTGTTTTTGTTTTGTTTTTTGTTTTTTTTCATTGAAGCTTGTGATTGAGTGAGTGTCACTGATGTACTGTTTATTATAGGATATATGTTTGGCTGAGCTGGCCCTTAGCCTGCTACTGTCAGGGGATGTGACCCTACCGGAGATGAAACCAGGCTGTCTGTCCCTTAATGTGAGGACGCTCATAGCAGAGCTGCATGAGGGCTTGTTCCTCAGCCAGCTCCTGCTGTTGCCCAAATCCCACAAAAACCAAGATCATGCTGTACCAGGTGAGCAAGGTTTGCTTTTTCTAAATTGCTAAATGGGCGTATATGGTTAAATATTACAGTGAGTTCAGTGATAAATCTGTCTTGGTTTTGAAACTATAGTCAA
Organism: Anableps anableps; assembly: GCA_014839685.1. Taxonomy (NCBI): domain Eukaryota; kingdom Metazoa; phylum Chordata; class Actinopteri; order Cyprinodontiformes; family Anablepidae; genus Anableps; species Anableps anableps. Next base: position 7,764,953 of record CM026068.1, on the reverse strand, counting down.
ATTTATTCTCCCTTAATGCAAGGTGGTTAATTTTTAATCCTGTGGTTCTGTATTTTATTTTAGTTTTTTCCATACATGAAAAAATACCATTCTTATGTTGTAAAACATAAACCTTTTCTAATGAGTTTGTCATGCTGGACTCTTAAAGTAAAACAGAATAGAATCGGCTGCCGGTACGACTATTTGCACTCATAGTTGTTACTGGTGGTCGATGTCTTTTGCTTATTCTGAAACTCCTGGATGTTTTCCATCATCTGAGATATTTTTAACCAGACTGAGGACAGAGATCAGGTTGTCATAAGGTCAAACTGACATCTGCGACTTTAATGGTTGAAGTCATCACAACTGCTTAAAATAATTACATTTGATGCAAATAGTTTTAAAATGGAATGAAAAGTAGATGCGTTTAGCAGGGTTTTTTTAAAAATGTTTACTTACACCGGTGTCCTTTTAAGGGATGATATATTACACTTTACACTTCTTTGTTAACTTCCTACAGAAAAGGCTTGTTTTACCAAAGAACATGTACATTCGTTTAAGTTTTTCCATTTGATTAACAAGAGCAGAAGCTAGAAAATCATGCGAGTAGTGATCAGACCTTTGACTGTAACATGCAGGATTCTTTCAATAGGATTGATTCCCTTGAACTATTCTAAAGGCTGGTTGCACAAGACTTGATTTTGTGGTACCAGAGTAAAGGGGATTAATTGCATGTTTACTTTACTCTATTCATGGTTACATTTGTAAAAGATATATAAATATAAATTTGTAAAAAATAAATAAATATAAATATATATATATATATATATATATATATATATATATATATATATATATATATATTCCCACTTCACCTTAATGCAGTTCTTTCAGAGAATTTTTCAAATAAATAGATTGAAGTTAGTGGTTGTAATGTGACAAAATGTAAAGCAGTTTAAGCAGTATGAATACTTTTTAAAGCACAGGATATGGTGTGTAAAATCTTGCAGCTCTCCAGATTAGTATGTCATGTAGCCTACATTGAGGTGATTAATAATCTAGTTAATGTATAACATGATTTAGTATTTTACTGGATGTTTCCTGCTATTTCATTTGCTTAGCAGATTGCCTTTTTAGATGCCCGTTGTGATCATTTGCATTTTAATAAACCCAGTCCTGTTTCCTTTCAGAGTGTGATGACACTGAATTCATCCGAACTGAGACTGTTGAACAGTTTCATCAGCTGCTTCCTGGCAATGTAAATGTGGAGTTTGATAACACAAATGTAACCCTCTCCATGCACAGCCAGAAGCGGTGAGTCAACATTTATACAGAAGCCTGCACTTAGTCATTATTTAGCAGAATCTAAATCATTTTTCTCATGAATAAAACCTTTTTTTTTTTTTTTTTTTTTTTTTTTTTTTTTTTTTTTTTTTTTTTTTTTTTTTTTTTTTTTTTTGCGCAACTTCCTCGCCGTCTAACAGACACCTGAACTGGACCCTGAAGTCTTTGAAGATGTGTTATGGACGTGACGACGAGCAGCATCCCCTGAAAAGCTTCACACCTGAGCTGAGCTTTCCTCAGAGCAGCCTGGAGCTCCTCCTTGAGGGTTAGCAGCCGGATGACCTTTAGGCACACTGCAGGGAGTTAAATGGTGGGGGGGGGGTTAAAAAAGGAAAAGCGGTGAGTTAACATGTTGGGTTTGTGTGTTTGTTTATTGTCAGATGGACTTCTCCTTTCTCAGAGCAGGCAGAGAATCCTTTGCGTGAACACTCTGAAGACGGTCCTGCAGGTGACGAAAAGCCCGACTGTCTGTGTTAATTTTGATAACTGGGTTACTGATGTGTCCCTGCCTTGGTTTTTTTTTTTTTTTTTTTAAATGGCTTTTATCCAAACAGATTACATCCATTGACATCTCAGGATCATTCGTCGTCAACACCTGCATCATTCACTATCGACACCAAGAGTTCTCCCATTGGTTGAATCTGTTTCCATGGCAACGGCTAGTCCACAGGAAGGAAGCACGCAGAAAGAGGCAAGTAGCCAAACAAATCTATCTTCCCGGGTGTTTATGGGTTCTCTTGACATTTAACAAAATTCCCCCACTGCTGTAAAAATAATTGTTAAACTCCTTGTTCTAGCTTCTTTTTCCTTATCCACATTTTATGCATCATTCACTCTGTTGTTTATCCCATTATCTTCTATTTTGCATAGTCCATTAGCTTATTTTCCCGCCCTCCTCCTCCTCAGGCGTCTCCCTCACTTGGATGCTCCCGTGATGATCTCCTCCTCCGTGTCCAACGTCAACGTATCCGTACAGCTGGGAGACACCACGCCTTTCGCTCTCGGCTTCATCTCTGCAAATGCAGGTACTTTATGCGCACACGGCACAGCATATGATTGTCATATGACTTTTATTTTTTACTACTGAGACAGTATATTGTTGCTTTTAGCTGTTTTTTTTTTTTTTTTTTTTTTTTTTTTTTTTTTTTTTTTTTTTATATATTTAACCCCAAACAACCTCTCGTAAAGTGACTTGCAAAGTATTCATACAGCTTGAACTTTTTCGCATTTTGTCACATTACAACCGCAAATTTTCTGTATTAAACAGGAATTTTGTGATAGACTAACATTAAGTTGTGCATAACTGTGAAGTGGAAGGAAAATGATACATAGTTTTGTTTTTCGTCCTGTGTGGTATGTCGCTACCAGCTTTGCACATCTAGAGATTGACATTTTTGCCCATTTCTCTTTGCAAAATAGCAGAAACTCAACAACAAAGCATCTGTGAACAGCATTTTTTTTTTTTTTTTTTTTTTAATATCTTTTCACACTTGATTAAGGTCTGGACTTTGGCTAGGCCATTCTGACATGAATTTGATCTAAACCATTTCATTGGATTTCTGGCTGTATGTTTAGTGCTATAGTGCTGTTGGAAGGTGAACCTACACCCCAAAGTATTTTACAGCCTCAAAAAAGTTTTCTTCCCCCTCAACTGAAGAACAAGACCCCCACATAATGCTGCCATTGTCATTGTGGGGATGGTGTGTTCATAATGTTGCTCATTTATTAATTTTCCATGACATATAGCGTTTTGTGTGTAAACAAAAACAAAAAAAAAAAAAAAAAACGTGAAATTTTTACAGTTTTACTGTAATCCAATTCCCCCAACTGAACTGGGAATGTCTGAAGCTCCTGCATAGATATTCCTTGCCCAGCTTGTTGGTTTAGTTGTTATGACCTAACCCCTCTCCCCCCTTTTTTTTTCTTTTCATAACTTTTCCCCTCACCCATCTGGTGTTTCTTGATTTTCATGATGTCATTTTGTTTACTAATGCTCTCAAACAAATCTCAGAGTTCCTCACAAAACAGCTGTGCTTATATTCGCATTAAATTATAATAAGATGGACTCGAAGGCAGTTGATTCCCCTGGATTTTATTCAGGGATATCTTAGTAAAGATGCTGAAAGCTGCATATCATTTTCCTTCCACTTCACAATTATGGACAACTTTTTGTTGGTCTGTCACTTAAAAATTCCAGGGTTTGTTGTAGTAATGTGAGGAAAAATGTTAAAAACTTCTAAAGCAAAGATTGCACAAACCTAGAAAGAAAAAAAGTCCTTCCTTTAGGTTACCCTCAAATGATGTGCTCAGCACTCCTGACTCCACGAGGGATTAGTGTTGCACATTTAATACTGAATACTTGAAGCTCATAGCAATCTGATAGACCTGCTTCCACTTTGTTACACATTTATGTCCTTTTGTTTACAGAACTGCAGCATCTTCTCGACCTCAAGGTTGAAAACGACAGCTGCGATTCCCAGAGCCTGCACCAGCGGGCCTCGTTGTCCCTGGACAACTTCTGGTGGAGAGTGGGTCAAGGCTCTCACATCCAGCAGGCTCCACACCCTCCGGGTAAACATGTGTGGGGCGAGGCGCTAATTCTGGACACCTTAAGTCTTCAGGTCGGAAAACACGTGTCATTACTTCTCATCAATGCTTGTGTTTTGTAGCTGCTTTGGTTTACCTGTGTAATTAGAGTAGTTTGTTTCTTTGCGTTCTCATATCTTTGTGTCGTCCTTAAGTCTGTTTTGTTTTTTGAGGGCATTTTTGGGCTTCACTCTTAGGGAAAAAGGCAACTTAAGAAACACACTCTAATAAACACTCTCTGTGCAGAAATGTGATTTTTCTAATACTATTTACAAAATGGTTCTTTCATTTTTATGACTTCTCCTAAGAGCATTAGCAACAGCTTTACTGTATTCAGAGGTTTTCCAAAAACTTTGCTGAAATTGACTTGATTTCCAGAATTACTGCTTCTGTAATATAAATGAAGCATTAATCTGCAGCAAAGGTGATAAAAAAGCTGAATTTGAGTAGTTGTTGTTATCAAAGTTCAAGAACGTTGTGATTTTAGTTCATAATATATATTTTCTTCCCCTTTTTACTCCAGGGGAGCTGGAACAGACCCCAGTCAGACTCGAGCAGCCAGCCTCCGAGTCTGAACGTGGAGTCCAGTCTGAAGGGTCTTCAGGTGGAGCTGTCAGAGACCTGCGCGCTGTGCCTCACCCGCCTTCTGTCCCTCCTGCGTGTTTCCGCTGACCCTGAGCCGCACCTGCTAGAAGTAACTCCCGAGTCGCCCTCTGCTGATGAAGCCGTCAAGTCAAACCACTCCTCCTCCTCACAGCCGAGCCTGCTTTTTAAACTGGACTGCTGTTTGGACGAAGTGAATGTATTCACAGTCTCTAATGTGGCGGGTAAGAAGCTTGTGTGAGATTTTGTCAGGTTTCGAACATGTAACGCATTGTTGTTACTCAGGTAGCATTCTATGGAAACTACTTGGGGGGGAAAAAAGAGTGACTTCTTTTACTTATAAAACCGTCTGTTTGGCTGCAACAGTTGAGTAAAATGAGCTTTTTGTGGGGAGGAAAAACTTTTTTGTGGCTTTTGATCACCTTTCTGGCACTATGATGAATTTTGCAAAACCCAAACTTTATTTTATTTATTTTTTCAATTAATTCTGTTGGTCTCATGGGCAGAATTTAAAAATGCTTTATATACAGATTAGCAACACAACTGAACCACAGTGTGTGTGGTATTAAAAACAATATGAAAAAGAATTTAAAAAACCAATAATAAAAATAATAATTTCACATAATTGTGAAGTGTCCTGACTGACTTTTAGTTTTGGACCATTTTGTGATGCTCCAGGCTGTATACAGGGGGAGATTTAGCTATTTTTATTTGTAGAATAATGCAGTTTGTTTCTTTCAAAAGAACATAAATTGTTCTTCGAAGAGACAAGGAATTGCACTCAAAATACTATTTGAAAAGATATGTTTTTAAAATATGCTGTCATTTCTGTTGTCAAAATCTCAGCCTATATTTTTTACCCCACATCTTTTGAAAATAAGTAATCTGGGGGCGGTTATTTGTGTTTTTTCAACATTCATTTAACCAGTAGATTAAAATGTTGTGACCCTTTTTTTTTTTTTTTTTTTTTTTTTTTTTTTTTTTTTTTTTTTAAATCTCTTTTGCAGTAGTATCTTCGTCAGGACAAACAGCAGCTCAAAATAAAGACGTTAAAGCAAAGAAAAATATAAGGGTCTGAAATTATTGCATTTACTGCAGCAATTGCTCCAGACAAAAGCCTTTACAGCTAGATGTGTGCATATCTAAAATGTATTGTATCGGTTCAAATTCTGATTATTACATAGCTAATTCCAGAAGCAGCTTATTAATACTTCTCCGCCACCTCGGTTCAAGCTTTTAGTGCTCTCAGTAAATTAAACTGAGAGCACTCTGCTCTGTGTAAATAAACACAAGAATCTCCCCTTTTATTTTCTAAAGGGATGTAGGTTTGTTGATGTGGAAGAGTAAGAATTGACAGTTTCTCTCTACAAAAAGACGATCAAGTCCCGGAAAAATTAAAGTCATACATCACAGTTCGAAGGATTAAGCACCAGTGGTTTACTGTATCAAGGACATGTTGGGGTTAACAAGTGGCTTGAATATCAATAAAAGATGTGGACAAATTTATGTAACATTGTTAAATCCGGTAATCAGTAAAGAGAAAACAAAATCTCTTCTTTGAAAAGCCTGTTTATTTCTTAAATTTAATAACTTGACTCAAATTTCAACAGTTTTACAGCCTGATATCTGCTATCACATCTGATGTGACTGTGCTCTGTTTTAGGAGCCGTGTCTCTGCGCATGGACACCGTCAGCATCCTGAGCTCTGCAGAAAGCTCCAGAGTGTCTCTACAGGCGATGAGCTTGTCTCTGGTGAAGGCGCTTACTGAGAACATGGAAACATGCTGCCCTGCCTCCCAAACCCTCAACCCTGTCCTCAAACTCACTGCAATAACCGTCTGGTACCACGTCACCACACACAGTTTACAGGTAAGCACAGATTTCACTGCAGGAACCTTTTCCTGAAACCAGAATAGTTTTCTGGGGTCGTTCTTTACCCCTGTTTGGTGTCTAGATCGGAAACCAGGTAGAAATGAGAGTTCCAGGGTAGAAATCTGCCCTGCAATGGAGGTAGCAATGTCGAGATCTGCCTTGAACCCAAGTGTGCCAAACATGGCTGAAATTCTTTCTGCTCCCGATCTCTGTGGAAACAAGGAGCATAAACGCTGTCATCATAAGCATTAGTAGTGATTTAAACCAGTAATCTTAGAAAACTTTACAGCATTTACGTTCCAAGTTGTAAATTAATCATGACACAGGATTGTGTACCATCAACAGATTAGCCCAGACATTATAATCCACTGCCTCTATTTCTACAGAGTTTGGACTCTGAGGATGCCTCTTAAAAGCAGCAACAGACATTTTTATTCCAAGAAGCTTTTAGTTAGACTTGGGCTTTCATGACCACAATTTTATGATTTTATGATTACATTGTGTTCTGCTTTCTGTATTGTATGTTACTGGGTATTTTTGTTAGGTTACCCTATTTATGAAGCACTTTGTGGCATCTGTCTTTCAAAATGTGCTATATGAATAAACTTTCTTACTTAGGTTGTAAGTGTGAAGGAAGCAAGGTATGTAGCAGCTACTGTGTGCTACGTATGGTTCATACTCTTCCGGCTCACGTTCTGAAGGCTTTAATTAATAAAAATTTTACGAATGTACCAAACTTCCTCTGACTTTAAAAGGATTTTAATTTGCTTTCAGAGTGTAACCCCCACGAATTATTCACAAGTTATGATTATGGGAAACAGTGTTGTAGAGCTCCCTCTCCTCAGGGAGAGTAAGAAGGAAGTTTAAGTCAACAAAATCTCTTTAAAATTTGTAACCTTTACACCTCCTCATGGATTTTTGAGTGACTTGCCATTTAGGGGTATAACAAGGTCTCGTCGAGGCGAATGCTATCTTGCAAGCACTAGCCAGTTGCGGTCAGGATGGCTTCACCTGATAAAGTTGTAATAGAAGATGCCCCAGCTATTCTTTAGTCATTTGTTTGGAAGCATTTTGGGTTTCCAGGAGCAACGATAAATGGTGACTTAGTGACAAACAAGACACGAACAATACGTAAGCACTGCAAGTTGTTCAGGCACCGACGGAGGCAGAAAGCATTGCTGAAACGGCCGATGGCTGGACGTGTAGGGGCATGTTGAGCTACATCACAATTACAGCACACGCTATCAATAGCAACTGGGAAATGTTATACTGCAGATGGTGCATAGTCGAAGCACTGTCCTAAGGTCTAGAAAACGAAAGATATCTGTTTGTGGTAAAATCAATAACAAGGCAGAATAAAGGCCCTTTTGCAGCATAAGTTTTATCGTACAAGTTTTCTTTAATGTAATATTAAAATCATCCCGTCTCATTTCTCGTGAGGTATCATGTCTCGTTTTGTGAATTTTGTGTATCATTACACTCCTACTTGCCATGTATTGTAATGTCCAACTTGCTGTGACAGAATCATTGGTTTTAGTCTTTTATGACTGGAACTCCTTTCTAATCTCTTTCTCCCGTCTCCCACACACTGAACAGCTGATTAAGCTGTCCTAATTGGTGCAGTTCATCCAAAACACATTGTAGTTACACATTTCCATGTAGTCTGGAGTGACTTGATTTAGTTTTTAAACTTTAACCTCTATGAGAGAATCTGGCTTAAAGTTGTCGGATTTCACTGTTGTATTTTGGACTTTTTAGGTGTTGTGGGTTGCAATTCTTCTATTTAAATGATGGTAGCTGCATGAACAACTAAGTTGTTTGTTAAATACTCCCTACAGCTAGAATTAACAGGGTATGAATGGTTGTATTTATGTTTTTACAGGTTCAGTGCGAAGAGGAGCTCGCTGTGGACTGGGCGCCACCAGACCACATGGTCTTGTTTCAGCACATGACTGAAGCTCAGGCTTGTTGGTGTATGCTCCGTGGAGAGAAAGAAGAGGACGGCGAAGCTGAGCTGGGTCAGAGCAGGGGCTTCTCTGTGCGCGTTGAAATGGGTTCAACACGCTTAACTGCCCACGTTAGTGAGAAGAATTATATCATGCTGCACACCAATGCTTTCTCCCTCTCCAAGCATGCTGGCTCCATACACGTACGCTCCCCTCTGCTGATCTTCAACTTTGATGGCAACAACATCGTCTCCTTTAACGAGTTAGATGTGGAGACTCATGATGACCTGACAGAGATGCAGCTGCACAGAGACGCGTTCCCTTTCCTGACCACTCCGCACAACCGAGTCTGGGTCCTCACCTGCCCGTCTTTATCCGTCGAGTTCCCCTACCAGTACAACTTCTCGAACACTTTCGACATGGCCATCAGTGTGCAGAAGTGGCTGAAGACTCTCCATCTCCCGCAAAGTCCGGCATCCTCGGAGCAACGCCTGCCTCCCAACTTTATTTTCAAAATCAGCCAGTTCTCGTTCGTCTTCCTGGATGACATCTTTGAAATCAAACTGAGAGACAACTATGAGCTGATGAAGGATGAGAGTAAAGAAAGTGCCAAGCGTCTGCAACTTCTGGATAAGAAAGTGGCAGAACTTAGAAAGCAGCACGGAGAACTACTGCCTGCCAGAAAAATAGAAGAGCTGTACAGCTCGCTAGAGAAAAAGCACATCGAGATTTACATCCAGCGCTCCCGGCGTCTCTACGCAAACACGCCCATGAGGAAGTCTCTGCTGACCTGGACTGTGTCAGACCTGGAGCTCGTCGCCCTAGCTGATCAGTCTTTTCATGGTCCAGAGAAGGTGAGAGAGCAGCTGAGAGACATCGACAGGCTCAGTCCCTTTCCCCGAGACGGACTCCCTCTGGTGGTTCAGTGGTGTCGTGCTGTCAAGTTTAAGCTGGGAGCTTTTTTGGGTAAGCCTATAAAATCTTTATTTAAAAAAATAAATAAATAAAAAAGCAAAAACATTGTAAGCTGAAGTGTGATTTTCTTTTTTTTTTTCCCCCTAATTTTTTTACCACTGTTGCTTATGTTGTCAGTGCGAATTCGAGACTACCCCCGCTACCTGTTTGAAATCCGGGACTGGGAGCTGTCGGGGCGCCTGATCGGAACAGAGCAGGACGGACAGGCCAGGGCTCATCGCAAGCAGACTGTCCCACTCGGAGCTCCGTGGGGAGATGTGACCGTCCACAGAAACATGCCTCCACTTAAGTTCTACTATGATTTCAAATGTAAGTTCTGCAGGTTTTCGTAAATCCTGTCCGAATTATTAAAATATAATTTTTAGATCAAAGATAAAATACTTTTTGTTTTCCTCTAGCAAAATTAATTCTAACTAATTAATCCAAATTTTGACTGTATTGTTTAAACTTATTCCTTGTTCACACGGCAAGATTTTTATACAGCCATCATGGCAATATTGGCTCAAATTTTCATATCTGTGCATCCCTAATTTTAGCTGTGGTTTTCAAGGCCTTATTGTGCAGAATATTACATGTTTTTACCGTTTTTCCTCTTTATAGAGTCATATATCTAGCAAGCTGCTTTAGCGGGTTAATTAGTAGGGCAATCTGCTCTGGTTGTCGACCACAGTTGCAGATGTTCTGGAGTTTTAAAGCAACAGCGATGAGTGGCACGAACCCAAAGTTTTTCTTTCTTGTAACCAAGGGAGACATGAAACACCAGCAGTGCGAAGCAACGTCTGGGGGCGAGGCGAAACTTTATTTCATCCTGTAGTAGCTGTATGACGGAATATTTTTTGTCGCTAAATGATAATCAGTATTCAAGCACAAGAAATTCATGATCAGAGCAGAAGGATGCCCTAACGTTTTCTTCTGGTTCCATAGTTTGCATAATATTGCTCTTTCTGCAGCCAACATCTCTCTGTACACCATTGTGTGGGGGCCTTGTTGGGACCCTGCCTGGACGCTGATTGGCCAGTCGGTAGACCTGCTGACCAAACCCACAGCTGATCCGTCTCCCCCTCTGGCTTGGTGGGACAAAAGCCGTCTGCTCCTGCACGGACACTGGGTCATGAACATCGAGCATGCCAACCTGCATCAGCTGGCTACAGAGGTGAAACAATGCATTTCTGCTGAAATCTTTACTTGATTCTGTTTACATCACTGAAATTATTTGTATGTTTTTGAATATTTATTCTTTCTATTGTGTTTTGTTTTGTTGTTTTTTTTTTTTTTTGTTTTGTTTAAGTCTCACCTGATTGATGCTAAATGATTTAAGCAGAGTCTGTTCTCTTCCAGGATCCATATAACACAACTGAGAACTTGCATTGGGAATGGACCAAGCTGAACTTTGACTGGAATCCTGGGGAGTTTGTGTTTAAAGGGAATTTGGATGTAAATGTCAGGACAGCATCAAAGTAAGCGCTGGCACTTGGAATAAAATGGATTCCCACATTTACAGATAAGATTTTAATCATGAAACTCCCTGTTTTTCATGTTAGGTACGATGATATCTGCTTCCTGCACTTGCCCAACCTGTGTATGACCCTTGATCTTCAGTGGCTCTGCCATGGCAACCCCCATGATCACCATGCAGTCATGGTTTGCTGTGCGGAGAACATTGCAGATGTGACCTCAGGACAACCTCATGACTCCTACAGAGCTTTTCGCTCTGAAAACCTGAACCTCTCCATCACCATGGACCTCAGTCAGAACTGTTCTACTGGTGTGTGTTAAACTCATCAGACCTCAAAGGCAAACCTACAGTATGTTAAAGACGCCATTTATCTTGTCTTTTCAGAACCACCTGAGCCTCGAATCTTGCTGTACAGCAGCACTCTGCGCTGGATGCAGAACTTCTGGGCCACCTGGACGAGCGTCTCTCGACCGATCTGCAGAGGCAAGCTCTTCCACAGCCTCAGGCCGATCCGCAAAAAGCTCGGTCAGCACTACAAACAGATGTCCTACACAGCTGCCTTCCCTCAACTACAAGTAAGTTGTTGTTGTTTGTTTTTTTTTATTATTCGCTGATGGCTGCCTGATAACAATAACGTTTCATTGTTTAACAGGCGAATTTAAACTTGATTTAGGTGAAAGTCACCATAGTGATTATTTTGTCCAGTGTTGAAATTTCTATTATTTTTCCTAAATACTCGTTTAGTTTGAAACACATTTGATTCATTGCACTTCTAACACTTTTACAAAGTGCTTAAAAATCTTTAAGAATTAGTCACTTATCATGGCAAAAAGTGTCATAATTCAAAACATCCAATTAGTGCCACTCATGAAAGCATCAAAAAAGTATTTATACGTTTTAAACATTTTTTAATTAATTGGAAATATACACAATACATAATGTGGCTTTCCTTTTCATCCTTATCTATTACCACATGGGTTAACTGGTTTCAGAAAACTTCCATAATCTTCCTACACTTCATAAGAAATAAACTTTGGACCTACGTGTATTTTTCGATGGACAGTCCAAACAAAAGGTTCTCAATAAACCTGCATCTTTCTTCTGCAGACAAACTTTGCATTATAAGGAGTTAGCTGTAGCACCAAGCTATTGTTAGCTTTTTCTTTTGTTTCGATATGTTTTGCAGATGTTAAAGTTAAAATTAAACCCGCAGAAAGGTGTTTCAAAGGTCTTAATTCTATGGTTATGCATGTGCTGTGTATCCTTCAGGTGCATTATTGGGCTTCCTTTGCGCAGCAGAGAGGAGTCCAAGTGGAGTGCAACAAAGGCCACATCTTTACTCGGGGCACCCAGAGACTTATTCCACAGGGTAAAGCGCTGTGGGATTTAGAAGAGGCGGTTCTGTTTACTCAGACTCGGCATATAAGTCTAGCTTTTTAAAAGAGGATTCTTCTGTATTGTTTTTCAGCTGGCACTGTGATGAGGAGGCTGATCTCTGAGTGGAATGTGACTCAGATGGTGAGTGAGCTCTCTCAGGTGACCGTTCACCTGATGGCCTCCACCTGGGACGAGACGGCTGACCACCAGATGAACGCTCAGGTGAAGAAGACTCATCTGCTCAGCCTGTCATCCCTTAGCTACCAGCGACAGAGCAACCGCATGGAGGAGGTAACTGCTGGAGTTCATATATATATTTTTCATAGCAGCTGGATGAAGAAACTGACTTTTTTTTTGTGATTTCTGACAGGAAGTGAACCCAACAGATGAAACAAACACCTCTTACACTCACAAACTGCGCCTAGTGGACCTGCGTGCTTCCTGGACAACCATAAACAGAAACATAGCCTTTGGGCTGTATGATGGTTATAAAAAGGCATCTGTATTAAAGAGGAATCTTTCCACTGAAGCTCTGAAGGGTCTGAAGATTGACACACATCTGCAGACGAAGAAACTCAAACGTTCCCCCTCTAACTACTCTCCAACGACAGTGACTCCAGTTGTTCCCGCTGTCAATCGAGTGGAGAAAAGTCAAAATGAAGGTGAGCGTTCTGGGTGCGAGCACGAGCTCTGCCAGGAATCAGGAACAGCTCACCGGGTTGTGTTTTTCTCCACATTTTGTAGGAACCTCGATGTTGCAGAAGCTGATCGAGGAAACGGACAAGTTTGTGGTGTTTTCTGAGGAGGACTCAGGAGTGAGCGACCAGCTGTGTGGCATCGCAGCCTGTCAGACTGACGATGTGTTCAACCGCAACTGGTTCATTGAGTTGGTCAACTGTCAGGTAATCTCACTGATGCTGGGTTCAGGTTACCATCACAGTCCAAACGGATCTCAGATTTGATTTCCAGCTTTGGATAACTTTACATTATAGTTTTATTTAACTTAACAACAAGCGGCCATAAAGCAGACGGGTGTCGATTACAGGATTTCCACCGCATATATTGGCCAAATAAACCCTGAGCTTGTCTGTGGGCAAGGATGTGGGTCTTATGTTCATGTTCTTTAGAGCCTATTGTCAGAACCGGTTGAACCGGTTATGTGACCAAATGTTTGTTGACGATTACAACGTTTCTATAAATCCAGGTTTTTGGTTTGCGTTTGGCTTTAAACCGACTTGCAGTATTCTAAGCTATTTCAAAAGTGCATTTATATCACTTGTTCCCAAGATGTACTGTTTCTATGCTTTAAGCAGCCAAACCAAAGAAACCGTAGCACTCAGTCAGGACATATATTGGCTGCTTTTTAATGGCAATCTCTGTGAACCTTCACGTAGGGCTGGGTGATATGGCTTAAAAATGAGGGCTGCATCAATTAATCTTGATTAATTGATTATTGAAATAATTGTCAACTAATATAATAATTGATTAATCATTAACTGGAGTATACAGACTCTAATAAAGGCCATTTGCTGAAAAAAAACAACACACCCAGAGCAGTAATTAAGCCAAAACTGTACAAAATATATAAACATTTTGCATTTAAGATTAAAAAAAAAAAAAACCTTTGTCTGTAAATATGTTCTACCCAAAACTCCTCAAGAGGTAGTTTTAGCTTCACCTGGTTCAAATTCACTACAGAAAGATGTATTTTTGTATTTAAGGCAATAAAATGTTTGTTTTCCTATTTAAAAAGGAATTTAATTATTTATTTGCCTTTTTTAATGCATTTCTAATGTTTCATTAAAAAGTCGTAAGAGGTTAAATTAAAAATCTACTGAATGTTCCAATTTTTTTAAATTCGATTAGTCATCAGAATAATCATCAGAATAGTCAATAAAATAATTGATTACTAAAATAACGGTTAGCAGCAGCCCTACCAAAAATAAAACCTCAGATTTTTTTTTTTTTTCATACCAAATCTGATTTTAATCTCCTTTTTATTTTCTTAAGAAGAAATTATAAATGAAAGAAAATATTTTCAAAATTTTGCTTTTATTTCATTCATCCCTTCTGGGAGTTGACCTGAATTCAAAGTCCAACTAAATACAAGCTGTAAAACTAGACGGTAGGTGCTGGCCAGGCTGATATCAGTCTGAACTACGGAAGGCCAAGGAGTTCATTGGTGGAAAAAAATCCTGTTAAATTTTTTATTTTTTTTCCCCCAAAAAATAAAGCTTTATAAAGAACAAATTCAATTAATCAATAAAATCTATTTATCACTTAGCCCCACCTTCACTATTTTGTACAAGATCTTGGATCGTGGGATCACACGTTCTATTGACGAGGGCTTCAGAGCCACACCATTAAGCGCTTCACGAACGGCTTCCTTGTTCGTAGATAGAGAATCCACTCTGGGGATCATAAAGGTGTTTCACAACAAAAACAAACATATTTTATTATTATTATTAGCAACAAGAAGCCCTCATATTCTGTACATAACATGACAGACTAATCACTTTGGAAAAAAAAAAAAGCATCAGTATGTTTAAACAATGTGCAGACTGTTGCTGTAGCAGAGTGGTTAGAAGTATGAAAACTTTTTAAATTAAAGTACTGCTCTGAAACTAGCCTAACATCCGGTGACTCTGAGAAGGACTCGTGTGTTATTACGACAATAATCCGAATGTTTGATTTTCCTCACCTAGATGATGCTGCGCGGCACGGAAACAGCAGGTTGTGTTCTGGTGTCTGCAGCCAAGGCTCAGCTGCTGCAGTGTGAGCACCACCCGACCTGGTACAACGACACGCTGAAGCAGAAGACCACCTGGACGTGTCTGCTGGATGGCATGCAGTACTTTGCCACCATGGAGCTCAATCCTTCTGAGCAAGAGGATAGGCAGCTGTGGCTGGAGGTAGGCTCTGATCTCAAGAGTTGTGCATTGTAAAGTATATTTGGTCTAACGGAGCTCACTGAGTGTGATTGAAGGGCATAAATTGTGTGGTTATTCAGATTCTGCTAACTTTACAAGCCCTGTTTCCAAAACAGCTGGTATTTTTGCTCATTTTAGACAGAATCTTTGATCTGCAAAGTTTTAATTCATTCAAACCTTAACTTCAGGATAGACATTTACGTACTCCAATCATCAGCATGAATGTAGTAATAATTTTGGTGTTTTTAACACCTTTTTTTAAAACAAAAAAATTAGCAACACTCCTTTCAAGATGGAAGTCTAACACAACAAATAACTTTAAAAAAACATAAAGGCAAGAACAGGGTGCATAAGTTTGAGTTTATGGATATTCTCTAGACCCAACTTCTCTTGTTTTTGGTCAGGTAAAATTACTAAAATTATTTACTTTTGCTAAAGAGCACAATGAGAGAAATTATTACCGTTTAATTGGCTCTGCTTGGCAGAAAGTGTATTTAAATTAGTTAGTTGAGGTTGGGACTTAGGGAAGGCCATTACTGAACGTTAACATTAGGTTGCTTTAGGGGTGGACAATATGAAATGAAACATTTATCACAATATTTTTTTTATGCTTATTATGATAACAATAAAAGTGATAAAGTATCTACAACTCGTTTTCAGTCTTTTTTTTAAATAACTTCAGTCAAAGCCCCACAAACACAAATACTGCTCTTAAAGAAGCTTCCACGGGACACCAGTGACATGAGGAAGTGTGATTATTCTCACTAAACTACAAACAGTAACTGCATTTAGTGAGATAAATATATGGACGCTCTTATGAAATCAACACTGGAGAAAAAAGTAATAATAATTCTGACAGCACAGATAGCTTTAGGGGTTTTAAAGATGTATTGTTGTCATGATGAATCAAAAATCTTATCATGATGAGAAATTTTTCATCATAATGATAAACAATACAATAAATGCCCAAATCCAGTTTGCTTTGTTTTTTCCTAAACCAGTTTGGGGTTGTTGTCCATGTTTTATCTTATCCCTCTGAGTTGAGCTGAAATTGAAGACTGTGTATCTACTATTGCCCCTTCATTATTTCATCCTGATCATGCAATCCACCAGTGCATCTGGCAGTGAAATTGCACCCACAGCATGATACTACCACCACCATGCTTGACAGTTGGTATAGTTTTCTTGGATTTGAAAGCCTCACCTAGACTCAGACATACATTCTTCTTGTCACTTGGACCAAATAGTTTAATCTTTTTTTTTTTTTTTTTTTTTCAACTGACAAGGTTGGATTAAATAAATACTTAAAAATAAGTATTCCATTTAGTCATATGATTGGAGGACATAAACCTCGAAACAAAAAAAACAAAAAACATGTAAAAGATGCAAATGTGTCTTTACTCATCAACCTTGTTTGTAGAAAACATGAACAAATCTATAATTTTATCGTAGTTTCCCATTCAAAAAAGATAATCTCCTGAGTTCTCCTTGCAAGGACGTTTTAATTTCTGTTCCCGGATCGGCTTGCTGTCGAAGAGAGAGGTGGAAATTGGCTTTCTGTCTGTCCTGCAACCCGCTTTATTCCATCACATTGTTAGAGTTCTGAAATGTTCTAGGTTAAAAACGTAACCAAACCTTTTTTTAGCAGCTGTTAGAAATGTCTTCCTAAGGAACACTGAGACATAGCTTTAGATTCTAGTTCCAAATCTAAATGACTTTTTAGATATTTTCATGAAACTAAAAAGATGTATGTCCGTATTGGTCTCTTGGGAGATTGTTACTATTTTCTTTGATCATCTAAGAACCATGACTTTTACAAAGTTCTTTTATTTCTGCAACCTTTCAAAACAGTGAACAAGACCACACACACTCACTTTTTCATTATTTCCTTTGCAATTTGTTGCGTTTAGGTGAAAAACATCGAGGAGCACAGGCAGCGTAACCTGGACTCAGTGCAGGAGCTGATGGAGAGCGGCCAGGCGGTGGGAGGAATGGTTAGCACAACTACAGGTGAGGAAATGCTCCCATAGGATATGTCCACCTTCACAGGAGCCAAGTGCAATGCTTAAAACACAATGGGCTGTGCTATTAAAATATCATCCTAATGCAATAAATATTTGAAATTGTTTGCACTGTGAAATTAAAAGAGCAGCACATGTTAGTTAATTCTCTGATTAGATGTAAATTTTGTGTTTTTCAGACTGGAACCAGCCCGCACAGGTGAACGAGTCTCAGCAGGTTCAGCGTATCATCTCACGCTGCAGCTGCAGGATGCACTACATCAGTTATAGTCATGACATCAACCCCGAGCTGGCCACGCAGATCAAGCCTCCAGAGATAAGGAACAGCCACGAGAAAGAGGACCTGCTAAAAAAACAGGCGGGTATGTCTGATCACAGGAGCAGCACTGAAATAATAAAAAAACAACAAAGACATCCTGTGTTCAGGAGGAATAATGAGTTATATTGTTTCTTTTAGGTGCCGTGGAAACTTTCACTCTCATTCACCATGACCTGGAGATTTCCACGAATCCGGTTCAGTACGCTATGATCCTGGACATCGTCAACAACCTGCTGTTACACGTGGAGCCAAGGCGCAAGGTATCCAGGAACACCAGCTAAATATCAGCCTCAAGAAAAATCCTGTTCGATCATTTCTCTTTGCCCATCCTGTGACAGTTTTTTTTTTTTTTGTTGTTGTTGTTGTTGTTCCTCCACTGTGTGCTCAGGAGCACAGCGAGAAGAAGCAGCGGGTTCGTTTCCAGCTGGAAATTTCCAGCAACCCCGAAGAGCAGCGCAGCAGCATCCTGCATCTGCAGGAGGCTGTGAGGCAGCACCTGGCTCAGATCAGACGGCTTGAGAAACAGATATACTCCAACATCAGAGTGAGCCACATTGCCTTTCTTTTACAAGTAAAACAAAAACTAAGAAAGAAGAAAAGGTAGAACTGAAATCACATTATCAGTAGTAATCAAATTAACTCATAATTTCAATTCATGCATTGAAATGGAACTGATTAGGGTTCTGAAATCTCCCAAGACATGTTTATTTATCTGGTCATATTTTTAGATTTCATGTTAGGTCTCGTTGTTATCCAGTACATTTACAGTCCACCTCCTGTAAAAAGGAAAAAAATATATATTTATACAACCCTCTTCCCAGGTAAAGACCACATAGTGCTTCACAGAAGCAAAAAATTGGGAGAACATGAACCTTTTAAAAATAAAAAGGTACAAGAAACTAAAAACAAATTTGTGAGAAAACTTTTGGAAGGCACTGTAGTTGCATCTCAACCATCACTATAGTCATGCTACTGGACTACATGTGTGGAGGGGAACAAGGTGAAGGTTATAAAGTCTTAAAGCTGCTGGGAGGAAGGATCTCCTAGAATGCTTCTTTGTGCACTCAGGATGCAGCAGTCTGTCACTGAGCTTCACGCGTGGGGTGGGGAGATGTCATTTTATCCAGAGTCCTTCTATCTCCCACCACCTGCACTGGGTTGAAGGAGCCTTCCTCATGAGTTTATCTAACTGCTTCCTCTCAGCTGTTTGTCTAAAAATAGAAAGGAGGAATGTTTTGAAGAAATATGAATAATTTATTGTTAAACTCTTCCCCACCTTTAGGCTCAGACTGATGAAGCAAACAGTGATGAATTGATGGACATCAACATGCGGCTGCAAAACCAGCTGAACCAGGAGAAGAACGACATGCAGATGAAAAGCGAGGAGCTCAACATCCTCATCAGGTCTCGCATCAGGACCGACGTACCTCTAATAATGAGAGGAATCGACTCAGAAGTGAAAACAAACCTCCTCTGTTGTATCCAGGTGTTTTAAAGATTTCCAGCTGCAACGGGCAAACAAGCTGGAGCTGCGAAAGCCCCCAGAAGACGTAGGTGTGGTTCGGAGGACGGAGATCTACTTTGCTCAGGCTCGCTGGTGTTTGACCGAAGAGGACGGACAGCTCGGCATCGCAGAGCTGGAGCTGCAGAGATTCATGTACAGTAAGGTGAGCAGAAACGAACCTTTTTAAAATTCAACATCTTCATTGCTCTCCTATTATTTCTTTAAGATACAAGAGTGAGATGTTTACAGAAGAACTAAATACTGACCTTCTCTTTGTAGTTGAATAAGTCTGATGACACAGCGGAGCATCTTTTGGAGCTTGGGTGGTTCACAATGAACAACCTGCTGCCAAATGCAGCTTACAAGGTGAATATTATTATTTGAACACTGGATTTCAGTCTGGATAAGAAGTTATTTTCAGGTCTTGTCAGGAGCTTAAATGCACTCATCATCTGTGTGAAATAATCTTAAGTTTAGGGCTTTTATTAATTTTTCTGAGATGTAGTTTTTTCCTGGATGGACTGATACTCTGGGACGTCTGTGGCTCAGTGGTTGGAGTAGTCCTCTTGCGGTGTGATTGGGTGAATGTGGCTGCAGTGTAAAGCACGTCAAGGGGAATGTACGTCGAGAAAAACTCAGTCCATTTGATATTCAACATTTTAATGCCTTTTGCAAACATGAGTCAGGTGCACAACTCTGAATTTATTGAGGAGTTCCTCAGATCCACAAAGAGTCAAAATTAAATGCATAGGCTCAAATATCCATTTAGTTAAATTCATGTTAGCAAATTACATTTTGACTATGCAACTTTTGGAGCCATTATCAGGCTTCTGGCATAATTTGGGCAGGATATTCGATCAGTCTTCCTATTAGAAATGGTGTAGTTTGTTTAAATTTGTTCGTTTTCTAACAAAGACCTGCCCACTTTTAGAAAAGTTGTTTTGTTGAATTGCATTCTGGGTCCTTCTGGAAGCTTAATGTTGGCTTGCTTTATCCAGTCCAAAACCAGTTTTCCTGTCTGTTTGGGATCATTGTCCCGTTTCAACAATGCAGCCAAGTCTGTCAACCATCTAGATGTTGATCTGAGGTGAATTTAAACAATTTGAAAGTAGTCTTCT
Organism: Anableps anableps; assembly: GCA_014839685.1. NCBI lineage: Eukaryota > Metazoa > Chordata > Actinopteri > Cyprinodontiformes > Anablepidae > Anableps > Anableps anableps. The sequence goes on along the minus strand of CM026068.1, from coordinate 7,744,923 downwards.
GGCAATATAACAGGCCCTCAGCATGATGCTGCTTCCGCCGTGCTTGACAGTTGGGACCGTAGTGTTACGGTTAAAAGCCTCAACTTGACATCTTTAGAAAAAGCTTCTTGTCATTGTGGCCCAACACCTCAGGCTTTGTCTAGTCTGACCATAAAAGTACTCCAACAGTCAGGGTGGGGGGGGGGCTGTTCTGTTCACCTCGGAGATGACATTTTTTGTGTCAGTATCTACCAATTTCTGATAGTTTTAAACCCTGCTGGGTTTTCTCTCCATTCTAACCTGGTTTGGTTGAAACTCGGAGGGAAGTGGGTGTTTGAAGGAGACGATCATCTCAAACACACATGAAAACATGAGCTGCATGAATGAACCTGAACTCAGTGCTGTTGAAAATGTATGGATTATGGTTAAATAGTGATTTTAAAATGAGCTCTATCTCTCTGGTCATCAGAGTGGTCAAATACTCAGTCTTAATTATGCAAGGACCTATTTTGTGGCGACAGAAGGTGTGTGGTTTCTGTGCAGTTTGCTAAGGTAAATTTATCTACATATTAGTGGAGCTGTATGAACATATTTGAGCCAATATGTTTTCCGCTGATTTATTTAATAAACAAATTTATTAAATAAATTGCTAAAAGCCCAAAATTAATGACATTCATGCCCGTGATGAGTGCATGTAAACATCTGACTGGAACAGTACCTTAATTTTTTTTTTTTTTTTTTTTTTTTTGTTTCTATGTTTTCTACTTAAATTCAACCTGTTAATATATTTATGCCTGGTTTCCTCCGTGCAGCGTGTGAGGGTAAGTACTGAGGACAGCGATGTCTGTGTTTGAACCCACCTTGTTTGTCCACATGGGGTCACTCCAAAGCTCCTCTGAGATTTTACTGTCACATGTTGAAGCAAAGATGCATCATTGCATGTCTTCCTGTCTCTCACAATCATGTTCCCATCATCACCAGTCTGTTACGTGGTGCACCTTTCAAACCCAATCTTTGTGAGGTTGTAACGTGGCGAACTTCGTCTCGTTTTTCTAGGTTGTACTTCGACCTCAGAGCAACTGCCAGTCAGGACGCCAGTTTGCGCTGCGCATCTTCAGCAAAGTGCGCCCCCCTGTGGGTGGAATCTCCGTGAAGGAGCACTTTGAGGTTAGGAAAGCGTCACATGCCGCTGCCGTAAAACCCCACTTTACTCGAGTTTTGTTCTAAATTCAACCTCTGTGCTTTAATCAGGTGAACGTGGTGCCTCTCACCATCCAGCTTATGTACCAGTTCTTCAAACGAATGATGGGCTTTTTCTTCCCGGGGCGAAATGTTGAAGAGGAAGACGTCACAGATGAGGAAGACAAGTCTAGAATGGTCACTACGGGTATATCAATACTCATTTCTATTTCCTCCATCAGGCATGCGCAGTGTTGAATTACTTGTGTGTTGTATTCCTGTCCTTGAGAACTGTGGTTTTATGCGTGTGTGGGACTCTGTGGGGGTATTGGGTGTCAGTGCAGAGGGTATAGTGCTGAGAGCGATGTGGTCTGTGTCGCAGCTATCCAAGTCAAGCCCCGGCCGCTGTCAGAGGACACCATGGGCGCTATGGGCCCCAGTAAAAGTATCACCCAGGGCCTGAACCGCACCGCAGGGGTCAGGAGGTCGTTCAGGAAGCCTCCAGAGGTGAGAAGGTGTTTTAATTTAAGCTCGGATGATCACGGAGGAAAATAATTTCCTAGAGTTGTATCATTTCTCCCCTTAGCATCCTGTCGATGACATTGATAAGATGAAGGAGAGAGCTGCTATGAACAACTCCTTCATCTACATTAAGATTCCCCAAGTGCCTCTGTGTGTCAGCTACAAGGTAGGTTTCTGTACATGGTGGCTTTAACTGAAAATCCAACTTTTTTACACAGTGTGCACCTGTTGTTCTCACATTAATCAGTCAATTAGTTTACTTTTTAGTTTAAATATACTGTTTAATTCCCTGCGTTTGTCTTTTGCTTCAAAAAAAGGCAGATTTAAATGCTCAATAATCATAATACTCTACAACCAGACACAGAAGCCCTTATTGAAACAGAATATGAGTTTGAATAGAATAGAATAGAAATACCCTTTAGTGTCCCACTGTTGGGGAAATTCAGGTGGAACAGCAGCAGCAAAGTTACTGGCAATTGAGGCATGTAGGTTCATGGAAAGACAAAAGTATAAAAATATATATTTTTTTAAAAAACAAATTAAAAAAGATTTACTGTAAAGTAAGAACAAAATAACAGCCTAAAATACTATGCACTTATCAAAAATGGCGTACTCCAATCCCAGGGATGTGCGACTGGGTTGGATAATAAAAAAATGTACAAAAATAAATGTTCAGCAAGAAGCTCTTCAAATAAACCTCGCTTTAAAAGGGCGTGCTAGGCGTCGTCTCAGTGGAGACGGCATCAACAATAACTAGGTGTTCACTGAAACACTAAAACTTTGTTTTATTTGAACAACATTCGAGACGTTTAGTCCGTGATACCAGATTCAATCCAATACCAGCGTTTTTTACAGCTACTTCTCAAAAGTATAATGCAGTTCATAAAATCAGTGCCATGCACATTTAAGCCCAAAATTATTAATACCTTTTGAAGATTTAGGTTTAAAGTAATCTTTTACTTGCACCAACATGTTTCTTCTGACTGGATAAAGACTGCAAAGAGGTCATCGCCACAGATGCATCAACAAAATACCAGTGGAAACATGCAGAGCTGGTCAGCAGGTATAAGAAGGCCTTGATTCTTATCGTACGAATAAAGATTTTCCCCCGTCTCCAGACGTATGAACAACTTTTGGCTTAACTGTATGCAATTAAAACTTGAGTAGGTTTACAGAAATGTTAAAGTGCTTGAAGTGAACAACTAACTTCCTCTTGGTAGAAGCTGTTTCACTGACGCTGTGCTGACAGAGGAGTCTCTGCACAACCAGCAGAAGCATCTCACGCTTGGATCCCGTGTATCAGTCTTTTTTTTTTTTTTTTGCATGTCTTCCATTATCACACAAAATTATCTGGACACGCCCTTTGTCAGGTTACCAGCTATTAAATTTTCTTTATAACTTTCTTTGACGTTTTGTAGTCAGGGATCCAGCATGAAGGGATATTTAAGTAACTGTCTTGCATTCTTTCATCTAAAACATAAAAAGATCCAGCTGTGCACTCACAACAATAATAAGGCAGATTTTTCAGTATTGACTCATAAGGAACAAAGTTGAACTTTTATTTTAAACAGTGGATTGGATGTGATTTTTAAAAAACTGAATCCGCCTTTGGAGTCAGTTCAGCTCACGTTTTTATCAAATAGCAATATTTGACACAATAAGCAAAGTTTCTCAATTAAAATACATTTCACAACTGAACCAACGCATATCCGTGAACTTAAACACTCTCGTTTAGACATCATTGCTAAACTTAGCGCATGACAGGATCGGTTTGAATAAACCAGCTCTTTGTTAACCTGTCGCCAGATTCCTTTATCCACAGGTTGCCTTAACTGCAGCGTATAGAGTGAATATAGGTTGTATCCCTATTATGACTTCCTTTTTTTCTTTACCCAGTCTAGTTTCTCTTCATATGATATCTTTTAATGTGTTTTTTTTTTTTTTTTTTCTTAGGGAGAGAAGAGCAGTGTGGACTGGAAAGACCTGAACCTTGTTCTTCCTTGCTTGGAGTATCACAACAACACATGGACGTGGCTCGACTTTGCCATGGCTGTGAAACGGGACAGTCGAAAGGCACTCGTAGCGCAGGTGTGCAGATTTTTATTTGAACACAGTGCCTTGCAAAAATATTATTAATTAGTGTATTTTATTTGTATGTTATGTGATAGAACAGCAGAAAGTAATCGTAATATAGCTGTGAAGTTGAAGGAAAATCCGACGTTTTTGAATTTTACAAATTCAAATAAAAAGTGTGCCTGCATTTGTATTTAACTTGAACTTAAATTGTTAGTTTTCGTTTTGCTTTCTTGAATTTAAAAAAAATTCTAACCAAAAAGGCCAATTTTGTTTTCCTCCTTTAATCGTTCCTCATAAACGGATCCATGTTGGTGCGTGCTGCCCAGATGATAAAGGAGAAGCTGCGCCTGAAGCCGGCTTCCGTGGTGGACCTGCGGGGGAAGGCGTCTGAAGGGAAGTCGGACAACAACCAGCAGCAGCAGGAGGAAGACGAGAAGGCTCGGCTCCTCATCGGCCTCAGCACCGCAGACAAAAGCTCCAGCAAGAAGAGCATCTTCAGCCGACGCAAGTGAAAAAACGACCCAAGCTCACCCCCACTCTGATACAGCGACCTCCCCTTCCCCCCCCAACGTCACTGCAGCTTTTTGAATCAGGAAGGAAGAGGGGAGAAGCATTTCCAGTAGTTTCACTGTGTCACATGAGCCTGCTGAACTTGTTTTTGAAGCATCTCCATGGATATCTGGGTGACCAAATGTGTATTTTTATGTTTATCTGTGTGCCAATTATAGCATTTCATACACTGTGCAGCTCTGGATATAATAACCACTGTGGTTGCATTGAATGTAGCGAGGCAGACTCATTTCTCTGTTAATGCTGCTGCTCCTGCTGGCTCAGGAACTTGCTGAAGATCAAAAACTGACCTTGCTGAGCAAACAGAAACCACCATCACTACTAACAGCTATGCGAATCCGTTCATTAAATGTTAAATATAGATTTATCAGAGTATGTTTTATCATATATGAAAGCTGATCTGGGCTGCATGACTGTCACTGACATGAAGGCCGAAATATTTTAGATTTTACATGTGTGCATCACTCAGCCTGCTGTTTTACTGTAATTTACCTCAGTGCAATTAATCAGGAACAAAAAAAAATGTTCAAGTGCTTGATGGTTATGTTGAAATGGGAAAGAAAGAAGTGCATCATATGTAATTTTAACACTAAAGCACTTTTCATGCAAAGTATTTGATATTTTTGTAACCACGGTTCTGCCATTTGTCTTGAACGTTTCAATTAAAGAGCAACGCAACAGCGGCAGTTTTCTCTCCCTTCTCCTCTATGAGCTCAGTGGCTCGTTGTTTGCATCTCCGTTAATGCCGCTCGGCTCCATGTGCGCTGATTGATCATCGATCCGACGGCTTCAACTGGAGCGGAATCTCCCCGCAAATGCGCCTGGAAACGCGTCGCATCCATCTGTGCATCCGCGGACGCAGCTCCAGCCAAACACGTGGAATTAAGAGACAGAAACACAGACTGCGGCGGCGTTTTCCAGCGGTTTAACTCCGATTTCTTTGTGAGTGGGCAACACATCTTGAGCATGCGATGGGATGCGAAGTCAGTAAAAAGAGAAAGGTGAGTGATTCAGGTGCGCGCATGTCAGAGGTGGTTACGGATTTTTTTTTAACGCAGCGTTCATTCAATGATTCTTTTGAAACCAGAGGTGAAACAGACGTGTTTGGTTTGTGTATTTTCTTTACTCGTGTTCAGGAAAATAATCTGGACAAAGTTTTGTTAGTTCCACAGATGGGCATTGATCAAAGTCAAAAATAGATTATGGATTAGATAAGTGGTTGCTGACCTTCTTCCTGCTCAGTTCATGAGCGGGTTGGTCGCAGAAATGGCTTCAGCCTTCATTATTATGTGGAAAATAAAAGAAGTTAACTTAAGTTGTTCTTAAAAAGTATTAAACAGTTTTAAAATAATTTATTAAAGGGAAAAAGTTGTCCAAACCAATTTGGCCCCACAGCTTGGACTCTCTGGTACAGTACTCAGTTGGTTTGAATCCTACCTAAAGAACAGGGATTTATTTGTGTCAATAAGCAATTTATCATCGGAGCGAACAAAAGTCACATGTGGAGTACCCCAAGGTTCAATCCTAGGACCCATACTATTTAATATCTACATGCTCCCACTGGCTCAGATTATAACAAGTAACGAGATTAGGTACCCTAACTACGCAGATTATACACAGCTCTACATTACGATGTCACCAGGTGACTTTGAACCCATCCAAGCACTGAACAGATACTTAGAAAAAAATCAATGTCCAGCTGAACAGAAACAAAACTGAAGTTATCTTTGGACCCAAAGAGGAACGATCTAGAGTCAGTGCGCAGCTTCAGTAATTACAACTAGAAACTCAGTTTTGTTTCTGTTCATCTGGAGAAAGTTTTGGCACATCTACGCATTGATTTGTTCTAAGCATCTGTTTAGTGCTTGTGTGTAAAAGTAATAATGATAATTTTTTTTATTACTAAAAATTTGAACTGATCTAATGTTCTCTGACTGTTAGTAAATCATTTCTGAATCAAAAGTCATAACAGACAGACATAAATAAGTAATAAAACCCAATGAGGTGATTTTGTTTTATTTAAAACTCTTAAAAAATTTAACAAACATCTCAGAAACTTGGTCTGGGAAAAAATAGGAATCCTGTTAGTCATATTCTACCACTGATAAAAGGGACTTTATTATTATTTTTTCCATCAGAAAGAGGGACCACCAACTCAACGTCGCTTCAGTCATGGGTTCCTATCAAACGTCCGCGTCTCCATCGCCCACAGACTTGGACACTCTGCTGTATTTTCTCAGCCTGTGGGAATGGACCAAATGGTTGTCCCCGACGTGCTGCTTCCTCCAGATGACAGAGAAGGAATGTCTGAGAGGGAGAAAACTCCTCTCATCTCTCTCTTCCTGCCAGAGTTCCCACAACATAAATTTCCATCAGAAGACTGTTTTCAGGTGGGGAGTGGAGTTGGTGTTTAAACCAAACAAGCTGGTGTGAGGGAAGATTACCTTTGCTTTTCTGCTTACAGGTCCTCAGCGTCATCGCTAAAGGCTCGCTTGGACCCATCCTGAAGATCAACGTTGTCCATCAAGAGAAGATTTGGGCTGTTAAGGTTGGTTGAGCTGTGACTCTAAAAGAGGCAAAGCAAGTGTGCTTGTTTAAAGACATTCAAAATGCTTTACAGGAAAACAAATCAACAGAGATAAAACACATTAAATCATGAAATTCATAATAGTAAAATTAAGCATAATCAAAACGAAGTGTTAAAATCCAACTTTAAAAGAAAAACAAATAGCAAAGAAATTCTAAAAATAATCTGATGAAAGGAATTCATGGCTTTTATGGAAAAGTTTTAGGAAACAAAAATATCTTCGGTAATGATTTGAAAGAGACAATAATTTCTGCACATCAGGAAACTGGTTCCAAAGTTGAGGAGCATGGAGACTAAATGTTGCTTCGCCTTATTTAGTTCTGGTTGTAGAAACACTCAGTGAACAGCTTTCAGGTGATCTGAGGGGTCTAAATGGTTCACACCAAGCCAGTCACTCAGAAATGCATCTAGGCCCAAGATCATTCAGTGCTTTGTAGACCATAAATCTGATTTTAATCTTTATCCATTTAAAAAACAGGGAACCAGTGCCTCGTTTAAAGACTGGTGTGATCTATTACTATCTATCCATCACTCTGTGGTTTGGCTCAGCTAGAAAACAAGACGTGGCCAGACTGCAGTGAACAATCAAGTCTGTATAAAGGATCAACAGGACTGAACCTTCGCTGCATCCAGAACTTGAATAGGTCTAAGGTCAGGAAAAGAGCAGCTAAAGTTTCTGCAGACCCCACATATCCTGGACGTAAACTGTTTAGACTTTTACATTTGGGTCACTACATTTTGCAAAAATGAACCACAACAATGACAGTTTCTTCCCCTCAGGCTGTCACTCGAATGAAGACATAATAGTCCCAGAGTGCTCTGATCAATAACTTGCCTATTTCCAATGTGTCATTGTCTTCGTCTTAAAAAAAAAAAAAGAAAAAAGAAAAAAGAAAAAAAAACACTGTATATATACATATTTACATAAAAAAAAAAACATTTTTTTTATTTCCCACAAAATTTTATAAATTTATTTTTAAAATGTTTCTACATTGTTGAACCGAAATTAAAATCCTTGTTTGAGTGCACAGACTTGGCCAGTGAAGCTGATTTTGATCTGTTTTCCTGGTGTAGGTCAGGACTCTGGAAGGAGTAATTTGGATGAGCTGCAGATGTCTGACGGATTTTTATTTCACAGAGACCAGTAAAGAAACCATGACAATAATCTATTACAATGCACCAGCTTCTCTGTGTCTAATTTTGATAGGAAACCCTTTATTCTGGAAATGCTTTTAAGGCTGTAGGATGAATTAGTAATAGGCTTTACATAGTTGTTAAAATTCAGGTCTTGGTCAAACACCTAGGTTTTTTTATGCTTTAGCTTCCTAGTGACTTGGTGATGTTTTGATTTCTAACCCTGGATTTTTGGGAACAAAAACAATGTCTTCTATCTTTTCTGCATTAGGCTGGAGGAAATTCTGACCCTTCCATTCCTGGATAATTTGAGCACACTGACTCAGTGACTGTAATGTACTCTGGTCGAGTGATGACAAAAAATTTATTTGTTGTTGCACTCCGAACTTCGGGGCACCATATAGATTACGAATAAAAGTGGCCCGAAAACTGAGCCTTGAGGAACCCCACGACTAATCATTGTTCTTTTAGAGTTGTGTTTACCAAATGACATAAAATACTCCCACACTGTCAAATAAACTCTGAAAGGGTTTAGCAGAGCACCAGACAATCCCACCAGAAATCCAGTAAAAGATGTTTTTGATGCATTATTACTAAATTAAGGTAATTTAAAACGGTACCTTCTCTAGGTATTTATTGCTTTAAACAACCAATATGTGTTGCTGCACAGGTTCTACCAAAGTCAGAAATCTTAAAGCATGGAGTGCTGGAGCAATCAAAAGAAGAAGTCATAATTCAGGTAATTTTTTTCCCATTTCCCAGAAATGTGAAGGGTGACAAAAATTATGGTAACCTGCTTTTATTAGTAAAATCAAAGAGAATTTTGACTGTACAGTGAAATAGTTTTCTATTTAATACTGACCTTACTAGTTGTAAAAGACAAAACAAGATCAAATACTACTTCTAAGCTTAGCTGATAAAGTCTCGCTTGTCCACTTCCTGCTCTTATATTTACCGTTAGTCTATTTGTGTCGACTGTTGCATTGCAGAGGCGGCTCAAACATCCATTTATCCACAGTGTGCAGGACTGCTGGCAGACACAGCACCACCTCTTCATTAGTGAGTTAAAACTGTAAAGTTTCCTATTACATCCAAGTACCAACCCACCACTTTGCGGAAGTATTCTCCGATCTAATGAAAGCGCTGGGTGATGATTTTCACCAGCTAGAGTGTCGGACATTTATCTTTTTGTTTTCGAAGTTACCCCTCAGATGATTGTAAATGATAGAAAATATAAGTTAGTAAATAAGAGATCAACAAAAAATGGCTGCAGTGCCCAGTAAAAATATTCTTACCCTTTGAACGTTTTCGAAGGGTAAGAATCTTTTGTCATGTTATAACCACAACATTTAATGTCGTTTATTTGAATTTTATGTGACAGATGAACTCAAAGTGGCAGAAAAATGATACATAGTTTTCAAAATTTTTTAGAAATAAAAATCTGTCTGGCCTGTGTTTGTATTCAGCCCGTTTTACTTTGATACCCCTGAATAAAAACCAGAGCAGAGTTCCGACTGCGACGGTTTTCATCTCAGTATTAGTTTTAGCTGTTCTCTAAAGCAGCCAGGAGGCTGAAGGTGATCCAGAAAAACCTATAATGTGGCAAAATGTGGAAAAAGGTCACAGGTTATGTCAGGTTCACGACTGTGTTTTCGACCTTTCCCTTCCTCAGCAACATTAGGTGAGGAAAGAAAATCTCATTTTCTGTGGTTTCCTTTGAAATTTTCTCATTTCAAGTATTAATTCACCATCTTGTTCTGACCTGATTGAACTCATCAGCGGAGACCTAATAAGTATCTGTGTTATCCCCAGCAGTGTTCGACTACTGCAGCGCTGGAGACCTGTACACGTACTGGTTACTGAAGGGCCACTTCGATGAGGACCAGGTTCGACTCCTTGCTGCAGAGCTGGGCAGCGCCCTGGGTGTGTGTGTGTGTGTGTGTGTGTGTGTGTGTGTGTGTGTGTGTGTGTGTGTGTGTGTGTGTGTGTGTGTGTGTGTGGATTAATGTTCACCACACTGAGTTCTAAATTTCACATATGTGTGAAGCTCACAGGCATTGTTTCTATTTTCCAGGTTTCCTCCACGACTTGGGAATCATTCACAGAGACGTGAAGGTATGATTTCATATAAAGAATTTCGAAGAATTATTTTTTATTTGTTTCCTTCTGTTTATCTGGGATATATTCATCATTTTATTTTATATTTTCAGATGGAGAACATTCTGTTGAGTGATCAAGGTGAGGAGTGTCTCTTTTTATAGCTTTAGAAGAACCCTAAACGCAGGGCAATGAAGAAATGGGGAAAAAAATGCCCAACAGAGATGTACTGATAAATAGCTCGTTTTTGATCAGTCACTGAGCTGGATATAACATCACAGATTACTGCAGATATCGTCTTAAAATCCTGGTTAAAAGTTCTTGTGTTTCGTCTTGATCCAGGTCACCTCCGTCTGTCTGATTTCGGCCTCTCGCGGCGACTGAATCGAGGAGGACGAGCGTTTACTGTCTGTGGAACGATTCAGTACATGGGTGAGATCTCCCAAGCTTCTCAGGAAAACATTCTCGCTCTGTTTTCCAGGCTTCGCTTTTAACTTGGTGACTGACTGGAAGCCCCCCGTCTTCATCGTCAGAGCCACACCTGAGTCTTTGCCCCTCTGGATTCAGTTGACCCAGTTAGAAAACCGATGCATCTGTGATGTTTTGGCTTCGGGATCTATTAGAATTTCTTCTATCGGATATTTTTCGCTTTCATTTCTCTGAGTCATGATTACCCTGTGTTTTTCAAACAGCTCCTGAGGTTTTAAGCGGGGGTCCGTACAGCCATGCTGCAGACTGGTGGTCTCTTGGGATTTTGTTGTTCTCACTGGTTACAGGAGGGGTAACATCTTTCATATTTACTCTCAACAAATGCTAAATATGGGTGGTTTTGTTTTGCCTATCGTTGTTTGTCCTTTTGCAGTTTCCAGTGGCTGCAGAGTTGAACCACATCAGCATGTTGAAGAAGGTCAGAGACTGCCCTTATGTTCCACCAAAGACTCTCAGCTCTGATCTGATCCTTCTGCTCAGTGAGGTCAGTCAGCTTCAGTAACATCCCACGTTCGCTTCTGGGCCAGAAAATTTCACACACAAGTCTCTTCCTCTCGCCACTGCTTCAGCTTTTATGCAAGAGTCCAGCGAGCCGCCTTCATGATCTGGAGCGTTTCAAGATGCGGGCCTTCTTCAGAGGCACCTCGTTTGACCCGTACATCCTCCAGAAAACGCCGGTCAAATTCATCCTCGAGCTTAGAAATCATCCTGATTGGGCAGCCAAATCAAGGAGAGGCTCCATGGCGGACTGGTTTGATAACTTTGACTTGAATAACATTTTGAGCACTCCTTTAACTCACTGAACTGCCTCCTCCGTTGCCCAGTGAGGACGTGGCTTTAACTGCAGAGCAGGAATAGGAAGCATGAAACTACTGTTTCTAGATTTGAATACAGACACAGTGCATATGATGAACATTTTCATCTTTTAACATGTTTCACCTTTTGCCCTTTCCTCTGTAAAAATACGTATTTACAGATATGTTACATGTGTATTGCATTTTGTACCCTTGTGTTTCTGGATGCCTTTTCACTGAACTTTACATGTTTGAAACTGTTTAAGATTTTATTAAAAGATTTCAACATCTTTAAAAGATAAACTTGATATGCTGGAACTGAAGAGGCTCTAATAACTTACAGAATATTTTACTTTACATCATATTTAATGCTGAATGATTAAAAAACTCAAATGTATCCCAACCATAGGTGTTAGGTTCCAGAAGTTATTTTAATTCAGCCACATTGGAGGGTGTTCTCGCATGAATGGCCTGTTTAAGGTCAAGCCACATCATGAATTTCAATCCAGACTTTGACTAGGCCACTCCAGAACATTCACTTAATGTATATTTGTGTAGCCATTCAGAGGTGTACTTGCTCGTGTGCTTTGGATCATTGTCCTGCTTCACAACCTAAGTATGCTTGAGCTGGTCTTTCGACTTCCCGATTTTCTGTCATAGAACAGAATTCATGGTTTTATCCAGGTCCTGGAGAAGTAAAGCAACCCCAGACCATCACACTACCACCACCATGTTTGACTGCAGGTATGATGGGTATTTTTGCCCCTGAACAGCTGTGCTAGTTTTAGATGTAACAAAACGTACACCTTCAGAAACCTTCCTCTTTACTCTCATCAGTCCACAGAATATGTTCCCCAAAGTCTTGGGCACTGTGGTTCACTGGATGTTTGGTGGCCAACTTTCAGCCTCCGAATGACCTATTTAAAGGATCCCTCCCTCCAAAACCCATTTAGGACATCCATAATAAGATGGAAAATTGAGCACCAGATAAAGTATCATCATTAAATGTCTTTAATTAGCTAACAGGAGAAAAAAAAAACCCTAAGGTTCCCACGGGAGCCAGCCGAGTATAATTGCTGTACTTCATGGAGCCGTGTGCCTATTTTAAAACCGTATCTGCTGAATGGGAGAGTGTCGGGTCCTCCCTGACATTGAATTCCCTCTCAGGCCTTTGTCTTAGACAGGTCCACCAAGGCTGTGTTGTGGCTCTGTGGGTGGCACGCAGTCCAGTGACCCACATCTGCTTTCACAGGCACACTGACCCAAAATAGAGAAGAGAGGAGTCCCCCAGAAAAGACAGATGAGTCTTCTCACCTGGGGGCTGGAAATTGGTATCATTACATAACTGAGCGTGCAACAGGAGCAGTTTTATTGACTAAGGAGAAGAAATAAACAGTCCAGACTCAGGTACAAGAACTCTGTACCATAATCTGAAAATGTAAGACAATACAACCTTTAGCGTAAGTCAGGGGGGTGGAGGGATCGGGTTCAATGTTAGGGAACGACATTTAAGCAAAATCACTGATGACACAATTGTTTTTACCCCGTTTAATCCCCATATGGCTGTATACTTTACTTTGAAGCTTAAAGTTTCTACTGGGAACATCTAATTAGTAACCTCTGACTCTCTATTTCCCTGGGGTATAACACTGACACAGCAGTGACCTATTTCAGTTCACCCCTGGCTATTAGGCTTGGGAGTGAGGCCAGAAAAACACACTTTAGGTTTTATGATCATAAACTTAAAGGTGTGTAGTTTGTTACACTCTACTGGGAGTTTAGCTGAAATTTCCTTAGATGAGACTACAATTGAGCTTTTCTACAACAAACACTCTATAAGAGGATTTGGAGTAAAGCAAGGTACAAATATGTTTAAAAGCTTATGCTGATGCTCAGGTATGATGTAGGATCAGTCATGCTGTGGGCCTGTTTCTCCCTCAAAGGTCCTGGGAATCTTGTTTGAGATTCTGGCATCATGAACTCTGAAATACCAGGAGACCTTTGGTAAAATTTCTAATAAACAGGCAATCAGTGGGTCTTTCAGAAGGATAATAATCCAAAACATATAGCCAATGAAGACAGGAATAGTTACCCAGACTCAAAATAAGTCTTCTTCCACGGTCATAGCAGTCCTCAGATTTAAGTCCTATGGAAAAGCTGAGGGGTGAACTGAGAAGAAGAGATCATGCAGGACGATCCAGAGAGACTGTCCAAAGAGGAACAATAAAACATCCCTCTCTTTATTTCTTCCAACTTCATGAAGGGTTATAAAAAGTGCTGTTGTATTGACAAGAGAAGTGCTGATAGCAGGGGTCCCAAAAATTGTGCCACCAAAGGGCTTTGTTGGTGTGAGCAACAAATAATCAGGAGACCAGAAACTTTCCTTTGAGCACTTTCTTCTCATTAAGAAATAAATAAAACACCTCAGAGGAGAGGTTAAATAAAGCTGCAACAGGGACAGAGATTATGGCAGAATATATTTTGTAGGTTTTGTGATGTAGCCTAAATCCAAACGGTACAGTTATAGGACCTTGTATTTAGGAGATAAAGAAGGATTCCTCTCGTTACAAGCTGTTTATGAGCTTCAGACTTTGTTTTGCTTCTGCAATGTCCCTTCAGAAATGTAGAAATTGTTTCACTTGTAAAAAAAAAACAAAAAACCAAAAACCCCCCAAAACGGTCAGAAATGGATCTAAAAATGTTGCAAAATTGTACCAGAACAATGATTCATCAAAACGTCTAACTTATGTAGGTCAGTGGTGGGTGTATAAACCCCGCCCAGGGGTGTCGGCTTTTAAGGTGTGACACACTTTGAGTTGGATACAAACTGGAGCCGACAGAGAGGCGATACCACTGCTTATCACTTCATCAGAGGAGGTAAGATGGTTTCTATCTTCTTCCTTTTCATCGTTTAATATTTTATTTGCTGTCTGGTAACAGATTTTACCTCAACTGTTTTTTTGTTTTTCGCTTGGAGAACATTTTCAATCAATCTCAGATTTTGTTAGGATCATAAATACTCATTTGAACATTTGAGTTTATGTTAATGGCTTTTATACATCTTTTGCATCCATTTTAAGATATGAATGGCCACTAAGTCTAAAAAAAAAGAAAATTAAACTTTACAATTTTTTTTCCATCTTTGTTTCAAAGTAGAAAACCAAAAAAAAATCCAGAGGAAATAACATAATAAACTGAACACAGAGTGCCACATTTTATTTTATTTTTAATGATCTATTTTTCCTATTAATAACCTATTATTAGTTGGGGTTTTTTTTCACATTTCCACTGGTTTGTTGCCGATTTATCTCCAATGATGAGCTCCAGGTTTTTGACGTCGGAAAACCTTTGTGCCATCACCCTAATCTTTGGCTCCCTTCTCTGTCTGAGCCACTCCAAATGTTCATATTACTTCTTGCCAGCAGAAATATGTTGGTAAAATCCAGATTACTTTAGACCTAAATCTGGCCAGAGTATGAATTATTTTGGATTTGACTATATTTTTAGTTACTTGTTTAAATTAGAATAACTTAAGAGAAAACTGATTTATAATGAATAAAATTAAATACATAAGTAAATAATCAATACAAACATCTTCATGTATTTATTTAAATTATTAATTTACTGTAATTAACAAAAGAGAAATGTGCACAAAGACCAAGGATAACACAAATAATCACTGATAAAATGTAAGTCAGTTGTTCAAATCTGATCATTTGTAGGTTTAATTTTTAAAAAATGTCTTTGTTTTCTGTGTGCTGATTTTAAATCATTAATATTTTTCTCCAAATTTCCTTTTGTTTCCACTTAAAAATGATACCGAAGCAGTTGGGGAACCTGAACCGCTTTAGCAGAAATACCACTGCAGGAGCATAGACATCCATGTTATGTGATTACAGTACTGACAGGGAATAATGAAGGATTAAACATTTAAAAACTGCAGCTCTAAAAAATTAACTGTAAGCAACAGATGATTAGAAAACATAAAACATTACAGATAAAATTAAAGCTACACATAGGAAAGGCTCCAGCTAAGAAAATATCCTGAATAATAGATTTTTTTTTTCTTGTAAATACACAACTGACTATACTTTGCCAATACCATGGCTGCTGCCCTTTTCCTGCTGCCAGCAACCGAATCATCATAAGGTCAACTCTTCCAGCAAGCCTTCTCTGACAGACAGTCCCAAGATGACGCACCAGTTCCCAACACTCTCCGAGGCTCAGAAGAGGGAGCTCCATGAGACTGCTCTACGCATAGTTTCTCCAGGGAAGGGCATCCTGGCTGCCGACGAGTCTGTGGGTCTGTACCACTGTGGCATCCCTCTTGCATGTGCATACAAAAAAATGTGACTCCTGACTAAAACCACCTTGTTTGAACTCCAAAGAGATGATGCTGAGGTGCAATGTACTGTAAGAGTAAATCTGTTATCTGCAGGCAGCATGGCGAAGCGGCTGGCCCAGGTTGGGGTGGAGAACACGGAGGAAAATCGCAGGCAGTTTCGTCAGATCCTCTTTAGTGCGGACGATCGCATCAACAGCTGCATTGGAGGGGTCATCTTCTTCCATGAGACGCTGTACCAGCACTCTGATAATGGTGTTCCCTTTGTGAAAATGATCAGGGACAGAGGAATCCTGGTTGGGGTCAAGGTCTGTCCACTCACCAGTGAATGCGCTGCACGATGCAGATCAGAACTAATTCAAGTTTCCTCTTCCAATAGGTTGATAAAGGTGTTGTTCCCCTGGCAGGAACATGCGGAGAAACCACCACACAAGGTCTGACAAGCTCTTCTTTGGAGATCAGCTCTTTTTAGGAACTGCAGCTCATCTTTAAACCTTTCCCCACAGGTCTGGATGGATTGGCGGAGCGCTGTGCACAGTATAAAAAGGATGGAGCGGTCTTTGCAAAGTGGCGTTGTGTCCTCAAAATCAGCGACTCCAATCCATCAAAACTGGCAATCACAGAAAATGCGAATGTTCTTGCACGCTACTCGAGCATCTGCCAGCAGGTCAGAGAGTTCAGAAGTCTGCGCATCTTTTATGCTATGATACATGTCTGTTGATGATGGATAACCCTTGATGCCTTTGGCAGAATGGCATTGTTCCCGTCATTGAGCCAGAGATTTTACCTGACGGTGATCACGACCTGAAACGCAGCCAGTACGTCACAGAGAAGGTGGGTTTTTGTATTTTTAATATAAATATGTGACACAAATTAAAACTGACAAATTTAGACTGCAGAGCGAGACAGCGGAGACGGAACGCTGGGTAACAGTTTTAAAGCATTACTTTTAAAAATTCAGCCTCCAGTTTGGCAGATTTTCTAGTTCTGTTGTCTTATTTAGCAGGTTTTTTTTAGACTTTCTTAAGGATATTCAAAGGTTTTCTTTGGAGTTAAACTGCTTTTTCACTCAATCTCTGTCGCTGTACCTCATCATGACACAATATTGTGAAGAGTTTAGTTACAAAATGGAGGTTTTGGGTCTCAAAAGTAGTATTTACAGCACATTAACAGAATTTGAAACGTTATGGCTACAAGAAATGTGAAAACATACAAGCAGAGAGCCGATGAAGCACTTGAGAAATTAATAATCCTGTACCTGACAAGTTTTTAGGAAATCACTTTTTAGTAATCCCCCTTTATGATGCTAAAATACAAATTTTCCTCTGTGAGGCTGTTATTTTTGGTTAAATTCAAATATTCAACTAAACAGATTGAAACTATTGTGTGGATACTAACAAAGATTCATGTTTTTTTCCTCAGAGTGAAAAAAGCTCATGGAGAAACTCTAAAAGAGCCTCAGAAATATGGAAAAAAAAACCCTCAAAAGAGCTTAAAGGATAACAACAAAATCAGGCTCCTGAGAAGCACAATACAGAAAAACATGGAATACTTGAAGACTTTAGCAAAAAAAAAAAAAAAAAAAAAAAAGGAAAAATCCCAGTTCAAACATTGTCTGTGTTGCAGGTTTTGGCTGCAGTGTACAAGGCCATGTCGGACCACCATGTTTATCTGGAAGGCACTCTGCTCAAACCAAACATGGTCACTCCTGGACACAGCTGCCCCACCAAGTACAGCCCAGAGGAGGTGGCAATGGCATCCGTTACCGCCATGCGCCGCACCGTTCCCCCGGCTGTACCAGGTCAGTCAAACCACAGCTAGTACCTACCATATAAATATTCACACCTTTTGAATGTTTTTTTTTAATGTTTTATCAAGTCATAACCTCAGGATGCAATGCGATTTATTGGGATTTTAGGTGATAGACCAAGACAAAGTGGTGCATAATTGTGAAATGGAAGAAAAAGGACAAATGACTTTCAAAAATGTTTCGAATAAAAATCCGAATAGTGTGATGTATAGTTGTATTCAGCCCGTGAGTCAGTACTTTGTAGAACCGCCTGTCAATGTAATTACTAATGCAAAGCTTTTGAAATATGTCTCAATCAGCTTTGCGCATCTGTAACCTAAAATGTGTGTCCATTCTTTGCAAAACAGCTTGTGTTTAGTCTAATTAAATGAAGAGCGTCTGTGGACAAAAATGGTTAAAGTCTGGCCAAAGATTCTCAAGGAGATTTAGGTCTAGACTTTGGCCGGTCCATTCAAATACACGCATATGCGTTGTTCAAAAACACTCCGTTGTAACGCTGGCTTTATGCTTAGGGCTGTTGCCCTGCTGGAAGATGAACCTCCACCTTTGCAGCCTCTATCAGGTTTTCTTCCAGGATTGCTCTGTGTTTAGCTCCATCCACCTTCCCATAAAGTCTGATCACGTTCAATGTCTTTCATGAAGAAAAGGATGCCCGCAGCATGACACTGTCACCACTGAGTTTCACAGACGGTTTCTCGGGTTTGCTTGATCTCATCTGACCAGAGCAGTTTCTTCCATCCTGCTCTGTCCCCTGCATGACCTTTGGCAAACTGCAAATACGACTTCTTGCAGCTTTCTTTTAACAATGGCTTTCTTTTTTTCCAAAGAGAAAGGCTAGATTTGTGGTGTGCCTACTTTAGATGTGGACCTTTTCACATAATAAATAATAAAATAAAGAGAAGTTTGTGGTTGTAACAAAAAAAAAAAAAAAATCCTAAAGAAGCTCAAGGCATATCAGTACTCTTGCCAGGAACTGTATTTACATAATAGCTAGAAATCAAGCACTGATGGTTTACTCCCTGCAGGGATTTGTTTCCTCTCTGGAGGGCAGAGTGAAGAAGAGGCCTCCATCCACCTGAATGCCATCAACAACTGCCCCCTGGCCAAACCCTGGGTCCTGACGTTCTCGTTCGGCCGGGCCCTGCAGGCGTCGGCCCTCAGAGCCTGGAGAGGACACAAGGAGAACGAAAAAACCGCCACAGAGCAGTTCATTAAACGAGCAGAGGTACTTTTCCCTGACATGTACTGCAGATAAAACTATAAGGCTACTTTTAATTTGCTGCCTGTTGGTGTGTCACGTGTTTTTTCCTCAGGTGAACAGTCTGGCTTGTCAGGGGAAATACAGCGGCGGTGACAACTACGGCGAGGCCGGCCATCGCATCTTCGGCTCCTGCCATGCATACTGAACAAAGACACAATCATCATTTTAACAAGCATTATGTTTTATTTCTTAAGATATATCCCCGGTGAATAGTACCATAGACAGTTAGACTAGATCAGAATAGGTAACACGCATGAATATGTTGAAAGAAAACAGCTGACAGTGTTTTATTGCATTGTTTATTGAAAATAATCTGGAATGTAACCAGGATTTCTCATGTCTGAAGGAACTGCGTCTTTCTTTGCGTGATGTGTGTAAAGTCAGTAATATAGTGCTCACACAGTCAATGCTTTAATCCTATGAAATAATTTTGCACTGACTAAAGTTTACATCAAAGCACATCATTATCTAAATAGTGTAAATTGTGAATGTGCTTGGCTTAGTTTTCACATGCATTTAGCAGTAGGCATGCACAAATAAAAACAATAAAACCTTGCATTATCTTCGAGCTAACAAGCCTCTGTACTCCCTGCTGTCCATGCGTCATACTATCAGTCAAAGGAATATTCCCTCTAAAATGATAGTTGGAATCAAATGCAATAAAAATGCTGGTCAGTTAAAGTTTTGCTTGTTTATGTAATGGAACAGATTCACATGCATAATGATCCTCTTCCTTACGTTTTTGTTGTGAAAGAATAATTCGGTATTACAACTTATTAAACTGGATTATTATCAACACAAGACATTACATAATTAGTATTTGCATTGTTCTCAAATTACACTTATGGACATAATAACAAAATAAACACTCATATTTTAACATACTTTTTGTGCAGGCCGACCAGTGATGGATACGTACGTAAATGGATGCAAAGAGCTGGAATGTCTTGCTCACCAGATGGCATCAATGATAAATAATAAGTCAGCTGGAGGTTCTTTACTTCAATATGTTGGTGTAGATTCTCAGTCATCTGGCCCATGACAATCCTAAATACTTACAGGTCTAGTTTGTTTTCATTTAAATGGTTGGGATTACTTGGACAACGCAACCTTTTCTCCAGACATCAAAGGAAAAAAGCAGCTTTTTAAAACAATGTATTTGTACTGAATGATTATCATTTGGCAAGGCATCAAATCAAACATAATTTTTTCTGGGGGGTTTTTTCTAACTTTATTTATTGAATTTTAATTTGAACATACACAACTGACAGGGACATAGATCACAACATGACCATCATGAAGAAAAAGGAAAAGCGAGAAAAAAAAAGACACATAAAGCAATAAATAAAAAATACATTAAAAATGTATAACAATAACAGATGGTTAAAGTACAGTTATGGCTGGAATGAAGTATGGATTGCTTATAAATCATGTACAAGAAAAAACAGAGTATAATAATGAAAGATAGAAAACTACATAAACCAACAACGAACAACATAAATTCACCAAGTGTATACAGTGGGACATAAAAATTATCAAGAAATCAAAAGATATCACTCAAGACCTAAAACAAACCAGAGAGCTTTTATTTTTTATATATTTATGTTTTGATTGAACATTAAAAACACAAAGTAATATGTAGAAACAAGTAGTATGCAACAACTACGACATGTTAAAGAGAAAGTATGACTATGACTCCACTCTAAACAGCTCTGCTTGCCCTCTACTTGAGCCACTGTGTAGTGATGTAGAGATATTTACATATCTACAAATACTTATCTTAATACCAGCCAGAGCAAAGAAAGTGATTTAATTGCACTTTACAAAATAACTTGATTTAGTCTTTAAACAAAATATATCAACAAAAATTTGTTTCATGGGGAAAAAGTGAGGACACCCTACCACCTAATAGCTGGTGTTACCCTCCATCTTTGATAGCAAGCAAGTTACGTCAGCGAGAAGGCGTCTACCTCGTCTCTGACGTCGGTCTGAGGTCACCCCACAGCAGCTCAAGGAGTTCAAAATCTGGGCTTTGATTTGCCCCAGGACTTTCCAGTACTTAATTCTCGATACATCTTAGTGGATTCACTGATAGGTTGGGAGTTATTCTGATGTTGCAGGGTTCGAATCTGTTTCATCTTAATTTTTTCGACAGATTGTCTCCTAATTTCCTCAAGCCTCCTCTGATACTCCATAGAGCTCAATTTCAGTACATTTTTAAATAATGCCGTTTTAATTACCTATTTTGACAACACCCTAAAATATCTGGAAAATAGATTTTAAAACCAGTTCAACAGTGTAAAGTCCTGGCTTGAATTCCAATTACATTTGCTTAAACACCTGGAACCTGTCCTCATGGACAGGGAAAATGCCTTCCTAGAAGCTTTCCTGCTGCCTGTTTTCATGACTGATCAATGGGGAGTGGGGGCCCTCTTGTGTCGAGCAGTGCAACCACAGCAAGAAAATACTTGTCAGATGTGAAGTGGATCATTCTACCTTAAATAGAGTCTTTAAAACACAGTTAAACTTTTATCACATCTTCATCCTATGTGTGAAAATACAGGGAAATGACAGTTGCTTTTTGTTTAAATTAGGACCACCTTAAATTGAGACAAGCAGGAAAACAGCAATGAATAGAAAGGCTGAAAGTGGAATTAATATTGTTTAGTAATTTCAGATTCTTTTAAAAGGGTTTTGAGGCATTAGGAGCCTCTGTGGTAAAGTTTTTACACAGACAGGGAGCAGAAATGAAGCATGTGAAGCAAATGGCTGAACTCAACACAACTGCGTTAAAGAAAGGCTGCGTCCACACATGGTAGACCTGCTTTATCACACTCCCCCACTCCAGGATTTGAAGTATATGTTTTTTTTCTAACCTATTTGGATATAGGGAAATTTAATCTCTAGTTTAGGAATACAGAGAAACTCAAACAATTTGAATAAACAAAGAATATTGAAAAAGGGATCTTTTAAAATATATTAAAGGGACAATTTCTGAGAAGGAATAAATTGGGTCACCAGCACATCTAGCCCAACTTTAAAAAGCTAAAATCACACAGGATTATCACATAAAGGTGGAGGTAATTAGTGTCTGAGGCCTGGCGGTCTAAGCAAGTCCACCTTAGAAGCAGATCACAAGATGCTAAACGAAGTCTGCAAAAACCCTTATGATGTCAGTGACCTGGAGGATGCTCTTGCTACTGTTAATATGAAACTCCATGAATGTATAATTAGAAAGAGGCAGCACAATTTTAACGTTCATTGGAGGTGTGCCAAGAGAAAACATTTGGGCTCAAAGAAAGACACGAAGGTTAAACTAAATTGGTAGAGGGAGCGCAGAAAAAGAGCAGGTCCTCTGAGGTGATGTTCTTTGGACAGATGAGTCTAAAACTAAAATACCTGAGCACCAGAACAGAGGACATGATTGGAACAACCACAGTTTCCAGGAAAATAACTTTATACCAACTGTAAAGCATAGAGCTGGAAGTGTCATGGTTTGGAGATGCTTTGGTCTAGAAGGATCTGGCCTGCTCACTGTTGTAGAATAATCCACCATGACACGTAGGGTGTTTCAATGTTTCTCTCATCCAGAAAACACATTTTGCTTCATATTTTTGTTTAATAAATATAACAGGGTTAATTTTTGGTGGTTTTTGCAATAAATCTTTTTTCCAGAGACAATTACAAAACAGATGTGAACATTAAAATTTGATGATTGCTTTTGAAAGAATAGAATATTTAATGGGTTATCCTATTTTTTTCACAACTATAGATTTTATGAAAAAGCTGTGGTTCATTTTATTGGATGCTGGTGTCATCAGAAAATAAGACAAACGGAAACTTTTATGAGGCCTTACATATGTCATTTATACAGAGAGTGAACAAAACAGGGCCCAGCACTGCCCTGAGGGACACCACAAGTAATGAAGTCTTTGACCAATTCAACACAATTCCCCTGATACCTTACCTTTGTAGTGTTTTAAAAATAATATATTATGATCAATAGTGTCAAATGCTTTTTGCAGATCTATAAAGATTCCTAATACATTTCTTTTTATCTAAACGGTGATTTTCTTGGTTAAACCCATCATTGCCACTGCCTATGATCTATTTTCCCTAAAGCAGTACTGACTGTATATCTATAAATGTATTCAGTTACGCTACAAATAGTTTTTCTAGTATTTTGGGAAATTAATTGGATGATATTAGTTATGATTAAAATTTAGTTTCTCTTAAGGATATAGAAAGTCTTTTTCAATTAAATTGAATGGCAAAATGAACACAACGCTTTTTTGGATAGTTGCAGTATTTTGAAAGTATTTCAAAATCTTTCAGCATAAATGTCACATAAAATCCCAATAAAATGCACTGACGTTTGCGATGGCGTGACAACCTGTGAAAAGATGCAAATGGTAAGAGTGCTTGTGTAAGGTGCTGTAGTCATCTGTAGGATCATGTTTAATTGATCCAGGACTTCATGTTTCTGAAATTAGATCAATGTCTTTTTTATGCATTGAACAAGATATTTTAAGCCAATGGAGAATGAATTATGAGTTCTAATTAAAGCATAAATTATTATTATGTTCACCTAAATTTGTTGTAGCTTTTAAATCCATCAGACCAGTGTCTTTTTGTAGCATCTGTAGCCACAGAACTATTTTCTATGGCGGATGTGTCAGGTCTGGCAGAAGTATGTTTTAATGGGCGTATCACCAAAGAAGCGCTGAGAAGTGATCCTCACGTTTTAAGACATTTGTCTGTTCAAGAGGTGTTAGGAGCGATATTAGGTTTTTCTATACATCTTTCTGATTTGTTTTTCTATTAATATCTTTAATTTTAGAGTCACTCGGAGTGTTTTTCAAAGTGTTTCTGAACGCCATAGTTTCGAAACAACCCGCCGTCGTTAGTTTTTTAAGTTAGCAGCGGCCATGTCGGGTGTTGTGCGAGGCCCCGCTGGGAACAATGATTGCCGAATTTACGTGGGCAATCTCCCCCCAGATATTCGCACCAAAGATGTGGAGGACGTGTTCTACAAGTACGGGACAATCCGAGATATCGATCTGAAGAACCGCAGAGGAGGCCCGCCTTTCGCCTTTATCGAGTTCGAAGATCCGAGGTGAGGCGCTGAAGCGGTTAGCCGACCAAGCCGTAGCCAATTCCATTGTGTTGTCAACGCGTTGCTCGGGGGTCCGGCTATTTCCTGGACGTGCGTTGTTCTCGTTACCAAACGTGGTTTGGCTTTCTTGTGTTTTCACTCATTCCTAAAATCTCTCTGTTCACATGGGTATTCTATTGCACCACAAATTACACTCCGCTGTAAATGCCGTTCAAATCATAACGTTTTTTCATACATTTACGGACTTGCTTTAATGTACATCCATACATTTGATTGCGCCATTTTGGCGGCAGTGTAATTTCTGCGCAGCCTCATTACAAATGTTTTTATTATATTTGATTATTTAAATGATTTGCAGGTCTCCGATGTGGATTAAGAGAAATTAACATGGCGGCGACCCTCCCCAGTATTTACCATGCAAAGTTGTTAGCATCAATGCTTCCAGTGTTTTCATATGTCGCTGTATTCTAATAACAGGGACGCCGACGATGCGGTCTATGGACGTGACGGGTACGACTACGACGGCTACAGACTCCGGGTGGAGTTTCCACGGAGCGGCAGAGGCTCCAGAGGCGGTTATGGGGGAATCGGTGGAGCACCCAGGGGAAGATATGGACCTCCATCCAGACGCTCAGAGTACAGGGTCGTTGTGTCAGGTAAATGAGCAATCCATTGTGTTAGTTGAATAAAGGGCAAATTCACTTTTGTTTTTGCCTCCTGGTGCTGATCCAGTGGTGCATTCTGCAACTTGGGTACTAAGAGTTCCCAGTCAGAAATACCATTTAGATTAAGTACTATAAAGTTGGGATTCAATCTACAAAATCGATCTGTTAATGTATGCTGTAGTTTAAGATCCAATATGGGTGAAACTTGCAGGTATGAGATTATGACCGTTTTTTGTATATTTAAATTAGCGAGACTCATGTAAATCCCCATTTCTAAAAAAAAAAAAAAAAAAAAAAAAAAAAAAAAAAAAAAAAAAAAAAAAAAAAAAAAAAAAAAAAAGTCACTCATGCTTGAAAGTGTAAAATGCAGAGAAATAAAATGTTTCCTGCTTGTGTTGCAACGAGTAATAAGTGCCAAAAGTGCTACTATGCAAAAAAATATACCATTAGATAACAGTTCATCAATGTTATAGTCAAAATAAAATGGGAAAGAAATGCATCTGAAGGTAAACCTTCATAAATGAAATGTTAAATTGTGTTAAACACCTAATTATTGCGTGCAGTGGAAAAAAAACTGTCACTATACTTTTCAAATAGACTCTAACATTCAGCTTTATGTACTAAAACGGTACGAACCCACGGACTTTGATGGGTGAGGCCGCGAAAAAATAAATTCATGTTTTGAGCAAGCAGCAATTGAATTGATAAACAAATAGTGAGATAGTAACATGTAATCACAACCCTCTTGTAGCTTTTCAGTTTTACTTAAATACACATTGAAGTAGATAATTAATTTATTATATTGTCAAACGTCAGGATGCTAGTAGTTAGCGCCACAGTAATTGACCAATCCAAGTGGGAGCTGGATGTCCAGTTTGGGGAACTGGATGCACCTTGAAGCCATTGGGATTGGCTAATTGCTGTGATCAGGGACCAAACTGGTTGCTGTTAGCGATACAAGCTGATAACTGTGTATTTCTCTTCATTCTACATATGCAAATGATAAAGAAGTATGCTCACAAATGGTTTTCCACAGCCTTTGGTGTGATGCCTGAAATGTAAACTTACAGTTTACTCTTAAAACTTTCACCATGTTTAAATGCTACATCCAGATCACAGCTGAACTCAGGGTAGGCCAGAAATCCTCAACTTTTCAAATCAGCGTTTTGACCCTAAATTGTATTTTGTTTTATTTTTTATTTTTTTTTGACTTGGAACTACAGGATTTGGACTAAAAACTGAATATACCACAAGAGCAGTGAAATAGCCCTTAACCTAGCTGCTGAAGGTTGGTATGTAGAACTTATCCATGAACCTTGGCTTGTAGGATTTCCACTTTTCGAAAGTTTGTTAAATTCAGTCATGAAAGAATCTGTTTTTGTAAGGTTAGTTTAAGTCAAATATCTTACATGGGTAATTACCATTAGTGCATCTGTACACCAAGCAACCAGACCATACACAATATTGCAGTCACAAGACTTCTGGTTTAACATTGTTTTTTCAGAAATTGCACAAATCAGGTTTCACAGATCAGTGTTTTAAGAAATCTACTCTGAGAGTATTTCAGTTCACACTCGAGGTAGTTGTGTTTTTTTTTTTTTATGCAAGCCCATATCTACGCTGGAGCCTACACCAAAAAAGCATTGATGTTCTTGGTTCTTAACAATTTTTCCCTAATGTGGGCTGCACACCGGAGCAGTTGGTAGCAGTGTTGCCTTGCAGCAAGAAAATCCTGGGTTCCAATCCCAAATCAGTCTTTCTGCATAGAGTTTGCAATGTTCTCCCTGTGCATGCGTGGATTTTCTCCAGGTACTCCGGCTTTCTCCCACAGTCCAAAAAACATGGCTGTTAGGTTAATTAATCTCTCCAGATTTTCGTTAGGTATCAGTGTATGTGCGTGGTTGTTTGTCCTGTATGTCTCTGATGGCCTGGATACCTGTCCAGGGTGTGCCCTGGCTCTCGCCCAATGAACGCTGGAGATAGGGACCCTCCCGCTGCCCTGCAAGGATAAGCGGATATATATGACAGATGGACGGATTTCTCTAATGTTTATGAAACTGTGTTGTTGGCCAACTCAGTGAGAAACTTAGTCCTCTTTGTCAACACAAGGAAATGTTACCTATACCTGCCATGCTACTCACTATCTCGAGTCTTTGGTTGCAGAACACCCAAAAAAGACTGACACTATCTCTATAGAGTTGAATATGTTCATAACGTCGTGCACGGTCACTATTCACTCACAATATTCACTTGTTTTGTCTGATATTGTGCAGCCCTATTGCTGATAGTGGAATGAAACCTTCGTTTTAATGTGATGATTTACCTTTTGATCAAAAAAAAAAAAACCTGAACACGATGGCACGCTCAACCTCTCCCTCGTTTTCCCGCCATGTTTACCCCATCACCTGTCACTAAAGCTCTTTCCTTCACAGTGGGACTCATTTCACAGCTTAAAAAGTTGCTTTGATGTAGGGCTGAAACGATTAATCGTGTTGAATCGGTTATTGAAATAATCGTCAGCTAATTTGGTAATCGATCGTTAATTGCAGTATACAGACACAAAAAAGGCCATTTGCTGAAATAACACACTCAGAGCAGTAATTAAGCTAAAACTGTACAAAATATATAGATTTTGCATTTAAAATAAAAAAAAATTGTCTGTTCTACTCAAAATAAATTGCAATGTTTGTTTTCTTATTTAAAAAAAGGAATTGAATTATTTTTTTTTTTATTTGCATATTTTAATGTATTTCTGATGCATAAAAAAGGCTTAAATGAAAAATCTGCACAAGGCTTAATCGATAACTAAAATAATCGCTAGTTGCGGCCCTACTTTGCTGGACTTCAGAAACAATTAAAGCTGTTGTCTGGGATCTGTTTTAGGCAATTGAACAGGCACCTTGTCTAAGAGCATTATTCTCTGAAAAATATTCTTTATTAAAATCTTAATTTCAAGTGCTCACTGCTTCAGAGTTGGTGCAACATGTGCCATCCTTCCGTCCAGGTCTTCCTCAGAGCGGCAGCTGGCAGGACCTGAAGGACCACATGCGCGAGGCCGGTGACGTGTGCTACGCCGACGTTTACCGGGATGGAACCGGAGTTGTAGAGTTTGTGCGCAAAGAGGACATGACCTATGCCGTCCGAAAGCTGGACAACACCAAATTCCGCTCCCACGAGGTATGTGTACGGATTTGATGAACTGTCATGGATAATGATTCTGTGCTGTGTCGCGGTGAGTATTTAAAGAAGCGCTACGTGGTTTTTTTTTTTGTTTTTTTTGTACACAACACCCAGCCCTTAAGTGCCCATCTGTACTTCCACCAGAGGCAGGAATGTTGCCTTTTCAATGTCAAGTTCTCTTGTGTCCGCCAGGGAGAGACTGCTTACATTCGTGTGAAATTAGACGGTCCCCGCAGCCCAAGTTACGGAAGATCACGCTCCCGCAGCCGTGGCAGCAGAAGCCGGAGCCGCAGTCGCAGCGCCAGCCGCAGTCGCAGCAATTCACGTGGTCGTGGCAGAGGATCTCCCCGCTACTCGCCCCGTCACAGCCGCTCTCGTTCCCGTTCTTAAACCTTGCCGCCATCGATGCTTCCCCCCCTCCACCCCCTTCTGATGTATTCCCTCCTGTTTTTACCCACTAAGTTTCTCCAGATGTCAGCTATTGATTTTTTTATTTTCGCATTTCTTGTCCTGGTGTCCTTGTGGATGATCTTGGTATGTACGTGTACCCCCCCCCCCCCCCGACCCCCTCCTTCTCTTAACTTTCCCCTCTCCCACTGCTTTTCCCTTTTGTTTTCTCCTTCTCTCCCCTTCTTTATGTCATCTCAGATTTTGAACATTGCAAGCTGTGCTGTGGTGAACTTCAAAAATGTTGAGTTGTTAGAGCCACACTCAATGTTTTTGTAAGTGTTAATCTGAAGCTTTTGTTTCGTTCTTTAAATTTTAGTAGCCTCTCTTTGGACATATGTGGGGTGGGCTTTTTTTTTGTTTGTTTGTTTGTTTTGTTTTTGTTTTGGAAGCCCGATACTTAACTGTATTTTACCCTTGTGTCTTCCTTTAGACATCTGAGGAGAAGGATTAAAGTGATTTGGAATAAAACCATTGTGGAGCACATTTCATTTGTATGGTCAGGATACAAATAGGACATCTAGGAGGAGGATAGGACATCTAGGACCAATCAGGTCGAGGCAATGGTATGCTTCATATTCCATAAAGTGAACGTTTTGACAGGTTGCCATGTTATGCATGTTATTTAACAAAGATATGTGTACTGTACTTTGTTAAGACAGTTTGTAACATGCTACTCTGGTTTCTGACAGAATAAGCAGTCCTAAATCAAGTGTTGCGATGTAAGTGTAATCCTTGCTGTCAAATGTAAAAAAAAAAAACAAACAAAAAAAAAACACAGAGCTGCTTTGTATAAAAAGCTTCCCAGTTTTGAGCATCCTCATTGGTTAAAAATGCTTTGAAGTCAGGAATTTTTAAATATTTTTTTTTCTTTTGTCTTTTTGAGTGTTAAGTGGAAAAAAAAAAAAAAATGGGCCCAAAACTCTTGACATTTTATTCTAACAGTCTGCCTCTGATTTTCTTCCTGGTATTTCAAGGTTTTGATTGGAGGAGTGGCTCAATGGATCCCAATCCTTGGAGCTGGATGAGTGGATCGATTAGGGAAGGGATAGGCAAGGATGGATGCTCGGGAACGGGAGCAGTTTTTCGAGGATTCAAATTTATCAGAACTAAAATAATGGGAGTCCCAGAGCACCTTTTTTTTTTTTTTTTTTTTTTTTTTTTTTTTTTTTTTTTGGTTTAGGCCCCAATGGCTTTATTATAGAAGAAAACGAAACAGAGGACGAGGAAGTTGGATCAAAGGATGGAGTCGTAGATGCCCCGGTATGAGGGAATTTAAAAAAAAAAAACAATATGGGGAGATTGGGAGGGGGTTAAAATCTGGGAGTAGTTTGTAATTTTTGCTTTGCTTAATCTTTCTTTTAGCATTTTCAATAAACACACTTTCAAACATATTTATTGAGTTTGTTTTCATTTGTAATTAATAGCTATGTTTAAAAAATAAATAAAATGAAGTTTTGGTTCCAAACATGCATGAAAAAGCACTTTTTCAAATGAGTGAGATAATTTGATTTGTGTGGAGCACAGCCATTCTTATGAAACTTTTATTTATATATATATATATATATATATATATATATATATATATAAATAATTTTTTTTTTTTTTTTTTTTTTTTTAATTTTACCCCATGCACCTAATTTGGCTTTTTCTCTACAATTTGTAATTTTTATTTTTTTTCCAGAATTGAGATGAAAATAAACTGTATTAAAGGCAGTATTTTTCCCTAAGTCAGTGAGTTATCGCCTGTTAAAACACTTCAAACACATCTGATTTTAGGCAAAATGAGAGTAGTTCTGTAAAACATGAAGTTTCGAAGCCCATACAGTCTGGAGGTGAGGATCTCGCAGCGGTTCTAGATGACAGGTTGAAGTGGGAACAACACATAAAACTCAACCAGAAAGATAAAAAAAAAAAAAACTTTCCCCTTTATTTTCCTTGAAATCTGTAAAATCATAAAGATAATGTACATAACTTTTATGAAGCGTTTAACCAAAACAAAAGCACATGTTGAGGGAAATCGTAACCTCAGGCTGTATAATTTAAAACCGCTATATGAACAGGACAAACAACTGAAATGTTTTCCTCCCATCCCTGGTGCTAACAGCAGAACAAAAAATACATTAAAAAAAAAATAAAATAAAATACTGGGAGTAATCAGTAACCAGGGTTTGTGGGGTCAAAGGTCAGAGAAGGTAGTTAAGACAGATTTTTCAGTAATGGTGAGCTCTTGAGTTGTCAGTATGACCAGAAATGTGCTGCATATGTTGAGTTCACGCAATAAAGCAGAAAACATTCCAGCTTCCTGACAATGATTCAAAGTTTCTGCCTACAACCCCAGGTGAAGCTGCTACTTCCCAGTCCTTTAAAAAAAAATAAATAAATAAATAAATAAATAGAATAAAACCATTTAAAAAAAAAAAATCTAAAGTGGGATTTATCTGCAATGGGAAGTATGCACAGAACCTCATGATGCTTCAGTGTGAACGCTGTTTCCTGCCTGGATCAACCTCTGAGCTGATCCAGGGTGTCAACACCACCACACCGGCGTGGTCACGGTGTTTTCTCAGCGCCCCAGCTGTGACTCTGCTGTAAAAGCCAAACGATACCTTCCAGCAAGCAGAGGTCCAGTTTCCAGTTTATCCTCCAGCCTGTGGCGTATGCTGGGAATGATGCATTGTGGGATGAAATAAGATGCAGGCAGAGAGGAGCTGGAGAAAATCGCTTGCGCCGCGCGAGGAGGCCGCGCCGCAGCCAATGGCAGGGCGCGGCATGCGGCAGAGGAGGCGGGGAAGGGGGGGTAGGGGGAGCTGCCGCGGACAGCGCAGCGCAGAGCCAGCCTACCTTCATGCTTATTGTGTAAATCTTTAAAAAGCAATTAGCCGCAGCATCATCTTAACCTTCCCTCACTGGCTCGCTAAAATCCATATTTCAGCGCGGAGGACCTCCTCGCACCCCGGAGACGCAGGAAAAGGTGAGTTGCGCCGCCCTAATCTAGAAGATTCACTTCAGGGTTTGGTATATTTATGATTCTGGTGAAGAGCTTTTACTGTACGTGTTCATGCATTTTGAGGGTTTATTCAGAAAGGCTTGAACTAGTTTGTTTTCTAAACAATCTGCCACCCTTGGATATAAATAGAAGAATTTTCATAATTGTTGCCGTTTTGATGCAAATGTATTTATAGGAAAGTAATTTAACTCCACCTGTGTTAAGTTTCACTGCAAATTTATGCAAAACTAAACCCGCGGTTTGGCAAAAAAAAAAAAAAAAAAAAAAAAAAAATGAAAATAAAAAAAAAATGGAGCAGAAACACATAAACACAAGTAGAAAATCGAGATGAAGCGATGGGCTGAAAAACCCGCTGTGCAGAACGGCTTTATTCTGCTTGTGACTGGAGAAACTGCGATGATCTGGCCGGCCTAAAAGCCATCCTCGTCCTCATCTCCACCACGTGTAGTGACATTTTTCCTGTTTTTATCCTCAGCACGCTGCCTGAACCATGACTGACAGGAAAGCGGTGATCAAGAACGCAGACATGTCCGAGGACATGCAGCAGGACGCCGTGGACTGTGCCACCCAGGCCATGGAGAAGTACAACATAGAGAAGGACATTGCTGCTTACATCAAGAAGGTGAGCCAGGATGGGGCTTCATGGATGGAGCCAAGCGTGTTTCCTCTGCGGCTTTAAATCCACTGGAGTCCTCAGAGGTGCTTCCCTTCAACCTGGAAATGAGGCTCCTTTAAAATAAAGACAATACTAAGAACTGCATCTCTTAAGTTTGTGAACATTTTCCACAAATTTTTGCAAAGTGTTGACAAATATTTCAATCCAGCCATGTTTAACTGCTCTAATGTTTAAACACAAACGTCTAAACCTGTCCTCATTGGCAAAAAAAAGGTAGAACTCCCTGAAGGGATGATCCAATTTGGACATAATTTGGTCCACATTCAGATCAGCAGAGTATTTAGGTGATTCAGCTTGCAAGGAGCTGGCACATCTCGAATGAACACCAGGGGGCATCAGTGACGGCATCAGGTTTAGAGCCTTCATGCTATCAGGCAGCTGCTGGAGCATCCAGCAGTCAGTCAAGCCAGCGAGTGAAGGTTTTCACACACAGACTGCGTCACTGGTGCAGCTGACAAAATTACCAGCTAGGCATGGGTGGGTTTAGTAACCGTGTGTGGGAAAACAAAATGGTTTTGTGTGTAACTTTTTAAAAAGTAAAAATATATCAGCCTGTTAGTATGCTTTTTATAGAGTAACACTGGGAGCATACCAAGTTGAGCCATTGTACAGCCAACTGTAATTTTAAAACAGCCTTTCTTTTCTTTTCTTTTTTTTTTTTTTTTTTTGTATTGAGAGTGGTAGCTTAGTCTGCTTTTAGTTTCCACACCATATATGACTCTTCATTGATGTTTCCAAAAAGACGAACTTGTTAAGCTTAAGCAAGGGAAACGCGCATCCCTTTTTTTTTCAGCCAGCAAAGAGGCAACCTGCAACAACAGGGAGGGGAACAACTAAGAAACCTAAAATTTGCTATCTATCAAATTTGAACAAGTTCTGTCTTAATTTGTCCTGTCAAAGGCTGCCTGCGTGTCTGGCGACCTTCTCTAACCTTTTTGACTGAGAGATACTCTGACATATGCGTGGAACAGTAACGTTCCACTCTTTAAGCTTGACATTTCGGCCCTTTGCACACTGAATCATGTTGATCGTCTGCATGCGTCCCAGATTACCCATGCAGACATTTTTATTTTTTATTTTTTACTTTCCAAATTTTTTTTTTTTTTCTTACTTTTCCAGTTTTATGGGGAAGGTAAGAAAATAGTGGGAAGCACACAGGAAAGCATAAAGCTAAGATAAAAACGCAAACTGGCAAAAATATAATTTATAAAATATTTTTAGAAAACAGCAGCAACAATAACAAGCTAATTAACTGGAAGAAATGGCCTGAGTTTAGCTTTAATTAAGAGGAATGCCAGTGTTGCAGTTCAATTTTATATCTGCTCCCACTTTTGTATGCAAAATGTATAGTTGGCCTTTGTTTTGTTTTACACTACAGCTGTCTGCAACCTTTACATTTAAAAGGAATTTAGCCTGAGGGATTTGTTTAGAACATTAAAACCTACTTGACTCTTTAGAGATAGCTCATAATGGTTTTTATTCTTTAAAACTGTGACCCCCCAACAATTTAATCCCAATGTAAAGTGAAAAAAGTATTTAGCCCTTTAAAAATTACTTCTGTTTTTGCTTTGTCTTTCTTGTTTCAGTTCATCAAACCAAGTATTATATTAGACAAAGAGACCCAGAGTTGCTGCAAAATGCTGCTTCAGGTTATGATTTCATTTTATTTTATGTTTCTGGTTTAATTTTATTGCCCACAAACAGGACTAATTGCTGCCAGGGCTGTAAAATCAAGAAATTACTTAAAACATGAAGTAGGGTGGAAGATCTCAAAAATCAGTACGCTGTGTTCCTGTCGAACGAGATTCAAGAACAGTTGCGAAACAAAGACAGTGACGTCTACAGTATCAGTCTGGAAAGAGTTACAAAGCCACTTCCAAGGATTTTCAACTCAAGTAAACCACAAATGAAGAAAATGGATAAAACATGTGAGAGTGATGAACCTTCCTGGGTTTGGCTAGCCTGCAGGACTTCCTCCAAACGTTCACGGACTACTCATCCAGGAAGTCAGAAAAGAACCCAGAGCGACATCTAAACCGCTGTAGGCCTCACTTTCCTCGGAAAAGTCAATGTTCATGAAAGTAATCCGTGGACCGACGAGAAGGTGTGTGTCCCATTGCATCTGGCATAAAATAACTGTTTGAAAAAAAAAAAAAAAACATCATTCCAAAAGTGAAAAATAGGTGGTGGTAGTGTGATGGTTGGGGCTGCATTTCTACTTCCGAAGCTGGAAGACAGACTGCAGTGAATGCAGCCATGAGACGCCCAGCCACAGTCTGAATGTAAATACAGTAGAGCTGCTGTGGCATGAGCTTAAAGTGGCTTTTTATGCTCAAAAGGACTCATTGCCAGATATCAGAAACGCTGGATGGCAGTTGTTGCCACCAAGAGGAGCAGGTTGAAGGGACAATTACTTTTTCACTTGGGGGCTGGTTGGTTGGAGTAGATTTTTTTTTCCTCTCTCTTTATAAATAAAATAATTATTTTAAAGCTGCTTTTAGTTTTTAATCTGTATATGTCTGATATAAATGCAAAATTTATGTGACTAAAAAGCAAAAAAAGAAGAGATCTGTAGAGGTTAAATACTTTTCGCACATCTTTAGGTGGTAGATAAGTTAACTGAATGACTGAAAGTTTATTAATCTTTTAGAAATATCACGTTGGAACGTTTTACTTTGGGAAACGAGGTGTTTTAATGCAAAAAGTTGTCAAAAAATAATGTTCAAATTAATGGTAAACAAGGTTGGATTGGTTGGTAACCTATTCATAGAGTACCATGCTCATCTCATTGCAAGCTTGTGTGTGTGTGTGTATATATAAAAAAATACTAATGTTAAAAACTAGACTGCCCCAGTCTCTTTAATGACCACCACATTCTTGGCTGTGAAGATCCAGAAATCCAGTTTGCAGCCTTTAATCCTCTCCTCTTGTCTTTTTATAGGAGTTTGACAAGAAGTACAATCCAACTTGGCACTGCATCGTTGGGAGGAACTTTGGCAGCTACGTCACTCATGAGACAAAGCATTTTATTTACTTTTACTTGGGCCAAGTGGCCATTTTGCTCTTCAAGTCTGGCTGAGTTTCTGATGGGTATCGAGGAGTTTTTCTCCCTGAACCTAAATTGGAAATGCACTGGTGGCTGATGTCTCCCATACACTTATGACATACCATAACGATGCAAAATCTGCCATGCGCAATTGCATGGACTATACACTTATATAATATGTATGTTACAGTAAGTTTACTTTTCGATAGTTGCCATTTGAATGCAACTGAAGTAGTTTTTGTTTATTCTAGGTTGTGAAAGATTTCAATGTGGCCCTTGATTGTACAATAAAGGAAAGCTCAAGAATGTAGTGGTTCATCTGCTTTCCTTCATAAGTGGCATTGCCAGACCCTATTATGAGAAAGTCATGTGTTAGATTGTAAATTTAAACCTTGTGTAAGGCAATTCATCTTAAAAAATGTAAACGTGATCATAGAAAAAATTTGAACAAGGTTAAAAAAAAAAAAAATCAGTCTGTTCAGGTAATTTTCTTGCTCAAAATGATTTATAGGAAATCATGTCATCCCAACCACACAGGAAATAAAACCTTTTGTTTTGTAGTTTTATTTTAATATTTGATCAATCTCCAGCAGAGGGTGAAACTTTAGCAGCCGCGTTCAGAAAAGATGTCACATTGCCGAACACACTTTACACTCTGGAGGAGGCACAAGTGAGTGCAGGCATTTCCAGAGACGTTTAGTTTGTCAAATCTTAAACTTTCACTGTGAAAGATAGAGCATTTAGGGCTCGCACAAACAGACCTTAGCCTGTAATGTCCGTGTTATAAGACTACAGACTGGTTACCAGAATTCACCTACCTAGATCGTATTTATGATCCTGTGTTACTGCATGTTTGGAGGTTACTGCACACATTTTATTTTACTGCTTCAAAATTCAACATAAATCTGTTCTTGGAGGCAAATAATTAGCATATTTAGCTTTCATTCTTCAGTATGTGGATATCGGACATCGCTGGCATGTCCCGGTAATTGCTAAATAGCTGCATTAGATAAACAAATGAGGTTAAATTGACTAAGGCTACCACCACCCCTGCGTTTCAGATAGTTGTGTTGTATCATGTGACTTGTGATACTTTTAAAGTTGCAGCACCTTAAGTTTTAATTTTAGTGGCCATTGTCTTGCCAGACAAATCACTTTAAATGTCAACTCCTAAAAAAAAAAAAAAATGCCAGATAGGTTAATCTGTTACCCTTTCTGTTACAATTTTTAGATTTTTAGTTAATTTTAAAAAGGCAATGCACAGTTTTTGAATTGAGGATTTTTGGATTGGACAGATTGAAGGGTTTTAGTCAGTGGGGGCGGATAACACAACACATTTCTTGCTGTGTGTAAAGATTGAACGTTTACTGAGTTATTGTTTCCCATTTGTCAGTTGTGGGTGAAATGTTTATCAAAGTCTTTGCTTGGATTGATTTTTGTTGTCATGGGACGTCTTCCTAACTGTTGTCAATGTAAACTGATTTAGCGTTGTTTTCCTCTGGCATGTGTTCTTTGCGATGTATGTGTAGGAGCCGTTCCAATGCTGTTAAATTTGCACAAAACTTGTGCCTGTCATTGCTCTCAACTGTAACTGGCTTGAGTACAATTGCACTTCATTAGATTTATCCAGTAGGTTGCTACAGAACCAAAACTGTATAAACCGGATAAAATAAAAAACTCATTGTTGACTTTTAGTTTGTCATTGCCTTTTTTGTGCTAAAGCTAATTACCATGGTTAGTAATTTACAAAAAAAAATAAAGCTTTTGTATTTGTTTTATTTTGTACCAAGTATTAGAAGATAACTCTTCTACTATTACATTTGTAAATTGGGAAATTTGATGTTTTGAAAAACATTTTCCCCCCAATTTTCCGGTGGTACCAGTTATACTGATTTGCTTCTTTGTAAAAGTGAGATAATCTGGGATGTGACTTTAATATATGGAAAAATATAATACTTAATTTTCACTGTATAATACTTAAAATTAATTGTATTTCTAATATTCTAGATTAACTATTTTTGGATTAATAATCTTCTAATATTTCACTGAGGCTTCACTCATTTTCATGATCACTAATTAGCCTTCAAGTTAGTGATTAGCTTTCCTGTAAAATGTTAATTTTATTATATTAGAAGGTTTTTAAAGCTTATCAGAAATTGCTAACTAGCACACTAAAGAGCTATAGGTTTCTCATAAAAATGTTTTTGTGAAAATATTAACTTTCTTTAATATGAGTGTTTATTGATATCAAAGTAAAAACTGTGGAAAAAAAGAGGCATTTATCAGAAGCTAATCACCTATTTTCATGCTAACTAGCTAATTATCGACTAATTTTCTGTTAAAACTGAAAATTTAGGAAAATATTCACTTTTTTATTATGGGATTATACTCATGTAGATCTGTGTAATAATTTATTAAAAATACTTAAATCATCTTAGGGGGAAAAAAACCATTTATCTGAATCGAATTGCCCATTTTCCAGCTAACTGGTTAACTAGCTTGATATAATTCATGTATAATTGTGCAAAAACACAACCAATTTTCATGATAACTTGCTTATCATTTATGACTTTTTCTTTTTTTTTTTAATTGTGCCAATTTAGGAAAGTATTAACTTTATTATATGATAATATATTGATGCCACTGTGATAGTTGTTTGTGAAAAAGTAATACTTCTTAAACATTTTTTGGGACAAATACCTGAAGTCAATATCCCATCTTGATGTAATGTAGCGTACCAATTAACTATAGCTTCGTGTAAAAGTGTGATGTACTGGAAAATTGTTTCTAACTTTTATATTTTATTGTATGATTATACGTTTATGACAATTTAATATCAGCCTGCAAAATAACACCTCTATTGAGTTTTTTTAGGACGCTAATCTGAAGCTAATTGTCCATTTCCATGCTAAATAGCTGCTAGAATTAGCTATATATTTACTGTAGAATGTGTATTTAAAAGCAATTGGAGTAATATTCCTAGCAATTTTATATATATATATATATATATATATATATATATATATATATATATATATATATATATATATATATATATATATATATATATATATATATACACACACACACATTCATTAAAGTATAAGTCTTTCAGTAATTTTGTTATAGCAATTTGATACTGTGTATATGTTATGGGGAATTTGATTCACCCTCTACCCTCTATTAAAACATTTAGGGTTTTTTTTTTTGTGTAACTGGATATAAAATCCATCAGCAATGGTCACTCACCTGATGAGTGGACATGAGTTCAAACTTTGGATTATTTATTGGGCAAAACAAAGTCTAACTGGGAAATGTTGAACTCAAGATGGGAAATGGTAAATAGTATTTTACTCAATTATTAAGTTGTTGCAGGATGTAGAAAATGTACCTTATAATGACACAAATTGATTGATTTAATAATTGATGCAACTCCAGTGTCATTGTGCTGCATACTTATTCAGGGTTGTGTAAGTAATCTAATAAGACAAAGCTCTGATGGAGATTTAAAGGCAATTCCTGGAATTTGCATGGAATATTCATACACACTTTGTTGCGCATTATCGTTTAAGCTGCAAGAAAATCCACAAAGCCAAGAAACCTCCAGCAAAAAAATAAATAAATAAAAGCAACAGAATGAAACAACAAAGCACTTCATACTGTGTGAAGTAACTGAGCAAAATGAATGGCTCACAAAACAACATTCTATTTAAGGCTTTAGCATTCATCTGTGAAAGCTGCAGGGCTCAACAGCATGCCTGTAGCAACTGATTATTGTGTTTACTGTGAATAAATGGGAAAGTGTCCACAGCTTGTTGCTATGGACCTTGATGTCAGATGTTTCACTCTGAGATGAGGAGCACAAGCCATATAACTGTGACACCAGGCACTGTAGAGTTGCACTGTTTGCCTTATGGCTGAAAAAATGTGGAGATTTAGCTGCTTTTCACTCATTTCTGTGATGAACTGGTGCTCGAGGCATGACTCCGTGTCTTTGAAATATATATATATATATATATATATATATATATATATATATATATATATATATATATATATATATATATATATATATATATATATATATAGAGCACTGGTGCCTTGCAGCTAGAAGTTCCTGCATGTTCTCCCTGTGCATGTGTGGGTTCTCCCCAGGTACTCCGGCTTCCTCCCATGGTCCAAATACATGACTGTTAGGTTAACTGGTCTCTGAAATTGTCTTTAGGGATGAGTGTGTGTGCAGGGTTGTGTTCCTTGTGTGCCTCTGTGTTGCCCTGTTCAGGGTGTTTCCTGCCTCCCGCCCAATGACTGCTGGCACCAGCCCTCCCCCCGTGACCCTGCAAGGATAAGCGCATATAGATAACAGATGGATGGTTTAATGGCGTTTTCCTCCTGAGAATGCCTTTAAATTGAGTCCGCATGAAGTATTTTTTTTAAAAACAAGTCTTGGATTTGGTTGTTTAAAGAATTATATAATTTACCAGTCAGGGGTGATTACATGCAGAGACGGCTTTTTGAATCGTTTCATTCTTCATATAATCGTTTTGCGCCCCAGTTAATGCAGAACAAAATTGCAGCAGTTTGTGTTTTCTTCCTACACCAGCTAATTGCACTGATATGCATAGCAACATTCAGCTGCGAAGCTTTGGTTGGTATGGAAAAATGTGCACGCATGATTCATGTTTACACACAAACTGGATCGGAGGTTAAACAATGGAACTAACCCCTTGAGTGGTCAGATTATGTGTCAGTATCAAGGCTTGTGTGACAGAATGAGTAATTGTGGTCCTGCATAGAAAAATAAAGTTCATTTTATGCTGCTGAAAACCTGCATATTCACTTGTTGGACATCTTAAATTTACTATAATAAAAGCAGAAAAAAAAACAATTTTCTTTGCACTTTGGATACTTTTTATTGACACAGGGAGCCCAGGCATGTTGGCACTTTTCTGTTAGTTTTGATATATTTACTTTCTGTCTCGCTGGGAATCTGTTGAAACAAGAGTTCACAGAGTCAATAGAGCTGAGAAAGCAGACAAATTAAAGGGGATTAATGAATAATTTCTAGAGACACACTGAGGTCAAAGTGGATGAAATGAGATACTCTTGGGGTTAACTGAAGTACTTAGCCTCTTGCACTGAATTCCTCCTATTACAAAGTTTGAAACCAGAGATGTTGCTACACATAAAGCCACATAAGGGAATAAGATCACAAAATAAAGTCCTGACTGAAATTCCTAATTTTATATATATATATGTATACACACACACACACACAGTGCTGTAAAAAGTATTTGTCTCTTGTAGACTGGTTGTATTTTTTGATGTTTTCTCACGTTTCAGATCATAAACACAAGACCAGATACAAAAAGACATGTTTCTGTTTCTCTGTTATTGCCTGTCACTGCCACTTTGCTGCTGTTGCACAGACATTTCCTCATCGTGGGACAATAAAGGATATTTCTATTCTATTCTATTCTAATGATGGTTTCATTTATTGATAGAGAAAATAAATCCAAACCATCCTGGCCTTCTATAAATCCATTTTCACCCTCTAAGCCTAACAATTATTTGTGCCACTCTTGGTGGCAACAACTGCCATTAAGCATTTATGATAACTGGTAATAAAGTTTTTACAATGCTGTGGAAGGATTTTGGATCACTCTTCTTTACAGAATTGTTTCAGTTCAGCCAAACTGAAGGGTTTTCCATTATAAACTTTCTGTTTAAAGTCGTGCAACAGCCTCTCCACCAGGTTTAAGTCTGGACTTTGATTAGGCCAGTCCAAAAAGTAGCTTTTTTTCAAAAATGAACTTTGCAGGTGTGCTGTAGATCATTGTGCAGTTGCATAACACAGTTGTGCTTGAGCTTAACATCACAAACTGAAGGACTTAAGGATTTTCGGGTTGAAACCAGAACTCACAGTTCCACCAGTTACAGCAAGTTAGCGCCGACCTGCAGGAGAAAGCAGCCATGCTACCACCAAAAAACTGCTGTTTTCAACGTGCAATTTTTATTCATTTGTAAAAAGAAACAGATGATTTTCTTTTTTTTTTTAATTTATGTTCCTTATACATTGTTTTATTTGTTTTATTATCTTTTGAGAAATACCACACAGATGCTCCAAATGTAAATTGAAACAAGGGGACACAGTTATGGGGAAAAAAACAACTTTATTTGGTTTCCTAAATCATTGTTTGGACTAGAGCACTGCGTTCACGTGTTCTTCAGGTCATGATATTTTCCCATTCAGAATTGTACTGGACATTCTGACCTTTAAATCTGAAGATGTCTGTTCAAACAAAACTAATGTCACAATATCATATCATTTGCAAAAACTTTAGGCCACTATGCATAAGTCTTTAGTCTTTCCTATGTATTTTCCCTCTGATCAGACTCTTCTTTTTAAAGTGGATTTTTAAACACTCTGGAGTTTAACAATCACAACTTTTTTTTTTTTTTTAAAAGTACCAAAATGTGATCAGGAATGAATATTGAATCAGAGTTTGTCTGCCTCACAGACAAGTTGTATCATACTGGCCTCACATTAACTCAGACTTTAGGCAGAAATGCGTCAGAAGCCTGTCTGCTTATTTGCCAAACTCACAGCACTGTATTGTGCTCTTTATTTTTTCCCATTAGCACCTCCGTCCCCCACATACCTGCCTGCGTTCTCTTTCATAGCCTCTGGCTGCCTTCACCCATCTTCCCACACACCGCTGTAATTTATGGCCAGAACACATTCACATGTAGACTGCACAGATAATTGACTGGGAGGTGAGACCAACCCTGCCTGCTGCAAAATTAAAGGTACATTTGCACAAAATACTGTCCTTGGGTTGGCTTAAAAAATATTCTTTACCATTTAGTATTTAGTATTCGAAAAAAGTTCATCTGGAATGTTTATCATAAAAAGATCCTCTTTTTGTGACTAATCTTTTGTCTCCCTGCTAATAAATCTCTCTCCGTGTTCAGCTTCTCTCGTGTTTGATTTACAAAACATTTGAAAACATCAAGTGCACCAAACATAGCTTTTGGTGCACATGATGCAAAGCCTTAAAATACCATTTTACTTTGGCTCAGCATGAAGCTCTCATTGATGCAGTGGATGCTTGTGCTCTGCAGATGCCTCATAGACTGCGAGATGACCAGTGGGCGGACTTAACACCGGCATAACAAGGAGGCACATGACTCAGGCTCAAACATGAGGGATGTAGGAAAAAGAAAAACGTGGCATGCTTGTGTATTGATTGCACCAACTGGGTGCATGGGCCATGATTTCGTGTGTAGGTTGAAGTATGTGTTTTTATTTTGTTTGTGATAATTCACCACATGAAAATGTTTGGAAGTGGAAATATGTGACTGATGTGTCTATTAGTTGCAAAATCTGGATTTGAATTGTTAATTTTCACTGAATTTAATATCTGTTTTTAAAAAAGGGTGAAAAAACAAGCAGTGGAGTCTCTAGTGCCACAGTGTGACTGAACTGTGAGCACCTGTATTCGTAAAGAATTTTCCTATTAATACAGTGACACATGGATGCACCAAGGATGAGGTAGGGGGACTGGGTGCAGGTGTGCAGCATCTGTTGCTCATTCTTCTGTGCCGGATTGTTGGGGACTTGTGATTTAGGGATGACTATGGG
This sequence comes from Anableps anableps, assembly GCA_014839685.1. Taxonomy (NCBI): domain Eukaryota; kingdom Metazoa; phylum Chordata; class Actinopteri; order Cyprinodontiformes; family Anablepidae; genus Anableps; species Anableps anableps. The sequence goes on along the minus strand of CM026068.1, from coordinate 7,702,298 downwards.
GGCTCTGGTGAAAAAAGGGGCTCCTGGAGGTCCTGTCCTCCCAGGGTCTAACTCAGCAGGTAGAATTGCACTTTTCCCTCCCTCTGTCCCTCTGAGTTCCAGCCATTTTGTTCCTCCAAACGGGGTGGGGGTTCAATTCTGCTGGGCAGCTTATTCCTGAGGTCTTGTGAGGGTGCCTTATTCCTCTTTGTGTCCCTCCTTGGCCGGTGGGGTGTTGCTCATGCTCTGCCACTGTGTCCGGTGTATGGCTATCCTGTGAGAGTGCCTGGTGTCTGTCTCCCCAGAGCTGCTGCAGCTTTTGGAGGCTGAAGCTAAACGGCTCTTCTTGCCTCTGGATGCTGAATGTCTCACCCTTGTTACAACTTGCACCAAACACAGTCACACAATCGAAATAGCAGAAAGTCATACAAACAGTAGTTGAAATCCTGTCTGGAGAGTAAAACTGCCCTGGCACATGCTGGCAACCAGCTTCTTCATGTTGCATGCCTGAAATGCCGATACAGAACACATCAAATCCTGGAAGCTACACAGACGTTCTCACAGCGGTTATTTTGTTTCCTCACAGCAGGAAATTCCTGTTGGAAACTGAAATTGGCTCAGATCTGTTGTATGTCTCGCTGTGCACCTATATTGATAAAACAAGACCTCCTATGGTAGAATAAAACTGGTTTCCCTAAATACTTTCAGTATTGTGACAAATCCTTTCTTTAGGAAGCCACGCAATGAAAGCGTGCTGTAAGAATGTTGCAGCGCTGTTACTAACATAGACTTCCAGAGATCTAAATGTGATTCCGTATTCACTGGGCTGCGGATGCTTTTGTTTATGCCTCAAGTTGTTGTTTTTCTGAAAACTGCATAGTCGAATATGATCGCCAGTTCTTTTTGAGGGCATAAGGAGATTCGTAACCTAAAATACAACACACAGGACACGGACAGATGTAATGGATGAGCTTTTAATATATATATTTTTTGAAATCAACAAAAATATCAGACAATCTAAACCCCATAAAGGAGGTTTCTTATCCTCCTAATATGATAGCATTACTGGCAGTATTATAATTTGAACAGCATGCATAACCTGCAGCTGTACAGTTCACAGCTGCTGGATGGATGGACAGACAGACAAAACACTGATATCCCAACAAACGTCTAAATAACATGGTGATGGCAGCATCATGTCGTGGGGATGCCTTTCTATAGCAGGGACAAGAAAACAGGTCGGAGTTAATGAAAAGATGGATGGAGCTAAATACAGGGCGATGCTGGAAGACTTGAGACGTGGGAGGAGGTTTACCTTTACAACTCTAAACATATGGCCAAAGCTGCAAAGAATTGGTTTAGATCAAAGAACATTTCTGTGCTAAATGAAGCAAAACTGCTCTACTTTAAAAGGTGAAAACGTTCAAAGGGTTTTAATACTTCTGCAAGGTACTTCAGATATTGTTTTCAGCTATGCAATTCCACCTATAGACCACAAGAGGGCAACCACACTCCTTATATGTTTTATCTTTTATGTCACTGATTGTAAAGCATTTTAACAAGAAATTGTGATCCGAGATCCTCTAAATTATTGGACAAAAATTGTTATGGTATAATATTAGGCAGACTGAATGTTAGGGTATTTCCAAAGATTAAAAAGCAAAAATAAAAAAAATTAAAAAAAACAAGAAAAAGATTTGTGTTTTTGGATGTCTATTTGGATGAAACATGTGCATACAGTCCACATTTTGTCCTTGTGTAGGACACCTAAAGGTGATCTGGTTCATAAATGATCATGCCCGGTCTGCTTTGCTGCACCGGAGAGCAGTTTGTTCTAATGGTTTCCTCCAGATAGACAGCGACCATGAAAGTTTGCTTTGCATTACGGGAAGTTGCTGAAACAGTCACCCCTCCCACCCCCCCCACAAGGTTTCGCTCAAGTGTGGTATCACTCATACACCATTAGGCTCATTAACAGGGTCATTCTGAAGATTAGAAAGGTGGACTTGAGCGAGAAGGAATTTCATTGTGGCTGGAGGCATAAAAGTGCAGACATTAAGTTAATGAGACTGGCTATAAGAGCAGGGAATGATCACTTTATAAGAAGTCGCAATTTTAATGATTTTATTTACAAAGCCATACATATAAAAAGATATTCAACACACTTTTGCAAATTAATACATAATATGCCGCTTGAAAGTGATTTGGCAGTCATCCTGCATGACTAAGGAGCAGGTTAAAGGTTCAAATGGTTGCCTTTCATGGGCCGCAACTCTTTTATGACCTTGTCTGCTCGGACACAATAGTAAACATAACAGGAAGTTTGCTCCAGATTAAACCCTACTTTATAACTAAGACTTGCATACATACTCAGAGTTTTTGTGGCTGGCGTCCTATGTGTCTGAGGGGGTGGGCTGCAAGCGAAAAGACCTGATTTTTTTTTCCCCCCTGACCCAAAGTCACTATTCCTCACACAAACCGTCTTATCTGAGCCAAACCCTTTATGGACCATCACCTCATAATCCGCTCCTTTACTGCCTTTGCTTTGCGCTGCTGTCAAGGGTAAGGTAATCAGCTTATCATGAAAATATGATTTATAAAACCTGCATATATAAAGGCCTTCTTGATGATTCATAATGACTTTGATATCTTCCAAAGAAAAAAGGAATCAGATGTTGTCTCCAAAACAGTAGAGGAAGTATCAACACAAACTTATGCATGTTAATTCTGACTAGAACTAGTTTTTTCCCCACAGCAATTCAGAGTTTTCAGCATATTATGAACTTTTAGTCAGACAGGTAGCAGAAGGAGAAGGGTTTGTTTCAGTACTTTCTTGCCTTATCTCAGATCATATCCCAGTACTGAAGGCATGTGACATTGGGCAATGGGGCAATAAAGCAGGGCAGCTCTTTATGAGACCGACTGTGAAACTGCTCCTCCTCCAGCTGTGGCTACAGAGTGCACTCCAAAATGAAACCTTACGTTCAAATGGGGTTTGTGAACGAAACATTTATGAATATCAAAATAAAATGCACACATGTAAGATTTAACAGCCATCATGTATTTTTATTGGGCTGAGTATAATTTTCTAGATTAACGTGTATTTATTTAGTTTAGCTTTGTTTAAGTTAGTTTTTTTTGCTTAGTTTACTTTGATAAATTTTAATTCAACATGAAAAGCTAATAAAAAAAGAAGCTACAAAAAAATTAAACCTGATCTATCAATCTGTCTATGTGATTAATTTTAAAGTCATGTTTCATTTAATTTAGCTTTTGTTAAAGCAGTTAAAGAGAGTTAAGTTTTGGCCATTTTTTTTTTTGTTATTTTTGCATCATTGAAGCATTGAACCATCTTGCCTTTGCTTAGCTTGAGCTATCTTAGTTTAGCCACCTTTTGTTTAACAGTTTTGTTTAGTACTTATGTAACTTGTTTCTTGTACATAGGTGTAAATAATTTATTTGGATTTCCCAGTTTAACTTAGATTTCGTTCCGTTGGGGTTCCTTGGGGGCAAGGGGGGGGCACAGAACAAAAGGATGAAAAAACAAGCAACAACAACAACAAAAAAACAAACAAACAAAAAACGGAGCAAAGTATCAACGTTAAATGTATTAAGTGATACTAAGGCTACGTTCACACAGAAGGAAAATGCACCCAAATCCGCTTTTTTTTTTTTTTTTTTTTTTTTTTTTTTTTTTTTTTGCCCTTATGCGACCTATATCTGACTTTGTCACAGCAGTCTGAACGGCCCAATTCGGATATTTTCCAAAAAAAAAAAAAAAAAAAAATCCGATCTTTGTCACTTCCAGATGTGTTATTAATTCGGATATCGTATTGTTTTCAAAGTGCAAGCAGTCTGAATGGTCATGTTTTGTCCGATTTTTATGATGTGAGACATTCCTCATAATTCTGCATCAGAAAAAGCCAGAAGGGGTAAATCCGGACGTAAACAATGGCTGAAAATTATGATTATGAATTTATGAAAGAAGTCTGTGTCACTGAAGCGCATCGCATCACAATCCCACCACTCATGGCTCCAACTGCACATCCAGACTTCTTTCCAGAAATTGCTGTCAGTGCCCCACAAAAGGCCATTGCTATTAGCTGTGCTTTCTTTTTATTAGCTTCCTTTGTGTTGTTGTGACCTTATTGTTGAATAAACTTTAAAATCTATCCATAAACGGCTCCGTCCATTGTTACTTCCGTAAACAATAGGCTGCTGTGTGAAGTCAACGTTCTTCTTCTGAGCACGCAGGTCGCTTTGGGGACATAAACCGTTCACACAGAAGTCTCATTGCTGTCGGTCTTACTATAAATAACCACACACACACACACACACAAAAATCGGATTTCTGCAAAAAAATCGGATTTGAGCATCAAGACCTGCTGTGTGGACGTAGTTTATGAGCCACTTGTGTCTCCAGAGCTCCAGATTGCACACCGCTGATCTAGCAGATTAAAATTGTGATTCTATCTCAATACTGCTGAAGCTAAAAGTGCAACACCTTCATTTTTAATTCATTGTTAAAGTAAAACTGTGAAGATAAAAAATTAAATTGGTCCAAGGGACCAATTAGTTACAGTTTCTGTGCCAACGTGTATCATCATAAGGAGTTGGTTTAGTATTATCGCTTCAGTATAGGGGCCATAACCTACCAATGGTTTTGTTTGTAGTTTAAATTAATGTTTTTTCTCAACTAGTTTAGCTAAGTTGTGTTTATAGTAATTAATTAGCTTTACTTTTGTTGAGTATGGTATTTTGCTGAAAATTATAAATATTTATCTTAGAAAGCTTTGTTTTTACTAGGACATATAACAACTACATGTTATATGATCATATTTTAGCTTAACAATTAGTTAAGTAAATGAAGTTATGGCTAATTAGCTGTGAAGAAGTTAAGCTTTTCTTGTTGTATAATGTATTTTTTCCTTAATCTTTGCTTCTTTTGGCTGAAAATTTTCTCCAAAGTTTAGTTTTCAAAAGTTTTGCTTAAAACATTAAAATGTGCTTTTCTTATCACAGGTGTTTAAGAACGAAAAGTTATATTAAATACTGAAAAGGATATTTATAATCTACAAAGTTGTATTTAACCCTTGGATGTTCCATAGGTTTTAGCCTTACTAAATGCTCTTTTAAAGATTGCTCTAGAAATATTGTACATCAACATATTTTTCCAAATTACTTTTTACTTGTATAAATGCCATTATTTCCCTCATTCTTCACCATGTATAGCAAATTTTCAGAATTTTAAAAGATTTTAACCCTTTTAATGCCAGTGTGTGTTTTTTTTTTTTTTTTTTTTTTTTTTTTTTTTTAGAAAACACAAAATACTAATCCCCCACAGCTGTATGTGGGATCAAGCCCAAGTCTTTCAAAAAGTAAGAGTAACACTGATTCCGATCACTCTTTTTTTCAGATGTTTACATTATAAATCGCTGCATATGTCAAAATTGGCAGCAACGTTGATTATTTCATTTTTTGTGCAGTCATTAAAACATCAGAAACTTTATTTTCTCTGTCACAGATAAGCAAATTGATATATCAAACCTATGTAAAACAGTAAAAATTCAATTCCAGAGGGACACTACAGAAAAAAAAGATTTAACATCAAAATCAAATCTAAATGACGGTGTATTAAAACGACGGCTTTTTAAATGAGAGCCAGCAGCGCAACAAATGTTTAAGGAACAGACACTGTTTGCATTAACACTGCCCACGCTATGCAAAAGTAAGATAAAAAAATGTTCAAAGATCCAGGAGGGTTAAAATTGTTATAAAGTACCCCCTGCTGGTGATAAGGCAGCTGTAATTAAAGGTGAATTGGAGAATATTCTGGCTTGCAACATGGAGGCACAGGTCAACAAGTTAAGTGATGGGCTTTAGATTGCTCTGACAAAGTTTTAAAGCTGTTATAAAAGTGTCTTTTTATGTGATTGCAGTTGTGTTGGCTCTGACTCAAGGTTTGTGGACAATGCAGAAACCAAAGAACATGCGGTGGCGGTGGTGACAGTGGCAGTCTGTGTGTGTGTGTGTGTGTGTGTGTGTGTGTGTCGTTGGTGAGAGGAGCAACGAGACGTTGTGGGGGTGGGGGTCCACTGAGAATGTGAGAAGCTTTGGTGATGAAGGTCAGGGAGGTTTAGGGGGCGAGGAAATCACACAGGTAGGGGACGCTGATCTAGGTGGTGGGACTGTTCAGTCACCATGTCTCAATCTACAAACTAACCCTGCTTGACTGGTCGTGGGCAACAGCTAATGGCCCCCAATTACAGTTCCTCTGTCCTCCAGAAAGCAGCCAGTGAGGCGTGACCCTTTAAAATAAATCCTAATCACAACTGCATAACAATAGCTTGAATTTTTATGAGATATGACCAGCTTAGCAGAGCAGGAAAACTTTTGCGAGATCATTTTTTATTTGATTTTGAAGTTTTAGAAGATGGAATAAAACCTCTGGGACTTGAATGCTGGGATGGGAAAAAACTAAAATAGAGATACTGAGGTGGAAAGGTCAACCTGATGTTTCAGTGGGATGCCAGAAAGGGACATTTTTTCCATCAGGATGCCTCCTGTGGTCAGGGTTAATGTAGTGTTCTTGGGACAGAGATGTGCGGATGAATTAATTTTAGGGATGAGCAGAGGAGCGTGGAGACAGTAGGCCAGAGTCCACAAGAGGTCCAGCAGTGGGAGAGGGGAAGACTTGAAGCGTTTTCTTTAGTGCAGATCTTTTCTCATTTACGCCACAGGCAGTAAAATCCTGATAAAATATTTTAAATTTACATTTTTACTTTCACTGAGTGAAAATACATCTTATCTGGCGGTTTCCCAACCATTGAAACATTGAAACAACACTTCAATGTCTCATTAGTAAAACTGCTGACTATATTTAATAAAAAATGTAGTCTGTTCTCTAAACATCTGAAAATAGCAACTTTTAGTAGTTTTAAACCTAAATTTCAATTAAGGAAGGATTGGCGAGGATTTCCTGTTAACTTGTCATGTATGTTTATCAAGAGTTAGTGGATACAGTTTCCATCAGTTTAAATTTGTATGAATCAAAGAGTAAAAGCAAGACAACCAACAGCAAAACAGCTCACTTCCTGTTCAAAGGGGGCGGGGCTTCGTGATGTCACCAAATGATGATGAGAATGTGATTAGTGCTGATCTGTTATGACACAGAGAAAGCTTCATTAAGCCACGACCTTGTCTGTGGAAGTTATTCCACCTTGATGTTATGTGGCGAAGGGTCAGATTTGGGGGCTTAGCCACGCCCACATGCTGCGATGTAGCAAAAAGTTTTTGATAACTTTGGCCCTTCAGTGCTTCAAGACTTTGCAGAGTGACTGTGAAGTTTCCATATTAAAAGTTGTAGTAGAAGTTCGCTCAGATATAACGTGTAAAAGAGACAGATTGGTGGCTTTAATCCAAAATGGCCGACTCTCTGTGGGGTTTGGACCAGGGCTCCTAGAGACTTTTTTGTAGGTCCTGACATGGCACACGTGTGCCGAACTTCATGATTGTTGGTCAAAACATGGCTTGGGGCTGATTTTTTTAAAGCTTTCTAGGGGGCGCTGTGGAGGGATTATGCCACACCCACAAAATATTGGACTGCATTCCTGTTGGGGGGAGGATTAGGGTCAATCTCAGTGAGTTTGCTGCAGCTTGGCTGAAAAATGTAGAATTTAGAGCCAAACGTATTGCAACAGCGTGACGTCTTACTTCGTCATGCCGGCAAGGCCACACCCTCCACCGAAAGTTTTTATTTTTTTATTTGATTTTGATAACTTTTAATGCCCAGTGCCTTAAGGGTATAGTGACCAAGTTTGAAGCCAATAGCTCAAAATCCCAAAGAGCAGTTTGTTAAAGTTTGTCATGTATAAAAATTCAAAAACAGCCAAAATGGACCCTTTTATCCAAAATGGCCGACTTCCTGTTGGGTTTAGGGCATACCTCCAAGAGACTTTTTTTCTTGTTTTAGGGGCATCTACCTATGTACCAAGTTTCAGCTCGCTAGCATTTACCAGTTGGGCTTTCTCACGCTAGGTGGCGCTGTAGAGTCGCTTGGCCACACCCACTTTTGATTCCATGAAAATACTAAAATTCCAGTTGGGGGATAACTGTGGGTGAAGTTTGGTGAGTTTTCATATATATTAAGGCCTCCAAGTTTCTTGTGTGTTGAGAATCATAATAAGAAACACTATGATTACAGTAGGCCTTCGCAGCGCTTTGCTGCTCGGGCCTAATAAGTGCGTTAACAGAGTATATTTACAGCCTTAGTTGCCCATTTTGAGATATAGAGGAGAGACATTATTGTTAAACATTTTACACACTTAAAAAAGTCTGCCTTCTTACTGTTAAGGGGATTTTTTTTTTTTTTTTTTTGCAGCACAACTTAAAGTCAATACATCATCGATGCATTATGCAGCTGACACTTGTTTTGAATATTTTGTAAACTGACCTGCAATTTATTGCAATAGAATTTAATGAATTGTTTTTCTTTTCCTTATTTCCTGTCAAGTATGATGTGGAAATGTTATTAAGTTGGTTATCCATGTCAAACAATAAACTTTCAGATAGTTCTTTCAACACAAGTGAATTCTTCTTCTTCTTATTATTATTTTTGAAATTATTTTAGGGTAAAATAAAATAATCTAGGCTTGCTTTTATTTTGTAATAAGTCAGACATGGTTCAGCAGGGTCAATATTACCATTATTTTCTGGTTTATGTAAACTATACATATTAAAGATATACAGCTGGAAATTAGTCCAAAAAGCCTCAGTTGCATCCTCAGTACAGCTGAGGCCTTCAATTCTTTTCACCTTTATATAATTTGTAAATATTACTATGGTATTGAGTTAAAGACGTGGTAAACAGAGTAAATGAACTGCATGCTTAATAGCAGCTTTGTTACATTCTTTGGGTGTTTGGGTTTGCATTTGTGTTGTCCCTGTTGTTAATTATATTCATAAGGTTTTGCCATATTCAGTTTATTCCTGTGTGTTTATTATTGTTCAAAGGCTGTTGCCATATTCCTTTATTTATTTATCATGTCTGAAGGTTTTCAGTTTATTCTTGTGTTGTGGTTATTGTACATATTGGATTTTGTTCCTTTAGATCAGTATGGTTCTTTCCCCCTTGGTTTGTAGTTTCTTTAAGTCTTAGTTCAGCTACTTTGAGCTAATTTTTCACCTTCCCTCACCCTGCCTGTTTGCTCCCTTTCACAGCTGTTCCCCAAACACTGATTTCCTCAGGGGTGAATGTCATTTTTCACCCCTGCTTCAGTATATAAGACTTATATACTTTGCTCATACCAAATTCCAGTCTGCGTTTTGGTCCAACTCACATCCTACAACACACGACATGCCTAATCACATTGCTTTGCACGTGCTGCCCCCTACAATGTTTCTTCGGTGTGGTGTTCAGAATGGAGTCAGAGGATGTGAGAAACTAAAAAGGAAAGTCTAGATATGTCTGTCCTTCATCCAGGCTGTGGGAAATCAAGAGGGATCAAAACTTTCAGCAGAAAGGAGCACAGCAAAAAATTCTCTTTCATCACTTTAAGCTTTTCACCTTTTTGAAAATGAAGGATCTATCACTTATAGAATATACACACATATACTTCAGTTTCTGTAATGTAAAATGTGAGCTGTAATCATTAAAAAATGTAAAAAAAACAAAAAAACTGTAAAAGCCTGTATAATTTACAGCCATCACGTTGAATTAATTTTATTGATGAGGGTCTAATTCTCTAAAACTTTTCAACCTTGTGTATGTTTTCCCATATTTCCGATTCGGTTTTTCAAAAATATCCCTTAGATTTAAGTCATGTTTGGACAGGTGTTTCAATCATTTTTTTTTTTTTTTTTTTTTTTTTTTTTTTTTTACAAAATCAATATTCAAAAAAAAAAAATTTGCAGCAACATATTGTGGTTGTATTTTGTTGCTTGCATGTCATTTTCAACCAGTAGCTTTTTCTCAACACATTTGTGTTAATTGCCAGCAAATAGATGTGTATAGATGGGTTCTAGACCACATCCGAATGTGGACCTGAGCTACTGGATCTCGTTTTTTGGCTTATCTCAACCCAGTTCTTTTCAGAAACTGTACAATCCATTATTTTTATACACATTTTATGTTTCAACCTTTGGACCTTTACAGTTAGATTTTATATCTTTTGTACGGTAACCAACTGGATTTGAAGAAGCTTCTCATGACATTAAACATACAAGAACACAGTCACGTCCTCTGTCTCAGCAAAGAAGGAAACTGTTAAAGCTTTGAGTAATCACAGGGTAAAAAGACCGAAGCTATGGTTGACGGACTGTGAAGTTTATTCTCTTTACTCATGAAATAATAGATAACTTAGGTTTCACATTATGTGGCATGGATCCAGAACCTTAATTGTTCAAAAGCTGACTTAAACAAGAACAGTGGAGTCAGAGGAGCTCCTGTGGAGCCCTCTGATGTCAAAGTTCATGTTTACAGTAAAAACAGGTTATTCACTCATGGAAACACTGGAGTTTATTATTAAAATGCGCCAGCTGTGGCTGCAGAGGAAGATGGGATGACTGTATCGCTGTGGGACGACAGGTGTTTCATAATTCCCAGCTGTTTCGGGAAAAAACCGGTAAAGATAAAGGCAACTTTAATACACTATGACTCCATCAGGAGTTTTAGCTCTTCGTTTCTGCTCCACTTTGCATGAGATGCGCAGCTCTCCTGACAAAGATCCCATTTAGCTCCCTCAGAGCGAAGCCACGCCAACATCGATCTGTATATGAGGTAAAAGGAAATGTGCTGATTCCCTTCGCACTTTGGTTACACATTAACGTTTAACAAAAAAGAAATAAAAAGAGCTTGTAGACTTGGACAGATAACCTGCTACTGCATCTGACAGACAAGGCAAATAAATTGCTGACAGAAAAAATAATCTTGACACTAAAGGTCATTGTTGCTACTGTCACATTTTTGTGTCAGTGTTGCGTTTATGGCCAGAATAAAAATCTATGGGTGTCCGACTGTTGTTGAAAAGAGAAAAGATTTCACTTATAAAGATTTTATTATCTGTAATAAAGAGGTGAAAATACAGGTAAAATAGCTTTATAACTGCACATTTTCAACTGATTCAGATTTTCATTGTACTTTTAGTGAAGCGTATAAGAAGATTATGAAAGACGTAACACATTATAAAAGTATTTCACCGAGATTAAACTCTGTATTAAAATGTTCTGTTTTACTAGGTGTAATAGATGCGCCCCTTTTCCAATTGCCAATATGTTTAATTACTAGGGGTGGATTAAAAAATTGTGTAAATAATCAACGGCTTTGTAAATAATAAATTACAAGTAAAAAAAATTGATTCTGATAACAGCAATTTCCACCCCAGTTTAGGGGCAAATGGAATGATGCAGCTTTTCTTTCATGTAGCGGTTCATCCAACCATACAGATCTAGATACAGTTATATTTATATTCATATTCAGATGTCTCATGGTAACAAAACCAGCACCTTTACAGTTCATTCTCTTCTAAGCCATTTCACAGGATTTCTGTCGTTCAGAAGTGCTCAACCTCTCTCTGTCACTCGTTACAGTCACTGTATTTTAGTGGATTCTCTCCAGCCTCATCTGCGTATCTCATTCTATCACAGATATTCTGTCTTTAGAGGCCTCTGTAGTAACAATCATCTCTGAAGTTTACTCTCAAAAGTGGTGCTCAGTAGCTTTATTCGTATTTTTTGTTGTTTGATGACATAAACTGCGTATTAAATGTCACGGGGTTTGCACCAGCTCCTCCAAGAGCTACTATTGCCATCTGCAGAAATGCACCGCTACTGGTTAAAAACAACCAATCAGAGCTGGGAGGAGTGTCTTTGCGCTGTCACTCACACTCATGTATGGACTGCTCAATATGCTAATGGCGGAGAAGCAACTTACCATTACAGGAAAACTGTTTATCCGCCGTCTTCTGTGGCTATGCTAACTAGCCTTAGCATTTGTGGCAGGCTCTGCTATCGGGAAGAAGCTGTAGCGTAGTGGAGAGCAAGGAGGAGGGTGAGAGCAGCATGCACACAAGCATGATTGACAGCGCTAAGACCCTCCTCCTGGCTCTGATTGGTTGTTTCTGAAGGAGTGGTGTATTTCTGAAGTTAGCACTGGGAGAAGGCAGTGGGGCTCGTTTTAATCACAGATTGTCTGTCTCATGTTTATAGTGGGAGTGATGTGCTGCTGACCTCAACTCGGGACGTCGTGAACACTTCGACGACCTCCTCAATCCCACCAGCACATCTTCCACTGAGGAAGCGAAGCCTGGGGACCTTGGGTCGGGCTCTCCAATCTCTGGCACTGAGGTCACCGAGGTGGTTAAAAAGCTCCTCGGTGGCAGGGCCCCGGGGGTGGATGACATTCGTCCGGAGTCTCTTAAGGCTCTGGATGTTGTAGGGTTGTGTCTGCTGACGCGACTCTGCAATATCGCGTGTCAAGAGCCGTTCCACTGGACTGGCAGACCGGGTTGGTGGTCCCACTATTCAAAAAGTGTGACCGCCATTTTCTCTCAAATTTCCTAGTGTGCTGCTTCAAAGTACGCAGCTCTGAATCAAACCAAAGAGCAAGCCTCCTAAGAATAATTATCTTCTTTCCAAAGGGGGCTACATGGTCTACTGCCACATGCAATGAGGAAGTAACACTATTAACAAAAACATCAATTTCAGAAGGGCTGGAGATGAAATTGCTGCCTTCTGCTGTGTTTCTCTGAGGTTCTGAGGAAATTAAACATGGAACAAATCCTTTAAAAGTTTTTACAGCATTTTCTGATCTAAAATAATGAAATTTTCCCTCAGTTTTGAAATACTCCATTAAAATAAACTTATTTTAAAAATGGTCAGACAGCACAGGGTTATGGGGAAGCACTATTATTTTGTCACTTAAAATTTTCTTTCCTCATGATGTCATCTATTTTTGTGAAGTGCACCAGTCCCTCTTACAGCAAAAACACCCACATAACATAACGCTGCCACCCCCGTACTTCACAGCTGGGGTGGTTTTCTCAGGGTTACAAGCTTTTTCTTCCATATATTACCATTGTCATCATGACCGAACACTTGCATTTTGGTTTCATCAGACAACAGGACATGTCTCCAGAGACGAATGCCTTTTCTCCTTTGTCCCAAACATTTTTAAAAGGTCTTTTGCTTTTGTTCTTGGGTTCAGGGACACAGAACATGTCTCTTTCCTGAATGGAATGATGACCGGACGTTCCCATAGAATATCATCGAACAGTATGCTGTTGTGGGACCAGATGAACACGGTACCTTTGGGCATCTGGAAGTAGGATGTACCAGACTTGTGGGGATCCAAAATGTGTTTGAGGTGTTTTCTTAAAATACATCTACAGGTGTGTCCTTTTTTTAAAAAAAATTTAAATGTTAATTAAGCAGTCTCTCTTTCATTTTTCTGGTATTTAGCAAATATAGATAATTTTGTTAATCCTAACTGACCTAAAGCAGGAAAATAATTTGTCTGTTTTTAATGTCTGACACTGAGAAAAAAAAAGGTTGTTTCCTAGTAAACAGTCAGTGTTAAGTATCTGCTTTAATCTGTACGTACTGTTAAAAAAAAATAGCTTTTTTTCTTAATTTGTTCAAATGTGTAATTCTGTGTTACACAAGCTGCAACCGAGGTATGTTTGTTCTGACTGGTTTCGGTCAGAATATTCCACCCTTCATGGCCGCTAATGGCAGCTGTGCATGCCCTTGCATTAATCAGGGAGCTGTGAACCTGCCGTTTAATTGCAGAGGAAGCCGAGCAGGTAATTACTTTTAAATCTCTCCAATGAGCGGACAAGGAAAGAAAACAAACAAACAAAAAAAACAAGACGCAGGCATCCATGTGTGGAGTTCTTGGAGCTGCCTATGTTTGTAGATTTCTTTTTGTTTCCTTGCTGAGTGAGTCTGTGATCTATAAATGCTATCTGGAACGGGCCTCAGAAAAGTGATCAAATTTGTATTTTCTTTCTGTTATGTTTGGCTTTTCTTTTGTAGTCTGTGATATACAGCCATACAGTGCCTTGCTGAAGTGTTAATTCCCTTTTGAACATTTTTGCATTTTACGTAATGACCGATAAGAAACGGAGCATAAATGTGAAGTGGAAGGAAAATTATAAACGGTCATGAAAAAGATTTAAAATGAAAACTGAAAAGTGCGGCATGCATTTGTTTTCTGGCCCCTTTTTATTGTGAGGACTCTAGATACACACCATTGAAAACAGTTGCCTTTCAAAGTCTCCTATTTATGATGCTGAATCCACTTGTGTAACAACAGAGTGGTATAAAGTCAGCTGTTCTGTGAAAGCCCCAGAGCTCGGTGAGAGAACATTAGTGAACAAAAAGCACCATGAGGACATATGAGAAGAAGAAGGTTGAGGAAAGGTTTAGTCAGTAAGTAAAGTTCATTTATGAAATGCCTTTCACAGACACAAAATGTTGTACAACATGAATCACAGTAAAGTTGTATGCAGTAAAAAAAAAAAGCATAAAAACAGAACAAAATCATGACATAAAGGCCTGGCAGAACAAAACAGTTTTCAGCTGTTTTTGTAAAAATCTCCACAGAGTCAGGAAAGCATTTAGTTAAAAGTTGATCCAAATAATTACGAGCCTGTAGATGAGAACAAGAACTTTAAAATAAAATGTAAAATCCTCTTTATAGCCAGTTTAGAGAGTATAAGATATGAGTGTTTCCACTAGAGTTAGTAAGAAGCCTGTCTGCTGCATTCCAAATACAGACCCATTCAGTGAATTAGAATATTATTGAAAAGCCCATTTATTTCAGGAACTTTATCACTAAGTGAAACATATTATATTGATAAGTGACACACAGACTGATGTTTGAAAGCTTTTATTTCTGTTAATTATGATGATTTTCCACTTACAGTTAATGAAACCATGACATTTAAAATTATATTACCTCAGACCAACACCCCACCCGCCCCCACTATTTTTAAAAACAGAAATGTGGGCTTAAAGCTGCAGTATGTAACTTTTACAAAAATATGCTTTTTGCATATTTATTAAAACTATCACCATGTCGTGACAGATTGGTATGAGACAGATAATCTGTGAAATGATCGAGCTCCTCCTCCTCCCTGAGCTACTGTTGCCGTCTAAAGAAATGCACCGCTCCCGACCTGAAACAACCAATCAGAGCCAGGGGGAGGGGCTTAGCGCTGTCGATCACCCTTGTGTGCGATGCTAAATGTGCTAATAGTGGAGAAACAACTCACCGTTCCAGGAAAACTGTTTATCCGCTGTCATCGGTGGCCATGCTAACTAGCAATAGCAGGAGGCTATGTTGTGGTGAACCAGCTGTAGCGTAGCAGAGAGCTGGGGGAGTGTGTGAGCAGCGTACATGAGGGTGATTGACAGCGCCAAGACCCTCCTCTTGGCTCTGATTGGTTGTTTCTGACTGAGCAGTGTATTTCTGCAGTTAGTACTGGGAGCACTGGGAGAAGGCAGAGGAGCTTGATTTTTTTTTTCCACAGATTAGCTATTTCATACCATACTGTCACAACATAATGATAATTTTTAACAAATATTTAAATATTTTCATAAAAGTTAATGAAACCTGCTTAAAAGGTTGTTATTTTCAAAAGCTTCTTTTAATCTGACAAACGAGACTCATCAGCGCAAAGCATGAATAATATTCTCTAGGTCTGCTCTGAAGACCATGTCTCCATTCTGGAAATGTCTTTAGAAATAAAAGAAACAGGAATGAAAAATGGATTTGGTGTGTCAAAGCCTAATGATCCATCATCTGAAAACTGAAAGAGTATGGCATGACTGAAAACCTGACTATATCCCTATCTAAACTGGCAGGCTGAAGAAGAAAAGCATTAATCTGACAGGCAACCAAGCATGAAGAAAGCCAGAAGAAGTCCAGACACACCAAACATGGAAGAAGGTTTGCTGATGAGATCAAACCAAAACTGACCTTTATGGGCTACGTTCAAAATGCTGTGTGAAAGAAAATTTACTCACATACCTACTGTGAAACATGGTGGTGGCAGCGTCATGTTGTGGGGATGCTTTTTTTTCAGCAACATAAGGGACGTTGGCAAGAGCTGATGGAAAGAACAAAACCTATGAAAAGGCTTCAAACAACATGACAGCCCCTTGTTCTACGCTTTGCTTCGTACAGAGGGTCAGAAACAATTGTTTCCTGGAGGGATGGACTCTGTTGAAGTTTTAAATTTTACCCAGTTGCCAACGTTTGCTTGTGACGTATGTAATGCGCCAGTTTACATTAAATTACCACCGCTGTAAACAATCATCCTCCACTGCGAAGAGAGAAGTGCTGAGCCAAACAAGATGGCTGCTAATGTTAAGTCAATGTTTGGAAGCGTGGCCAAGACGGGCTGAGTGGCGTCGTTCACTTCCTCCGCTGCCATTGTTAAAACTACAGGCTGACTACATTTCTAAAACAACGCAGAAAATCGACGTCACCGTTCACAACTTCTTCTGTTCGCTGACTGGCCCGGTTGAAATTCTACCAGGGAAATCAAGCTCAATGGGAGAAATCCCAGAATCGAGTGGAATTGCGCAGGAAGGCAATGGCCAGGCTAACCTAACCTAACACTAAATGAGATTCAGAATCTGCGGCAAAACTTCAGAATTAAAGTTCACATCTCTTATCCAGTCATTCAGACTGAGTTTGCGCAATTTTACCAAGAGGAATTATGAACAAGAACTTCAGTTTCTAGATGTATGAAGCTGGTAGAGACAAAAAGATGCAGCTGTTCCTGCAGAAAAAAGGTGGTTCTGCAAAGTATTGACTCTGAAAGGTTGAAATGCGCGCCACACCTTCTGTGATAGTTTTTGTAAAAATGAAAAAAAATATTCTACTTTGTGCTGGTCTGTTACATTAAATCCTTATAAAATACATTGGAGTCAGGGGCTGTAAAGTTATTATTTAGAGGTGGGAATTCTTTTGCAAGTGAAGTGTTGTGTGAAAACCTCACAGAAGATGTTTCTGAGTTGCTTTCTGGTTTACCTCACTTTGCTCTATTAATGCAAACAAATTCGTATGAATTAAACCCATCTACTTTATTCACTGACTGACAAACTGAATCAAGAAGTTTATAAAACACTGATTTAGTTTTGGTGC
The DNA here is from genome assembly GCA_014839685.1 of Anableps anableps. Taxonomy (NCBI): domain Eukaryota; kingdom Metazoa; phylum Chordata; class Actinopteri; order Cyprinodontiformes; family Anablepidae; genus Anableps; species Anableps anableps. Next base: position 7,685,167 of record CM026068.1, on the reverse strand, counting down.
ATAAATTACTCCAGATGAGAATCACTTTCCCTCCAAAGCACAGCAGAATGCTCTTGTGCGGATGTCAGTGAGAGCAGAGTAAATACCTGATAACAGCATTCCTGCCTCATTTCAAATGCGCTGCTGGATAAAAAGATGTCTTATCACACAATTGTTGGCCACAAACTCTTCCTTGTGGGCGTGTGTTTGACTTCTCGCTGACTAAGTATGGAGCAGCTAACGGCTTGGATCTGATTCCTTCTTGTTCTTTTCCTCTGGAGATTTATTGCACCCTGACACACCTTAGACGGAGCTGGCACAATTTGCCTGATCAAGGAAAAGCAAAAGGTCAGAGCTGAGACTGTGCCAGGATGTGCGCTACTGTCTTTATTATTATTTGTTGTAGTTACACACAGTCAGGAAATTGCAATAAAACCCTAATTTATACATAGAAAAATCAATTTGGGATGAACAATAGAAAGTATGAGGAAGGTTTTTCCGGGTGAATGCAGTATAAAGAGCGCACCGTATTCAGCAGTCCAGCTTGAGTGACATATTTGGAGCTGTTTTCCCAGTTATTCACTAGGTGACAGCAGTGGGTTCAACCAGACGTACCCATTCAGCAGCTAACCTGCTCTCAACTCAAAATTTTTTATGCCTACAGCTCAGAACTATGCAAAATAAACCACTGGCATGGAACTGGACCTCACAAGCTGGTCTCAGAGTCATGCAAATGTGTCCAGAGGTAACGAATCTAACAGTCAGTAATGGCTAACTCAGAGACAAATGCAGTTTCTCTCTGCAAGTTTGATAGAAGGAACATCTTTATACTTTACACAAAATATTTGGCTACAGCTGCAATTTCAGGAAGGATGCTGGAAGTATCTGATGAAAACTGTTCGCTTTTCGTTTGTGTCCCGGTGTGCTTGAGCAGCTCGGCTTTCATCAGTCTCGAGGAGAGAAAGTTGAATTTATTCACTTTGGTTTTACAACTTTTAAGCTCTTTACCTGCAAAGGTTTTCAGGTAAATCACTAATAATGTTTTTCTTTTGGAAAAAATAAAACAAACACAGCCACAACCTCATGGTAATATATTGGGAATTTATGTGATAAACCAACATAAAGTAAAGCATAACTGTGAACAGGAAGTAAAATTAATTTACAAATAAAAATTTGAACAGGTTGGGATGCATTTGTATTCATCCGTCGCGAGTCAATAGATCCACTGTTAGAAACTTTCACAACTGCAGATTTTTAGGGGTATGTCTGTACCAGCGCTTCACATCGAGTTACTCACATTTTTGCCCATTCCTCTTTACAAATTAGCTCAAGTTTAATCAGGATGGTTGAGAGCATCTCAGTTTCCAAATCTTGATTCTCACCAGGATTTAGGTCTGGGACATTTATGAGGCCATTTGAACACATACATACAGTATATTTTGAGTTATACCTTTTTATTTCTTGACTTTTTATGGTTTTCTTCCCACAGTGGCTTTCTTCTTCCATGAAGATTAGATTCGTGGCGTGTATGGCTAATATTTATTCTGTTGACAGATTTTTCCACCTGTGCTGTGGATCTCTGCGGCTCCTCCAGAGTTCCCATGACCCTCTTGGCTGCTTCTCTTTATTAATGCCCTCCTTGCAAAACCTGTTATGTCTCGATGTTTAAAAAAAACACAAAAACTTTCTCTCTGATCTGCCTGTTGTGTTCCTCGGTCTTGAATATGTTGTTTATTCACTAATTCTCTCGAAGACACGTCACAGAACAGCTGGATTTATATGGAAGCTAAATGACGCACAGCAAGACTTTTTTTCCTTCAAATTAGGAGGCTTCTGCAGGTGGAACTAGATTTTTATTTAGGGATAAATCACATATTCCCTTTCCTTCCACCTCACACTGATGCTCAAACCTGTGTTGGTTAATCACATAAAATCCCAATAAAACACCTTGAGTTTTGTGGCTGCCACAGGATTCAATGTAAAAAAGTTAAAGAGTTTTGAACACTAACGAGGCCCCATATAGGGTTCATGTTTATCTGTGGATGTAGAGCGTAGAAATGTTCGTGTTCAGGGCTGGTTTTCTTGTTTTAGAGTTATACATGGTTAACTTCTGCCCCTATAATGACCAGTCTTGTTGTGTTTTAACCTGACTCTATGGAGATAACCGTTCAGCCCCCCCTGTGTACTTGACAAAGTGGCTGTTGCTTCAATTCCTGAGTCAATATTGACCTCCAACCAGGAGGAGAGAAGCAGGAGCAGCAGCTGGGAGGACGACAGCATCAGCAGCAACACAAGCACCTGTACGCTTTATCATCAGAAAAACTGCAAACACGTTCGCCGTGAAAATGAAGCAGTAATTTCGTGTTCTGTCAAGAGTTGGAGGTTTAAATGCAGTCAAGAAGGAGGTAAATGTCAGGAGCAAATGTAAAAACTTTTGTCTCTCTCACACACACACACACACACACACACACGAACACACCCACACACACACACACAGGTGTTTAGATTCATGTGTTTGTCAGATAAACTCTCAGTTGGGCTGCGGTTGCCACTAAACACATCTTGTATTACCTTTTAGTGCGTACTTTCCATTGAAGTTAGAACTGTTATTAGTATATATGCATTTGTTGTTGTGGATTTTTGGTTTTGTTTTTTTCTCTTTCTGTAAGTCTAGAGGTAAACTTCAAGGGTGTTGACTCTCTATACTTTTTTCTCTCCTCTACTTCTATCTCCTTCTTTCCCTTTAATCTTTTTTCCCCACCTTTCTCTCTTTCCTTTCCCCTTTTTTCATCTTTGTGTCCATTACATCTGAAATAAACCCAAAACAATTTCTCGTAAAGTTTCATATATACATAACCAAGTGGAACATCATGGCGAAAGCCGTAATGCTCCACTTGTGAAGGTAAATCTGTTGGGCCTTACCTTGACACTCAGACAACAATTCTGAGTGCCACACTGCCGGACAGGACAAAAAAAAATGTCAATAACTTAAACTAACAATATACATGGAAAATAGGCAAGGAAAGAGAAATTAATGACAACATGGTGGACTCCAGTGATGATTCTGTCTCCATCCTTTCGGTCAGCATCACCAGGGTGGATCGCCACAATGTGGGTCTGTGCCCAAAATGGGCTTTCAGAGCCTTTTTAAGTCAAACCGACCACTCAAACTGCTTTTATGCTATAGTGCTACACTCAGACTGTCAGTCGTTTTAATATGAATTGTTCAAAATTCATATTAAAGTTTACTGAAATGTTAGTAAACTGTTAAAACCTGCAGGTTGGATGTGGCGTTATCTGTTTACGGATTCTCCCAGCTGAGCTGTCGATCTCTGCGGCTCCTCCAGAATTACCGAGGGCCTCTTGTCTTCTTCTCTGATTCTCTGAATCCTCTGCTCGTCCGGCCTGTCAGTGACTTGAGATTACAGCATGTTTTTAGTAATGCATTTAACATAGATTGATCTTAAAGGTTTGGAATACCAGTTCGTTGCCTGCTGAGGAGAGCACACGATGTAAGCAGTGAAGCTGCCCTGATGATAAAACTCTGAATTATGTTTGTGACATGAAAAAAAGTTCTTGCTTGGGACCTTTTATCAGCTGCTTTTTCACTGTCACGCGATACTAAAAAAGTGCTGCACATAAGAGACCTTAAGACGTAACCAAACAGCAGTGAGACAGAGACGAGTTTGCCAAGCCGTGACAAACAGCAAAACCTCAAAGCTGCTCTGATGTGATTTAACCGAAGAAAAGAAGAGGAAAAAGCTCAATCCCTGACTACACACACGCCTTGTGCGACCTTTTGAGCAAACACGACTCCGAAACTTTCAAGTCCAACAAGGAAACACGCATATAAATACACACCCTGTGTCACAGATTATGTTGACTCTGTTGCTGTGCCACGCCGCAGCATTCGGGCTCTCAGCGCCCCCCTCCCCCCTCAGCTATCCCAGTGCAGGATCATCCACAGGTCATGTTTATGAACTGGGAGGAGTGGAAGGATGCCAGCATCTTCGTCACTTTCCTCTTCCTTATCTGCACAAGTATCTTCTGCAGATTAAGCTGTCAACTGTCTGAGGATTCGATGGTGTGGTGAAGAAATCGTGCTGCATTGATACAGATCAAAGCTGCTGCTTCAACTGATAAAGAGAAACTGAAACTGATTAAATCAGCCTGACCGCTGATGGATCTGTAAGGTATCACTGTCCAGCGGTTACGAGGTGTCATTAGCATGAAAAAAAGCCGTATTTTGAATGATTGATGTTGGGTGTGGGCTACAGAATTAGTCCTTATTCTGACTAAGGATGTGCCATGCTGTGGATTACTTTTCCTGTTGAAGCGTTGAGTTTTATCAGCTTTGCACTCTGAACAGACACCGCTTCAATAACCGGTAAGCAGGTAGAAAAGGAAAGACATGGAACGACACAAGGAACATGTTTACAGGATGATGTGGTTGCAATGTAGCAGGTCATACATATAAAGATGGGAGAAACATTTACAGTTTAATCTTTTTTATTAATATGATTTAAAATATGGCAATAAATGCTTCAATAAGTTGCAACAGTTACCTATTTATATGTGCCATTTTTTTGTCCTTCAAATTGTGCCATGTTTAAATGCGCATCATTCATTCCCAGTGGATTTTGATTGACACGAAACAAATAAAACCTAATTGGAGTTCTTTGCTTTTTCTTTTTTTTTTTTGCCTAAAAGCATTGCAGGAAATCAAACTAATAAAATGCAGAACCTGGCATGCCGGTCATAGTGTTGGATTATGTTGGCGCTGCCATCTTTGAAGGGCTGGAAACGCCGGTAACAAATGGAGGAAAAACAACGCAGCCTTCAGTTACATGTGGCCTGAGTGCAACGCTCCCCAATCAGCCTGAGCCTTTTTACTGACAGTTGTGCCCACCGGTGTACATCTCCACCCACAACAGGAAGTCAGCGAGAACATCAACAATGAGACTCAACACCCCCACTTATTCTTACATTGACATTAATATACATTTACATTTTTCATCATTTTTCTTTTTCATTTACACACCAAAAACACACAAATTTACCCATTCTCATTATAGTTACAGGCTTTGTGAAAATATTGGCCACCATTTCTGTTGTTGGACAGTAAAAGAGTTATTTTTCCATCACTGAGTGCTGACTGAACAAAGTGATATCGAATGTCAATGTGTTTGCACCTTTGGCGATAAACCGGACTTTTAGAAAGAGCAATTGCACCTTGATGATCCTCAAAAGTCGTCGCGGGTGCTTATTCCCATCCAACGTCCATTCTGTTCATTATTCACAAGATTTCTTGAACCACAGTGCTGGGTTTGTGCTGTTGACTGAAGTAGGGGGACTTTAACCAAACATTGGGTCAACAATTTAACCTCAATTGGTGGGTCAAAGAAGAGATAAGAAGCCTCATGAATTTGAACAGCCGCACAACAACTGAATCAGACTTCACTGAACCTCTACTATAGGAATAAATACGAAGTGGTAAAATAATGCTTTATTTTAATGTTAATATTAATTGGTTGTGTTGATGACTTTAACTTAAATCAGAGAATGAGTTTATTCAGCCACCTATTAACTGATATGTTAGCCTTTTATTGTCATAACAAGTGTTTGTTGAGGACCCAAATGCAGGCAGGAGAGAGGCAGTGTCATGGTGATGTTGATTTATTGAAAAAATAAACTTACAGAAGCTGTAAGATGGTAAAAAACATGGAAGGAATAGAAACCATGAAGAATCTGTCGAGGAATGACAAGAAACCGAGTGCTTTAATATGGAGGAGGAGTGATTTCTGGAATGCCTTATAGGTGAGTTAAATAACAGAATGAACAGCAGCTGTTCAGGCCCTGTTTGCACCTCACATTAGCATGCCCCCAGGCCGATCTGATTGTAACTAGACCAGGTCAACACCAGCAATCCACACCTGTCTTTAAAATCCATCCCTAGAGATCAGATCCCAGTTACCCACTTTACATGTAAATAAACAGCCACCCTGTCACAGAGTGGGCTGTCAGCTGAGCAGTCAACAGGTGCACCGATGTCTCCCTAACATCTTAAAACCTTGAAATCACTGGAGCTGCATTATTATTCAGACATCAGTACAGCTGGGATTCATCCGACACAGTTTTGATAAGATATTTTCGCTAAAGGCTGTGTACGCTGATCTGTGTACTTTTAACAGATGCAATATATTGCATGAGAGGGAGTGGAGAAAAAATAATGCAAAGCTTTTCAAAGCTGAGAACCAGCCCACATAAACAAGAACAGAGAAATATGTTTTACTCAAAGTGGCAAGAACAAGAACCGTGCTCTTTCTGGTGAATACATTTCTTACTTCACAAGAACTCCTGGGAAATCCTCATAGCTACCTCCTACTGCAGTATTATAGTCAGTGTAGTAACCACGCCCGTTTCAGCAACCTGACTTATCATTTGATGGACAATAAATCCTGAATGCTCAGAAAAACCCCTCCAACCACCATGCAAATCATTTTGTCCACATAAAAGTTCATAAAAAAAACTAGAACATTTTTATATCTATCAAGGTGTGCTGTTAGTTTCTCAGCCAGAAGGATGGAAATTTGCTGTTTATGACTTGATATTTAGGGCCGCACAGTGGTGCAGTTGGTAGCACTGTTGCAGCAAGAAGGTCCTGGGTCCGATTCCAGCCTGGGGTCTTTCTGCAAGGAGCTTGCATGTTCTCCCTGTGCATGTGTGGGTTCTCTCCGGGTACTCTGGCTTCCTCCCACAGTCCAAAACCATGACTGTTAGGTTAATTGGTTTCTCTAAATAGGTGTGAGTGTGTGTGGTGGTTTGTACTGTCTGTCTCTGTGTTTCCCTGCGATGGACTGGCGACCTGTCCTCTTGTCTGGTGACTGCTGGAGATAGGTGCCTGCGCCCCAAAAAAGGCTAAACGTAATGGATAATGGATGGATAGACGGACTTGATATTTAAATACAGTACATCTGTTGGTCTTGGGTTATCAGGAAACATTGCCTCAGAGAGCTGTGTCCTCAACATAGCTATGAAAATCAATGTTTTATCTCCTGAAGAAACCACCAATGGAAGCACAAAAAGATCAAAAACTGTTGGTTCTACTACTGAACCTTGTGGAACACCATAGCAGCAGCTTCAAGACTTTACTTTTGTCTCTTGACACAAAACCCTTTGAGTCGGCCTTTGGGATTCCTTCACAGGGTGTCGGTTGCAGTTTATCCTCCCTATTAGCACCACCGCTCAATACTTCAGGCTGCAGGTGGTGCGCAGCACATAACGGCACCAGTCAAGGGAAAAAATATAGTCTTTGACACATTAAACCAAAAGCCCGTGACAAATATCATGGCAATGTTTATCTTGCATGAGGATTTAGAAATGATTAAAGTCAGAATACAGTCACATCACATTTATTTAGCTATTAGCGGTGGGCAGATCGATCCAAAATATCGATACCAAGTTGATACCAGTATCGGATCGATAATAGTGTGGTAAGATTGATACTTACGCTTTAGATTTCCTCTTGAAATTTTGTTTTATTTTTGTATGGTAGTTTCTCAACTCTACCTCAAAAAATGTTTTGTTTCGATTTGCTTTCAAATTATATATTTTTTGCATTTTATTTCAGAAAAATGCACACAAATAATGTTAATATGCTATTAAAGTATTTTGTAGACACCTATAAACTTTGCCCAAATTCTGTCCATAAAAAAAACCACAAAAACACCAAAAGTTTGATGATATCTCAAACATAAATAAAAAGTATCGGTGTCAGTATTTGTATAGGATCAATACCAAAATATGCAGCATTGCACACCTCTATTAGCCATGTAATTAAAGCTTCAACTTGGCCTAAAAGAGATTATTTCACAGTCTAAATTTCTCAGCTGTGGGAAAATAAAAGTAACTCACTTCTGGCAAGCCTGTCAAGTTCAGATCTTTAGTTTTGAGTCTTTCAAAGACCTTGGAGGGAAAATGTCACATCTTGGGGGTCTGTTAGGTTACAATAGGAGTTAGTAGTGCTTTTATGTGTAATGTTGTTAGGAAATGGTGGCTTTCTGTTCAGTTTTGTTAGAGTTTTATACATTTTAATTGGAATTTTCTGGGTTTTAATTAAAATAAAAACAGGAAATAATATTTTTTTCTTCTTTGTCACTAACAAAGACACGTGTTTCTGTGTTTTAGATGATCGGACAGCGAGCAGCTGTCTGAGGCGAGAGGAGGAGCGGTCGGCGGGTTCAGGTCGGGGGTAAGGTCCGGATCAGTCTGTGGAACGGTACTGGGCCGCTGGTTTCCTGTAGCTCACGCACACACAGTGTAGCCCTTGCCCTCTTTCTTCCAGCCTCTTTCCAAATGTTCCGGTTCTTGCACCGAGCGGGCCAAAGAACGAGAGGTCCCAAGAGGTCAGAGAAGACATTGAAGGCAGCCTGGCACATTCCGGACCCACACCGGTACTGACAGCAGGCCCCTGGTGCTTAACTAGAAAACACAACGTACACTTCTACTGGTGAATGCAAATTGTTTGTGAAAGAATAAAAACTCAGCAGAACATATTACAAACTGATTTATTCTTTCACTATTTTTCTAAAATATAAGTATTTACTTAATTGAAATTAATTTGGTGATTTTCCAAGTCGCTGAACAAGGAATGCTTTAAAAATAATTCACCTCACCTTCAATAGTCAAACAAACCACATGGCGATTGTAATTCCCCCCATTACCGTCCTTCAGACGGCAGCAGCTTTCTCTGGTCGTTTGTGCCCTTTCACGACCCAGCCTGAACACATATTGGTCTGACTGAACTGTACACCTCTTAAGATTTTGCATCACTGGTGATTGTTGTAATGATAATATTTTACTCTCTTATCTGGTTATCCGAAATCCTGTCTGGGTTGTAAATTACATTCAGAGAGAGTCAAAATAGGTGTGATTGAGTTGCAACAAGTGGTTATGGTTGGCAAATTCATCTGTAACACAAGTATTTGTTGGTTTATATGAGATAGTCGGTGTTGATTTTAAGAATAATCACCAATTTAATTCAGTCATAAGTTTTTAAACTTCTGATTATGATAAGCTGGTGTTCTGACTCTTTAAGCCTATCCTAATTTGTTCATCAGAAACACACCAAGTTTGTCTGAAATGTAAAGATTGTAGAGATTTTAAGACCCTTATTTGATTATATATCAGTAATTTTAATGAGAAATAGTTCAGATAGATTATAATAAATCAGGTTTATTTGCTTATTTATTGGTAAAATGTTTGTGTATGTGTAATTTATACAGTAGATTGTGTGGTGTTGATTATAATTAAGAGTGTTTAAAAGCATAATTTCTTAGTAATTCACATCTTAGTTCATATAATGATGAAAGCTGTTGCATTACTGTGGGTTTTCCTGTATTTTTATAAAACTGCATGAAAATGTTTAGCTGTAAATGTTATTAATTTCTTGCACTCCTATCAAAGACCAGAGTATTTAGAAAAAAAAATCACGTCTTAAGGTTTCAAAGCAAAACATGATAAAACCCCCTGAAAAATGTAACGTTTATTTGAATTGACTTCCTCAGTCAACAACTTGCCTTTGCTCATGGAGACTAAAAATTATCCCTGCTACTCTTTATAAAACATCTTAGATTCATTTACACTGGATGGAGTGCATTGGCTAGCCTCAGTTTTTAAGTCTTGCTGCAGATTCTAAATTGCTTTTTGGTCTGGACTTTGACTAGGCCATTCCAAAACTTCAACAGCATTGTTTTTCTGGCTATGTCTTTGGGATCATAGTCCTGCTGGGAGGTTCAGGTCAAACCTCCGCCCCACTCTGAAGTTCACGGCAGCCTCTGACATGTTTACTTCGATCTTCCCACCAACCGGCTTCCTTGTACCTGCTGAAGAACACCATCCCCACAGCATGATGCAGCCACCACCATGTTTCACAATGGGGATTTTAGCATTCAGGGTGGTGCGCTGTCCTGGTTGTTTTCGAAACATAACATTTTGTCTGTAAGCCAATAATTAAAAACCTTCCAAGTGTTTTCTGTGTCCCCTACACATCCTGAGGCAAACGTTTTTCTTCTCGCCACCCTTCCAGGACCTTGTTGTCCTGTTGACATATTCTTCCCTTGAGCTGTGGATCCATCGCAGCTCCTCCAGAGTTACCAAGTCCTTCGGCAAACATCTGAGACCTGTACAACACAGCTGTATTTATACTAAGATTAAATTACACACAAGTGGACGATATTTTTAATTGAGGTGATTTCTGAAGGTCACTGGTTGCACTAAATTATATCTATAGCTGTCAGAATAAAAGAAGCTCAATGCAAATGCACAGCACACAAATTTTGGAAACGCAAGTTTAACTTTCCTTCCCCAGCACAAAATTCACTACTTTGTGCTGGTGTTTCACTTAACGATACCTCAAAATGCTTTACACAGCATGGCTGCAGGTGCAACAGGCGCTCTTACAGGGAGCAGGCTGACCATCCGGGGTCTGGGATGGTCCCCTCGTTGCTCAACCTGTGTGAAACCCTGACGGCCAGAGTGTGGTCCTCTTCCCCGCTTCAGTGCACACCGGCTTCTTTCACAACAGGTGCCTTGTACTGGATTAAAATGTTTTCTGCTGTTTGTTATTATTTGTTGTTAATGGTTGACAGATTTTAAACCGAGACATGAGAAAGTGCCAGAAAACTTTACGCCAGAGTTTCATTTACAGGACCAGTTATGATCAGTCACTTTATTCACTTTATGGCAGCATGTCTTTCACATCAGTTAAACTAAGGCAAACATATATAACTTTAAACCAGCGTGTGAAATGTTGTCAGATGATAAATTGCTCTTTTATTTAATAATTCACAAACTCAATCAGTCTCTTCAGGCCCCCAGAAAGCCAGCATGTGAGTCACTAAGGTGTCTCAAGAGGTGACAGAGCTGCAGAGACTGTAATTGATCTGTTTCCACTGGGTTATTAAAATTCAGCCGCTCAACACAGCAGGAGCGAAGGGCGGCTCATGACGGAAGCATCATACGACAACATGGTAGCCGGTGATAAGCGAGTCTGTATCTGTGTAACGACACAGCAGCTGCAGGTGAGAGAAACAACCGTGAAGTCACACAAGAACAAAAAGTTCCATTAATAAAACATTACTGTCATAAAACAATTAACATTCCTGCAGAGGCCTTGACGCTGTCTGCCGCGGAATCCTTAAAGACGTGTTTTTGGTTTGTCCCTTCTTCTTTTCCAACTTTTAGTTTTTAATTTTCCATTACTTTAGCACCACTGCGCTACGTTTTAGCTCTGGGAAACACACGTAACATCTCTGCATCATAATAGCTAATAAGTATAAGATAATCCTGCATATTACTAATGATCAACCACATTGATACTACACTGAAAGAATGTCTGACCAATAACTGTCCCAGAATCTTGTTATAAACCATCACATTCACAGAGCAGGTCTGCAGCGTCTCAGTTTATGCTCCAACCTGCAGCTGAAGGAATTTACTGCACAGGTTTGCTTGCGATAAGAAAACATGCTACAATTTCCAACACATCACCCAGGCATCGGAAAAAACAAAACAAAACAAACAAACAAACAAAAAAAAAAAAACTGGAAAATTGTTCATTTGAGGTCATTTACTGAAACTTGAATCTGAAGTCATCGAAGAAGAACATAAAATTAACTATGTGTGTCTGCTGAGACAAATCTGTTCCCATTTCAGTTTAAATTAATACAAAGTTAGCTGCTAGAAGACTACAGAACATGCTCAAAGAGAATCGGGAGAACTGTTGCGAGAGCTTTTTGGAGCCCAAGTGCCACTCCTGCGGAATATGTACATCCAGCACACACACACATCCACAGGGCAGACAGCATTAGAAAAGCCTTCAGTCTGGTCACTTAGTGCAGTCTGGGGAGAGATGCAAGAACTAGTAAGCTGTTGAGCAAGTCCCCCCACTGCAGTCAGACGTTTAAACCAACGCAGGCAAACACAGAACTGCTTTAATTTGCACTTTATAAACATTTTTTCTCTTTCAGCCTTATAGTTTTAGCCTTTTAAGAAAATATAGCCTTTACCAGAGGCTTGACCCCTCATTGCTTTTATTATTCCACTGTAAACCAATGATAAAAATGTGAATTAAAAAAATTACAAATAAGGAAAATTTGATCTGAATCTGATAAGTGAACACAGCTCATGATAAAATGAAACAAATAAGGACATAATAATAATAATAGTAATAATAATAATAGTGGCACATTTTAAATCGATTGATATATGAATCTAAAACTATTTGTAATTCATAAACATCAGGAATTTAAACATTAATTTGAACATTGGCAAAAATAAATCCTAAAAATATAATTAAAAAAAAAATCGTAACCACTCTTTCCTGGAAACTTTTAATTTTCATTACAGCTTTTCTCTGATCTGGTGTAACTTCGATTTCTGTAATAGAAAAAAGTACCGATGTCTTTTTGCATTATTGTCATCTTTTTGCAGCCTGTTGGGATGGATAACAACATTTTTAACACAAAAATACATGCTTTCTATACTGCTCTTTGCAAACTGAAATGCATAAAAGTTCATGTTTAATTTCTAAGACTGATGCAGAGAGTGAAACTTGTCATTAAAAGAGTATTTTTTGAGTAACTTGCAGTAACATACAGTCTTTTAACGTCGCGTGTAAAAGTGCTTGCAAGCTTGGAATATTCCCAATGAAATACAATGGTCAGGTAAAGCCTCAGTTTTCCAGTGTGTAAAATTAAATTGAAAACTGTGTTAACTTGATATCATTGTGAAAATAACTATACCTTTTTATTTATTTCTCTCCCAATAACCAGAAAAATCAAAGTGATCTGGAAGTGATGCAGCCCCCCAGAATCACAAACGATTCATTTTCTGACTCCATGGACTTCGGTGTATAGCGGATCCTAACATTTCATCGCTTTTTTTTTTTTTTTTTTTGGTCTTATATCAACATTTAAGCTAAAATCCGCCCTCTGGCATCATCTTCAACCTGCTTTCTGCTGAGACTCTCATCTAGGGATGAGGCGAGAAAATCCACATTTATTTAGTTATTATTATTTTTTTAAATATTTAAATGCAAAGTGCAAAACAAATGTGCTTGGGCTCCTAATCTTCACTGGCCTCGTTCTGCTCTTATCATCGATGATTAGAGAGGTTAATGCTGCTGCTGAGGCTGACTGGAAGATATCCTGATATTACCTATAAATACCCAGGCTGAGAGTGCTTTCTGGGTCAGTCCAGATGCATGGCAGCCGCAGACTGGCTTAAAGAAAATATTAAAACCAGGGCATAAAAAAAAGAAGCAAAAGCAAATAATAAAACGCATTGTAAACTGAGGACATTTGCTTGAAATAATTTAGGTTAGGTTGACTGTTAAATATATAAAAGAAACTTCTCTCAGTCTTCTGAAAGTGTGAACACTGGCCTCTCATCGGGTCTTGTATGGAATAAAACCATGAATATGCACAGCTCGCCCTTTCTTTAAAGCACTTTTATGGCACAGAGGCTACATCAGGGTCCGAAGTCCATGAAAGTTTTGCTGATATGAGGAGCCAATAAAAGCAGCAGAGCAGCAGTGTAAACACGTCTACCTCTGTCCAGAGCGGCCCTTATTCCGCGGATTTACATCAGCCGGCCCCCTCATTACCATGTTTTATATCCCCCTGCGCTCAGAAAGCATCATGGCAAAGCGGCTCCATCCTCCCCGCCAACAGGGAAGTGAGTGAAGCTGCCTCTCGGAGCAGGTGTCGCGGACAGAAACTACCCCCACAGCACCGGACTCGAATCCTGGAGCTTTATTTATTTATTTAAAAGTTTTTCCTCCCCCCTGCTTTTTTTTTTTTTTTTTTTTTTTTTTTTTTTAAACCACCCTCCATCCTTCCTCCCTGTGCTTATGTCGTGTTTTTAATGTTCTCCAAAATGGTTTCGAAGCTGACGTCCCTGCAGCAGGAGCTGCTCAGCGCCCTGCTGGACTCAGGAGTCACCAAAGACGTCCTGATCCAGGCCCTGGACGACATGGACCCCAGCCCGGCGCCGCAGGGCTTCGGGGTGAAAATGGAGAGCCTGCCCATGTCGCCCGGCAAGATGAGCGGCGCCGACGCGGATTCCAAGCCCGTCTTCCACACGCTCACCAACGGACACGGCAAGGGCAAGCTGTCCGGGGACGAGGGCTCCGAGGACGGGGACGACTACGACACCCCGCCGATCCTCAAGGAGCTGCAGTCGCTCAACACGGAGGAGGCCGCGGAGCAGCGGGCGGAGGTGGACCGCATGTTGGCGTGAGTTTAATACCTCAAAAAAAAAAAAAAAAAAAAAAAAAGTTTTTGAGCTTCATTTTCAAATTACGCTGCAGGGGGAAAAAAATGGCGTCGAAATAAAAAAAAAAAAAAAATTCCGCTTTTATAGGTTAATAGGTTAATTCTGAGGGTTTGAAAACTTAAAATAAACAGAAAAATAGGCCCCTGTTCGCGTAAAAGACATTTCTTTGTTTGTTTACAAATTTAAAGTAACCCGCCACGCTTTTTTGGTTACTAATTATCCAAATAGATTATTTCTTTACCTTTGGAAAATATCAGCTGAACTTAGATCTATTTATAATTAACTATACTCCACCTCTCAGTGATAAAAAAGCCGGCAACAAACAGCGGAAGGCAAACAAGTGCTCTCCATTATTATTATTATTATTATTATTATTATTATTATTATTATTATTATTATTATTATTATTATTATTATTATATCAAAATGATCTTAAATTTTATCTATAAAGCACGAATATAACCTAAAGCGATTAACAAAGTGAGACGCTGACGAAAAGTTATTACAATAAAACTATCAAAATAATAAAAATAAAACCACAATTCAATAAATTTGTCAATTCTGGTTTAAAAAAAACAGAATTACACATGAATAAAAACAAAAATCTAAAAGAAAATCATATACTTTTTCTATTAAAGATGTATTCATCAACACAGGTGCGGTTTGAAAAGCTAAGCCATTTCAAACAAATAAATTTTGAATAAATCTCTCCTCTCATTTTTGTAAAACTAATATATTGTGATATGATCCTTATATATACACAACTTTTTACCAATTAGCATGATATAATTAGCTGAATTTGACTATATTAGTTTATCAAACTGCTGCGTAACTGAATCTGAACTGGCCTATATGATTGCATTGTGTTGGTATTGTACTGGTTTGACTGTAAATCTTAATATCGCTTATTTGATATAAATGGGTCATATTTGTCCTGAAACGTGCCTTTAGATGACATTTTCTGCTAATTACTACAACATAAATAAATGTATTTGAAACGAACAGGATTCATGGGACAAATATCACAACTAACCCACGTGTAGTTAAGTTATTATTAATTTTATTCTATAAATCATCAACTGGAAGACACACAGTGGCGTGTGATTAGAGTGAATGGAGATCTGGTTATTCATTGTCAAAAGTTATAAACTAACATCTCCCCACTTAACTCGCTACACTTTAAACGCAGACCTCCACATTCTCCAAAACAAACAGTCGAGAGCAGATCTGCTGTATAATCGCTGATGTCCGTCTGTCTGCGGCGGTTACTGTTTGATTACAATGTGACTGTTTCCTAAAGAGAGACTTGGAAAAATCTGAGCTTTTATCAGGGCAAATCTGGAGGTAAGAAGATGGAAAATAATGTTAAGTTATAATCAAACTTTTTTTGTTTGTTTGTTTTTTTGATTTTCTTCTGGTTTTCTTGTTTACCTAGACTGGGCATGTGGAAATGAATGTGATTTCAAGCTGATATAAAACTGATATTTCATGTCATGTCAAGGAAAAATGAGAAATATAAAGTAAATCTGAATTATTTGTATAAAGTATGCTTGATTTTGACTTAAAATGTAGCAATTTTTTATTTATTTTTTTTTTACAAAGAGTTTAAAATTTTGATTAAGTTCTGTTAAAATATTAATTTAAACCTAACATTTTTATAAGGCAAATAGTCCAGGTTTCTCTACCTCTGTGAATCCACTTGAACTAACCTTTGAAAATATTTACAGCCACTGGAATGTGTGCTTCAGTGATAAACTGACTCATAATGGCTGCAGACCTCTTTAATCTCCAGGCCTTGCAAAATAACGAAGCTGTGTTTTGCAATAATCAAAATAGAGAAGTTTTAATAGGTTCTTATATAGATTTTTTTTGGTGGGGGGGGGCCCCTAAAGTTGTCTGTTACCTTTAATTCCTGAATGATGTTTGCTTTCTGCTCCCAGAGAGGACCCATGGCGAGCTGCTCGTATGATCAAAGGTTACATGCAGCAGCACAACATCCCCCAACGG
This sequence comes from Anableps anableps, assembly GCA_014839685.1. Classification (NCBI taxonomy): domain Eukaryota; kingdom Metazoa; phylum Chordata; class Actinopteri; order Cyprinodontiformes; family Anablepidae; genus Anableps; species Anableps anableps. The sequence goes on along the minus strand of CM026068.1, from coordinate 7,668,844 downwards.
GAGGTGGTGGACATCACAGGGCTGAACCAGTCTCACCTCTCCCAGCACCTCAACAAAGGCACACCCATGAAAACGCAGAAGCGAGCGGCCCTCTACACCTGGTATGTCAGGAAGCAGCGGGAAATTCTTCGACGTAAGTTAATATTTGAGTTTCTCACATCTTCGACCTTGGATCCATAACACGCGGCTGACGAGCAGCGTGCAGCGTTTATTTGGGTGTCCACGTCAGGGCTCGCATGAATCTCGCTGGTGGGCAGTGAACAGAGCTGGCTCAGCGTTGCATGAGGTTGTAATGAACAGTTTTGCAATTAACTGGAGAGCCAACACAATATTGTTTTGTCTGACAAACACATCATCCCTTCCTAGAAATGGGGAGATATTAAAATTCACTGAAGGATTAGGAAGTGGCAGCACTCCTTTGACGACAATGCATTACTGTCCTGGTTGTTTGCACCCATAAATATACCTGAATGGACAGATCTGACATTCATCTAGCCATAGTGTAAGTAAATAAATCTTCTGACTAACAGCAGATGGAGAGAAAGCTCTGCATTAGTTTTTGTCTGGTCACTCAGCCACTTTCTGTTGCATCTCGACAAGATGAAATTAAACCGTAGAAACGATGTAAAGAAATAATTTTTACCCTTTTTAAAACGTTGATATACCATGATGCCAGTTACAGGCGTAGCCCCTTCCCGTCGTTTCTTAAATAAACAGCACTTCGGCTAAAGTTTTCAACATAATTGTTGTTTTTCTCACGATTCAAAAGTAATTCTATAAAGCTGAGCACAGAAGATGAGACAGTGTGCTTAATATAAGGTGAATATAATAAAACAGGATAGACCTTCATTCCCTTTTAGGGAAGTTAAGCTAACACAGTGTTTGGCATTAGTTTTTTTTTTTTGTCTTAACTGAAAATGAATATAAAAGTGTGAAAAGGTGAAATGTCTGATTATTCTTTCCAGAATGAGAGGCCATCAACGAGTTATTTTAAAAGGCATGAAATGTGTCGTAGTTCAGATGCAACAAATGATTAAATTGGCTATAAATTAACACTGTTGAGGCAACTTCATGAAGGTTTTACTCAGCATTCGTCAGGCATGGCTCTGTTCCTGGTCGTACCACTCAGTTCAAAGTGCTTTTCAGAGAAACTGTCCAGACAACAACATTTCTCAAAGATCTGCTTCATCTCAACACACTGCCTGTCAGCTGGCTGAAATGAAAAGACGCCTACACTTGTTCCTTGCTCACAAAAAAGGCAAATTGAGCTGTTTGTGAGTATTTCCTGTCGAGAAAGACACAAACAATCATGCTGTGGAACCTTAATGCATACCACCTATTAGGATATTGCCATTTTAAAACTGGACTTCAAAACTACCACTTAATGCATCGGGGATCTTTTATTTGTGCTTAAGTCTATGGATCAAAACCACATAACAGTTATAAATGTTACAGATAATATTGTTATGGGTCTATTTTGCTGTAATCTGCTTCTCTGTTTAAAATAAAAGCAACTAGATCATGTTTGAAGTTTTGATTTTATTTTTTTTTTCTGTGTAAATACTGTAAAACCACAAAGCTGTGGTATTTCTTAACTCAAGGTTGTCACACAATGAGATTCTCATTCTGGACCATCTGCAAAGTCTGCTTATACCTCGGGCCAGTCCTGGCAACAAGCACAATAAAAATCAATAAAATGTTTCACATTTTTTTGAATGATGTCTTGTCTATTTTTTGCAGAGTTCAACCAAGCCGCTCAAGCTTCTGTCGGCAGTATGTCCGACAAAGGCAGTCAAGATCCGGCCTTTTTCTACCCAGAGTTCAACACGTCCGGTCCCGGCATGGGTCAGTCCAGCGAAGAGGTCGGCACTGAGCCCCTGAGTAAGAAAATGAGGCGTAACCGTTTCAAATGGGGGCCTGCATCCCAGCAAATCCTGTACCAGGCCTACGAGCGGCAGAAGAATCCCAGCAAGGAGGAGAGGGAGGCTCTGGTGGAGGAGTGCAACAGGTAGGAAAAAAAACCACACAGCAACCTCTGGGGCTCTGCAACGAAAGGTTAGGTTTAACATCTTTTACCTTGTCCTGTTTCCTGCAGAGCTGAGTGTCTTCAGAGAGGCGTCTCCCCCTCCAAAGCTCAGGGCCTCGGCTCTAATCTGGTCACCGAAGTGAGAGTGTATAACTGGTTTGCCAACAGACGTAAGGAGGAAGCCTTCAGGCAGAAGTTGGCCATGGACGCCATCACCGCGCCGTCACACGGTATCAACCCACTACTGTCGCATAGCTCGCCACATCATCCCCAGACCAGCGCTTCCCCTCCAAGTAAGCGTCCACCTTGGGGATCAGAAACTTCTGCTGAAACTGTGCCTTGCAGACAATTTTCATATTTTGCGACAGAACAATCGCAAATATTTTTAGACGTGTTTTAAGTGATGAACCCGCACAAAGAAGTGCTTGTCTGTCATTGACAAGTGGGAGGAAAAAAACATGATTTTCAAACATTTTTGCTAATAATCATCATCTACATGTGTTCATCCCCCTCTGATACACCAAAATGACATCCAGAGCAACCAAATCTGTGAAGCCCTTAAATAATAGCTTTGAACTTTTTATGGAGCACTGTTCAGTCCCCCCAAAAGAGCACGGCTGCAATCCTTCCCAGACAGCTCTGTCCATCTAAACTGACAGGCAAGAGATGCAGCAAAGACACCTGCAGTAATTGTGGAGGAGATGCGGAGACCCACAGCTCGTGCTGGAGAATCTGTTGATGCAAAAACTAATAGTCGCCACATGTGATGTAGGGAACATGTGAAAGACGGCGCTCTGGTCAGAACTTTTTGGCCAGCACGTTAACCTGAACACACCATGTCCATAGTGACACATGGTGGTGGCAGCATCATGCTGTCGGGCTGCTTTTTCTTCAGCAGGAACATAGAAGCTGATCAGAGCTGATGGGAGAATGGATAGAGTTAAATATAGGAGAGTCCTTGAAGAAAACCTTCCAGTTCACAAATCTGTCCCAATTTCTGCTGGCCATCACCTTCACACGCAGTTCCACTCGATTCTCATCTCCCATCAGAGCTCCGTCTGGGATTTCTCCCACTGAGCTCGAGATTTTTCCTGCTGAATTTCAACTGGACCGACCAGCGACCAGAAGGAGGAGTCATGAACGATGACATCAAGTTTCTGCGCTGTTTCAGAAGTGTAGTCAGCCAATATAGGGTTGACATTTAGCAACGGCAGCGGAGGACGTGAACGAAGCCGCGCAGTCCGTGTTAGGCATGCTTCCACGTACTGAGCAATTAAAGTCAGCGCAAGAGGAATGTTTAAAGGCATTTTATTGCTGGCAAAGACGTCATTTGGCTCAGCACTTCTCTCTCCGCAGTGGAGGATGCTTGTTTACAGCGCTCACGATATCCGGTAAGCTTGATAGTGTAGCTTCCTTCACGGTCGAGCTGGCGCATTGCATATGTCACGCCCAAACGTTAGCGACTGGGTAAAATCAGATCCAGTCGTTTCAAACTTCAACAGAGTCCACGCCTCCAGCAAGCAATCGTTTCTCAACAGCCGATGGTTTAGACCCCCATGTACGAAGCAAAGCATAGAAAAAGGGGCTGGTTTTTACCAGGCTGTTTGATCTGAAATTCAAATAAAATACATCAAGTTTGTGATTGCAGCCTGACAAAATCCAAGGCGCTGTATTCATCCACGTGACATTTTAGTTTCAGTTTCCCTTAGAGCAAAACTTGTCAGAAAAAAAGGTTTCCGAGGCAAACTTGATGTGATCAGAGAGGCAGAGAAGGAGAGGTCCGGATGATCAATGAGCGTGAGTGAGCTGAGCAAATGCCATTGTTATTCTGATCTTTGAAAACACAGAGAACAATCCACATTGTACCTGCAATCTCCACTCCAAAGTCAGCATGGAAAGGCATGACACAAAGGGCAGCAATCCTGTGACAGGCCAGGGTCAGGCCAGGGTCAGGGAGGAGTGGATAGGGGAGTGGGGCGGACGGACAGATCCAGAACACCTCGACGTAATTCAGCGGTTTCGGCAGTTTCTCCACTTCCTCACAGGCTGCTAACGAGAGCCGCCCAAACGGGGAGACGCTGTGCGTTATTACACTGACCATTTCACCCTGACCTGATGTTTGCATTCAGAGTAATTAGTATTGACAGAGTCTACCTTTACGGTATAAAACCAAACTGATAGGGCCGCGCAGAGCTTTATGCCCCCGCACCATCACTCACCCTCCATAAAAGTGCGATTTGAGAGACGCACTCAGAGCCCATTGTTGTCCTCTCGTGTTCGAACACGAGGCCACCTTTGAAGGGAAAACAAACTGTTTGTCTTGGCTTGCTCTTTTACCTTTGGATAAACTGGTCCCACTTGTGGATTGTCTGTTTGTGTTAGTCTTTTTTTTTTTTTTGTCTTGTTGTGGCTTACCTGAACACCTGACCAGGCAATGACCTCAGGCTACGATGCCGTGGAAGGGGTCAGCAGTGAGGCTGTCCAGCAGAAGGGGAAAGGTTGGTGGCAGACCCCCCCCCCCACCCAAAAAAAAAAAAGAGTCTTAGCTGGCTGCTTACAAGGTGCCCCGCTGGCATCCTGCCGACAGCATCAGCTGTTTTTCAGCGTCAGCTCTGAACCGACAATAACATCCCAGCAGGTTGTCTCATTGCGTTGCCGGGGCACTGCCTGTATTATGCATGCTTAATGGACAATTAAAATCCTTTGCTGCTACATCTCCCGGGCCCTTGATAAGGGGCTCCTCTGACTTCAACTCTCTATACTCTGCCTCAGCAGGAGCTTCCATTGTCTGCGGTGTATTAGAGGACTGCAGTGACTGTAACATAGGTTCATTTATCTCAGCCGGGCCTAGCTGTGGAGGCTGGTCGCAGACTTGGAGCAGCAGGAGCTGTCCACAGAGGTATTGGCTCCTTTCTGGCCAGACAGGACTGATCACTGCTTCTTCTTTGCCTGTAGAAAAAGCCAGCTCACACCCCCACCCCAACCACTCTTTCCTCCTATGCTCACCTTCTTCAGTCATACGTGAGAGGTCACTCCTGGGTCATTTCAAACATACTCCTCTCACTCAGGGAGTTTTTATTGATTCTGCTTTGCATCATTGATCAGTCGGTCACAACTGGATGGACGGTCAAACAGGATGACGTGCATTTTTAGTGGTGAACTTTTTCTTTTTTTTTGTTACTATAGCAACAGAAACTGATCTTAAGGACAGATTAGCTGGCACTAGTAGGCTCCTGTGTGGGATTTACCATCATTTTTAACCTCCTGATAACATCTACTCATGAAGTCTCGTTTATTTCCATTCTGTTTATATCAGTCCAATCTTCAAATATAACTCAAGTTATCAACTAATATTTTTACTTTCGCCTTGCAAAAAGTGCAAAAATGTCCCAAACGGTCTCTTGCCATGGCCTTGAGAGGACATTCAACATTTGCTTCTGCTTAACCAGTTTGCCACCAAGAGTTCCCAACAAACAAACTCAAAGCCAGGTTCGGGTCAGCGACTTCTTATTGACCATCAATTTGCACTTTCCCTGGAAACATTGTTCTGTTTCCATGTGCAACCACCAGTCAGTGAAAACTCTGTTCCGACTGCGCAGCAATTTGTAACTGCTTTCAGGGTTTTAAAACCTGTTCGGTCCTCTTGGCTCCCTTTGGATCCACTTTGAATGTTTTTTTAAATTTTGTGTTCATGGAGTAAAAAACTCGCCAAGCAAAGTAAGAATTTATGCACCGTCCTTTAGGAAACCACCTGACCTGTTCCAACCATGCATCCGGTTTCTTTTTGCTTTGGAGATGTCTTGTGTCTGTTGGGTCCCCATGGGAAGGTTTTTTGTGTCCATAGGATAAAAAGACCTTTTCAAGGCAAGTACGGATTGAGTGGAGTCATTTTTTTTTAGGTATAAAAAGGAGCTTTTAGTCTCCACTTTCATACGAAATCTATTTGTCCTTGCCATGGAGATGTTTCCGAAGAGCTGGGTCCCTTCAGGTAAATTTCTGTTCCCTTGAGGATGTTTTTTTGTATCCATGTCGTAAAATACATTTCCAGGGCAAGTAGCAAGCATGAATTAATGTGTGGGCATGTTTTGGGTTTTAAAAGGGGCTGTCAGACATCAGACATCTTGCATAGACAATGCATCAATTTGTCCTTGCCTTGAAAAAGTTCCATAGCTGTTAGAAACTCACAGGGGAAAAAAAACAAGAAACTCACAGGGACTTTTTTTTTTTTGTTGTTGGTGTCGGGTTTGAAACATCCTTGAGTCAAGTATAAATTAACGCATATTACTAAATAACACATTTCTGTATGTTCGCTGAAATATTAATGTACTTTAGTAGTCACTCTATATCTTGTGCAGATGAACTAGTCAGGCTTTTACTCTCCAGTAGGTTCTGGTTTCCTGACCTGCTGATTTCAGTTTTCTTTCTAAGGACTAACACTCAATTCAATTCAATTCCAGTTATTTATTCGCACCAATTCACAACAAAAATAATCTCAATGCACTTTAAAAGACAAATAGGCATAATTTATACCCAGTTTTACTCCATTTTGGTCTAAATGAGAGTGAAATAAATCCAATTTTTTTCACAACAATCCAAACATGTATTTAGATTCACATCCAGTTGTATAAAATCCAGTTCACTTCTAACAAATTTAGCTGACCGTATAATGTGAGCTGATGAGATGTTGTCTGCCCAAGGAGGCTCAGCCACTTCCATTGAGTAATTAAGTGTGTCGCAGTCTCACCTTCTTAACAAGCAGGTGGCGACAGTGGAAATGAATGACTCCCTTTTGACAGGAACAAACCTCCAGCAGGCTCAAAATAAGCAGTCAGACAAATTTGTGGAAACTGTCCTTTAGTCCAGCAATTTAATGTAAAAAGGATGAACCATAAAAGGGAAACATTGTACAAAAGCATAATACCCCTAACCTGTACCAGATATTTTTGCTGTGTTCTTTAAAAAAAGCAGTTTTAGGAATATGCCGTTTGATGATATACTTACAAATGGAAAAAAAAGTTGGAATTTTCCTTATTGTACGCATTTAATGAACAAAGAATAAATCAATGCATTAGTTTTAAGCCAGACCTTGAAGAAAGACATTTTACAAACAGTCAAGTGTTTCAGGTTGTTATTTTTCACTTAAGATTATCATCAGACTAAAGCTGCGCTTTATATACTGGTTTGTTCTGCTGGTTAGAAAACCAGCAGACTCAGAAGTTCCAGATGAGATACAGTAGCGAGTGGGAGAGTGGGGGGAATTATCTGTGGGCTGCACAGCTTTCTGCTTTCACCTCAGGCTAGCTAAAAACACAGATGCACTCTCAGAAAAGATTGCCCGGCTTTGCACTTTCCTCTGTTCGCTCTCCCAGAAAGCCACAAAGAGGAGACCGGATACGTCCTGCAAAGACCCAGGAGGTCTGTCGTATGCAGTGGCTCTACAATGGCCTCTGCCTGGGGTTGGGGAGGCAGGCTTTGATATTACATGGGTCACACAGAGAACGTAGGCCTTTTAAACCTGCTGAAGATCCTCAGCTGCCACTCCCCTTCTGGGATTCTCGCCTCCCCTTGCTCTCAACAAGCAAGCATAAGTTTTTTTTTCTTGTTTGTGCAGCTGCACCAAAAGCATATTTTAGCTTTTTATAACCCTCAAAGCCACTCAGGAACCTCTAAACATTTTTAGAAAACTCGCTAACATTTGAGTTTCAGTTGTGAAAATTGTCCAAAGTCAGTCCGAGGTTCCCTGCCGCTCAAAGAAACCAAACTGCCCTGAATAGCATCCTTTACTCCCTCTGACACTTAAAGAGGTCACCCAGCTCCAAGATAACTGACTTTTTATGAGTCCTCTTCCATTGTGTCGCAACGGGGGTCATGAGTCCAATGGACTGCTTTATTGTTCTGTGGCGGTGTTTACAAGGCACAGCGGGCTGTTGTGGGGTTGATAGTATGTCGCAGGAGACAATATGAAGTCTGTCGGCTGGACAAAATGGAGGACAGGTACTTTAAGCCATGAAATATGGTGCTGCGGCTTTGCCATATCTATATTCAAAGTAAGAGATGGGCATTATCAGAGGCATGGTTGGTTTAAATGTGTTTACTTTTGCTCTGATAATGAAATGAAATCTTTGATACCCTTATAATGTTTTTCCTTTTAAACAGCAACCCTAAAAAGGTTCAGGTTGTGACAGGAAGATTTGAAGCAGGGAGGATTTTAGCTGCCCAACACACTGACTGTTGCGAAATACAATAAACTTGCCAGTGTTTATGGATAAAAGCTGCCTGATGTACATATAACGTCATATCCACAAGCTTTTCTGTTTCAGATCCGTTCAGGCTTGTTTTATTTGTTTCCAAAAGAGAAATCGAGAAATACATGAAGTTAATAAAAGTGTAAAGTTTAGACATCGATCCACAACCGAATGTCCATTCGAGCAAAGTCTCCTGCTTGATTTTGGGTTCATAAACTGAAAATTTAGTTAATGAGTTTATTTAGATTATTTAGTTTATTTAGTTTAGTTACTTAGTGTGGAATACAGGAGAAACGTAGTCAAAGAGAAGTAGCCTTGAGAGCTACCAAACCGGCATCCTGCCCATAAATCTTAAAGCTCTCTGTTGCAAGCTCAGTCGGCTGAAATTACAATAAGTAATGGCTTTTAATATTAATAAAAAATGAAAGAAAAACTACAATTTTTAAAGCATTTAGACAGATGTAATTTCTGCTCCACTTTTGCCCAACATTGTTGGTCTTAAGCGGACGAACATCGGGCCTCTCAATTCTCCAAACGTGTCTCCAGAGAACAATCATGTTAATGGGCTGTGCAGTGAGTCTCACTTTTATCCACTTAATCAGTCTGCTTTTCTACTTACGAGGTATTAAATACAAATCAATCACTAAAATATTATTTAGAGAAAACAACTTGAAGAATCTCAGTGACGTGTGGTGAGGTTTATGACTGGTGAGGCACTGATTCCACTTGAGCTGGATGTACAAATACAAAATGCAAAATACCATAGAAGCTCATATAATTTTGATTATTACTTGAACTTGAACATTTAATTGTTTTAAAAGCTTTTGATTATGCTTTAATCAGTTGCATTCTGCACAATAATACGAAAGCAGGAAAAAGAAAAAAATGTTTAATATTTTCTTTGGCTGATCTCTCTCTCACACAGCACAGCACTGCCCCCTCCCCCATACTTTTTCCATGTATTTACACAGGTAATGTGTAAATTCCTTCCATAAATACAGAGATTTTGAGCATTAAAAATGTTGAAATCCTGCAAAAAACCAAAATTTTATAGATCAGTGAAGTGGACATCAGACCAATAAAAAAACAGTTTTTAAAAACAGAAATGTGGGCTTAATGAAATATATGTTCAATACCTGGTTAAAGGTTGTCATCGTCAAAAAACACTTTTAATCTGACAAACTTCTAATTTATTGAATGTGACTGTAGAGTTTGAAACTCATCATTTAACATGACCTGCAGACATGGCAGTCGTTTTGAACAGACAAAAGATCCAGAAAAAGTAAAAATCAAAGATGAACGCAGTTTTCAGAACTGATAAACGCTGTGCTCACAAGCAACAGCCGTGTTCTTTGTTATTGTTGTTTTGATCGTATCTTTACCTACTCAAATAAGATGAATTTATGGTATTTTTACAATAATTTTGCAAACTAGACAGACAGGTGTGCACATCCTGTGCCCAGCAGCGTTCATTAGGGAATCAATGTCTCCCTCATTGCTCACCTTTCGTGTCAGTGCCTCTCCCTGTTTTTTTTTTTTTTTTTTATCTCAAAACTGGCTGCATATCAATACCTGCTGCCATGTCAGACCGACTTGGACTGGGCTCTGCGGCTGTCACGCCCGGGTCAGGGACGGAGGGCTCGGAGGGAAGATGGGAGATCTGAGTGCAAACAGAGTCTGTCTCTGGATTGTCAGTGAGGGAGGGGACGCTCTCCTTGTCCGTGTGAGGCTGAGACCACAGGATAAGAATGTGTTTGACATTGCTTGTAATTGTGTAATGTTTGCTCTGTTGGTATCAGAGGGGGCTGCATCAGCAAACAGGTATTAGATTGTCAGTTCTGTGTGTGTGTGTGTGTGTGTGTGTGTGTGTGTGTGTGTGTGTGTGTGTGTGTGTGTGTGTGTGTGTGTGTGTGTTTTTTGGTTGGCGTAGAGGAGTTGGCTTTGCATTCTTTTAGAGACAACTAGAAGTTCAGACTTTGGATTTAGTGTTAGTATTACACATAGTTTCATTGCAGCATTGTAAATATGTGAATATATGGTAACAGTTGGTGCAAGTTATCCTTACCTTTACGAATTTGTGCAGTAAACTTTACTTTTCTTCTTCTATCTACCCTTAATTTTACCAAAACCTTTCATATTTAATGCCTCTACACAGTGCAGAGGTTAATAACCCTTGAACCTTTCTACATGTTGGCACATTATACATTCAGTGTGTTTTATGTGAGACCAGCACAGAGATGTGAACAATGAAACCCTGGAAGGAGAACCATGCATGGCTTTCGGCATGCATTGCTGTGCATTTTTGTCCACCCCCCCCCTAAGGCAATACTTTGTTGAACCCCGATCGATGCAAATGAGATTAAATCAATTATATCAAGTCTTACCTCAGATTCACAGGTAGATTTAATACTTTGACTAGGTCATTCTAACACATGAATATACTTTGATCTAAATCTATTGTAGCTCTGATTGTATGCTTCGGGTCATTGTCCTACTGAAAGGTGAGCTCTGCCCCAATCTCAAATCTTTTTCAGCCTCGAACAGGTTTTCCTTCACGCTTGCCCCATGCTATCTTCCTATACACCTTGGCCACCTTTCCTGTCTCCTGTTCCCACGTCACAATCCTGCCACCACCAACTGTGTGCATCGTGTATTTACGTTGATGTGTTAATTTTCTTTAAGGCCAAAAAGTTACATTTTTGTCTCATCTGACTGGAGCCCCTTCTGTCACATTGCTGTGTCCCCTGCATGGCTTATGGGAAACTGCAAATCTGACCTAAGATGCAATTCTTCCAACGATGGCTTTCTTTTAGCCCAGATTTGAGAAGCGCAGGATTAATAGTTGCTATGTCAACAGCTTCTCCTCTTTGACATCCCTTCAGTTATTCCTGACTTGTCCACTGTGTTTCTTGGTTTTCATGATGCTCTTTGTTCACTAATGATCTGTAGCAAACCTCTGAGGCCTTCACAGAATAGCTCGATTTATGCCGAGATTAAATTACACACAAATGGACTCTGTTTTCTACTTGGGTGAGTCTTGAAAGCAACTGGTTGCCCTGGATTATCTTTAGGGGTATCAGAGCAAAGGGGAGCGAATATAAACGTACAGCAAACTTTTCAGATCCTTTTCTAAAAAAAATTTGAAAAGTGTGATTTCCTTTCTCCCTGCTTCACAATTATGCCTTAATTTGTGTCAGTCTATCACCTAAAACCCCAGTAAAGCACATTTTTACATGTTTGTGGATGTAAAATGAGAAAATGTGAAAAACCTCGGCGGGGAATAATCAGCAAACTTCACACTGAATGTTCGTATTTCCTAAACCGCTGGTGAACCTTTGCACTGACGTAATGAGGCACATCATCAGCAGCGTTTGTGTGCTGATCAGAGAGTCTGATGGAAGTTGTGTTCTTGTGAGTGCGTGCACACAGGGAATGGCCTTGGCTGAGCTGCGCAGATAGCAGCAGTGGACAGGTCAGTGTGTGTGTGTGTGTGTGTGTGTGTGTGTGTGTGTGTATGTGTGTGTGTGTGTGTGTGTGTGTGTGTGTTTGTTTGCTTTGTCCTACCCTGTCTGAGTCAAAGAGCAACAGAGCCCGGCTGCAGTTCTAACCCTCTGTCTTACATCACATGATCATCATGAGAGTAACCTGAAGGGTGTGTTTGTTTGTGATTTTCTCTCTCTGTCAGTGCGTTACAGCCAAGGCCCTGGCGAAGTCTCCTCCTCCACCGCCATCAGTCACCACAACAGCAACAGCCAGTCTGTCCTCCAGCAGGTTTCCCCGGGAGGACTGGACCACAGCCACAGTCTGCTGTCACCTGACGCCAAGATGGTGAGTGAGCACACCTGGGCCTCCGTGGTCCCAGATTAGATAAGACATGGCGCGCAATCAGCGTAAACCCTGAGCCTCCTCTCCCATGGACCGTACGCCAACAATTATCACATTGTGCAGCTCTGTTTGAGCTCAGATGGGCGCCAGCATTTTAGCAGGCAGCCTTCACCCGAGCAGGCAGGCAGGTTCGTTGCTCTGCCAACAAAGCGCACAATGAAACGTTCTGTTCTTATCGATTAAATGCCAAGCAAAGAGAAGCTGAAGGTGGAGAAACGACGCCACCATTTGATCATGCGAGATAATCTTTTTGCATCTATAGTTCTTTTAACCTCTTCCGTAGTATGTTTTTTATAACCACATGTTTAAAAAGGACTCATAGGTTTAAAACCATCCCTAAATTCACTATATCTTGCTCATAAGGAGCCAGACTTTCTTGTAACCTTTCAAAGTGGTCTTGACCAGGCTTTCTTAAGATCTTTCAGACTTTTTCTTTGGACTTTGGCTGCTTTTTCACTCATGTAGGCCCAGTCCTTCCATCTGACCACAACAGCTTAGTGTGTGCTTAAAAAGCAGAAGACTGGCCCAGAGAAAGAACAGTGTCAGGTGAACAATATCTGCGAGCATGGGCTGGTGCGATATCCTAAAAGAAGATGGAGGTGTGCTCTGATCCAAAATCATAAAGGAGTTCAACTCAGAGTCCACAACAAATTTTCACAATGGAGAAAATAAATAACATTTTATTCTATTCACGATAACTCTGAGTAATAATTTAATGCTTTTATTGTATTCACACAAAACCTCGAAGCAGAAATTCGGCGCAGTGGTGGCGACGCAGGAGTAGCGTGCTCGACCCATGTTCAGAGGCCTTAGGACGCGACGTGGCCGTCACGGGTTCGAGTCCCGGCCCGTTGGCCTTTGCCACATGTCGTAGCAGCTGATGTTAGCTGCTTAATTAGTTGGACCATGCCTTAGTTTGGTAACCAGCCTTAACTGCTGCTTAATTAGCATTTTATTTCTTTAAAATGTATTTATTGTTTTGAACATATTTAACTAGGGAAAAAACAGTATTTAGACAGGACTACAAGTTAAAGCAGGACAACTTAGAACAAGAAATGACATATGTACACTTAGTTATAAACGGAAAATATAGGATCCATCCAGCCATCCATCCATCCAGTCAATGGGCGAGGGGTGGGGTACAGATCGCCAGTCCCTCACTTGGCAACACAAAGACACACATGACAAACAGCCAAGCATTTGGAGAGACCAATTAACCTAACAGTCATGTTGTAACAAATTCAGTTAAGCTGAATTGAAAAATGTTTTACGAGACCATTTCCTTAATTTTCAGGGGACTCTGCAAAGTGTCCCAGTTGTACATGCCTGGCAGCTGTAGTTTTAAAAACAGCGTTACTTTAATAAGTCAGGTTTATTTGTATAGCACATTTCAGCAGCAACGCAGTTCAAAGTGCTTCACATCATACAAACATCACAGCAAAATCATCAAAATCATCAAAATTAAAAAGCAAATACACACAAAAATCATCAAAATCATTGGGAAAATATCAATGCATCAAAATCATATATAGAGTGACTTTTCCACACCATGATAATTTATGTTTTCTACAGCCAGATCTGAGCAGCCGAATTTGTTTTTTTGCTAACCAGAGAAGACTGTTGCATCATTCTTTCAGCCAGCTGACTGGCAGTGAGCAGGAACAGGTGGGAAAGCGGCGATGCCATGTTACTCTGTCACCTTCTCTGGACTTTAAACTGCAGGAACAGTGACACAGAAAATATGTGAAATTTTACTTTTAAAACTGTAATTTTTACAAAAAAATCTTGTTAGAGCCTGATATCAGTAAACTGGCATAGCTGATAATGTGATCGTGTCTATGACTCTGATGAAAACAAAAAACAAAACCTGGGATAACAGCAGAAATTGAAGCAGAATTCCAACATTTGATAAGATTATTGACGCAGCAACAGGTGGTGGAGGGGCAGCTCTGTGTTAATGCAGTCACTGATGGACATTTTAATGGTTTAAACTATCTTGATATATCAGATACTAACCCATGCCTGAATATCTAAAGATCAGAGATTTGACGCAGGATCTGAGAGATACATCATCCTACACTTCATTTATCATTTTTCAAGGCTTCAACTCTTTGTTGAGCCTAAAATATTATCTTAAAGCCTGAAACGCTTTTTGTGCTCTTCAAAAATTGATCTAAAAGGGAATAAATTGTGTCTTATTGACATACCTAAAGTTTGGTGTAAAACTGATCCATCATCAAAGTGTTGACATTTCTTCATTTCTTGAATTTTGGAGCCATTTCTTGCCTGAATGATTCATGGATCAGCGTCTAGCAGCTTACCAAACAAATAATCACACCCAGAAAAAAAAGCAACAACAACATTGCTCTGTAATTTTCAGATACTGGTATAAACTAAATGTCATGGTTTGGTGGTGGCTGTGGACCCAAATGCAGAGACACAGAGGCAACAAGTGCTTTAGATGATTTAATTGAAAAACGAAGAATAAAAACTTACAAAAACAACAGGGAAGGCAGTGAGCCAGAGCAGAACAAAACCAGGAATCCAAGAGTAAAAACAGCAGTGTTGATGGGGAAGGTAACAGGAGGAACCAGCAAGGAGTGAGAGCAGGAAAGGAGTTTAAATACTGGGAGTGTGAATGCTGAAAGAACAGGCTGAGTGGCTAATGGTTTGCAGGTGTGAGGGGAGAGAGCAGAAGGGAGACTGAGGAGAGAGAGAGAGAATGGCAGCAGGGGTTGAGGGTGAGAAAACAGGGGGAACAAGGAAAAATGAAGATAACAGTACCAAAAAATAACTAGTCAAGGAATAAATAAACATAACAAGCTAGAATAACTAGGAAAAGACTGAACTAGAGTAAAACAGAAACAAGACTGATCTAATCAAAATAAACTAAGGGTCAAAGGATAACAGTTGAGCAAATCGCAAAACTAACTGAGAAGACAAAACAGGGATGAAAACAAATGAAACAACAATAAAACGATAAATCTAACAACTGAACTAACAGAAGCAATAAATGAAAATAAATGCTAAATATAAAGAACCATTAAAATAAGAAATAACTGAACTAACAGAGGGAAAATAAGAAATAAAGTACAAAGAAATAACAGAAGCAAAAGTTCAAAAGAACAAGGGCTCATGACGCTGAAAAGCAGTGAAAAAAAGCTGCAAAAGTCCAAACGACCAGACCCAAACAGTCTGTCTCAAACTTTGAGTCGTTGGCCTCTGTTTCAACTGATCTCACTTCCCTGTCAGGACACTTCCGCCTCTCTGAATGGGTTTTTATTAAATGAGCGCCAACAATGTGCTGTGAATGTGTCCGTTGCCAGTTGTTTTTTGGGGGGGGTTTTTTTGTCCCCTTGTGGTCATGAAATGAGCCGTATTCAAATGAACGAAACCCCAATCGAGGGGAGGATCCGCAGAGACCTTAGTGTACATCCACTGAAGCTGTTTGAACTGTTTATGCCTGTTTCTTATGATCTTTTTTCTTTCTATGACGTCCTGATGTGGTGTGAATGAACGGTTACACAAGAGAAGTGTCAGACAAAAGAATCCAAACTGAGTCAACACTTGGTACCGTCTGCTGTTTGCTTAGCAGGCAACATCTGGTTCGCTTTGAACATGAATTTACAGAGCAGACGCTCAGCCTCTCAAAACTGAGTGCCGTATTCAGCTGAAAGTAAATAATACAGCAATAAAGTTTCATTTAATTTCCCTCGTCTCTCTCCAGATTTCAGGCTCAGGTGGAGGTCTTCCTCCGGTCAGCACGCTGACGAACATCCACAGTTCCCATCACAGCCACCAGCAGACACAGAACCTCATCATGCCTCTGTCTGGAGTCATGGCGATAGCGCAGAGTAAGTCTTAAATGACCCCCGAATCAACAGTTATTTGCAAACTGATTTCTCACTTTAAGTGATGTGTCGGTGTGGTTTTATCAGGCTTAAGCACGTCACAGTCTCAGACGGTGCCAGTGATCAACAGCGTGGCGGGGAGCCTTGCAGCGCTCCAGCCAGTGCAGTTCTCCCAGCAGCTCCACAGCCCCCACCAGCAGAGCCTGATGCAGCAGTCTCCCAGCCACATGAGCCAGCAGCCGTTCATGGCCACCGTCACGCACTCGCACAGTCAGTAGCTCTGCTTTCCTCCTACCTGCAGCCGTGCTTGGTGTTGGTGTTACAACAGGTTGCCTACCAGCACCATTAGCTTGTGTTAAATAGGTCAAAATTCAGTTCAAAACCCAAAGATGGCCAACTGTACCAATGGTGACTCAATGGTTTTATAGTTCATGAAATTATCGCTTCCCCTTTTCTCCTCAGGTTGCAGATACCTCTCAACTGTGTAGCTTTACATTTTACAACATGGTAACGCATCCTGCCTGACATATGGTGCATTCAATTTGTCCTCTGAACTCGGAAATTCCAACTTCCCGGTCGTGCGAATCTCACTGGTTTTCCAACTTGCAACTGGAAATCATTCCGCTCAGGAGTGAAGTCGTTTCCAGATCTGCATTCCAGCTGCTAAGATAAATCAAACATAGCATCTTTATTCAACCTTCAGGCTTTGGATTTACTGCTTGATAGAGACAATTCCCTTTCAGGAGCTCCCTAGCTGGCAGCACTAAAAGGTAGATAATACTGCCCACATCTTATGTTTGATTAACCAAAAAGAGCAGGGCTGGTGCCAGAGACAGTTCTCAACTGGTTCTACAAAAATAAAATAAATAATAATAATAAAACTAGAGCTGATTTGATTTTTCACAGGCAGAGAGCCATCACAGAACCAGAACAGATCCTTCCTCGGCTGTATTCAAAATTTCCGTAGAGATTCAAATCCAAAAAAGCAGTATATCTACATAAATTAAAGTCATTTTCAACAACCGCACTACTGAAGCTACACTGTTGGAGTTATACATGTGGTTTCAAGCAGGATTCATAAATCAGTTGTGGAAAAGCATTTCCTGTGTCTTTAAGACCATTCTGTTGTGTAATTTCTATGCAGATATTCCAATAAATAAACATTTTTGGCCAAAATCATTAAGAACAAATGCACCACCAGAGCCAGAGGTTGAAAACCCCTGATGGTTTGACACTGATAGTAAATATGGCGAAGGAATCTTTCAGATTATTTTCGCCAGAAATCTGCTTTGCTCAGCAGCTAATCTGTATCATCAAAGTCAATAAGCAAAGAGAGTTTGGTAACATATTGATTGGCATTTTAAAAAAAAAAAATCTGGACTAGTCTTTTAGGAGGCCTGGACAAAGGTATTAAATAAAAAAAAATTAAAAAGTCCGATCAGTTGCATTGCTCTGATGCGTCTATGTCAGAGAAAACGTTATGTGGTGTTTTTTTTAAGTGATATTTCCTTCGTCTTTTTTCTTTTGCAGTGTATTCCCACAAACAAGAGCCCCCGCAATATTCTCACCCATCGCGTTTCCCCTCGTCCATGGTGGTCACAGACGCCAACAGCATCAGCACCCTCAGCTCCATGTCCTCAAGCAAGACGGTGAGTCTTCGACTCTGATCACGTCACGCCTTGCAGACCGCAGTTAGATTCACCTTCTGACCTCTCTCTTGTAGTGATTATTTGGGGTATTTGCATGATAATCAGAGTTAAATTTGCCAATTGCTTAAAAAAATCATCCTTGCATACTCTGTAGCACACACCCACAGCAGGATGTAGACACAGCCAAGGTAGAAAGAGTGTGTGTGTGTGTGTGTGTGTGTGTGTGTGAGTGTGTGTCCTGATTTTCTGTTGACTTGTTTAATTCCTTGTCATGTTAGGAGGCTCCTGTAAACAAGATGGTGCAACTCGGGGGTCTCTCCTGGGTAAATACTTTACTTTATTAGTTCAGCCATGCAGCTTTAATGAGTGAAATCCAACTCAAACTCAATCATTTAGGGCAGGGATAGCTGCGCACACTAACCCTTTCGCTTCTTGTTTGGGGCTGATGTTCAAACAGTCTCAGACAAACAGACCAGATGGATGCATGGGTAGGACCCTCCTCACGATTCCTATTTCCTCTGACACAGCTGTCCAATCAGTCACCTGCTCCCTCAAACTGAACGCCTCTTGATTCATGCTCGCTCTTTCCCCCTTTCATCTTCCTGGTGAGAGTCATCTCTGCGATCAGGAAATGAGACCTGTTAATCAAAGTTCTGCCGCGGCTTTCCTCTATGCTTACTGTGTGGCTGCAGATGAAATGAGTCCGGTGGAGGAGGGCGGTGAAGTTTTTTTTACTTGTTCCTTTCGGTAATTACGCCTCTTCCTCTTTCCTACTTCTCCCTCCTCTGCGTGATCGCTCTAGCCTGAAATGTTGTCCACGGTCCATTCACATGCTCAATTTCCCACGCTGAGGCAGAGTGCTCACGTCGATGATGGCAGCCGAGAGTGGGTGCTGTTCTCTTTTGCAAAAGAATTATGAAGAAATATTATTTATAGTGTTTTGGAAGGAAAATGAAGAGATCTGAGAATGTTTAATTCAGATAAAATCACCCAAAATCCAATTTAACCGATAAGATCTAAAGGCTTCAAAAACCAAAAATATGTTCTTTGTGCCTGAAGTGACTCTAAGTTTTTATCCTGCTGTTTTATTAAAATCTCTTTTTTCTATTATATTATATTGTATGATAAAATACAGGAAAATAGTGCAGTAATGTTTTGTATTTAAAAACAGTACAATTGTAGACCATAAAACCGAATGTAATTTTGTACAATTTTGTATTTTGTATAATCCAGTCTAAATGTGTGCTGTGATGTAATGTATTACAAAGCACGATGCAACATAAAGTACTTTATTTTATACTCCAACAAGTGTCATAAAGTGTAAGTAAGGCAGCCCAAAGCAGTGTTTTATAGTATTTATATGTATATTATGGTGAGATATTACAATACAACACTTCATTCTGTTGTATTTTATCATTTTAAACAGTATAATACAATAGACACAAAAAAATAATAAAAATAGAAAGAAAATGTATCTAAACATCTTAACAATAAAATAAGAATGTAAAACTGTAAGCCTGTGTTAACTCAAACTGATTCAAACATTTGTAACATAAATAAAATCTTGTTAAATATAAATGTATTTTAAAAAAATGACCCTGTGAGTTTTAGATGTTCATGTTCTACACAGTTAATAAAAAAATATTATTCATTTTGAAACATTTTCAAATGGAAGAAAAAAAATGGCTTTTTAAATGCAAAATATGTAAATATTTACAATTCTCAACTTACTTTTACATAAACATGAGTTACATACCAAACTAGAGGCAAAAAGACCATAAAATTAGAGCATCAGAAACCTTTGCGTCCTGTTTACTCAACATTATTGTCTGGCATTTCACAAACTCTTCTATTTAGAGAGCGACACCGTCAGAAAAGTCAGGTATTTTCTTATCAGGAAGTCATTTGGACTGAACCTCTTTCTCATTAAACGACCTGCGTGTTCTGGGCTTTACAGCGCCCACTGTTTACCTGCAGCCCTCCATTATACGCAGGTTCGCTCAGCGCTCACCTCTGCTCAGAGCGCGGCGTCTGATGACTCAAGTGTTCGCTGCGGGTCAGCTTTATCAGGTGAGGCTGTTTGCTGGCCGTGGGGTCACCCCAGGGTCAGCTGTCTCCATGGAGAGGCAGGTGAAAAATAAATCCCTCAAACAGTCCTGAAGGGGGAGAGAGAGTGGAAACAGGCTTTTCGGAGTCAGGGGAGGAGGAATGGGGAATGTATTTGGTCAGGTGTGGCAGGCTGCGGTGGAAGGACTGCTTAAAGTAACAGCAGCATTGAAGCAGAAATCCTCAACTACACGGACTACAAATGTGTTAAAACTACGACTTTTTCCACTAGAAATCATGAAAAATGCCAATATAATTAAAAACTCGCTCGTGAACAAGTTCAAGAAAATGCTGATCAGCCTTTTTCCAGTTTATTTAGCAATTTACCACACAGAACAATGATCAATAAATCTAATAATGTAATCTAAATACCGCCTTACTGCTCTGGTTACTGTTTAAGCAAAATCCTCTAAATTCAACAATGTGGCTTCCCATCCCTGCTCTCAGTACAAACAGATGCTCATGTATATTTATTATCACTTTCTCTTTCTTTCCTGTCTTTTTAGCATGAATAAAATTATAATTTTCTAACAATAAAGTCAAGTTTTTAACCACATAAACCAAACATGAATCCTATTAAAATCCTTTTTAAAAAGCTTTGTGTGGCCAAAGAACATTTCATTAAAAAAAGACACAACCTGTCCTCACTTCCGTTTTATCATGCATGAGATGCTCAGAGTCAGGAGTTAATCACAGATTGGCAGATCTTGGAGAACAATGTGACGCCATGAGACAATCGGCAAACGATTTTCCCTCCCCGTGCTCAAGGCGGGTGTAAATTAGAAAACAGAGGCTCAGTGTTGGGTAAAGAAAAAGTGCAGCATCAGATACATTTTTCTCCAATGCCTGTCATTGCTTGGATGCCCTAACAGTGAGCTTTGGTGATGTTTTTTTTTATTATTATTTTTTTTTTTTTTTACCTCTTCTGCCATCCTTCTCTCTATGCATAGTGGCAAGATCAACTTTGGTCCTCATTCAGGCCTGATTCTCACACTTATGATTGTTTTTAAAGTATTGACTGTAGATAGTAACAAGTTCAACTGAGTCGCTCTTTTGCTGGAACAAGACGATCAGCGCTCACCCAGCACCTTACTTGAATGGCATGTTCTCTTGTCTTTCCTATTTTGAGGAGTTACAGACCCATTCAGTAAATCAGAATATTATTGAAAAGTCCGTTTATCTCAGGAACTTTCTCACGAAGTGAAGCACACTATATAAATTAATGAACACAGATGGATGTTTGAAAACCTTTACTTCTGTTAATTATGATGATTTTCCACTTACAGATGACATTTAAAATTAGACAATTGCATCAGACTGATAAAAAGAAAAAAAAAAACATTTTAATAGAGAAATGTAGCCTTAATGAAAAGTATGTTCAATTCTTCCTTTTGGGACGTTACTTTCAAATGCACCAAGAGAAATAGGCCGTTGTGCCACATCATATTTGTCCTCCAGCGAAACAGGAATCAGTGGAGTACTAATTAAAAGACCTTAAAGACTCTGGATAACTTTAAAAATATATATATTTGTTTTGCAAATGCTTTTATTACATTTATTTTAATGGGGTTTTGTTAAAACAATTTGTTCTTAATTGATTTTTTTGTGCAAAATCAAATAAATTGTGTATGTCTGAGGTTATGCTTCTTCAGTGAAAGTTGGTTTTATTTTATAGGGCTTTTTACACATTTTACCAGGGGTGCTAATATGTGTAGAGGGTGCCATTTATTCTAACCTAAAATGTCGCTTTTAAACTCTAAAACCCGAATATATTTTAAACCCCCTATAATATGATAAAAATTTGGGCAAATTTGACAGGAATTAGGAGAGTTACAGAGGACAGAAACAATTGAGGAGGACAATTATCCTTTATTTCTCTCTCACGTCATTAAATGTATTATTATTAATGAGAATAAATCAGCTTTCTAATACAATACATCCTGTAAAACTTGCACCACTAATCACAAATAATAACCGAATAATAATAATCATCATCAGATGTATCTCATTTGTTTTTACTGCCATCAAGTGGACATGTTTTAATGCAGTAAACAGAGAAGTGGTGCTCAAGCTAAATATTTTTGCCTTATTTACTCTTTTTATTTATAATAGACTCTCTGTAGGCAGTACGTTGAAGTTGTAGAAGCTCATGGTGGAGCTAATTTTATCTTTTGCTTTCTTTTTGTTTGGTTGGTTGTAAAACGGCAAACAAGGAGGGTATTGAATTCATGAAGAGTTGACAAGACCTTAGTAAACTCTGACAACAAAACTGAGTGTGCATAAACCTCAAACTTGAGACCATACAGCTGTACTGAGCTGAACTCTCACTCTTCCCGCTAAATCCCTCTGATTGTGCCTATAAAATATATCCAGCCTATATGCATCTGTGCGTCTGCGTTGTATGTAATGCAGGTTTACTTTGCCTGACTTCTCTCTGCGTTTCTTTTCCAGTGTCCTCTTCAAGCTTGGTGAGAGCGTCCAACTGACTTCCCCGCTGCTCGGCAACCGGAGCAAATTTTTCCACCCTCTCGCTGAGGTTAACATGACAACTGGTAATGGCCCGCAGCCGCGTGCTGGACAACAAGTGGGTCAACAAACACGGAGGAGCGGCGACGGAGCGGGCGAGGCTGTGGACGGAGTCTGGATGCACCTCTGCAGCACATGAATGATCAACAAGGATGTTTATGATTCAAACACAAATCTTAGGAAACAGTGTTCAGTTTAAAGAAAAAAAAGTCATCCTATGTTGTCACATAAAGGAACAAAAGCACCAGAATGAACTTTGTGGACCTTAATAAAAGGGATTGGGATTAAACTGGAAAAATGAAGACATTAAAAACAGAGGACAAGGGAGACCTTGTCTGCACACGAGCAACCCTGTGACAATCACAACGACCACTGTTGATCTTGTGCATACATTTCTTACTGGTTTTTAAAGGAGTCTTCCATGTTTTTCTTTCACACTCGGTTTACTGCACCAGCATTACTGCAAATGATTGCTTGGAGTCGTTCCTTGTGTATACTGTGATTTAAAAAGACTTTGACAATCTCAAAAGGACTATGCAATGCTTTGTATAACTGGATTCTGCACAAAACTCCACACACTTGAGGCTGGAAAGAAATATGCACTATACAGCTGTTGTGAACTGTTGATATAAGTTGTAAAAAATAACCAAAACAGTAGAGATTTGCGTGTGTGACGAATATGCTAAACTGATTTTTGCCTCAGTCCGGAGAGAACTGACTCGCTTTTTACACGTTTGAACGCGGCCCTTCCCTTACATGGAAACCTCTGGCTGTTGTTTGCTCACAGGCTCAGGTGAATTTAAGGAATGGGACTCACCCTCCACCCTGCCTTTTGCTCCTACCCACTTCCTGCTAGCGACACAAAATAGGACAAATATTGTTAATAACTCCTCGTCATGAATCACTTCTCACCATTAAACAGCCCCTCCCGCCCGTCGGGCAGAAAGAAAATATTGACAAGTATTTAGAAAGCAAGCAAATATGAAAGAGGGACGGTGTTGTGACAGCCGCAGCTTAAAGATCATACAGGAATGCAGGGAATCTGTGAGGCGGGTACAAATATACGCCCATGGTGACAGTATTACGGTGTGTTCAGACAGAAAACATTTATAATGAGACCAAATTTATCACCCACATTCAGTTTCCCTTTCACTGTGACTCGACTCATCACATCTGGACTCATCAGGTCTCCAGTTCATTATTAGGTCATCATGTAGTCGTTCTTGCATGCTTGGTTTTTGTGACTGTTATCGGCATATCTGATCAGAGGGCACTCGTACCTGTGTGACCAGACATGATTCCTTCTTTTTTTCCTCCTCCTAATGTATTATTTTTGTACAAAATTGAAATCAATCTTAAATCATTATTTATACTTACTGAGAAAATATTGGTATTTCAAGTAAAAAGTTTTTTTTTCTAAAAATAAAAATGAGTGGTTGTTATTATTATACATATTGCTGAACATACTATGTTTATTGGTGTGATTAAATGCCCTTGATCATAATTATTTTTATTATATTTGTCAAAAATCAGCAGTAGAAACACATTTAGGAGACAACGGTCAAGATTAGTTTATTGACTTTGCATAATATCACACTGTAAACATTTAGAAATATTCAGTCTTCAATTCAAGTGCATTTATTCATATGATTTTTTTTTCACACTTACTAGCCCCCCCCCCACTTCATATTTTATGATATTTAACAAGGTTTTGTCTTAGAGAGAGAGGGATATTTGCACAATCTCTCTCGATCTTCCGGTCCTCTCGCGTGATCTCTTCTCTTTATCTCACCCCACAGGTGTTCTGTAGGATTTAGGACTGAAGTGGCCATGGAAGAAGGTTGATGTTCACTTGTCTTTCCCATTGTGAAGAGTTACATGTCAAATTTGTAATAAGACAGCTTTAGTTGCTTTGCCTGAATTGAAATTGTTAGAGGTGCCAATACATTTGGTACTTGTGATTTTTGCAAAACCATTTTTTTCCTAATTTGTTTTTCCTCCCCGCTGACAAGACTTTTTTTGATAAACGGACTCAAAATAAAGGTAGGATTTTTTTTATTATTTTTTTTTTTTTTTACAATTTTTCAGTGCAATATTATTCTACTGCAGTGTTAAAGGTGAGTTTATTTTCAGGCTTTTGTACGTCTTTACCAGGATTGTGCTAAACGTAGAGGTCACTGGAAAGTAAAATGAACTACTGCAAGTTGAAAGTTATTCTAAAGTTAGTCTCCAGTTAAAACCCCAGTAAGATTGAATAAACTCCACATGTTCACAGCTGAGAGGGTCGGAAGCAAAATACTTTTCTGGTATGGCTCCAGAACAACCAGTCAGCATGCCGACAACTTCTAATGGTTGTCCGCATGCTGAGTATTCCTTTGATTGTAAGTGTGCAGCCGTTTTCTGATTTATCCACACAAATCTGCCTTATCTGAATCACATGTTCTCTTGTCTTTCCTATCCTGAAGACGAATCTCTGTGTTACATCACATACAGTATATACCCCTGGAAACAGGAAGTCCTGGATAGCTATTTAATTAAAATTTGTTGCTATGCTGGTCAACATAAAAAACACTAAATTATACATTTTAAAATGATTTAGTTACATTTTTATATGAATATTTGGCGACTTTCTCATCTTGGGATTCCCTCTGAATAAACGAACTCCAGCTGAAGGCTGGATGTTTCAGAGCTTCAAGTGTGACATTACAGCACTGAAATAAAACTGTGTGTATATATTCAGGGTTTCAACACATTGTTTTCCAGTGGTGCCAATAACCATAACTTTAAATGTGTTGTCAGCAGACCAAAAAGGTAGCTCAGCTCGGATTGTTTATAACCTCCAGAAATACGTTGTGAAAGAACACTGCAGCTGTGAGGTTCACAGATCTAAAGTTCACATTTCATTTTGAGCCGCGGGTTCAGTGACCCTGACAAGCCGACAGCACGGTCCACTTCAGCTTTGGCCCGATTATGACTCTGAATACGTGTTTCCAGTCCTCAGTTTTAATAGATAGTAGTTCCCAATGAAGCGAGACATCTCTTTATTTGTGTTTTAGGCTGAGGTAATTGTCACCAGTTTAGGTTTATACTTCAGATTTTTCTAAACACAGTGACGTTGGAAAGTCTCATTTTGGTGATACAAACGTAATGTAATTATTATGGTTTTGGCAACAAAAACTTTGTCTTAAATACCTTAAATATTTGGGCCCTCTTTATCATCCTCACTCTTTGGACTCAACTCATTACCGAGTGAGAAAACTGTGGCTGGCCGCCTTAAAACGGCCATGACATTCCTGTGCAAATGTTTTAGCTCAGCCCCAACTTCTGTAATTTACCCTCAAAGACTCCAGATGTTTTTGTAAGTTTCTTGCTCAGTCTTGCTCAATCGTTTTTCTGGGCTTTTTGAACAATTTTCTATTAGATTTTGGCTGCTTTTTCCTTCTACCTGAATGTGGCAGCACACTGTGCAGAACGTGCTTTAAAAAAAAAGTGAATGAGTGAAGGACAGAAGATGTTTCAGACTTAGAAAATTATGTTTTGTTTTTTTTTTTTGAATGAAAGTAATTTCTTTAAAAAGTAGAAAAAGAAAAGACCTGATGCAGGATCTGAGAGCTGCATCAGTCTCCAGCTGATCATCGAGCTTGTAGCTCTTTAGGAATCACCCTTTTAAACCTAAATTACTATTTTATTTGAATCAAACTGTAATAAACTGGAACAACATCTTTTTGACTCATTGCTTGATCGGTGTCCAAAGAGAATGCAAAATGGAGTCTTTGCGTTAAGTCGTGTGTGAACATGGTTTTTGTTCATCACTTAAATGTTGTTTTATACCCTAATGATTCAATGTTGGTCACTTAACAAGCAAAAGAAAACATTACAACTGTCTGGAAATTGTCAGGAGCTGGTCTGACAATTAAACATGGTGGGGTTGTTAGCTTAAATCGTTATAGCCTAATTTCTTACCACATATTTTGGAAGATGAAGACAGATTGTCAAACTTTATCACCCAAGACCTCTTATAAGGGGGCGTATTATGTAAAATTGATTTTTTTGAGCTTTATACAATGTTAAAATGTTATTCCCTCATCAAGAACATACCTGTAGTCTTGCTCCTTGAATCTCCCATGGCAACCATTCTGAGGTGCCTGAACGCTTGCTTTCATCAAGCGCTGCTTTTAACACACAGCTCCTCCTCGGAGCTGCAGTCTCCAAGCCAAGCTTCAGCCTCAAAGAGCACCCTTCCCCCTGCAACTCTCCCACTCAGCTCCTCCGGACTAGCGGCAGCAGCAACTAGCAAACACTCGGTGGAACTGGGTGGAACTGCTGAGCTCATCATACGGACTACTTCTCAGTCCAACGCTCCTAAGAATGGATGTAAACAGGATAATGGAGAAATGTTGTTGTGATGACATGCTGAAGGCTGCGTGTTGGAAAGAGCAGGGGCTTCTTACAGAGACAGAGACCTACTTTCAAGGTGTCAAATTGTGAAGTCAAATTTCTTTTGAGTTATGTTTGATAGATACAGAATTTTTATAACACTGAAGGTAACATAGTTACTTGATTGTGCTCTAAAATGGCACTATGTGACTGGAAAATATATAATACTGCCTATTTAGAAAGAGACAGATTCTAAGAAATGACTGCGAGATTGTTTATTAATTATTATTATTTATATCTAAGAGATCACCAGTTTGGGACCAGTTATTTACTAATATCAAGGCTTCCTTAGTACCTTATGTCCAGTTATGCTCACCCATAAAATCACTCTTAATGTGTAAAAACTGTGGAGCAGCAAAGAAGTGCAAAGTACCAATACTATCTTCCTATATTCCTTTAAAACTGAGTTCTGCTTCACTATAAATGGAATATTTTATGTAGGAAAGATCAACAGACGTGTGGAGTGAGCTACTTTCAAAACTTGCAGTGTTGTGGTTTATACGACCTACTTTGTCGGCCTGCACCCTGCAGCATGGCACCCCGCTGAGGAAGGCCTTGTAATCCACTGACGTTGCTCCATTTGCTTTTCAATGAGGCCTTTGATTTCGAGTCCTGGGAAGCCAGTAAAGTTCTGACCGTGCTTTTTTTTTAGACTCTTTTATTTCAAGGGACACTAAAATACAAGGGGGTTTGTTTGCATCTGTTAGAGTTTCTAAGCACTCCATCTGATCCATCATTAAAGTCTGAATACAAACTTAATTCATTAGCAGCCTGCTGGATGTTAGAAATGCATACAAGACTCTGTTGGCTGCTGTTTTAATGTGCTTCACAATTAGCAGGAATAATATGTTTTTTGGACTTATTGGGCTTGCTCTCCAGAAACATTGCTTCTTTTACTGAATGATGTGTTATGGGGCTTTGATTGTCCCCCTGAAGACATGTATTTACAATAATCACAATAAACAGAATGATATTTTTTAACAGCAAGAGCAAAGTTAAAATTTAGATAAATAAATCAAAAATTGCTGGTGTTTACTTTATCAGTCAGCTGTGTCATTTTAAAGAATGTGGTAATACTGCATTACAAGTAACTTTACGATTAGAGAACTTTCCATTCTAATTGTGACTGTAAAAGTTTTAATGGTAATGATAAAAACTGGTTTTAGGCAAAAATGGATGTACCACAGGGATCATGATACATCATGGTATGATACTTTGCTGTAGTTTTGCTCTGAATGTTGGTAAATCATCGTTTTAAAAGAGATTTTTCAGTTATTAAAGTTTTTTAAAGCCTAAAGATGAACACTGATGACAGCAAAGCTGAAATGCATGTCGGCTTTGCTGTCATTGCAACAATTCTCCCCTGAAATGCTTGTTAGATTCATTCATATCAACACATTTTTGAATGTCAGCTTTGTGGAAGCAGATTTAAAGAGCTTAACAGAAACATGCTGTTTGGCCTCATCGATACACCTGAAATCCAACGTTTAAATATGTTCAATGTGAGCAAGAACTTCCCAGTAATTTGGTGCTTTTAACCCATTTTTTAAATCTATGCTGTTTCCAGGGTGGAACGATTTTAAAACATACATCTCCAGTGATTCTCTCAAGCAAATATTGACTTCATTAGTCTGAAATTATTGTTGATTATTTTAACCAAATATTTAACCGCTACAACTGGGTAAAACGTCCTCTTATAGGATTTACCTTGACCAGACGCCATTTTGAATTGATAGAGTTAATTTCATCTGCCTGGTTTCCTGGCACAAACCTACATTTAAAGCTTGGCGCACAAATGTTGATGTTTTTCTTTGTCTCGTCTGCTGGTAAAACTTCTCTCCAGAAGGCGTTTGGCTTCTCTTCTCCATATGGGTAGCTGCTTTCAAAGACTTTCCCAACTCATGTAAATCTACAGTTCTCTTTATTAGATCTTTACTCACAACCTGTGAGACGCACATGGCTGCAAAGCATCTAATGAATGTTTCCAAGTGAATTCCTTCAATGCTACCAGCTATACTCACTCATGATCACTAGCTAGAAGCTAATAGGCCCAAGTCTTGTAAAGCAAAAAGTCATTCTTGAGCCTTCAGCCAATTGTTGGTCATTTTTCTATCTATTTGAGCCTGTATGTAAAGTCTGACCCTCCCTGGTTTAGAGAAAATCCACAATAAATTCAAGATGCGCTAAATTCTTGTTCAAAAATTTTTGGGTTGTGTAATCATTCCACACCAGAAAAAGCACAACATAATATGGGATTCATGCTCATAAATCAGCAGGGTATGTAAACTTTAGGAACTGTGTACAACTTTGCAAAACATTTTTTTTTCCTGATAATTATGTATGCATGGTATACAAAACTAATACAAAATCAATATATCCATCAGTGCAAAGAGTCACTTTGTACCAGGAGGGAAAAGGTACCTGAATTAGTTTGTAGCTTTCCCTTTTCTGAGGCGAGGAGGCCCGTATGTTTTCTGGTGGACAGCAGTCCGGCGCCATTTATTTGGGTTTGCTCGAGGAATTTAACATGAGTTTAGTTGTCGAAACAAACCAGCCAACAAATAAAGAAAATACAACTCAAACACATTTTAGGTAACTGAAAATTTATATTATATCCTGCGAAATTTGCTGTCTTCATCAGAACCAGGGACCTAAAAAGGCTCAACAACCTGATAAAGAAGGCTGGTTCTGTTCTGGGGACGACTGTGGAACCTCTGGAGTTTATGATGCAAAGAAGGATTTTGCATAAAATCAAGAAAATTATGGACAACCCTGATCATCCTCTTCATGAGACTGTCACTGGAAAACAGAGTCTCTTCAGTCAGAGGCTTCTTCAGTTTGGTTGTAAAACGGACTGCTACAGGAGATCTTTCCTGCCCACAGCCATCACCATCTATAATAACTCCTTGACTAAATGAGTCAGATCAACATTTAATTTCCCTTTGGGATAAATAAAGTATTTTTAATTGTTTTTTTTTATTCTAATTAATTTTTTGTTCTCTAGTAAAGTTCCTCACTAAACATGATTGTAAAGTCAGTCAAAAACCAACAGGGTTGTCATACACACAGTTGCGTATGAAGAGCAGGGCACTGTCAGGATCCTGGTTTGTGCGTGTGTTTTTGTGTGATTGTGAGACTCTTTCCCTGAACAGAGGATCTCTGCTGGAGGGCGAGGCCAACCTGCTGAAGACTCCACACCTTTCTGCAATAATTTCATTACCTCCTGAGGATTTAAGGAGCTGTCAGATGACCTTTCCTTGCCTGATGCTCAGCCTTTCTGGGTAAAGGTGAGTCACTCGGAGTAAAGTTCTCCATCATTGTTGACAGCTAGTTTATGTTTCTTGCTCCAGTTTGTGGTTTTTGTGTCTCCCAGGTTGGAGATGCCTCATTAGTTCCCACACCAATCCTCGTATTCCTCCTCCCAACCTTTATGCATCAGATCTCCTCAAGACGCCATGTGCTCCAGCTGCATCATCCTCATTCATCTGCACTGCCTGGTCTCCAACGCTCTCTCTTGGACACCATCAGGAGCTCACAAACGATTTCGCTGAAATCCAAACCTTTGTTGGATTACTTCCACCCTCTACCAGGATGTCCTTTCTCCCCTCAACATCCGTCCACTTCCTCAAAACAGTCAGCCATTCTTGTCTTACTCTATCTTCAAGATTCATCTCCACAATATTTTTGCCATTTCAGATTGTTCCGTTCTTCTCTCCAGATGCTGCTGAGCTCTGATCCAAGCCTTTCTTCATCGTGGATGTATATTTAACCCTTGTAAATAAACTCCTTTACCCTGCTCTTGACTCTGCATGTGGGTCAGAAAACCATCCAGAAACGTGGCCGAAACATATCCAGCTGCTTCAATCTGTTTCAGCGTTGTTAATTTGCTAAAAAATTTTTGTCTGAATTTGAATATTCTGAAACAAAATACTTCAGTGGAAAAAAAAATTAGTTGACCAAAAGCTCAGAAGTTAATCTGGCCAAGATTGAATAGTTACCCATAGCAACGTTTAAAATCCAACTATTTTTCCAAAACCTACATGATGCTTGAAATAAAGACAGCTTTTCTAGTTGCATAAAAATTTCCATAATATTTTTTTTAGGGTTTTATTAGGGAACAAACTCTTACTAAAGAGAATGAAAACTGTTGCTGCTTCATGACAAGAATAAAAAAAAAAAAAACAAATCCTCTGCAGGTATTGTATGAAAAAGGGCAACTACAGCCTTTTGCATTTTCAAAACTGACTAAATTCATCAAGAGTCACTGGTATGGGCCTAATGAGCCAATAGTTGTAGCCTTCTGTACCAGAGGATGGAGTATTTCTCTGCTAAGCTGACCAGCTGATTCAATGTGGCTGAGACTCCAGAGGTCAACGCGAGAACCGAGGAGACACCTGGGAAACAAGCGGGACGAGGACAAAGAGACAGAAAGTGGAAGCTACAGGCTGAATGTAGCCGTGTGTTTAGCAGCGCCAGAAGAAAGGATGCTACATCAACTCCAGCTGAGGCCCAAAGGGTTAATGGATAAGACTACCCAGCAGGGGTCGGGGGTCGAGAGGCCACTCTCTGCCAGGCCTAATTGGTCACTGTGACCAGAGTTTACGCCAACCTCTCTGGAGAGAAATGCATACACATGTATGGAGCCGCTCCGACAGCAGTCCTCCATCAAAAGCTCTGATCAAGAAGGACTCTGTTGAGTCCCTGCAGCAGTCGGGGAAATCAGTCAGCGGCCTTCGCCGCACATCCACAGCAATACCACCAACAGTGACAGCTCGGTGGCTTTTGATCTTTACTTATCCTATTTATCATCTCTCGTCTATTCATTAAAATTCCTTTCTAATTAAAGTTTTTTTTTTTATTTATTTATTTTTTTTTTTATTGAGGATGTTATACACAGTGCAGCGAAAAAGTATTTGCTTCCTTAAAGATTTCTCTGTTTCAGATTATCAGACCAATTTTAACCTCAGACAAAGATTCCTTGTGTAAATGCAAAAGGCAGTTACTAAAACATCCTGGTATTATGTGAAACTGTAATTGCCCCCCAACACTAATTACTGGTCAAGACCCCCTTGGTAGCAACAGCTGATAATAACCAGCAATAAGTGTTTTAAATCACTGTGAAATAAATTTAGCCCACTCTTCTTTGCAGAATATTTTAATTCAACCACACTGGAGTCTTTGTGATACCAGACAGCATCTCAGCCTTTTTTAAGTCCAGAATTGTTACTTGGCCACTCAAAAACCTTTATTTATTTATTTCGAGATTGACCTGCCGGTGTGCTTTGGATCATTGTTCTGCTGTATGACCCAAGTGGGTTTGAGTTTAGGATTACAAACTGATGGCCGAAAATTCTCCTTCAGGTTTTTCTGGAGGGGAGTAAAACTTATTGTTCCATCAATTAAAGCAAGTTGTCCAGTTCCTAATGCAACCCCAGACTATCACACTACCACCACTGAGCTTGACAGTGGGTATAATGTTCTACACCTTCTAAAAATTTCTCCATTTTTCTCATCAGTCCACATAACATTTTCCCAAAACTCATCGAGATGTTTTTGGGAAATTAGATTGGCCTTTGTGCTCATTTTTGATCAGCTGTGGTTCTTGCCTTGAACCTCCATGGAACCGGCATCAAAAGGCCTTTTTGCACTGCAGGGCCAGACCCTGCCGGTCTGGCTGCAGTCAGCCTTGCCCTGTTGTACCCCAGCCCTGGTCATCATATCAAAAATACGCGAATCTATGTATATGACAGCATTTACTTTGCAACACAACAATGGACAACATCGAGCTTCTGTACCTGCTGGTCAGCGAGGAAACTGAGGAAAAAATGTACTTCGTCATCGGACCAGGCAACAGGGGCAGCTTTGGTGGAATCCATCGCACAATTTAAAAAATGAGCTTTCTCTTTGTAAAAACCAGCAAAACACCAGTGGAATGAATGAGAAGTCGCTAGGGTGAATGGAACCACAGCTCTTGCGGTTCCAGCAAGTGGGGAGGAACCGAGCCATAAGGGCAAATGCAAAGAAGCCGAACCTGGGTTTAAACCCAGGCCGGACCCCGCAGTGCAAAAAGGCCAAAGTGATCTGCAGACAGAACAGCTGTGCCATGATTAAGGATGTTTGTTGACACTGGAACCAGCCAGACCTCAAAGGCACCTCCTCCGTTTAAATTATCCCTGTTTCCCATCTTTCAAACTATTTCTTAGATTCAAGACCAGCTTTAGGAATCCAAGTTATTTGTGGAAATATAGAGGTACTTAAGAGAGAGAGAGAGACTGAAAACACTTTTAATCAAGTTAGATGATTATTGAGTTATCAGTCCTCCGAATGTTCATTTATGTAACCAGATATGACGTTTGTTTGCTTCTGTAATGTTTTTGTTCATCCATCCATCCACTGTCTACACCCACTTATCCATGCAGGGCAACAGGGCACCCTGGACAGGTTACCAGTCCACCATAGCGAACCTGGAGAAAACCCACCCATGCACAGGGAGAACATGCAAACTCCATGCAGAAAGACCCTAGGCTGGGATTCGAACCCAGGACCTTGTTGCTGTAAGGCAACAGTGCTGTCACTAAGAAGCTCTTTTTTTTTTAATCCAATATAATCATTTAGTTTACAGTCAATACTGCAATTCTGAGAATAAATATATATATTTTCGAAATGCAGTATTCATGTCATTCCTTTCTACATAGTGTGCAGTCAGGGCTCAGTCGTTACAGTAAGTAAAATATAATTTACTTCCAAAGAATTGATTGTTTTTAATGTAAAGGCTGATAAAATAATTTATTTTCCTTTGTTTTCATTTGTTTTTTTCATTTTTTTACCAATTTGTGTTGTCTGCTGGTGAACCAAAGGCAGTTTATCACTCTGATGGACAATAAAGGCCCTATTCTATTCTATTCTATTCTATTCTATTCTATTCTAAATTCCTTCTCCCTCTCAGATCAATATTAGGCTACAAAGCTCCTTCCTTTAGACTACTGACAAATACATTTCAGATAGATATCAGTTTATAAGATTTTATTTGTTTTATTTACTGGTCAAAAACAAAAACAAAAACCCCTCCCTCCTTTAAAGCCTTCAGTACTTCTTCTAGGATTTAATTTGCAGGTTTCCTCTTTCAGTTTTTTGGTTGTTTTTTGGCTGGTTATATCTTAAAAGAGTTTGTTGTGATTTATTAATAGCAAATTCAGATTTTAGATTTTTAAATACAAGTTTCAGTCAATCTTCCATCTATAGTTGAGCTGTAATTGTTCTTAATTGATAATAAATAATCCCTAATGTCAGGAAACATGCAGGAATCTTCTGTTTCTTTTTTGAATTTGTGGCAGAGGCCACTCACTGGGAAGGAAAATACTAAATCATTCAAGATAATTTTTGATGGATTTTGAGACTTATTGATATAACTGTAACTTAGCATAGCAACAAAACTGTTAGTGGCTTTAAAAGACATGTAAATATTAATCAGACAGATTATTCACCGAAAACTTTAATTTTTTGTTTCAATTAATTTTTATTAGCTTGCAGGACTCTATTTGTTCTTCTAATATAAACCTATGGATTACTTATATTAAGAAGTAACCAGAATGAAGAAGCATGAAACTTATCAGAGCACCAAAGTCATGCTTTGCCTGAGTCTTTTCTTGCCTTACTTTTTAAAACTGACCCCATTTGCATCTGAGGTAAGATGGATTGATGTTGTCATGCTGACGCCTTTACAGGCCTGATGCTGGACAGGTTAATGATTTATGGGAAATGGTGGGATACCCGGAAAAAACTGACATAAAAAAGCGGGTTAATGTTCACCTTCTGGCTGGACCTCCTCTTTGGGTGGTGGTGGGGACTGCCCACATTCAATCCAGACTAACAGTCGAGTTGAGGCTGACGGACTGAATCGGCCGCCCTCCAGCTAAACCCAGAACTCACAGCAGGGAGGGAGGCCTCAGAAGAGAAGCAGAAGGGAGACTGATGAGCCCAATCATATCTCTTTAATGGGTGTCAAAAGAAGGAAAAATGACTCCGAGAAGTTGCAATGAGCTCACATTCTGGAATGATGCCTCCTGGTGTCGATGTTTTTGGATGTATGTGCAGGAATGAATACGTTTTTGGGAGGGATAAAGCTAACTTGTTCAGTTTATGAATTTCAATTTCCATATTTATGTGAATTCATATTTTTTGCACAAACACAGAGTAGGAGGTAGGTTGCATCCAGAAAGTATTCACAGCGCTTCACACATTTTGTCATGTTACAGCCTTATTCCTAATTGTATTAAATTAATCTTTTCCCTCAAAACTCTACACACAAATATCCCACTGTGACAATGTGGAAAAAGTTTGAGATTTTTGCAAATTTCTTAAAAAATAATCACATTATCAAAACAATTCATAGCCTTTGCTGGATAGTTTGTTGATCCATCTTTGGCAGCTTTTACAGCCTCAAGTCTTTTTGAATATGATAGTTTAACACACTGATCTTTAGGCAGTTTCACTCATTCTTCTTTGCAGTTCTTCTCAAGCTCCATCAGGAGACGTCTGTGCAGCCATTTTCAGATCTCTCCAGAGACTTTTAATCAGATTCAAGTCTGGACTCTGGCTTGGCCACTCCAGGACACTCCCAGAGTGGTTCTGGAGCCGCTCCTTTGAGAGCTTGGCCGTGAGCTTTGGGTCGTCGTCCTGCTGAAAAATAAACCGTTGCCCCAGTCTGGGGTCAACGGCAGCTCTGGAGCAGCTTTTCATCCAGGATGTCTCTGTACATTGCTGCATTCTTCTTCCCTCTATCCTGACTAGTCTGCCAGTTTCTGCTGCTGCAAAACATCCCCATAGCACCAGTCTGCCACCACCATGGTTTACTGCAGGGACGGTATTTGCACTGTCAACTGTGGGACTACATATAGACAGGTGTGGCTTTTCCAAATCAGGTCCAATCAACTGGGTTTTCCACAGGTGCTCTCCATTTAAGCTGCAGAAAGATCTCAGTGATGATCAGTGGACACAGCTCAATTTTGAGCTTCATACGGGCTGTGAATACTTATGTAAATGTGATTTCTTGGTTTTCTATTTTTAATAAATTTGAAAAAAATCTCTTTTGACATTTTTTTTTTTTTTTTTTTTTTTTTTTTTTTTTTTTTTACACATTGTCACAATAGAGTATGTGTGTGAAGAATTTTGAGGGAAGAGATTAATTTAATTCAATTTGGAATAAGGCTGTAACATAAGAAAATGTGGGATACTTTCTGGATGCACTGTAGAAATAGACACTGCAGTGCCTTCCTGGTCTATTGTGTGGTAGAACTGGTTTCCAGGAAAAATCATATGTTACATTTATCCACAGAAAGTTATTGCTGCTTCCTGAGAGCATCTAAGATGATCAGGGGACACAGATGGGTTAGTTCTTACTGAAGTTCGACAATAATCTCCTTTGTTTTCTAGAAGGAGGTGTAATATGGCAGATGAGTCACCTCCCTTCTGTAGTGTGCGCATACTTAACTATTCAAGTTTTTGGAAAGAAGTTTAAAAGCATGCATCTTTTTCCTTCAGATATGGACATCATTGCTTTTGTCTGTTTTGATAAATGTGTTAAAGTTTCTGGCTGCAATGTGACAAAATGACAAAAAGTGCAATCGGTATGAGAACTTTTGCAAAGCACTGCATACAACACATCTTCATCTGTTATGTATGAGTTCAATGTTACTTAAATTGCAAACTGGATTCACCAGTACAAAACAGACTTTGAATTCTGGGAGAAATATATTTAATAAATTAAATTAAGTTATCAACTTGTCATAATGTCTGAGAGAACCTTTGTGTTTTCGGGGGAAAGTGATGCAAAAAATAAATTCCCTTTTTGTCCTTTCTACATTTTATTTCCTCAATGCAAGATGATGAAATGACTATATTTTTCCCACTCACTATGTAAGCTAAAGCTAAAAGCAAGGCTTGTCATGCATTCATTAGACAGGTTAATTTGATTTAATTGTCACAATGAAGTCTAAATGTCTTCCTATGTGATGCATATGAACTCTGAAAGTCTGAGGGCAGATGATGTGATGGATTAAGCTGTAAATCTTTCACAACAACAACTCTCACGAAGACAAAGCCAGAGGCTTTTCCTTGTTGCTCCACCTTGTCATCGGTGTGACAATGAAACCGAATCACTTCATCATGACCCACAAAGCCCCAAATACTTCAAGCTGCAGGGCTGTGGAAAACACCAGCAGATGGATGCAAAAGATGATCTTAAAGAAAGTTATATAAATTAAAGAGACATCTGCTTTGACATACAAATCAGGAAGGGTATTTTAATTACATTTTTAAAGAGCAAACATGGTAAAAGATGAATAAAATATTAATAACTATGTTGTATTTTTTGTGTGTTGTGCTGTTTGTTTCATGGGACTACAGATGGAAATTAGTGTTTCGCTAAATCCGGCGTATTTATGACAAATAAAATATTTAAGTTCAAATAAAATAATTTCAGTTCAATTTGAAAATGGCTGCAGCAGGTTCTCTTGATCCAGGAAAATATTGTTTTTGTTTGACTGTTTGGGGTTTTTTTTGGGTTTTTTTTTAACTTAATCCACTTCAACTTTTGTTGTCCGCTGGGTAACAGGATGAATTATTTATGGCCGCAAGTTTGCGCGAAGAATGTACACCTGTATGTAAATTGGTTTCAGCTTGAGGTCATGAACAGATGGCCGGATGTTCTCCTTCAGGGTAAATGGTTCCATTTATCACAGCAAGTCTTCCAGGTCCTGAAGCACCAAAACAGCCCCAGACCATCACACCACCACCTCCGTGTTTTACTGTTGCTACCCTGTTCTTTTTCTGAAATGTGTTGTCACTTTTACACCAGATGTAACGGGACACACACCCTCCAAAGAGTTCAGCTTTTGTCTCGTCAGTCCACAGAATGTTTTCCTAAAAGTCTTGGGGATCATCACGATGTGTTCTGGAAAAACTGAGATGAGCCTGAATGTTGTTTTTGCTTAGCAGTGGTTTATGTCTTGAAACTCTGCCATGCAGGCCATTTTTGCCCAGTCTCTTTCTTATGGTGGAGGCATGACCTCTGACCCTAACTGAAGCAAATGAGGCCTGCAGTTCTTAGGATGTTGTTGTGGGGTCTTTTGTGAGCTCTTGGGGTTGTTTTGGTCAGCCAGCCCGTCCGAGGAAGCTTCACCACTGTTGCATATTTTCTCTGTTTGTGGATAACGGTTCTTACTGTGGTTCGCTGGAGTCCCAGAGCTTTAAAAATGGCTTTGTGATCCTTTCCAGACTGATAGAGCTCAAATATTTTCTTTCTCATTTGTTCCTGAATTTGTTTGGATCTGGGCATGATGTCCAGCTTTTGAGGCTGTTTTGGTGAGCTTCCCTTTGTCAGGCAGCTCCTATTTAAGTGATGTCTTGACTGAGAACAGGTGAGGCAGTAATTAGGCCTGGGTGTGGCTAGAGACAGTGAACTCAGGTGTGATAAACCATAGTTATGTTTTAACAGAGGGGCAATCACCTTTTCACACAGGGCTATGTAAATTTGGATTTTTTTTTTCTCTCTTAATAATAAACATCTTCATTTGAAAACTATATTATGTGTTTATTTGTCTTGTCTTTGACTAATATTTAAACTGGTTTGATGCTCTGACACAATGAAGTGTGACAAACATGCAAATAACAGGAACTCTGTAAGGGGGCAAATACTTTTTCACACCACTCCAAATGTAGCAGCATTTAACAGAAAAGAAAAAGGGTTTCCAACAATATGATACTCGTTGCAAAATCAGATTAAACAGATTTAATCTGTTCATCTGTTTGATCATCAACAAATGAGATGTGAGCACAGTTTTATGCTCACAAATCTTTAGCAAACCAGCAAAGAAAGCTAAACATCGACATCTGCTGGCAAAACCACGTACTGCAAAAAAAGGAAACTGCTGAGAATGGTTCCATTCAAAAGGTCTCATCCTTTCTTTTGGGAAGTTTTCATATTAATTAGGGCATCCAGTTTGGGAATCGCTGCCCGAGGATGCTGGAATGGAGACAGTACTCTGATTCAGGAGGAGCAATGTGGCTTACACCCCGACCGTTTTTCTTTTGTTTTGTTTTGTGTTGTTTTTTTTTAACAGATGATGTGATTTTGCTGGCATCTTTCAATAATCATCTGTGAATCATAACCTAAAAAAAACTATATCCTGGATAAAAGTGGCTGGAATTAAGAAGCAAAGATGCGTCTGGCATCTGATCAGGTTGCCAGCTCTCGTTTGGCCTGTGGGTTTGTTTGTCCCCAGTAAATAGTAGGGAAGTGTCACTGGGAACAGGAATTTTTGGGTTTACCTACTAGACTTGTTACCCTGATAGCGTGATCTTTAATAGGAATAAGGTACTATTATTATTATTTTTGTATATTCTTATTTACTGTTGTGGGCTGGGGCTTTGAAACTTTCGGAAGTTATCACCCCCTAATTTCTGTTAGTGACATTGTTGGGGTATAATGTTGTAATTTTGTAGTGATGGAGAAAAGAAGAATATTTTAAATCCACCAAAGAGACTTTTAATTAATGTTTTTAAGCAAATGTATACTAAAAATAAGCAGATTTTATACATGAAAACATGCTTGATTACCCCGTGCAAAGTTCGGTTCTTGTCAAAAATGTAAAATTATCGTTTGCTTAGCCTTAAAATTTACCTTTAATTTTTAAATAATAAAAATAATGCACGCTAAATATGTTTTTGATTACAGCAAGATATTTTCAATCATTGTTTTAATTCAGCTCTGTTGCTTTGCAGCAAGAAGGTTTCAATCCTGGCTGGGACTTTTTTGTATAGCTTGTAATATTCTCTTCATGCAAATGTGGGCTCTCTCCAGGTACTCCAGCTTCCTCCCACTGTCCAAAAATATGCATGTTAGATTAATTTGTCTCTCTAAACTGCCCGTAGGAGTGTGTGTATGCATTGTTGTTTGTCATGTTTATGTGTCTGTTGCCACAAAAACTATTCTGAGAGTTTTATCAGCATACCTTAATGGAAGACAATGGATGGATGGATGGATGGATGGATTTTAGGCAAAATTCTTCAAAAAAGAAAAATAGCCCCACGCTAGGATTAGAGCCACAGGAAAACAAAAAGAATTCAGACTTTTTTTCTCAGAATTCTAACAAAAAAGTCAAGATCCTCAGAAAAAAACAAAAAGTCAAAATTTTAAGAATAAAGTTAGAATTCCTTTTTTCATATAGTGGCCCCAATCCTCTAATTTATTTTGTTTTATTTTTATTATTCTTTTAAATTTATTTAACGAGGTAAAACCCAGTTGAGATCCAGATCTCATTTGCAAGAGGGACCTGGGCAGAAAATCTGCACCACACAACGATCCCTTTCCATACCACCCAATCCCACACCGATACCCCAGAAAAAAAATAAATAAAAAATCCACCATATTTATGTTTTCAATTCTAGATGCTTCTTTAATATTCTTCTGCACGTATGTGCAACTTATTTTATTTTTGTGATGAAGATGGTGCAGATCTTGTCGGGTACGCCCAGCCTGACCTAGCCTGTCAGCCTTAGTACAGGGCACACTTTCGCCCTCTCCCTGTCGTCAGCTGTGCCTGTCAGACTGAACTCAGGGCTCCACTCCGTGTTCCTTTGTCGTCAGCGCTGACATCATCCTCATACTAGTGACTGCTGTTATCAAGATGGCGCTGCGGCCAGGATCTGGGGGAGGCAGCAGG
Organism: Anableps anableps; assembly: GCA_014839685.1. Taxonomy (NCBI): domain Eukaryota; kingdom Metazoa; phylum Chordata; class Actinopteri; order Cyprinodontiformes; family Anablepidae; genus Anableps; species Anableps anableps. Next base: position 7,628,398 of record CM026068.1, on the reverse strand, counting down.
TATTTTAGCCTTTTTGAAGCAGCCCTTATTGGCACAGAATAATAACTTTATGAAACACGTACTTCTGTATGTCGCTAAACTTTACATTTATTGGCCCTTCAAAAGGTTGGCGATGAAGGCGGCTTTTGTTGTCGAGACAGAGTGATGAGGTGAGATGGCTGGCTGGGCTGTCAGCTGTCACAGCTAACGTTAGCCCTCTGCCTCCTTCTGGTTGTAGTCAAAGATGAACAAAATAACACAATGAAGCTTCCATTTGTACTCCTCTCTTGTTGACCAAATCAGTTGTTAGCCCTGATGTGATAGCATCCAGGCATTTGACGCCATTTTTGTTGGAGATATGCACATAAATCCCCTGTAGCCTCCAGCTATCTTCAGGTATGTTGACAGGCCTGTTTTCACATATTGTCACTTTTCATAACGTCTTCCATTAAAACAGAGTATTCCAGATAATGAAGCATATAACAAGTAAATTTCGACTGTTTCTACTCACATAGAACCGGAGAAACTACTTTGTGTCAAAGCTTCTCTGTAAGAGTCAGATGTTTCTGCTTTAAAGTCGATGGATAACCCTAACCCTGAACAGGATAGCTAGCATATTCCTCTAAGTAGCTAGAAATATTAAAGTCTATTAAAATGGGTGGTAATTATGATGTTCTGTGGTGGATGAAAAAGGGCACGCTCATGATTTATTCATCAGAGGCATCTTGAATAATAAATACTCTCTGGCTACAAGCATCTCAACTAGCCAGGTGATACTGATCCAACCTGTGAAACTGCAAACTTCAGCACTGGAAATAAGGCTGGTCAGTAACGACGTTAAACACCACTATAATGTGGTTAAGGCCTATAAATAATCAGTGGGTTGACATTTTTCAGTGAGTGTAGACATGGCATTTGCCCTTTGCATCACCTTACAACAAAAATAACACTCAAAATCACCTAAAAAGCACCTAAGCAGTTCAGTTTTATGACGGAGCATGCGAGCTCAGAAGTAACATCAACAGCATCCTCGTTGCTGCAGTACATATGACCATATAATGCACAAAGATCATCTGGTTTCATGGAAATATTAAATACATGGTTAGTAGAAACTAAATGATCAGTTTTGTTTGCATCAACCCCGTGGACATATTTTATTTAGCTAATTATGTTTTTCTCTAATAGTTAAAGGATATTATCATCATGCAGTCGTTTAAGATGACTTGGATTATTTTTTTCACATAGTTGCCTTTTTTTTCCCCTGTACAATGTTGGAAAACGTTACAGAAAAGCCATATTTCTAGCAAAATTAACATTTTAAGGCAAATTTCCGATCTCAGATTTTTGTAAGCCTTCAAACTGCCAATACCAATTCCAGCCCATTCTGATTTCTCTTTTTAAGAGCTTTAATTTGAGAAGATTAAGGGGCAGCATTCCAAGTATTTTATTAAGCCTTCCTGCTGTTGGTCATTAATTATTTATATTATGAGCAGAGACGATGTAATGGAGATGTGTGTGACAGGAGTTGCTGTAAAATAGGGTTTTACTAATATTTAGTAGGCAAGTATTAAAAAGAACTTTGTCTTTGTGAACTTCTCTGGCCTCAGTTAATATTTAATGCCAATAATATATTTGGTGATTCTTGATCTATGATAAAGGTTTTTATTGTTTGTTTTTTTGTTTTTTTTTTTTGTAAAGAATGGCATCAAAATGTTCTGGTGAAATAATTAAGAGACTACAATTAAGTCATTTCATTGCCAAAACCGCAGATGGAGTCAGCTGCATCTCCTTCAATATAAACATGTTCTTGAGATGGAAATAATGAATTTTTCCAGTCGCTGGACCGACTACCCGACTACGATCTGGGGTCATTGTTTGTAATGAAGTCTGCAGAAAGACGTTAACACTGTTTAGTTCAGTGTTTTTATTGATTGCAAGTCATACTGTTGTGACAGCCACCACCATTATGACACATAACATGTTTTCTCTGGTCTCAGTGTTTATATCGTAGAGATATTCAAAAAGGACGTCAACATTTCTAAATACAGTCCCGCTCTCTTGCACCCTGAATCAACCCCATGCATGTCATGGAAAGTAAAAAAATACATTTGCTTTTTAAATGACTTCTTGGTTCTGATTGTGGTCACCAGCTGATTTACCTGTTCACACCTGTTGCACACCCAGATGTTTAATCATTTTCAAATTTGTTTCTATGTGCATGGAAACAACATGTAAGCTGTGTTTATCGACTACAGTTGGTTTTGATTCCTTATAAAGCATTTATGTATTCTTGTGGTTTTTGAGAATTATGAACTAAAGCTGAACTAAAGTGTGATGATTGTTTCAGCCTTAGCCACACACTTACAAAGACTTCCTTAGAAATGACTCTTGTCTGTACGTCCCACTTTAAGAGGGATGACCTCCATCCTGTCATGTGATAAGTGATGATCGATTCATGCACAGTGCCTCCCTGTTTGTAACACGTGACTGTCATACTTCACATATTCCTCTAAATGTAGCCCCGATTTTCCATTTAAAGGTCATATTTTCCTCCTGCTGCAGATCGAGAAAACAGTGAAAGTAGTTAACATCAGCCCGGATGAGTTTTATTGCAGCCTTGCCTTTCTTTCACCCAGTGATCACATGGGTGTGATGTTGGCTGATGGATGAAATGGCCTTTTTTTTTTTCAAGACATGGGGCTGCTTGGTGTCCACATCCGCTGTAGCTGCTGATCCCCTCCCATGTTAATCTGCTCAGCCTTGACCTGTTATTTGCTGCAGGATGGTGGGTGGGCTGGGTTGTTGTGCTCTTATAAAAAGCCTCTTCAAGCTGCAAATCTTACAGAGAGCAGATGCCTGACCCTGAAAACCCCTCAGAGACATCATCACCAGTTGTATTGCTTCAGCACCATGTGGGGGGAGGGGGGTATCTGTGACCACCTGCTTGTAGTTTACCTTTAGATCACTTCTCATTCTTCATGAGCTCCACAGGTTAGTGCTAGTTTATGTAGGTGGGGCTGCTTATCCAGGGATCCTTCCAGCATTACTGAATGTAACCTTATTTTTGGCTGGTGTAATAAAGTTATAAACACAATTACAACTTCAGTTTCTGATGCAAATAGTTTTTTTGCTTCTTCTGGCAGATGCATATCAAAAATTAAATAAACATTTAATGTCTTTGTGATCTGGTTCTTCTCTCTGTAGAATTTTTTTATATTTTTAAGCTGCAAAATTACATGCTGTTCTTACCAGGTTGCTGGATTCTTTGGTGAAACTCGATAATGTGTACGGATGGCATTAGCTATACTGATCTAAAGTAGATGGAAGTTGCTTCAGGCAGAGAACCTCCAGGCTCTGTCTTCATTTTGTGCCTGCTTTGTTGCTTTTATCCTGAAGAACTGAGTGGTAATAAGTTCTTTGACAAATAGCTGAAGGCTTGTGTAGTTTGGCTCTGGCTCAGCCGACTTGGAGAGATTTCCTCTTATTATTTCTTAAAGGCTTGTTTGTCAGCCCAAAAGCCCAGCAACAGACTCCAAGAGGCCGGGGGACACTAAGCTGCAGCCAGGCTGCAGAGTTGCCTCATTGCTTTTGTTCCTCTGCTTCATATTCTGGTGCAGCTATTTAGAGGGCTCAGGATGTAAAACTTTCCCTCAGGCCTGGTGTTGGAGGATAGTTTCGTAAATTTTTTAAAATCTGTTTTGGGTTTGTGTAACAAGATTAATCCTGTGTGGACAAACGCTTGCAAACGAAAATTCTTCTCTAGCTTCGCTTTAAGCTACATCTGATTTTGTTTTTACCTGTCTCTCTGCTGCTCGCATCGCACCTTCTCCCCTTCAGGGACAGCTGACCTGCATAACGCAGGTCACTTGACGTGGACTGACTTCTGTCTCTGTGATGTTGAGTCAAGGCAGCAGCCAAAACTGTCTTTCTTCTTTTTTTTTTTTTTTTTTTTTTGTGACAATTATAGTAAAGTGTGAAAAACACTTAGATACGTGAGGAAAAACAGAAGCTAAATAATGTGTCTGCCCTATAATACAGTTTTTCCTTCCATCGACATAAAATGAGGCTGTCATTTTTAAAGTGTAGCTTACATAAAAATGACCTAAGATGCCAACAAATGCATTGGGAGATTATTTAAGTCATGGACGTTACTCTGTTTGTTGTTGTTGGACTATTTTGATTGTTGCTTTACTTTGTTTTGGTTAATGCAGTTATTTATTGATGTGTTTGTTTCTGTTGTTTTTCTCATGTCCAAAATAAATGCAAATGGGAATATGAATTCCAATAACAAACTTAATGTTAACACCAGTATGTTAAAAGCCCGTTTCTGTGCTGCCAAAGTCACAATACCACCTCTGTATCCAACAGTATTTTCTGCTAAGGCATTCTTAAAATCTCCTAATCTCTGTTTTTCTTCTTCGTTTCTTAAGCTTTATGTATCCTGTCGGTGGGGGCCTGGGACCACCACAAGGTAAGCCATTCTAAAGGCAATATAATATTAATGTTTTGTTTTTTTTTTTGTTTTTTTTTAACCTGCTGGTTGTCTAGAAGATGCACAAGGTGCAAGTTCTGATATTGGAAAAGCTTCACAAGGTTGCTTGTGCTCCATTTTCTTCCACACTTTTTCCTTTCACTTAACCTTCCATAAATATATTTGTATAAAGCACTGTGTGAACAGCTAGCTTCTTTAGCAGTGACTTGTTGTTACATTGTCTCTTGATTAAAGTGTTTGTTTGTAACTGAATCTGAATCTGACTAAGATTGGATTGAATTGAAAGGAATTTGACTGAGCTGAAGTAAAGCTTAGCGAAATAGTTTTTGTAATTGCATGTAAATTGTGTCATGATATTCATGTAATGAAACAATTTTTTAAAATTATACACCTATATGTTGGAACTAAAGGTTAACAACAGATGGGTGTGTTTCTGCTTCGCCTCTTTGCTCTTTCCTCCTAACAAAAGTTTGTCACCACAGAGCGTTAATCTTGCGACTTATCCATGAATAATCAGATGTACTGTCACCTAACCGTACACACTCACGTTATTTAGACCGTTGATCTAAATGTAAGCCTCCTGATAAGCCGTTCACGCACCACTGGGAAAGGCGTCTCCTGTGGGGTCTTTGCATGCTCCCTTTAGCGATGTCAGACAAATTAGAATGTGAGCAGCCTCTTAAACAAGCCATTTATTCAGCCTAGTTGAGCCTTAACGTGGTGAATCATCGAGGGGCTCCTGCAGGAGCTGACTGCTCAGCGCCGTTTGTCAGCTTGCACAGCATCTGTGAACATGAACGCACACTTTTCCAATTTTTCCCCTCCACTCCTCTTGTTTCGCTCCAAGCTGTCGTTGTAGTCACCAGAAAAACTGATTCCGTTGCTCTCCTGCCTATTTGTGTGTTCTCAGCTGTTCAGAAAACTGTTTTGGAAGATTAAATCAGGTTGCAACACAGCAGACTGTGATTTGCATTATCCATCACGTCGTGTTATTTGAAGTGGACTCTGTGCTGAGCTTCAAATAGTAATTGAACATACTCTTCTTTGACACGTCGGCAGGTTGTAACAGCGTTTGTGTCTCCACAGGAATGGTCCCAATGCAGCAGCAGCAGCCGCAGCAACAGCAGGCCTTCCCAATGGTTCCCGTCATGCAGCCCAACATGCAGGGAATGATGGGGATGAACTTTGGGGGACAGATGCCCCCAGGTGCCATTCCAATACAGGTTCGTTTTGTGCTTGATTTTCAATTTTTGTTATTTAGGAAAATGTTTTTTTGACAGACTAATATTTCATTCACAGATTTTTGTTCAGTGCCTTTATTGCTCCTCTTATCCCCACTTAATTTCACATTAACATCTTCTAAAGCTGGCTCACACATTTGCAAGAATTTACAGCAGTCTGGTGGTTTTAACCTGCAGATTGTTAATGGCATTTTTTTTTTTTTTTTTTTTTACCACTATGAGACAATTTAATGCCAAGTGAAAAGGCATTGACAGTAGGAATACTTATGGGATTTCTTAACTGCTTTCTGTGTGTGTTTCTGTACAGGGTGGAATGGCGATCGGGATGCAGACCACCGGGATGCCATTTTTAGGTCAGCCACAGTTCATGGGCATGAGGCCCGCTGGACCCCAGTACACAGCTGACATGCAGAAACAGATGGCTGAGGAGCACCAGTAAGCTACATGCTAATATGTTGTTTGTGCTGTTTTTATTACAGGTATGGGGATAAAACGATGACAGCTCAAAGTGTAACTGAAAAGAAATATTGGCATTGCAAAATATAACTGTAACTGAAAATATTGACATTTACTCTGACATAATTGTGCAGAAAATCTTTGTATTAAAAGTGAAACAAAAATTGTTAGTGAAAAAAGATTCATTGAAACGCTAAATGTATACCGTATTTTCTGAACTATATGTCAAAAAATGAGTCAAAAAATGTGTCATGAAGAGGAAAAAAAGATACACAAGTCGCATTTATTTAGAAATCGTCAAACGTGAGGGGTACCTCATCCATGTTAATGATATGATCCAGTGACTGTCGACTTTGACCTGGAAGTCTGCTGGCAGTTTCTGACACACTGATGTCCGTGCTCTAAATCAGGATGGTCAGGAACGGCTTCACTCCGCCAGTGAAGTGCGCACCGAGGCAGAGCGGAGACGCATGCAGTGTTAATCCGGGGCAATAGAGAGGCAGCTGCGTTGCACGAAGTGGTAACACCAAGATCATTTGTATTTATCTCCTTGGCAACTACCAGGGCGTGGAAACGTAACTGCACCGTTCACAAGACTCAACAGGTGTTCCAGCAGTTTGGAAAGGCAGCGCAGAGTGATAGACATAGCTACCTAGATGCGCTACGCTAGGAAAATCTAGCAAGGCAGCACAGATCCTCAGAACACTGGCAGCACGTTCTTTATCTACCCAACTGTGGCTCTGGCCGTCTAGCTTTCAGCCTGCGACGAGCTTTCCTCATGGCTGCAGACGGCGATGTTTATTCCTTGGTTCATGTCCGTCAGTATAAATTGATATTTAACGCGTCAGTCAAAAAAAAAAGCGTCATGAAGAGGAATAAAACTATATATAAGCCACGCCTGACTACAAGTCGCAGCACCAGCCAAAGTATGAAAAAAAGTGTGACTTTTAGTCCAGAAAATACGGTACGTTAACGCAAATAACTCACTTACAATCAAGTTTTCACACTGGCTGTTACAGATACAGACAGGCAAAAGTGTAAAATATAAAACAATTGTACATGAAAAATATTAGTTTTAACCATCGCTGAATTGTGAGCTTTTAGCAAGACTTCTGAGTCCAAAATAAAATGTCTATACAGATGTTCACATATTGTGCATGGGTTTACATTTGCCCCTATTCAGAGTTGAAGGGAAGGCATGTTTGTTTATATGGCGCTGTTCACACAGGATAATCCAAGGTGCTTTACAGGAAATTTAATGAAAGAGATGGCACCCTTCCCCAGTGTCAGAGGTTTCCCAATAAACTGTCCATGCTTTTGTTTTAGAAAACGTCTGGAACAGCAGCAGAAGATGCTGGAGGAGGACAGAAAAAGAAGACAATTTGAGGAGCAAAAGCAAAAGCTAAGGCTGCTTAGCAGCGTCAAACCCAAGGTGATTCTCTCTTCGTCCTGTGTTTGTTTTACAGTTTTTCACCCTCAGATTGTTTTTGTGTAACTCTCTGCTGGGGTTGTACTCAGACAGGAGAGAAGAGCCGGGATGATGCTTTGGAGGCGATCAAAGGTAACTTGGACGGGTTTAGCAGGGACGCTAAAATGCACCCGACTCCTTCATCACAGACCAAGAAGCCAGGTACCTTCACCATGAATCTCTTGATGTAATTCCTACCACTTTACTCTCATTTTATTTTATAGCTTTGTTGAAACACGTTAGTCTGAACAAGAAACAGTGGTTTGTTGGAGACAGGTCAGCATGATGACTGTCCAGCTGGCAGGGACGTCAGCCAGGATGTGGCTTTCAGTCTGAAAAATGATACATAAAAATTGCACCCCACTGAATACATTATTCACATATTATTTTTCCAGTAATCCTGTTAGTCTTGTTGATGTGATAATCCAGACATCTATTTTAGATCTCAGCTTCATCCTTCTTAACTAAACCCATTTTCTTTGCACAGTCCGTTCTGGTCATAAAGTCCTATTATTTTGGAGCTTTTAATGACACATTTAAACTTTTGTTTTTGTGGGGTGAGCCCATACAGGCTCAGAATTATACATACACTCCCAGTTATATTCTGATGAATAATGTTGAGCTGGTGATAAAGAAACCAAACACCTCTTTTAGCCATGAGCAATGCTGATGCTTGACCATTCTTGTTGTCAGAAATAGTTGAGCCACTTTATGCCGCATTTGTGGAGCAGGTTCCATACGCTTTAGAAGATGAATTATTATCTGCTTTATTAATCTCAAAACCAGCGTTGATTGGTTTTTTTTAAATCATTACATGTGTTGTCCAAGTTTTAACCATCTTACTGTTGATTTTATACTAAGCTAAATATTAGAAGTAGTCCTCCTTCGTTATTCAATCTGCTTTATGCAATAAACCAGTACCTCTGACAGTGAGACCTCCACAGAGCATGATGCTGCCACCAACATTGTTCTGTCAGAAAACCTGATTGTGTGAAGGTCCACTGTATCCAATGCACCAGTTCAACAGTAAGCAAAAAAAGCACTCAGCATGATCCTACCACTACCATGCTTGGCATTTGGTACACTATTCTTGAGCCATGAAACCTCTCCATACATACTTCTAATTGTTGTGGACAAACAGCTCAATCTTTGTCTCCTCTGACCATAAAACCTTTCTCCAGAAGCGGTTCAGCTTGTCCACGTAGGCAGCTGCAAGTTTCAGCCAAGCTTGAAGGTGTTAGTTTTGAAGCAGGGGCTTCTTTTTGGGTCAGCAACCTCTCACTTCATGTTGATGTTGAGGTCACGCTGCTGTGGAAAAAGGAAACTGATGTTGCTTTCAGTTTAGATTTAGCTCTGGTGGTGCTTGCGTTGTTCCTGAACCTCCCTACCAATTTGCTTTCATCTGGCGTCGACAGATTTATGGACATTGCTTTTAAACAGGGTGTCTATACATCCTTAAAAAGTCTTAATTTCATGTATCTAAAAATAAGGCCTTAAAAAGTGTTACATTCATATTAAAAAATTAATTTGGCCTTAAATACATTAATCGCACGGCTTAAAATTTTCTTTTGTAGATTTTTTTTTTTCTTGTTGGGCTTTTCTGTCAGGCAAAAGTTTGAGCCGCCCGTAGACATCCTCGTTCTGTTTTGTGACTCGAGGTGGTTGAGGCTACTGCTAACTAGCTGCTAATACACCCTAGCTAGCTAGGGTGTATTTCATAGGTTGTTCATTGGTCAAGTGTAAATTTATCACCAGTTGGCTGGGTGACGTTCGTCTTCGCCACTGACTCACTTCTGTTGCCAACCCGTATGATGCTACTTGCATTCTGGGTAAAACAGCTTGGCACTACGATATAAAATATGTAATTTTCCTCTGTTAATTTTCTTCCGCTGTACAGATCTTAAATTTAATTCATAATGGTCTTAAAAAGATCTTAAATTTGAGTTGATGAAACCTGTAGAAACCCTGTGAAAACTGGCTTCATTTAAGAAAACCTACCAATTTAAGTCATCTTTACCACTGCTGGTGAGAAGAGTTGTCAGCTTGCTAAGGGACATGCATCCAGTTATTAATGGGATTAAATGTATACATTTAAGGATGGGTGTATAATTTTGACCCTGTGTGGACTGGACATGGTCATTCATGATAAATTCAAACTTGTGTGACCAAGAGGTTCATGCTGAATCAGTATGAACCCCAAATTGACCAGAATGGCATATCTGTGCATTTAAGGTGCTGTTAAGGCACACGGATTATATCCTTATATGTGTTAGGAACATCTAAAAAGCTTTCCAGGTAATCTAAAAACTAGAGATAATAAAATGATTTTGATAGAATTTTGGTTAATTTTGCAATTTTGCTACATCTTTTCTCACAAATTCTTGAATCCACCCTCACAGCCTTTAATTCATTCTCCATCGTTGTGTTTTTTTTTGCTGTCTTCATTATGTCTTCGTTTTTCAGACTCATCACCATCACACCCGCCCGTCACCACTCATTCCCTCCCCCCAGCTTTCTCCGAGGATAATGACGAGTTTAGTGACTTTCAGGGGCCTGTAGACACCCCCGCCTCCTTCCCTCCATCCTCCTCCTCTTCCGCCGCTACCTTTGGCCTCTCCTCTCAGGCCCACACCCAGCCCTCGTCCTCTGTCACCGCTGGGGGTGACGATGAGGAGTTTAGTGACTTTGTTCAGGGACCTGTAAACACTTTCCCTTCCTCCAGTTTGCACTTCACCTCTCAAGCCCAAATTCAACCATCATTCACTTCCTCACACTCCCTCCCTGCCTCTGTGTCCATTCCCACTGCCTCCCAACACTCTGCTGTCAACACCAGTTCAAAATCTTCATTTCAAGGTAACTCTTCTTTGTCTTTGGTCACACCCTCTTTCCACCACTCAGCTATTTCCTCCCAGCCCACGTAGTTCTGTTTGTTTTTTTTGTCTTCCTCAGATGCCTCAGGTTCTTAGTGGGACAAATGCGTTGCAAAAATATTGAAACCTCCTGAATTTCTACACGTTTTGTCTCGTTGCAAACACAGACTTGAATATATTTAAATGGGATTTTACGTGACAGACCAACACAAAGTAAAGCAGAAAGTGTGAAAAGAAAGTAAAAAGATGGATGGTTTTCAATGTTTTTTTTTTTCCCCACATTTACTCTGATCTCCCTAAATAAAGTCCAGTGCAATCAATTGCCTTCAGAAATAACCTAATTTGTAAGTAAAATCAAACTGTTTGTCATTGAATCTCAGTATAAAATACAGCTGTTCTTTGAAGCTCTTTATTGCTCTGGTCAGCAATTTACGGATCCCCATGTTGAAACAAAGTGGTGGCAGAGTCATGATGTGGAGATGCTTTTCTTCAGCAGGAAAACCTGGAAGCTTTTACTTGAAGAAAATGTATTTTTCTTTCTAAATCACAATTATGCTCTGCTTTGCAGTGGTTTGTTGGCTAAAATCCCAAAACAATACATTTAAAGTTTGCGTGATAACATGTTAAGGTTCAACTGGTAGGAGTGATTTTGTAAAGCTTGTTTGATCCCAAGAAAGATGGGAAGTGTTACCTTGTTACTTATGAGCTGTTAAATAATTGCTTCATACACCAGTTGAGAAGACTGTAACTGTCTGTAGTTTCTCTGATGATCAGCAGCAGGCGCTTGGCGACACTTTTTGTATGGCGTGAACGTCAGGACAGACAGCTCCCCTCCTGTTCAGGGAAATGAAACGGCCAGCCCTCTGTCCAGTGAAAACTCTGATCCTCAAGTCACTTCTGACTTCAGTTGTTTTTCAACACTTGGGATAAGGAAGGGTAGCTATTGACCATGAATAATTTCAGGGCTTTTTGGTGGTTTTAGTGAAAACTGTTGCTAGTATTAGAAAGGTCAAGTGAAGCGATGTGAAACATGTAAGCTGGAGTCCAACACAACCCTAAAAAGGTGTGGAATTTGCCTTAGCCATTTTTTGGAAATGGGGGGGGGAATGACAATTGAGTGTCTAAAACATTATTAAAGGGGCAGTATTATGTAACTATGACTTTTTGGATATAACTTCATGTTATAATGTCATACTCTCTTCAAAAACATACCTGGAGTCTTGCTTTGATTCTTTCATGCATGTTTGAGGAATCCTTGAATCTGCCGTGGCAGCCATTCTGGGGCGCCTGAATGATTAGTCTCACCGAGCGCCGCTTTTTCCACACAGCTCCTCCTCGGAGCTGCAGTCTTCAAGTCGAGCTTCCGCCTCATCACAGAGCACCCTTCTCCCGCGACTCCCCCACTCAGCTCCTCTAGACTAGCGGTAGCAGCAATTAGTAAACACCTGGTGGAAGCGCGCATCTGCTGAGCTCATCATATGAACCACTTCTCAGTGCAACGCTCCTGAAACGACTGGTAACTGCTTAATGGAGGAAAGTTGTTCTGGAGGCGGAGTGTCGGAAAAGGGCAGGAGCTTCTTAAAGAGACAGAAGCCAATTTCAAGGCGTCAAATTGCAAAATTAAATTTCTTTTAAGTTATGTGTGCTATATACAGCATTTTTATAACAACTGAAGGTAACATAGTTACTTGATTGTGCTATTAAGTGGCACTGTGTGCCTGGAAAATTCACAATACTGCCCCTTTAACTTCCAGGGTAGAAATTAAAATTTCTAAAAAATGTTAAATGTTTTCATAGATGTATATGAAAATGATGTCTTTAACATGTGGATTTATTAAAACATTAAAAGGGTATTTTTGTTGCTTTTTTTAGTCTTTAAGCAACATTAAATCAGGGTTTGGCTATTTGGAAACAAATGTGTTGAAGCTGCTCTTAACCTGAATAAAATGTAACCATTTTTTGTTGAACCTGAACTAATAAAAAGTTTTTGTTTGTACATACTCTCTTTACCAGGTAATCAGATGTTTAGCTAAATTTACTAGCTTTATTTGAGGACTTTTGGTTATCCTCCTAAAAGACACTCACAGTCTGGATGTTATTAAAGGAGCTTATTCCTCATTCACCCCTCCAGGCCCCTCGCTGGAAGAGAAGCTGTTCTCCTCCTGCGATCTTACTGCCGATAAATCCGCCCACATTAACTTTAAATCCAAGCAAAGTTTGGCTCAAATGGCTCCAAAAGCTAAAGTTTCGTCCCAGTTCTCGGCCAGCCCTAAGGCCAGGAACTGGGCCGCAGCCACGGAGGACTTGAGCTCTGTCTTCGTCACGGAAAAGGCACAAGAAGCGCCTGTTGCTCCGCCCGACCACCAGCTTCCAGCAGCTGCAGGGCCATCTGGTCAAGCTAGTAGTGACAGTGGTGAGAGAAGTGCCTGTTTACTGGACTTTATTGCTGCTTCTACTCCGCCTTGCTTCGCTTCAGCATTAATGAATGACAGTGAATATCTTCATTCTAACTGATGACAATAACTTTGTTTTTGCTCAGTCGGTTTGTGTCCAACTCGGGGAATATTGTTTAGCTCCTACATGAATCAAGCTGGCTGATTCTCTCCATCTCTGAGATTATCATGGAGTGGTTTCCCTCCTGCCGTCTGTAAAACCTCTCCTACATTTCTGCTCTTACCTCTGCATACTTTACGTCTTCGTCAGAGGCTCTTTCTCTGCTCGTGAAGGTGGACTGTCTCTCTCAAGGTCTCTGGGTAATACTTTGCTGACTAATAGACCGCCGTCTGTCTCTTCACCGTGTATTTCAATCCCAGACGACAACCTCTGGCTCATGCCTGCTGCCTTGGTTTTAACAGGGATGCGCATGGATTGGCAGATGCCACGGGGAGCCAACGTAATCCAGGGCTGATTGTGCATGCTACTTTGCTACTTCTGTTTTGTTTTTTTTTTTTGTTGTTTGTTTTCCTGTGTCCACGTCCTCCATGTTACCGAGGGAAATATATCACCAGATCAGGGAGATTTGGTGTTAGATGTCGGGCTGCAACTAATGATTATTTTAGTTATTGATTAATCTCTCGATTATTCTGAGGATTAATCAGATAAAAAAATTGGCGCATTCTGCAGATTTTTCATTTAAGCTTTTTTTTTTTTTTTTTTTGTACAATATTAGAAATGCATTAAGAGGTGCAAATAAATAAGAAAATAAACATTGTCTAAAATGCAATAACAGCATGCCTTTAGTGAACGCTTGATCATTTGTAGCAAAGGATGCATCTGCAGCAAAAAAAAAAAAAAAAAAAAAAAAATTACTTCTAACATCAACATGTGAAAAGCTCAGCCTTTTCTGTTTGACTTAACACCAGTGCAGTGTAGGGCTAATATGTTGTCTATTTTTTTTTTTTTTTTTTTTTTAGATTAACCTTTTAATAGTTGGATAGCAAAAGGTGATTAATAGGGGATTTTTTTTTTTTTTCGTTTTTACAGAATTTGAACTGGGTGAAGCTAAATCTTTGCCACTTGAGGAGTTTTAGATTCAACATATTTACAAAGGGTTTTTTTTATTTATATTAAATGCTTTTTTTTTTTTTTTGAGTCTGTATACTCCAGTTAACAATTAATCAATTGTTAAATTAGTGATTTCAATAATTGATTCAACATGATTAATCCAATTAATCGTTTCAGCCCTAATTAAATACAGTTAGCTGTAAAAGACTCGAATGCCAGAGTAAATGTTTTTTTTTTTTTTTTTTTTCTGTCTTCAGAAGTTTTCTGATCACCGTCAGTGTTAAATTTCACATTTATGTTTTTTCACTCTGTAAATCTCTGCTCTTTTTGAGAATGAAAAAGACTCGCAGGCTGATTTATCGTTGCCTGATTTAGCGGGACACTTGTGATTCAGCTGCAGCAAGCCCTGCAAACGTCAAGCGTATGATTTTTGTTGAGTTTGATGGGAGCGGGGCTCAGGTGTCGGGAGGCTTGGACGAGACGCTTGTCGTAAAGACTAACTGATTGTCTCCCGGTCTGCTTGTGACAGCAGGTGTTGCTGTGTACCCACAACAAGAGCACATTCAGTCCATTCTGCCTGCCTGGGTTTACAATGACAGCCTCGTCCCAGGTAAGCGCTTCCTCAAGGACACAACCAGTGTTAACCCTTGGATCATTTGTTTTTTTTTCTTAGTTTTTTTACAAATAAAAATCTGAAAAGTGTGGCAAGAAGTCGTATTCAACCCCTGTTTACTTTAGTACTGTTAAATAAAATTCAGTGCAACCACTTCACTTCAGAAGTCACCTTATGGTGTCCTCCTGTGTGTAATTTGAGCTCAGTATAAATCCAGCTGTTCTCTAACATTAGAGAACAACCAGCATCATGAAGACCAGGTTGGAGATGACGTTTAAAGAGAGGTTAGGGTTTAAAACAATATTGTTCGCTTCAAAGATGTCATGGTTCACTGGCCAGTCAGGAGGGAGGTTTCTCTGGCTTTATGGGAGCATCCATGCTTCTCCTCCCCCACCTATTGCTAAGCCTGTTGCAAGAGGCAATTAATCAATCGCATGATAAATTAAAATTAGATCAATAATTTCCATTCTGATATTTTTTGAAGGGCAGTTTTGTTTACATAATCCATTTTATTTATGGTTTATGGTTTTTATTTATGGTTTTGGTTGTAAGTGGTTTTTATTTCTGTTTTATTTGTTTTTTGTTGTCGTGTTTTATTTTGGATATTTAAAATATCTTCCAGTTCCAGTGTTAAAGAGTTCTTTACAAAATTAAAGTTTATTGGTCTTTGTGAGGGTGAACTTCCATTATCATGTCATGATCAATATATTACTTAAAAATGGTCTCAAAACGATGGTATTGTCGTTTATTGCTGAAATTACTGGGACAGTTTATCATCCAGAAAATTGTTGTTTCCAGACTGTCTCGGTCAACTCTTTGAGCTTGAGCTACATTGCAAAGAAGGAGCAAAGATGGATCTTAATTCTCTAGATGTGCGAAACTGGGAGAGACAAGACCTGCTGATGGCAATAAAAGGAGATTCTACAAAGGATCAACTCAGGAGGGCTGAAATCAAAAGCATGCCACACTTTTCAGATTTTAATTTTATTTAAATGATGAGAACCAATTATGTAGTGCTTTGTGCTGGTCTATATAAAATCCTAATAAATGCATTAAAGGTTGAAGTTGCAATATGTCAAATTGTGAAAACGTTAAATGAATATGTCAATATAAGTCACTGTATATAACATTTATAATTTTTCTTTCTGATAGACATGTTTAAGAAGGTTCTTGATCTCACGATGACTCCGGCTGGGATAGACACAGCAAAGCTCTACCCGATACTGATGTCGTCAGGCCTTCCCAGGGAAGCGCTGGGGCAGATCTGGGCTTCAGCCAACCGCACAACACCTGGCATGCTGACCAAGGAGGAGCTCTATACTGTACTTGCACTAATCGGTGTGGCACAGGTAATAGCTGTCACCGCAACAAATACAGTGCATCTGGAAAGTATTCACAGCGCTTCACTTTTCCACATTTTGTTGTGTTGCAGCTTCACTCCAGAATGTATTAAATTAATCTCTTTCCTCAAAATTCTACACACAATTACCCCATTACGACGACGTGGAAGGAGGTTTTTGATAGGGGTGCAGTGATAAATTGGCGCCGATTTCCTTAATTTTGGTACATCAGGGATCGGCTGATACTTACATTCAAATTCCATCTTATCCATCTTATCTACCTCAGCAAAGGTCAAAAACATCAGCCACTGTCCCCTTTTGCTCTTGATTGACAGACCTACCCACCAGGTCACGTCTGCACGTGTGGGGTAAATAATGGTCACCCCACTGTTGCCAACTTAGCGACTTTATCGCTATATTTAGCGACATTTCAGCCCTAAAAATTGGAATTGGCAGGTCAGGCTTTTTAAAGATCAGTGATTGGCCAGAAAACTGCAATCAGTGGAGCCCTAGTTTTTGAGAGTTTTGCAAATGTTTTAAAAATAGAAAACCAAAAAAATCACAGTTATGTAAGTATTCACAGCCTTTGGCAGCTTTTACAGCCTCAAGTCTTTTTAAATATGATGCCACAAGTTTAACACACTGATCTTTAGGCAGTTTCACTCATTCTTCTTTGCAGTTCTTCTCAGGCTCCATCAGGAGACGTCTGTGCAGCCATTTTCAGATCTCTCCAGAGACTTTTAATCAGATTCAAGTCTGGACTCTGGCTTGGCCACTCCAGGACACTCCCAGAGTGGTTCTGGAGCCGCTCCTTTGAGAGCTTGGCTGTGAGCTTTGGGTCGTCGTCCTGCTGAAAAATGAGCCGTCGCCCCAGTCTGGGGTCAACGGCAGCTCTGGAGCAGCTTTTCATCCAGGATGTCTCTGTACATTGCTGCATTCTTCTTCCCTCTATCCTGACTAGTCTGCCAGTTTCTGCTGCTGCAAAACATCCCCATAGCACCAGTCTGCCACCACCATGGTTTACTGCAGGGACGGTATTGGTCTGGTGAAGAGCTGTGCCTGGTTTCCGCCTAACTTGACGCCCGGCATTCACACCAGAGAGTTCAACCTCTGTCTCATCAGACCAGAGAATTTTGTTCCTCGTGGTCTGAGAATCCTTCAGGAGCCTTTCGGTAAACTCCAGACGGGCTGCCACGAGCCTTTTATGAAGGAGTTGCTTTCGTCTGGCTGCTCCACCATGCAGGCCTGATTGGTGGATTGCTGCAGAGACGGTTGTCCTTCTGGAAGGTTCTCCTCTCTCTGGAGGAACGCTGGAGCTCTGACAGAGTGACCATCAGGTTCTTGGTCCCCTCCCCGACTAAGCCCCTTCTCCCCAATTGCTCGGTTTAGACGGCCGGCCGTCTCTAGGAAGAGTCCTGCTGATTCCAAACTTCCTCCATTTACCACAGATGGAGGCCGCTGAGCTCACTTGGACCTTCAGAGCAGCAGGAATGTTTCTATATCCTTCCCCAGATTTGTGCCACATAACAATCCTGTCTCAGAGGTCTTCAGACTTCATGCTTGGTGTTTGACCTCTGACCTGCACTGTCAACTGTGGGACCTTAAATAGACAGGTATGGCTTTCCAAATCAGGTCCAATCAACTGGATTTACCACAGGTGAACTCCATTTAAGCTGCAGAAACATTTCAGTGATGATCAGAGGAAACAGCTCAATTTTGAGCTTCATCAAGAAAGTGTCAAGCAAAGGCTGTGAATGCTTATGTAAATGTGATTTCTTGGTTTTCTGTTTTTAGTAAATTTGCAAAACACTCAAACACGTTTTTCCACATGATCATAATGGGATATTTGTGTGTAGAGTTTTGAGGGAAGACATGAATTTCATACATTTTGGAAAAGGGCTGTAACATAACAAAATGTGGAAAAAGTGAAGCGCTTTAGGAATAATTCTTCACACATTCCTCTATCAAACTTTTGTAAAACGGGAGGAGAAAAAAGCCGCGTTCTCAATAAGCTCAAGGCTTGTAAAGCATCGTGAGCCCAATATCTCTCTCTGTCCCCATCATATGAGTTTGGCAAGAGACTTCTTATCAACCTCAGCCCGAGCCTGTCGCACACCCCCTGGGAGGATGCAAATCTGCAGGCAGCTCACGAAACGCGGCATGCCACCGCTTCCATCTGAGGAATAATAAAACACCTCTGGTGATGTAAATCTTCCACGGCCTTAAAATACAAACCAAACAAGGTGCATTCTGTGGAGAGCATCCCACAGCAAATCTGTAGCAAAAGGAAGCTGACTTTGTTGAATAATTTCTATGTAAAACATGTTTACAAGACGAAAGGAACGATTTCCTGCCAGAGGGCCCCAGAAGTCTCAAAGTACCTGTTAAAGACCGATACTTTTTCACCACTTTAATGAACGTACTTAAAATGAATACTAAATATCTTGTTCACATTAATTTATTAATTACTAATTTATTACATTTCTTTTTGGAGTCTATGAAGTATTTTTGAACGAATTAAGTGAAAACTGTCTTGCTATATTTCAGACCGGCCTCCCAGTGTTGAATGTGGAAATACTGAGTCAGTTTCCGTCTCCACCTGTGCCCAACCTGCCGGCCCTGGCTATGGCCCTGGCCTCCGTCATCCCCCAGCACCAGCCGCCGATGATGACCCAGCCGCCCGTCTCCATGCCCATGGCCACACCAGCAGCACCAGTACCAGTCATGGCTATGGCACCCACTGCACCTGCTCCACCGCCCGCAAACGCAAGTTTCATTGCCAGTTTCCCACCTGCACCGACAACACAGGTACAGTACCACGTTAAAGTGTCAGATTTTCACATTTTGTCACATTGCAGCCAAAAATGTAGTTTTATAGGAATTTTATGTTAGAGCCAAACAAAGTCGGGCTTAACTATGAAACATGTCAGAACCTCACTTTTTGGCATACGTGCCAAGTTCTTTGTGTGACCTTTTTTTCTAAAAGTCTTGTGACATTTGCGGCTCTTAACAGGTTTTATTTGGCTGGCCTGAGAACGGAAATGGCTTTTTATGCTGTAAAGGTTGCGGACCCCTGGTTTAGATCAAAGCACACTGATGTGCAAGAATGGCCTAGTCAAAGTCCAGACCAAAATCTAATTGAGAATTGGTGGCAAGATGTGAGAATGTATCTTTACGGATATTCTGTGTCCAATCTGACTGAGATGAAGCTGTTCTCTAAAATGAAAAATTGATGAAAGTTTCCGTCTCCAGATGTACAAAAATGGTAGACATACCCCATAAAACCTGCCATTGTAATTGTAGTGGGTCTTCAAAGTGTTGACTCATGAGGGCTGAATACACACTTCTTCCATTTTTATTTGTAAACATTTGAAAACCATGTCTTAATTACCTTCCACTTCACAAATATGCACTTCTTCATGCTGCCGTGTCATAAAATCCTCCCCAGAAATACACAGAAGTTTGCGGTTGTTTTGCAAGTCCCTTCAAGGCCTTCTGGACTTTCTGTAGCCGATCACATCGCACGTCTTGACAATAAGCAATGTGTTCGTGTAGGGGACCAAAGCCGAGGACGACGACTTCCAGGACTTTCAGGGTGCGCCGAAGGCTGGAGCAGCAGACCAGGACTTCTCTGATTTCCAGGGGGAATCAGGAGGAAGTTTTCCCACCGCTGCTGCACATCAACATCAAAACAGGTGAGGACGAGACTTTTTAAAAAGTATATAAATAATGTTTAATTCTCTGCAACACCAACATACTGCATACATTGTGTTCCTTCTCTGCATCCAGAATACCTTCTCTGAAGAAGAGCTGTGATTACACACAGAGACAAGTGTCAAATATTCAGCCGCTGATGGTTATTTATAGCAGAGTTATTTTGCATAATAATTGCGCCGCTCATTGTCTGTCTTACACTGTCTTAATGTCCTGTAATAACCACCTCAGAATAGCAATGAGCTCGGGTCATGTCTTAATGAATTCATTTCAGTGGACAGTAGACGCTCATTTCTCTCCATTACTTTCCAGGCGCTTTCCCACAGACTGTTCTTCAGAGAGACAGATCTGCAAGGCAATTACCCATAGAGAGATAAACAGAGTGCAGGAAAAAAAGCATCTAACATCGAAGGGAAAGGCGCCTTTATAATTCTGTTTTTTCTGCTTTGAAAGAAATCCTTACAGTTAGCAATAGTTGTTCAAATAAATGATCTTTGTGTGTTCTAGACTCAAACCAGTAGCTATAACTACAGTTACATCATGAATACTGGAGTTAATTTACTGATAGTGTGTAAAACATTTACTTTTAGTTATTTTAAGATTAAGCCTTTTCTTTTTTTTTCGTTTGCTGAGATTCAGATTAGCTCATTTGAAGCAACATCCAGTGGTACAGCTGTTATTTTCGTACAGACTTTATGGCTTAACACTGTTTTTTTGTTTTTTGTTTTTTTTTAGATAACTGTGCTGAGTGATCAAAAGCATTTCAGTTCATTGCTCAATAGGGCTGCACAACATATTCAATTGCTTTTGTCATCTCTATATTAATGTGTGAAATATTGGAATTTTTAAAAGACTGCTCACATGCAATATTTGGTTGGATTAGATCTTATTTTATTAAGTGCCATACAAGCAAATTCTGCATGTCACAAACATATTCGAATGGCATTATCTGTTAGATAGGGCTGCACTATATTAGAAAATTTTGCAATGTTGATAATATTTGTAAATATAGTGATGACGATATCAGATACGCCTATTTTCTTATTTCCTCTCTTTCTCATCTGTGCTTCCATCACTCTCTGATGTTTAGCATTTTGGGCAATGTCATCTGTGTCTGGTGTGAGCATCGGCTGCCAGTAGACTTTGTCCAACTGGCTAAATATGATATTAGTATGTAAAATGCAAGTTCATAGCACTTGAAATGTATTAACCATCAATTATTGCACTCCAAACCATCCTTTGTGATGTAAATATTGCACAGACTGATATTGCGAGGACAATATCTTTGACATATTGTGCAGCTTTACTGTTAGATCACTTATTGTGATCGCACAGCCTTGGTTGAAAGATGTTTTACTTTTTGAGCCTTTTTTTCTAAAAATGACTTTTTAAACTTACCAAAAAAGATGTGAAGTTCTGTTCTGTGTGTTCACACTTCATGGTGTCTGAACAAAGCTTCTGCGTCCCTGCAGCACGCCTTCCATGCTGACTCCAGTGTCTGGTTCATCCTCTGTCACGTCCTCTGATAAGTACGCCGTGTTCAAGCAGCTGTCTGTGGATCAGCCTGCAGAGCCCACCCCCCCTGTCTCAGGTACTGCCTGCTCCTCATGTTGGTTCTGATGTTTGCAGCATTGTCTGTGCTGTATGACATTTTCCCGACAGGTACAGCCACATAGAAAAACAAAGATATTTAAGGTTTACAAAATATTGCCCTAAAGTCATTTTGTTGTTTTTTCTTAAGTATGTTCAGATTTTAAGTGGCTTCCATTACAAAACGGCAGTCTCCATCGGTAGTCACTAGAAAATGTAGACGCTTAACTTTCCTAAAGCCTGATGACATTTTCAAACAAAGCATGTTCCAAACCAAGCAAACCTTGAAATCTTAAGCCATAAAACGGAGCAACTATGGTTTGCTCCAGTCAGCCTTACTGTTATCCTCTGAAAGTTTCGCACTCTTGCAGCTTTAAAGCTGCAGTATGTAACTTTTATAGAAAATGTTTTTACATATTTGTTAAAACTGTCACCATGTTGTGACAGTACGGTATGAGACAGATAATCTGTGAAAATATCGATCTCCTCCACCTCCTCCTTGAGCTACTATTGCCGTCTGAAGAAATGCACTGCTCCTGACCTAAAACAACCAACCAGAGCCAGGAGGAGGGGCTTAGAGCTGTCGATCAACCTCGTGTACGCGCTGCTAAATGTGCTAATGGTGGAGAAACAACTTACCGTTCCAGGAAAACTGTTTGTCCGCCGTCATCAGTGGTCATGCTAGCTAGCATTAGCATTCACAACAGTCTCTGCTAGCTGCACCGCAGCAGAGAGCAAGGGAGGCAGGGAGGGGGGATGAGCAGCACTTCTCAGACGGTGATTGGCAGCACTAAGACCCTCCTCCTGGCTCTGATTGGTTGGTTCTCACTGAGTGGTGTATTTCTGCAGTTAGTACTGGGAGCACTGGGAGAAGACAGAGGAGGTTGATTGTTTTCAAAGATTATCTGTCTCATGCCAAACTGTCACGACATAGTGACAGTTTCAACAAATATGGAAAAAATATTTTTTATAAAAGTTACATACTGCAGCTTTAAAGCCTTCACATACTCAAAGAAAATGTCCGCCGGACACACAAAGGTCAATTTTTTACGACTGCGTACTCTGTATTGCACGGTAAACTGCTTGGTGAGAAATAATGTTCACATCGAACTATTTTGTATGCGACACTGAGCTGACACCTGACACACAAATAATGTCAGAGGAAAGTCTTGGAATAAATTAATTTATATTTTTGGTCTAATTTGTATTTTCTATTGTTTTATTAAAGCTAAAAAGCAAATTATCTCTTCCTCCTCGTCCGTTGACGCCATGGCTAAAATTGGGGAAAATGAAGGAATTTGTCACAAGAAATATAGGAAATTGGTACGCTCAACTATGAAATCTCAACCGCTGTGAACAGTGCGCGCATTGTCCGCACGGCTCACAGAATACGCACAGTACGCCAGAGTATGTGGGAACCTTTAAAGAACCACAGATGTGTCCCAACATGTCATAGAAGATACTCTCTATTTCTCTTGACTTAATTTTAAACACCTCAGCGATACGGAAAATAGCTAACACTGGGTATATTTCCTTCAGTAACGGCATCCACACTAAAGAGTGTCGTGGTAGAGCTTAGAAGGAATCAGTCACCAGTTGGTTTCTTGTTGCATCTACTCATTTTTCCTTTTTTCTATTTAATTGTTTAGATGCTGGAGACAAATACAGTGTATTCAGACAGCTAGAGCAACCTGCTGACAAGAAAACAGTTGGTAAGAAGCTCAACTTATCTATTTCTGCAAGTTTACTTTCTGTTTTTCCAGCTTTTAAAGAGGACTAGTTTCATATCTTCCATGGGAAAGAAATGTATTCATACATGAACTTGGTGAAGGGGGTGGGGTCAAGGTTAGAGTACTTCTAATTAAACATATTGGAGAAAGCTGTCATACCTCCATGACGCCGTTATTCTGTGTTTACGCTGTTCCATGTTGATCCGAGTGTGTTTCCCACCCGTGTTTCATTAGAACAGTTTCTGATGGGGGCTCCTCTTTCAACTCCAGTAAGTCATGCTTTGCTGTGACCTTTCTTTGGCATTGTCAGGCTCCGTCTTCTCTAATGAGCCCATTAGTTTTCTCTCTTCTATCATGCATCAGCGATGGGAACAGATTCTCTGTTTCAGTCCCTGCATATATTACTACACAGTGTCAAGAGTCTGAAACTTAATGCTTTCTCAGTTTTGGTTTGTGCTATAATCAACATCATGTTTTTTTTTTTTTTTTTTTTTTTTTTTTTTTTTTGCAGCACAAATTAGACATTTTCATAGCGTTTAATAGGGTTTGTCAGTGCAGAAAATGCTCATCTTGACTATTATTTCCAATTCATCTGAAAAACTAGTAAAGCTCGTAGGTTTTGCAACTTGATTTTCCTCTTGACATGATTGTGTGGATGTAGGATGTTTGTCTGGAGCTTACAGACACTCATCACTGGCATGATAGTCACATTAATTTGAGGGTTTTCGTGACACACTTAAGTTGCTTGTTTGAAGGTGGTATAATGCTTACATTTTTCTCTTGTCCAAATGGTCAAAATTTAACATACAGGATTAAATACAAACACACACACCTACTAATGTTTTGTTAAATGCCCCTTAGCAGGAGGAACCATGCACTTTTTTGCCTTGTTTGACTGAGCGGTACAACACGGTTGGTGCGGTTCGGTACGCGACTTCATGGTCCAGTGTATGCAGGAGAGTATTTCCACCTCCAGTTGGACTCACCGGGCAGGGAGGGTTAAACCCAGACGCTTAACGTTGTGTTATACTAGTGCAGGGGTCTGCAACTTTTATGACCAGAAGAGCCATTTTGCTCTCATTTGCCAAAAACCAAAACGAAACAAAAAACTCGTTTAGAACCGCAAATGTCACGACTTTTGAAAAAAAGAAATTTTATAAATTTAGATAAATATCTACTTTAGGAAATTTGTTGTAATTTTTAAAGAACCTTTATTTAATCTCTATATTTAGGATTTAAAATAAAGATAGACGTAACATTTTGCAAAGGAGGAGCGCTTCAGCTAAGATAATGCTGCCGTCAGCTGTTTTCCTTCTCCTGCGATTAACGTTTTACTTTCATGAACATCGACAACAATCCTGCATCAGTAAAACAGATGAAAAGATGAAACAGAAACAGAAAAACAGATGAACTCATCTGTTTTTCTTGTGCATTCTGCTCTGTCTACTCAAACCCCCAGTCGGTCGTGGCAGATGGCCGCTTGAGCTGAGCCTGGTTCAGGTTCTGCTGGAGTTTTCTTCCTGTTAAAGGGGAGTTTTTCCTCTCCACTGTCGCTACATGCATGCTCGGTATGAGGGATTGCTGGAAAGTCAACGACTCAACGCCATGCAGTCGCTACGTGCTCATCCAGGAGAGTGAGCACTGCAAGTCAGTGACTCGATGCTCTGCTAGGTTTCCTTAGAAACTTTTTAAACTACTTTTAATAATTAATTGAGCTGCTGAACTGTTTGATAACTAGGATCAATTGGAATGTGTGTATGAAATTATTTTTGCCACGGGATGACATTCGTTGTGAATTGGCACCGTATAAATAAACTGAATTGAAACTGAATTGAATTGAATATTTTTTTTCTGTGGGATGGAAAATTGTGTAAAATAAGAAAGCAGTTAGATTCCAAGTTAATGACAAGAAAAACAGATCTAAAAGCATCTTGGTACTGGTACTTTTCATGACATTCTTTGTGGAAATCCAATGCAAATATTGCAGAAAAAAAATAAACTGTTAAAAACCTGCATTTGTTGTTATATCTATATTATCTATCTATGTATCTATAGATATATAGATATCTATATAGAGATATACAGATATATATCTATAAAACATTAGCTGGTTCTTTTTATTTTTCAGCCAAAGTTATTTAGAGCCATTGTGGACGGTCTAGAGAGCCACTTGCCGCAGGTTTCAGACCCCTGTGCTTGTGCTACGACAAACGTGATGCACCAGTATGTCTTCTGCTTGTCGCAAGCAGTGAGATTTTCTGTCCCCCAGTCGATGGACTGTGTTGTGTGACGCCAGTAGCTCCGCCCTAACACCTGAAGGGGGCCCAGGAATGGTGCGGTGCAGGTCGGTTGTATGGGCCGCTTTTACAGCTGAAACAGACAAATTAGCGTACCGAACCGCACCGACTGATGCCATACCGCTCAATGGAAACGAGACATTCGTCATCAGCTCTTCGCAGAAATCGTAAATCTTACATACACTGGTCAGCTTCCAGTCACAGACCCAGTTTTTAAACATAGTTGGTAAATTTGTAACAGGTTTGATGGCAGGACTGTTCCACTCCAAAGCCAGTTATGATGTGTGTTTTGAGATCGTCGTGATGTCGGAACGCCCAAATGCGTCCAAGTTTGAAACCTTTAGCTGTTGATTCAAGGGAAGTTGAAGAATTCGTAGGTTGTCCTCCGTCTTCATTCTTCTTCTCACTTTTTGTATTGCACCAGTACATCTGGTAGTGAAACAGCACTTCAGCATGATGCTGCCACCACCGTACTTGACAGTTGATACAATGTGAAAGCCTCACCTCGACGACTCCACACATTTTTGTTGTGTTTGTTGCCAGATTGCTCAATCTGTGTCTCATCTGACCATTGAGTTTTTCTCCAGGAGGTTTAAGGCTTGTCAATATGGGAAGCTCCTCACTGCAAGTGGCGCCTTGATAAGAAACACTGGTGTTCCAGTATTTTCTACATTATTGGGCCTTTTGGTGTTCCTGGGTTTCTCTTGAACAACATAATGAGTTTTCGTTTATCTGTGGGTGTCGTGATAGGACAATAGTCTCAGACAGACATCAGAACTGGCTTTAAGATGGTGCTTTGATTCCACCTCTGGAATAGCCTCAACTTCAAACTCTGTTTTAAATTACCGAACTTTGTTTACAGGTCAGGCCTGTAACAGACAACCAACCAATGGAAATCAACTCTACCTTTTCTGCCAGGAGGAGGGGCCAAATATTCAGCCAAAACGCCTTAAACCTTGTTGATATCTGGGGAAAAAGCGTGTGTGACATTCATTAACGCCCAGAAATCAGTGGATGTGTTTGAGTCTGTATGTATCATTTTTATCCTTTTGAGGTTCAAGTAAATCTACATTTCATGAACTTTTCCAACCAATTCTTGTTTTACAAGTTTATGAAACTTTTTTTTTTTTTTTTTTTTTTTTTTTTTTTTTTTTGTAAAAGCGTTGCAACCTGGAAAAAGCATAGTTCAAATATATCATTAAATGCCCCAAATTAATGGCCTTCATGCTGATTGTGAGTGAATGTGAACGTCCGACAGGACGAGCTTTGTTTGTGCAGTGATGTGTGCTGTTTTTTTGGACATGTTGCCTAGGGTTCGTCACAGGAACGTTCGTTGTGGACTGTAGGCGTAATGCAACTAATCCACAGGCTTCCTCTCTTGCAGGATTTTAAACTGAATTGTTGGCTGTTGCAGTGAGGATTATGTTTGTTCTCTTTGCCATGTCTTTTGCTGATCTTGTGTTTCTCTTTTCCAGGGGAAGGATTCGCCGATTTCAAGTGTGTCAATGCCGATGATAGCTTCACAGACTTTAAAACCGCCGACAGCGTCTCTCCACTAGACCCTTCAGATCAGGCCAAGATCTTTCAACCTGCCTTCTCCTCTGCTTTCCCAAACTCTCAGACTTTACAACAACTTCCACAGCAGCAGCAGCCAGCGGTGTCTCTTTCCCAGCCCAAAAATCCTCTCAACATGGCCGACCTGGACCTTTTCTCCTCCTCTGTTCCTGCCTCCACTGAGAAAAAACCCAGCACATTCCCACCTGTATCTGTTCCCCCCTCATTAAGCCTCCTCCCCAGCGGAGCTAAACCTTCCGGGGGAGGAGCAGATGATTTTGGCGACTTTGCCCTCTTCGGCGCCTCCTCTGACTCCACTCAGACTTCAGTAGCAGCAGGAGGAACAGCAGCAGCTCCTCAGGATGACTTTGCAGATTTCATGGCGTTTGGAAGTTCTGGCGGCGATCTGAAAGGCGAGAGCGGCACGGTGATCCGGGCGGACTCCGCAAAGCAGCCTCAGCAGAGCTCAGACAAGTATGACGTGTTGAAACAGCTGTCGCTGGAAGGAGGCTTCTCCTATGACGACGCGAAAGAGAGCGGCGGCGGATCCTTCTCCTCCCTCAAGAGCGACACGGACGACTTTGCCGACTTTCAGTCGTCAAAGTTCTGCACCGCGCTCGGCGCCTCGGAGAAGACTCTGGTGGACAAGGTGGCCGCTTTCAAACACGGCAAGGAGGACTCGGCATCCGTCAAGTCCCTCGACCTCCCGTCCATCGGCGGGAGCAGCGTGGGGAAGGACGACTCGGAGGACGCGCTGTCCGTGCAGCTGGACATGAAGCTGTCGGACATGGGCGGAGACCTGAAGCACGTGATGTCAGACAGCTCCCTGGATTTGCCGGGCCTCTCGGCCCACCAGCCCCCCGCCACAGGTGAGGAACTAGTGCGGTTGCTCTGGTGAGGCTCCGCCCAGTCGCACACAGTATTATTTCTGAGGCCAGCCGGTATCTCCTTCTCGCTGGAGCCGCTTAGAAATCACCAAACATGGGGTCAAAGAGCAAGTAAATGAGGTCTCTGTTGAATTGAATATGCTCAGATGCTCTTATAACATATCAGATTAGACGCATCATTTCCATTTTAGATCTCATCATCCATCTCTCCTTTATTTATTTATTTATTTATTGACTTATTTATTTATTTATCCGTCTCTTCTTCATGTCCACCTTCTCCCTCCTTTGCCCCGTGTATGCTGGCGTAAGCTCCTGGCCCCATACCTTATTTAATTCAAGCTGATGAGTGCCTGGTTTCGATGTGTTAGCCGTCACAGTTCACAGACGAGGTCCCCGGTCACAGTCTGCCCAACTCCGATAAGCTTCCCGTTGCGTCCGGACCGAGGCGGCGGCAGACTCTCGGGGTGCCGTGCGCGCGTTGCTGTCGTGTCGAGCGGCGGCAACAGGCGGGTCGGTTGAATACAGATGAGTACAGGAGGGCAGGGTGATCATCTGAATAATTCAGCTCGCAGGTTTTTGCTCGATAGGCTGCAAAATTCCCAAAAGCCTAACCTGAAGGGTGTCGTTTTAGCTGCCGTGTGCTGAAGGCATACAATAAAATATAGTTTGAATTAAGTGGAAGCAAAAGCTCCCCCTTAATAGGAGATTTTGCATGCAACAACTGGGAGAGAATCTATTTTAATAAAGTAACATTATTGCTGGATGCAATATAAACTTCAGATCTGAGTGCTTGAATGTGAGTGCATGCGGTTCTCTATTTATGTCTATCAAATATTGTATTACTCTGCAGTATTTTCAGTCCCACAGTGCAGCGTTTTTGATCAGATGATCCTCCGACTTTGAGGTGTTTCAGTCCCTACCTCATGTCAACAAAGGCGAAGTTAAACCACCCAGTACTTGATGTTGTGGTTCATGTATTAAATGGAAATCAACCCAGTTTCCTTAATATTCAGGTAGGCTACAGGTCAGCACTTCCTGTTCTTCATCCCCGCCACAGCTCATCATTTATTCATCGAGCATCTCACTTCCACATCACAGCTCATGTTTCATTGCATTTCACCCGATTCAGCTGGGGAATCTGAGATTTTAAGTAATTGTGGTTCGATGAATACTTAACAGTGTGCTGTTTGTTGAAAATACTCAGTCTTCATCTGACAACATTCACGCTGTCAACAGTCAGTAATTGCACAAGCTTTTCCTTGCAAATGTATTTCATTTTTACCTTTGAACAACCAAACTTCTCTGTATTTTAATGCAAATTATTTGATAGACCAGCACAAAGCACCACATAATTTGGAGGTGGAAGGAAAATATTAAATTTTTTTTCTTTTTTTTACAAATAAAAATCTGAAAAGTGTTTTAATTAGGGGTGCACCGATTGCAGTTTTCTGGCTGATCACGACTTTTAAAAAGCCTGACCTGCCTATTCTGATTTTGGTCGGCACTGATTATTGATTATTTTTGTCTGAAAAGTCGCGTGTGCAGACTCACGGTAGAGCAAAAGGGGACAGTGGCTTATTTTCAGACCTCTGCGGAGGTAGATGATCGCATTTATGCGTTGGCCCTTTTGCCGATCTCCAAAATTATCGGTGCACCCCGAGGTTTACCTGTTGTTGCAGTGCCGCTGCAAGTCTTTTGCCATTTGCTAAAGAGTTTGAGAGATAAGCATCTCTTATTTTTGCCCATTCTTCTCCGCTCCAGTCCAGTCGTTTTGGCTGAGAAGTGTTTGTTCTTCGTATGCCTCATAATAAACCATTAATTAGATTTATCTGTCAAGTTTCTTAGCCTTTAACGAGTTTTTCTTCCAGAATTACCTAGTATTGAGCTCCATTTATTCTTCTAATAACTCTGAGATCATCAAGATCTAAAGAAAACCATCCCCACAGCATGACCGCACCACTACCGTGTTTCATGTGCTGTTCAGTCTTAGTTTTTCTCCACGTAGATTTTAGCCTCGTCTGACCAGAGCAGCTTCTTCCACATGAGGGGAGGGGGGTGTTCTACACTAGCTTACTTCTTGCCACTCTTCCATCAAAACCATGCAACATTTCCTTCCTCTTCACAATTACGCGCTGGCTGAGCTCAGAAAATCCCAATAAACACACAGAAGTGTGGAAAAGTTCAAGGGTAATGAATACATTTACATAGCAAATCATTTCATCCAGGATGTGTTTCACTGAAAAAAAAAAACAGAAATGTAAACATGCTTATAGCCCTAATAAAAGTCATCTCAGCTCAAATATTGCAAAAACTGGTTCATGGATACATCGATACATTCCTAAGAAACATTATGCTTCTGTAAAATCATATTTCTCTACTGTTCTTGGAGAGCGTTGGGACTAACCTGTTGTTAAATGTAGCAGGCCAAGCAGTTTGAGCCCCTCTCTATACGCTTTGCACTGTGTTTTAGGAACTGTTTGTATTCTTAAAGAGACAGTATTTCTTTTGTGAGTTACCTGTCGAGTCCCAAATGGACTCAGATCCTCGTTTATTTTTGTTCCTTTTGTTTTACTTTGATGATCGCCGCATGAATTTATCACTCGTGGCTCTGCGGTCTGGCTCTCTGAGAACATAGTGAAGTTAGCATTACCCTTCCTGCCTTGCTTTTTTTGCTGCAGTGTGCCTGCTTTTTCAATTTGTGAAATTGACAAGAACATAAAAGATGGTGAGCATTTTATGCATAAAAGTATTGCAAGCTGTTTTTATCCAAGAAGAAATGTATACATAAAGATTTAGTAGTGTATTTTTCTTACAGGAATACGAACTGTCTTATTTTGAGGCTAGAGAGACTCCTTGGTCTTGCTGTGATGCAAACTAATAATGTTAATTGTATCCTGCAGTATTTAGTGATGAATTTTAGTGTTTTCAAACCCAAGGGTTATTTCTGACAAACAATCACTGTAGCAAGAGAAAAAGGATACTGTCTCTTTAAATCTGTCTGATTGGATGTAATTAAGGCCCTCTCTGGGATGTCAGGTGTAAGATGGCCCTCTTTGTTTTCTGTAACCCTTTGAGTGCTTTAACTTCCTCACATTTCCAAGCTGATTAAGGCAGATATAATCTTACTTCTCCTATGTCTGTTTTTACTATGTTGGCTCATATTTGACCAAATGTAAAAATATAGCAGCTTTCCTTTTTGCTCTCTCCACAAATGAGGTAAATTGGACTGCTCTGCCAATGTTTTTTTCCCCTCAGGGCCTCAAAGGGTTATTTCTCTGCCTTGTTCTTTGGGTTATCTTCTCAACCAGGCTTTCCAAATGCTCTGTATTCAGATCCTTTTCCAAAACCACCTGTTACTTAACTAATAGTCAGAGTTTGTCATCTCCCTAAAAACTGCTGATTCTAGTCTGTGAATGTGCCTTCTCTTTCTGCTTCTTTATCTTGGGATTTTTGTTCGTTCGTTTTACCTTCTTGTTGTTTCTTTTCTGCCTCTTCTCCTGACTCTGCATGCTCCTGTAATCAAAAATGACTGAAATTTAATTTTACAAGTGTTAGTTTCACGAACCTCTTGTAACGATAGGCTTCTTTCACACAGTACTTTGTGATCTTTTTCTCTCTTTCTCTCTACTGATGTTGTCGTAATAAACTTTACTGTTGGTATTGCTCAAACGCGTACCGTCTTATTTTTTCCCCCCTCTTTCCTTCTTTGAGAAGCGTAACTTGGTGTAGTTACAAATGATAAATAGGCTCCTTGTCAATTTCACAAATTGCTTGGTACATTTCTGGCCCTGTCATGCAAAAATAGGAAGGGTTCAACAAGGTGGGAATATGTGTTTGTTCAGATGAGAGGAAAAAATGTTGACACGTGTCTGCATGCTGTGCAGGAATCAGTTAATATTAGTTTTAAAGAACACAGGAGATATAGAAGATGCTTTGATTGATGCTCTTTAAATAGAAATCTTTCACAATGCATCTGGTGTAAAAAAAAAAAAAAAAAAAAAAAAAACCATCAGTAATGTTAGTTTATTGTAATTTCCTTCTATAACTAATATACAGCAAAAAAGAGTTTAATTGTGGGGAAAATAAGTATTGAACACATCAATGTTTTTCTCAGTAAATATATTTCTCATGGGATTTTTGACATGAAATTCACATCAGATGTTGGTAACAACCAAAGTTATCTACACATAACTTTGTAGATGAGTAGATAAGTCTGTTCTGATAAGTTATCAGAACAGATAAGTCCATAAATCATGTCATAATAAGGGAATAAGTGAAAGTATTGAACATATGGAGAACAGAATTAGCAGCAAGGTAAGAAAGCCAAGAAACCAGCCAAAATCTGTCAGTATTTAGAAACCAGTCCTGCCCTTTATTTGTGCAAATTAATATCAGCTGCTTTAGTCTTCACTGACGGCCTAATAAAAAGGTTTTTCAGTACCAAAATATAACACAAGAAACATCTCATGATGGGCAAAAGATAAGAGCTATCTCAAGAACATCACAACCAATATGATGATTGAATTGGTTAGGGACTTTTTTTTTTTTTTTAATTTTGTGGCTCTAGTGGCCTTTATTTGATAGTGGAGTGACAGGAAAGTGGGTTATGAGAGGGGGAAGACATTCGGCATAGGTCAACAGGCCGGGACTCAAACCTGTGACAACCAGTATATGGGTCAACCCCTGCACCACTGCAGCACCAGGGACATATTTTTAAACTGCTGGATGTTCCAGTGAGAACCATTTGAGCAATAATCTGCAAGTAGAAAGAACATAATTTTCACTATAAACCAGCCATGACCAGATGCTTCTCGCTTTCTGGGCTAGTAATCAAAAATAATTATAACAACGAGGACCACTTGCAAAGAGCTTCAGAAAGACTTGGAATAAGAAGAAAGTTGTTTTTCTTGAAAACGATTAGTAATGCACTCAACTAATGTGGCCCCTATTACCACTTGCTGCACAGAACTCCACTGCTGAAGAAAAAGCATGCTGAAGCTCATTTAATCTTTGTGAAACAAGTCACTGAAATAATGTGAGAATTGTCTGGCAAGATGAGACCAGAACTGAAGTCTTTCGCCCTCATGGCACGCACCACGTTTGCGGTAGAAATAGGCCCTATACACATCACCCCAGAACACCATGGAAGCGGTGACATTTGGAGATGACACTTAATAACATTGAAGGAAGAATGTGCTGCAGCAAAACCATAATCACAAGCATACAGCCAAGGAAACTCTCAACTGGCTTCAAAGACAGAAAACAAAGCCGCTGGAATGGCTCAGTCAGCCACGCAGCCTTAATCCAATTCAACACCTTTGGAAAGTTCTGAAGATCAGGGGTATGTGGAATGTTCTTGGGGTGCACCAATTGCAGTTTTCTGACTGCTCACCATTATCTTTAAAAAAACTAACCTTCTGAATCTGGCCGATACTGATTTTTAATTTTTTTTTTTTTCTATTTCTTTCTCCTGAAAAGTCACTAAGTTGGCAACGGTGGGTTGAATATTAACTGGGCACGTGTAGACGTGGCCCGGTTGGTGGGTCTGACAGTCAGCCCTCTCTCACTGTAGAGTAAAAGGGAAACGATTTTTAGACATTTGCCGAGGTAGATAAGATCGGCGACACGTAAGCATCGGCCGATGGCTGATCACCCAGAATTAAGAAAATCGGGGCCAATTTATCGGTGCACCCTCAACCTTCAGGAACACAGTTAGTGTTTCGGAACGGCTTCATCTGAAGTTGCGATACTGGATTCCTGATGGCAGGAGAGCCCTCTTCCTGCAACTCTCCACTAAAATAGATTTTAAACTGAGGATAGGAACACTCCAGTGACCTTTCCCCGTACGTTGCAGAGCAGTCGGTTCTTGCCGGCAGACTGGTTTCTCACCAGTGAGAACAGAGTCCGTGTTGAATGAAGACTAAAGGAAAGCAAAATGATAAAAACACTGCTGTAGAGCATGAATCCAGTACTGATAACGATGCATAAAAAGCAACGCAGAGGCTTGTTTCTGTTCGCCACTGGTCTCTCGGCTTGATGAGGATCCATATGTATTTTGCCAC
Organism: Anableps anableps; assembly: GCA_014839685.1. Taxonomy (NCBI): domain Eukaryota; kingdom Metazoa; phylum Chordata; class Actinopteri; order Cyprinodontiformes; family Anablepidae; genus Anableps; species Anableps anableps. Next base: position 7,594,601 of record CM026068.1, on the reverse strand, counting down.
CACACACAGCAAGCACTACAGTAAAGGAGGTAAAGCGGAAAGTTAGAAACTGCAGAAAAGACCTTAGGGTCAACAAGTCTCCATGACAACTATTAGATGCTATCTACATGGGAACAGGTTGTTCGAGCGTGACGTCAGCAATGAGCCTTTTCTGCTACCAAGACAAATATGTGGAAAAGCACCCTAATGCTCACTGCCTCGTGTGTTGGAGGATCTTTGATGCTGTGGGCCTGTATAGCTTCCAAGTGCCATGGGAGGATTGTAGGAGTGCATGGCATCATTAACTCTTTGAAATACCACATTTTAAATAGGTCTGATTGTAAGAAAGGACTGAGTGCTGTCCTGTTGGTGAAAGTGTTAGCAGCAGGGCAACAAACTATTGTGCCACCTGCGATTTGGTTCAACACTGTTATTTTTCCCCACTAAAAAAAAATTCATTTAAATTTTTTTTTCTTTTTTCCCCTCCATAAAAAATTTACGAGAAGAAGTTCTGTGATGAAGCCTAATTTTAGATTTTTATCCATCCTTTCCAAGGGTGCCAACAAATGTGGCTGGTGCTGTTCAGTTCAGGCGTTTAAATGATCAAAATAGCATATTGTGTTAAGAATAATTCTCTGCTGTGTGGGAGCGAGGATGTCTTTCCCAAATGAAGTGTTAAGTGCTGAAATCTAAATTATGCCATTGCCATATTGAGAGTGCCAAATGTTTTAGGATTTTATTGTTATACTCTCAGCTGAAAAGATGTTAAAGTGAAATGTGTGGACAATTTGGTTCAGAGTCTCATAGTTTGTCTTCTCTTGCCTATTTTCGCAAACTGTTAGATCACATTTTTTGGTGTAAAATGAGATCTAACAGCTGGAAATAAAAGGAAAAGGGATCCACAGGGAGCATCTTCCTTGAACATCAATGTGCAGAAAATTTGATGTGAAAATTGCTCGTTTTTCGACACATTAACAGTAGGTGAGGCTCGTTGACAACTAATGTGTTCTTACCAGTTCCCACAGGTGCAATTATGGTACTGACCTTCAATTTGAGGGGTTTATTGTATCAGGACATAGTGAAAATAAACTTCTATGTGTCGTTGTTGAGGATCATTTAAATCTAGTGTCAGCTGTAGAAAAACATGCAGATTCTGCTATCTTATTATGTAGAGCGAAATCAAAATGGAAAAGCTCTGGGTTTGGGATTAAAGATGGAAAGTAGCACCCAGATGCTGCTAATCAAATGCATTCGATTACCTGATCTCCAGCAGGTGTGCTCGCCTCTATAATAGAGGAGCTTTGGCAGTTTGCCGCTTTGAAGCATTGAGATATTTGTGTACGCTACGCCAAAAGACATCAGAAACACCCATAGAGAGGCAACTGTTGATGCTTATCAGTCTGGGATGGATCATTTCCAGACAATCAGAAACAACTGTTTCTATAATAAGGAAGATTATTCAGGGGTGAAGTTGCCAGTCTTCCCTTTTGTGGATGCCCAAGCCAAATGTCCTCCAATGCAAACCCGCGCAGCCCTTGGAGAAGCTAGAAAAACAACCAGAACTCCATCTGAGACTCCACATCCCTCCTTTCGCATGGGAAATGTTAAAGTTCTTGACAGTTCGACTAGAAAACCAGCAAACATATTTATTAGTAAACCAGCGCCTTCATCAGGGTCTTCAGAACACAACCAAGTTGGTTTGCTAATAAAAGTTGTGTCTTAGCACTTCAAGTGTTGCTGGAGTCTTCACCAGATTTATGTTCCTCTTCATAAACCTTGGTTGTCGGTGAAGTTGTGGCAGAAACGTTTTGAACTTTTATGTAGAAAGGTTGCCGGTAAAAAGCCTCTCCTCCCTAATAACGATATGGCGGCTTGACTCATGTTTGCAAAGTTCCAGCTGAAAAACCCACTGGACGTCTTTCCTTAGGACAGATGAGACCAAAGTAAAAGTATTTGACCCTAATCCACTGTACAACACTATGTCTGGAAGGAACTAAACACAGCAGTCGTCAAGCACAGTGGTGGAAGGGTAATAAGACCTGGATACCTCGCCAATCATTGAGTCGACCATGAACTCACCTGGTTATTGTATTGTAGGTTAAATTGTGAGACCATCTGTCCAACATATGAAGCTTGATAGAAATCAGTTCATGCATTTATTGAAGCACCGTTGTGTGAAAGAATTGGGCCAAAATGATTGGTGCTTAAGGTGTTTTTTTTTATGCACTATTTAAACATGGGGTGTGCTTAATTTTTCATCTCATAGCTTTTAAATTTTAGTTTCATCTTTATTTAATAAACAACACTGATTGTGTGAAATCTGTTGTTTGCGCACCACTAATTTTAGCAGCTGCTTACCTGGAACAGTAAATGTTTTGCATGTTGTGCAAAGGATGGTGGAAAGAATGACAACTGGCTTGTAATTGGGTCGTTTCTGGGGTATTTTTTTTCCATTATTTTGCAATTGATGTGGACTAACACACTTTTTACTTTGAAATGTTTGTTTTTCAATCACGAGAACATCACGGAAGATGCTAAACTGAGGATATGAGGCAGTGTGGCGTCTTCGCCACTCTTTAACTAAAGTGCGACCAACAGTGCCGATCAAAGGTTTACATCCATCCATTATTGACAATATTGGCATTTAAATATTAATGATTTATTTGAACCATTCTTTTTCTTTAGGGCTTAAAAGCTTAAGTGACTTTTGAAAACAAGAATTGGTTTTACCGGTGAATACATCGAATCACACCCCCAAGCTGAAATAAATACGTACACTTCCACTAATATCTGAATGAATATCCCTTATCAAGCTGCAGAGAAACCGCCCACTTTTTGTTGCCGGCAGGATATTTGAACACAGAAGTGTTGGCGTTCGTTTAAATTGGTTGATTTGCTACCACAGACCCAGCTTTTAAACATGGTCTATACATTTTCAACTGGGTTGGGGGTCAGAAGCTGAATGTTAGCTGACTTTACCCTTTCCAAAAGGATAATGCAGTTTCGACTTGTGTTTAGGATCTTTGTCCTTCAGTCTGTTGATTTGGGATGAAACTGAGAATGGAGCTCTCCATCTCCAATAATCCATCCTACTAGTGCCATTAGCCGTCATACAGACCCTCAGAACGATGCTGCCAACACCATGCTTGACAGCTGGTGAAGTTTTTTAGGTTTGAAAGGCTTGCATCGACTTCTCCAAACATTTCTTCTGTTTTTTTGGCCATTGAAGGCATTTGGTTGTGGTAAATTGCAGTCATGCTTGAAGGTGTTGTGAAGTATTCAGGCACCATCTGAGCCTTTTTTATGCAATATTAGAAATACAGTAAAAGATCCAAATAAACGAATGATTCAGTTCCTTTTTTAAATAAGAAAATAAACATTTTGTTGCCTGAAATCTAATAACAGCATTCCTTTAGTGAACGCTTGATCATTTGTAGCAAAGGATGCTTCTGCAGCAAAAAAAAATGCTTCTGATATCAACATGTGAAAAGCTCAGTCTTGTTCTGCTTGAACTAACATCAATACAGCGCACCACTCATCTGTAGATTATTTTTTTGGATTAACCGATTAATAATTGGATAGCAAAAGTTGCTTAATAGGAGATTTTTTTTTTTTAACTGAGTACCAGTTGAAGCTACAAATATGCCACTTGAGGACTTCTGGGTAAAATATAATTGTAGACAAAAGGTTTTTTTTTTATCTTAAATGAAAAATTTATATATTTTTGGACTGTTTTGGCTTAATTAATCCTCTAAGTATGTTGTCTTTGTTTCAGCAAATGTGCTTTTTTGATTCTCTATACTCCAGTTAACAATTAATCGATTACTAAATTACATGATGATTATTTCAATAATCGATTCATCACAATTAATCCGATTAATCGTTTCAGCTCTACCAAATATTATTGGGGGGATGTTTATACTATTTGAGCTTGTATGTATTGTTATTTGGAAAAATAGTTCATTAAATTGAAACTTGTGCGTTTTTAAAAGTCACTGAACTTGTTTGGGCATCATTCAGAGGCAATGATTAATGAGATTCAAATCCACGATGAGTGTATGCTTTCCGAACTCTTACTGTATAAATAATGCAACGACTTGTCATCTTGGAGTCATGGTGCTACTCCCACAAACCCCCCCGGTATGTCTGTGTTGTCGTTACAGAAAGAGACGACATGAAGTTTGACCCATTTGGGACATCAGCCCTCAGTACCTTGTCCAGCTACGACTGGTCAGATCGAGATGAAAGCCTGGCCAGTGAGCTGAGAAAGCCTCAGGGCTTGGAGGGGGCTTCTTTATCATCTTTAGTACCGTCACAGAAGAATGAACTCAGCTTTGGCAGCACTGAAAACATCTCAAGCAGCTCCCCAGCAAAGATCCCGACCTCCTTAACCTCGGAGAACGGATCTTCGGGAGGCGACAAGTTCGAGGCCTTCGCCGACTTCGGTTCCGCAGACCGCCCCGCTGATAACAATGACGATGACTTTGGAGACTTTGCCAGTACTGTTTCTGAAAAATCGGACTCACCTGCTGTCAGTGCTGAGGCGGGCTTGGAGGGAAACCAAAGCGAGACCCCGGACGAATTTGGCACCTTCCATGGGGACAAGCCCAAATTCGACAAGTTCGACTTCCTGAAAGCCAGCGCTCAAGCCAAAGTCAAATCCAGCGAGGAGATGATCAAGAACGAGCTTGCAACCTTTGACTTGTCTGTTCAAGGTGAGTCTTCATCAAGCACAATTAATTATATACATTTTATGTAGACCAGAAGTTTAAATACACCAAATAAAGAGACACACACACTTCTTTTTGTCACTGTCTGAAGTTAAATTTTGGTCCGAATAGCATAAATTCACACAAGAACTAAAGCCAAAGACCTTGTGAAGAATGCTGGCTGAAGACAGAGTCGTTATCCACAGTGAAACGTGTCCTATTCTGACATGGACTGAAAGGCCCCTCAGTGAGGAAGAAGCCATCAGTCCAAAAGACACATAAAAAGCCAGATTGTAGTTTGCAAATGTCCTCAGGGACAAATACGTTCATTTTGGAGACATGTCCTAAACCGAAGTGGAACTGTTTGGACATTATGACCATCGTTACATTAGGAGGAAAAAGGGGGACGCTTGTAAGCCTGGGAACACCATCCCAACTGTGAAGTATGATGGTGGCAGCATCATGTTGGGGGGCTGTTTTGCTGCTGGAGGAACTGGTGGACTTAATAAAATAGATGTTATCATCAGGAAATAGCATGTAAAAATATGGAAGCAACATCTAAAGACATCAGTCAGGAAGTTAATGTTTGGGCGCAGATTGGTCTTCCAAATGGACAATAACACTCAGCAGCTAGCTAAAGTAGTTATAAAGTAGCTTTAGGACAACAGTATCATTGTTTTGGCCGTCACAAAGCCCTGATCTCAGTGCTATGGAGAAGTTGTAGGCAGATCCAGTTCCACCAGTTCTGTCAGGAGGAATGGGCCACAGCTCCAGCAAACTATTGTGAAAAGCTTGTGGAAGGAAACCCAAGACATTCTCTCAATATTGTGGCATTTAGCAAATAGAATTTATTTTTTTTGTAATTCTGTCTGAACTAAAACAAGAGATGTTTGGTCTTATTTTAACTTCAGTTTTTTTCACACCAGTGAACAATCGTGCAGACACTACAGCTCAGAGGACAGTCGTCTGCGTTGTCTTTTTCTCTGTATCGAGTTCCTCCTTAAGTTGCACAATCTTGTCAAAGGAGAAGTCCCCCATTCACACCAAGACCCATTTTATTTCACCAGATAGTCCGCTACCTCCCTTTAAACTCTAATGCTCCTGTACATGGTAACTCTCCAAACGAACCAACTTCAACGCTCCTTTATTTGGTAAAAAGTTCAGACTGAGATGTTTCCACGTCCACACAACCCCCACTCGTCCTTCAGTTGCCTTTTGCCCAAACCTGCTTTTGGTTGGAGTGAAACTGATTAACATGAAATTTTGTTACGTTTGCTCATTTGGATCTATTAGCTAAAGCCGTAGTTTTCTTACCGAACAAAAGCATCGGTCAGGATAAGGATACAAATAAATTCTACATTTTGAACATTTGGGCCAGAAGTCAAAAGGCTGTTTTTTTTTTTATGGAGGACCGAAACTGACATAATTAAAAATAGAAGCAGAAATGTGTGTATTTTCTTTTTTGTTTTCCTTCTACATGCGTTTTTGTCAAGAAACGTATATATTTTATTTTGCCTTCTCCTTCTACAAGCGTTTATTCTTTTTACATTTCCTCATCTCCTCTTTTTACTTTACTGTCTGCGTTTCAGCCTCATTATGAAAATGAGGAGGACAGCCTTCTTGGTCCAGCTCCTCTGCTATTGGTCAATAAACAGGAAGTAGCAGTAAGGAAAGCTGCAAATAGACTGGACGAGCTGGAAGGCAGTAAGTTTTCAGCCGACCAATAGTGGAGGAGCTGGACCAAGATGGGTACCCTCCTCATTTGCATAATGAGGTAGAAATGCATACAGTGAAGTAAAAAGAGATGAGGAAATGTGAAAAGAACCGCTTGTATAAGGAAAAGGAAAAAGAAATATATACATTTCTTGATGAAAACGCATGTGTAAGGAAAATGAAAAACAATATATATTTCTGCTTTTAATTATGTCAGTTTCAGTCCTCCATAGTTTTTGCAAAAAAAAAAAAAAAAAAAAAAAAAAAAAAAAAAAAAAACAACACTGAACATCACCTAAGTAACAGCATACCATCAGAGGTGCATGGTGGTGGCAGCATCATGCTGTGGGGTTACATTTCTCCAAATGGAACTGGCATTCAGTCTTCAGTTCTGGTCAGTTTAAACCTGAAATATGGTTGAGCTGTCCTAGTTTATGACATTTATGCATCCTTATCAAGTCAGAGTTTGAAAACTGACCCGATTGTAGAAAGGTTATCAGTCAGGACAAGAATACAAAACACATTCCTGGTAGACACACCATGGCACAGTGAAGGCAGTTACCAATATATGAGCAAAACTGGGTGTTTCTAAATAGAAAATAGTGATGAACGGATGAAACAAGTACCATTAAAAGAGCATTTCTTTTCTGGTTGTGTTCCAGAAGTGACAACTTTCTCCTGTTAGTCTATCCTAAACGTTTTCTTGCAATTCCACGTCTCAAATCGACTGAAATATTGAATATATTATCGTCTGCTGAAGCCAAACCTGAACCCCAAAACATAAGTTTGGACCAGAACAACACTGATAATCTCCAAAAGAACACCATACCTCCAGTGAAACATGGTGGTGGCAGCATCATGGTCAGTGGTAACGTTTCTTTAGTCAGCTTTCACCCTAAGCTAAGATGAAGGATTTTCTATTTCAGCACCACAGTGAGTCCAAATGTAAACACAAATCTACATACAAATGGCTTCATTGGAGGAGGATTAACGTTTAGAAGGGCCTACCCAGAGTTCAGAGCTAAATCTGAGGGGGGGGGTCACCTAAAGAGGCTTCTCACTATCCGATAGATTTGGAGACCGCTTACTAGACAGAATAGGTTAATATTGCCAAGTCAAGATTTGGTCTCAGTTTAGACCCCCATCAAAGCGGGCTAATGAATCAAAAGCTGCTTCAGCAAACGCTGCGGAGCATCGTCACAAACATCTGGGATTTTAAACATCTGAGTTCCTGCTGACAGAACAAATAAGCACAAATTTTTAAATTTTATAATGATGCGAAACAAAACAAAACAAACAAAAAAAAAAAAGCAGAAGATATTCGGATTTATGAATGTAATTTCAGCTCCTCCAGCACAGGATGCTGCTCTACCTGCACCTGCCGTCCCCTCCTGGTCTGTAATGGAGCCGTCAGACATTAGATGGTGGTGTTGCCATGACAGTCCCGCTCTAATGGCACCGACTGCTGAGATGGATTATCAGGGGCCGAAAAATCCATGAGCTGAAATTAACCGGAACCACTTTAAGGCTGTTCATTCTTTTAACTGCTGTTTGCCGGTTTTATGTTCCACAAATAATTAATTACATTTTCCTGCACTGAGATAAAAAAAAAAAAAAAAAAAAAAAAAACCCCGCAGATTCCCCTCCCTGGGCCGGATTTAATTTGTCTGAAGTAGAAGGGCCTCGCTATCGTCTGCTCGCCCCGTGTAGCAGTAATCTGATCACAGTGGGACTTTGTGCAGGGATGAGTGGGTGTGGGGAAGATGACACATCCCTCTGTTGGGGTGGAGGAGGAGTTATGGCTGGATTACCTGACTGCATGATCCATAAGCACAGACGGGCTTCAGGTCCCATTGGAGTAGCCTGGGCTTGTGTCTGTGCCCATGTTTGCTGTGGTGCATTGCCAGGATTTGTTTTTCTCTGAATTATTCCGATTTGCATATTTGTGGCTTTGTTTTGTACCTAATTCTTATTTGTTAAAAATGAAGCATTTACTTAGCCGTAATAGTCTTAAGGGAATTTGGCCACACACACACACACACAGAGAGAGAGAGAGAGAGAGAGAGAGAGAGAGAGAGAGAGAGAGAGAGAGAGAGAGAGAGAGAGAGAGCATTGATGCAGCTGCAAGCTGCTGCAAAAACTATTCACACCTAATGAAACTCTCCTCATTTTGTCATGTTACAACCACAAACTTCTGTGCATTTTAATGGGATTTTGGGTGATAAACCAGTGGAAAGCAGTGCATAATTATGAAATTATGATGACATTTTTTAACTACAAAATCTGAAAAGTGTGGCACACGTGTATTCAGCCCCCTTTACTCTGATACTCCTTAATATATAAACCAGGAAGGAAAGTGTGGAGAAGTTCAAAGCCATGTCAGGTTATTAAACAATTTCCCAAGCTTTGAATGTCTCGCAAATCAATGTTCAATCCATCATCTGAAAATAGAACCATATCCTTGTCTGCCAGGCAAGAGACCAGAGGTGGATAGTTACTAGCTACATTTACTTAGTTGCATTTAGTTGAGCAACTTATTGAAAAAAAAAAATTTTTTAGGAGTAGTTTTACTCCACCATACTTAATACTTTTACTTGAATATTACTGTTTTGAAGTAATGCTGCTCTTACTTGCTGTAAGGGTGTTCCTCCTCAGAGTTGATGGAAATATATGAATACAGAGGGCATTCCTGGAAGAAAACCTGTTAGCAGCAACAGATGACCTGAGACTGGGGAAGAGGTGGACCTTCCAGCAGGGGCAGCAACCTGGTTGAGATGAAAGGTTGTTTTAAATCCAGCAAACTGTGGCAATGTCATGATTGATGACGATGAAGTAGGACCCAAATGCGGAGAGGCAGAGGCGGCGTGTAGATTTTGTAATTTAATAACATGATGAACAAAAACCACAGGGAATGCAGGGAGCCAGAGCACAACAAAAACATGGGAATCCAGGATCTGACGAGGCAGGACGATGGGAAAGAATCAGGTCGGAAACTGAAGAATCCGGCAAGCAGTGAGAGCAGGAGAAGGGTTTAAATACTGGGAGTGTGAATGAAGGAACAGACTGGGGCTGATTGGCTAATGGTTTGCAGGTGTGAGGGAAGGGAGCAGAAGGGAGACTGAGGAAAGAGAGAGCAAACATGGGAGCAAGGAAAATGAATCTAGCAGCAGCAAAGAATAAGTAGAGACAAGGAACAAAACTAGAAAAGACTGAACTGAATGCGACTGAGTAAACGGCAAAACTGACTGAGGAGATGAAACAATAACAGAACACTAAATCTAATAAACTGGACGAACAGAAGGAATAAACTAGAATGGGGACTCCAAAAAAAAGGTTAGAAACAAAAACAACCAGACAGTTTTGTTTTTAACCTTTTTTTTTTTTTTTTTTTTTTTTTTTGGGGGGGGGGGGATTTACCATGTCCTGGATGACTGAGAAGCTACACCAGCGTAGAATGGAAAGATGGAAATAAATGCTAAATGTAAAGAACGATTCAAATAAGAAATAACTGAACTAACAGAGGAAAAATAACAAATCAGTGCAAAGAAACAGAAGCAAATGTCCAAAAGGACAAGGGATCATGACAAGCAAGACTTGGAAATTAATCTTTACAGAAGCTCTCCATCCAATCTGAATGAGCTTGAGCTATTTTAAATAGAAGAGTAAACAAAAAAGGTCAGTATTTAGACGTACAAAGCGATATACTGGAAGTGATACACTCTAAAATACTTGCAGCTGAAACTGCAGCAAAAGGTGGCTTGATAAAGTATCGACTCAGAGTGACTGAGTGTTAAAGTGCGCCACACTTTTCAGATTTAAAAAAACGTTGAAAGCCACGATTCTCTTCCACTTCTCAACTACGCACTAATTTATGTTCTATCACATAAAATCCCAGTAAAATACTCTGAAGGTTGTGGTTTCAACATGACAAAAGGTAGAGAATTAAATCGGTATGAATACTTTCGATCTACATTTTATGATTATTCTTCCTTGACGTTGTTTTTTTTTTTTTTCCTGCCTTCGTCTCTCCTGTCCTGGCCTCAGGTTCTCACAAACGCAGCCACAGTTTAGGCGAGAAGGAGATCGGGCGCTCGCCTCCATCTCCAGCTCCGGAGCAGCCTTTCAGAGATCGATCCAACACGCTGAACGAGAAGCCCACCCTGCCCGTCATCAGGGACAAGTACAAAGATCTGACCGGGGAGGTGGAGGTGAGCAAGTCCTCAATGTGTTACAGTTGTTTTCACCTTGTTTTTTTTTGTTTCGGCTTTGTCTTTATGTGAGCTAATTCTGCTCTGGGTTGCTGCAGGAAAGCGAGCGCTACGCGTACGAGTGGCAGAGGTGTCTGGAAAGTGCTCTGGAGGTTTGTGTCCAACTTTGCTCCCATTCAGCATTTTGTTTGTGCGTTTTTTTTTTGTTTTTGTTTTTTTTTTGTTTTTTTTTTTTTGTTTGTTTGTTTTCCTTCCTCTCATATCCTCATATCCTCTCTTATGTACATCTGAAGACAAAATGTTGATTTATTAAAATTTTATTTCATGCTAAACTGATGTTTTAACATTTCTGAGGAATCCAACGAGTTCTAAAAATACTCCAGCAAAAAAAAAAAAAAAAAAAAAAAAAAAAAAAAAAAAAAAAAAAAAAAAAATTGAAAAATATATATTTTTTTTACCCCTCTGTCCCGCCGTTGTCCCGTATTAGTATTTTCCCGTAAATTTCCCGTATTACAATTTTTAAAAAGCATTCCTGAGCTTCTCCAAACTGAAACGTCACTAGCCTCGCGAGAACTGCCTCCCAGGCTGCTGCAGGCGGCGGTTCTCGCGAGCTTAGCGCCGACAGCGGGAACAACCCTGGAACCACAAATCAGAGAGATGGACGGACGTAACGAGAGAGAAGGCGTTCCTGCCGAAAAAAAAAAAAAAAAAAAAAAAAAAAGTTCAGACTTTGTGTAAATATCTTGTAAAATGGGACAGCGAATTTAGTTTTCTAAAGAGGAACAGGATGGGGCACAGCATTTCAGTGTCAACACAGGTAGGCCTGTCAGATTCTGATCGTGTAATTGTAGTTTGTAAGTGGTCGACAGGTGGTTATTTTAATTCTTATCAACCTGTCTTAAAATGTGCTGGTGGGACGGCGGGCGGCGGAAAATTTCCCTTATTTTTAAAACCAAAACGTGACAGGTATGGATTAATCACGATTAATCACTATGCAACTTTGCAAGCTTGATATGTAAAAATGCACGTTTTTGAAAGATGTTTCAGAAAAATGTTTGTCTCAAACCAAACATCTCAGTTTTCCAGGTTTTCGTGTTCTGAACGGCTTGAAAAAAGTCGGTTTTGTTTCAAACGTCATTTAGAAATGTTAACTTCAAACTGGTTGTGCTTCGGTGGAAGGGTAATTTGACGTTGTAATGAGTTGCTACATACTACCGTAGTTTTATCCAAACGTCTAAACGTGTTTTTTTTTTTTTTGTTTTTTTTTTTTTTTTTTTTTTTTTTTTTTTTTTTTTTTTTTTGTTTTTTTTTTTTTTTTGCCACTATTGGCCTTTATTTGACAGGAAGGGGCAGAGGGAAAGGACGGGATTCGAACTCGGGACTTCCGGGTTTATAGCTTCTGTATAGGGGCGGCCGCTCTAACCGCTCTTCAGGCGAAATTTCCCACCGAGCACACCAGTCCAGACGAGACCGTGTAACGCGTTGCTTTCAGCCAAATAATCCTCCACGGGAGAGAGGCTTTTAGGTCAAAATGACTAATGCGATTAATCTGCATTGTGTCATATTGACTCGTTAAACTTTTTCGATTAATCACCTGCGTTGACAGCCCTAATATTACCTAAATTAAATAAGTCTTAGCTCAAAGGTATGCATTTGTGTCATTTCACTAAACATTTATATGTCAAAAAGAATCCACAACAGAGGTTATTCTCGCTAATGATGATGAGGATGAACAGAAATAGCATGTGTGACACAACGCTGGCTTCTGTCGCTCCACGTTAAGGTCATCACCAAGGCCAACAACACCCTGAACGGCATCAGCAGCTCGTCTGTCTGCACCGAGGTCATCCAGTCTGCTCAGGGCATGGAGTACCTGCTGGGTGAGGAACCACACACTCGAAAAAAACATCTCAGCTTTAAGTCATCATTAGATCGATTTGTTGGACTGAATTATGAAAGATGAAGAAGAAAGGGAGGATTTGGAGTCACAGCTGGCGACTATGTGCTCATGACAGTGTTTTATGTGAAATGGCGGCTGTAAATGGGTTATTTGACCTGTTTGATATCAAATGGTGGGTTATGTTTCTTTTAAAAACAAAGAATTTGGCCACATGTTGAATTTATTGTGGCTTTTCTCTAATCAGCAAAGGGGTCAAATTTATACATATACATGTCTAAATATTTTAATAAATGATGCTAGAAGGTTTTTTTTTTTGTTTTTTTTTTTAACTTGTTGCAACCAGGACCTATTATTAAATTGTTAGTGATTGATTACAGCTGGTAGTTTCTTTGGGAGCATAAACAGGCCATCATTAAAATGACCAATAAAAAAGTTCTCAATGATTATCTTAGGAGGATTGTAAATTTAAAGGAAGCTGCACCTCAACCACATGATATTTGTAGCCATCAACAAGCTTATGGCATAATTTCTGATGGATATTTGACCATTTCTTCTTTGGAGACTTGGCAGAGCTCATTTAAATTGGCTGGATTCCACAGTCAGCACATAGCGTTTAGTAAATATGTTTCACTTTTCAATAATAATCAAATTTATTGAGTGGGTCTGTATGTAATTTTGACTAAGAGGTAAAGAAAAGTTTTCCATTTTACATGAAATATTACAATCACTCCATTGGGAATAACGAACAGTTTCAATTTTTAAAGCCTCTAAACTGATTTGATATTCACATCCATATGAAGTCCTCACTGGATCTTTAAATGTACTAATGCATCACCTTTTTATTGTATGAGCACATTTCTAAAACCACTTGTTTAATACATCCTTGTCCCTTTAAAAAAAACCTTTAGAATTGTTGTAATTAAAAAACAAGGATAAATGGTAAAAATTCAGCATAAGGAGATTTTTGAGATTATTTAAGTCATGCAGTCTGTCATTTTCAGCAAATTACAGAAGTTTGATTAACAAATATTAACTTCTATTTTCTGTAGCTACATCCAAACACAGCCTTCTAGAGTAAACTCTAGTATCCCACCTTTGACAGCTGATTTTTTTTTTTTTTTTTTTTTTTTTAAGTTACTAAACCCTGTTTTGTGTAGAAATTAGACAAGTAAAAGATGCATTTTAGTATTCATGGTGGCCGTGCATCCTTAAAAAGTCTTAAATCCATGCATCTAAAATTAAGACCTTAAAATGTCTTAAATTCATTTAAAAAAATGTATGTTGGCCTTAAATATGGTCTTTTGTCATGGCAAGACTATTTATTTCCATGTAGTTTATTTTCCTCATGAGACTTTTCTGTTGAGCAAAAATCTAAGTCGCGCACAGACATTTTCATTACATTCTGTGACTCGAGGTGGTCGAGGCTACCGCTAACTAGCTGCTAATAAACTCCTGCTAGCTAGCTTTTTTTTTGCATCTGCCAGTTGGCTGGACAACGTTCGTCTTTGGTTTACTGCTGTTGTCAAGCCGTATGATGCTACGTGCATTCTGGGCAAAAAAGCTTGGCAGTAATATCCAAAATATACGATTTTCTTTCGTACATTTCTGTCTTGATGCAGGTCTTAAATTTAATTCATAATGGTCTTAAAAAGTCTTAAATTTGAGTTGGTGAAACCTGCAGAAACCCCGGTGTTGATCGTCCTGAGTTTAGTGTTGTTAGCTAGAGGGGAATCGGAGTGGTGCCTTTGAAGTGACTCAGTTCGTGCACAGAACAGTGAGAAAGAGCAGGGAAAACCAAAATAAGCTAAGTGTGAACATCTCTTCCAAGCATTAAAAAAGCTTTGACCTTACAGACTTCAGCTCTCTCAATGTGTGTTTTTATTTGGCAAATGTGTCAAGACATACTTTTTAAAAAATGTAGCATGCAAGTATGCTTTTATTTTCATACGTTTGTGTGTTTCGTAAATCAGGTGTGGTGGAGGTGTACCGAGTCACCAGGCGAGTGGAGCTGGGCATCAAGGCGACCGCGGTTTGTTCAGAGAAGCTGCAGCAGCTGCTGAAGGACATCAGCCGAGTGTGGAACAACCTCATTGGCTTCATGTCGCTGGCCAAACTCGTAGTAAGTCGCTCAGAGGAACAGAACATTTAACCAATCTAAAAAAAATCCTGATTCATGCTGCTTCAGCTCTTTTATCTTCACCACGGCGTGTTTAGGTACATGTGCTAACTAAATATTGGAGATCCAGCCAAAAATACTTCACCTGTGAAGTGTGTTAGGTGGTGTTGGTCTGCTGAAATAAAATCAATAATTCGTTGATTTTTAAAAAAAAAAAATTTTTTAATTTTATTCGATGCAACGATGCCGGCTGTTCTGGATGGCAAGCAGCATGGATTTATCTATCAAGCTTTTCATTGGTGTTTTTAAAAGAACGTCGGACAGGTTTGACATTTTTATTTAATTAAGCCAGTGGATTTTGCAAGCTTGGCGTTGCGCTCCCGCAAACTGCGAACATTGAGACAAAGATCTTGACGGTGCAACAAACGTGAAAACAGCCATGAACGAACATGTCCGTAAAAGTTCATAATTAAACGCCATTGCAATCATTAAGATAAAAGATAAGCATCACAAATCTGTGCAGCAGCTATCTGAGGAGCGTGGTGCGCTCTGACCGCAAACGCAGGGGCGTAACCAGAATCTGGAGGTTGAGGGGGCTTTCTGTCAGTGACAAAAAAAAAATCATGCCCATGATAAAAATAGCTTTATTAAAAGCCTGAGAATTAAAATAAATCTTATTTAGAGTTTTCCAGACAATAGTGGGGCACAGACAAAAACACATTTTCAAAAAAAAAAAATCCTAATTTTTTTTTTTTTTTTTTTTCTGGACTGTTGTAATCTTTAAACTATTTTAATTGTCATTGATCTCCAGTGGTTAGCTGTATAAAATACATTAGTGGATATTTGGCGAGAAAACTGACAGTTCAGACGGAGAAGGGGGGAGAAACAGGCGGAGAAATACAGGTGGGGGAGACAGAGGAAAGGACGGAAAAATTGATCGCTGAGGCGGAGAATTGGGGAGAAACGGCCAAGTTAAACAGACACAAGTAGAAAAAGAACAAATGGCGCCTAAAAAAAACGAGAAGTGAGCGGTGAAAATGGAGCATTTAATCCGTAATGGACAGAATCGTTTCTCTTTATAAACCCACTGGTAGCACTAAACCAGTGTGTCTGATATGTTCAGAAACTGTGGCCATTATTAAAAGTGGAAATGTGAAACGCCATTATGAGACAAAGCATAAAGGTTTTGAACAAACATACCTGCTCGAATCAGAATTAAGCTCAGTATGACCAGTCCACCAGGATCCTGAGCCACACATTCAATGCTCAGCAACGAGTTGCTTGGATTTTGGGTCAGCGAAAAAGCCGTTTATTGATGGAGAGGTTGTCAAAGAATGGCCAACTAAAGTTGCTGAAACAATTCTTGAAGGAAAAGAAAAACAAGAACTTAGTGAGAAAATAAAGCAAATCCCCGTGTCAGCATCGTCTGCTACAAAGAAAAGTGACATTTTGACTCAGCTTGATGAAGCCATGAAGAAGGCCCTATATGTAGGGCTCGCTGTGGATGAGTCCACCGACACGTGGGACAGTGCTCAGCTGAAGTAGTTGGACATTATGATCTTCCGGACCTTGCCCTCATGAAATTTTCTCAGAGTGGACCGCTTTAAATTTTAATTGAATACCCCTACTCTGTAATTTTATCAACGTCCATCCATTCTCTGTCCATATATCTATATTTGTGTGTGTATTCATCTGCTGCTCTATCATCAGCCACCTCACTTGTGCGACCATCTTTTACCCACTAACAGTCTTTCCTTCGCTCCTGTCTCTGTATTGTCTTCCATATCTAAATCCAGACCACTGCAGGAATATCTGCCAGAAATTCATCTTGAATTTATTATTATTATTTTTTATTTTTTTATTTTTTTATTCATGGTTTAAATGAGCTTAAAAGGAGTAAGTAGTCTGGAACAGGAGGCTGGGAAAGGTTGTAATTTTAACATGAAACCTGTTTAGGAGCCGTGAATGGTTGTAAACAAAATAAAAGCGATGATACACAAAGATGTTTCATGTAGCCAGACCCGTTCTGAGTCTGGTTGTATAAAACGGACATGATTGCCTGTTGCCCTGCAGGAGGAGGTAAGCCATGTTTGTGTTTTTGTGTGTGTAGCCAGATGAAAGCTCCCTGGATTTCTCCTCCTGTATTCTGAGGCCTGGCATCAAGAACGCCAAGGAGCTGGCGTGTGGAGTCTGTCTGCTGAACGTCGCCGCTCGCAGCAAGGTTTGTGCACAAACACACACACACACACACCTGTGGTAGAAACATTTTTCCATAAATGTTGCTGTTCTCCTCAGCAGCGTGTAACTACTGATGTTTTACAGAACAAAGAGGGAAGCGCTATTGGACGTCTGTTAAAACGAGTATGAACCAGTCAAACTGTCATCTGAATTTCATTCCTCTTTTTTTTTTTCTCTCTCTCTCTCTCGGGACCTCGGGGGGCCTGTTTTCCTCTAACAGTCGCACCCTGCAGGTGACCAAAGTGACAGGATCCATCTCTTCTCTATTACAGTCCAGCAACTTCTCTGACACAGAGCAGCCATATTTCAGTCAGTTCGCTGTGCAGAACTTTAGTATAAAAAGTATAAAAAGGTTGTTTTTTTGTTTTTTTTTTTTTGTTTGTTTTTTTGTTTTTTTCAGATTTATCTCTTTGAGACATCTGGAATAAAAATAATCTTCCTTTCAGCCTGACAAGTTTTTCCTTCTCACAGGGCACATCATGAACCTGACAACACTGGGCACACTCACGACATTATTACACAGAACTTCTCATTCGATGACACTGCCACACACATCTGAAGGATCTGGTATTAGTTCAACTCAGTCCCTTTAGCAACTTTTCCTCCTTGGTTTGATTATTGCAGCTTCTGTTCAGCAGTAATCTTCTTGTCCATCCATTTTGCTTGGGAATTGTAAACACACATTTATTACCCTTTGCTAAAAGGCCGGCTAATATAAACAGATGGGCTTGCTTTTTCTCTTGTGTCGCTGCTGCCTGCATGCTTGTCAGTGTGCATGTGAACTTATTTCTTCAGTTATTTTTAGTTTTTCTTGTTTTTTTTCAGTGGGGTAGTGTCACATTCAGTTTAGGTTCATTTAGTTTAGTTAAATAACAGGAAAAAAATATCTTCATGGGGATTTTTGTGTGTAGAGAAAAAAAGGAGAGATTGCAGTCACTGATTGTAGGCCAAATACAAGTACTAATTCATATGTTATTAAATTATAAGTAAATATACCTAAAAATACCAAAAAGTTGACTTTTATTTAACTCACAATATGTCTAAAGAGTCAGACTTCTAGATGGTGTTGTGCGATGCTTCTCCAACCTCTATAAATGTCTCCCAAAGCTGTTCTTAAGTTTCAATCCAGTTCCCTTTCTTTTTTGCTAAACTGCTCAACTCTGACTTATAGTGCCTTGCAAAGGCTTTCGAACTATTTGAACATGTTTACATTTTCTCACTTTAGAGCCTTAAACTTAATGGATTTTGTTGGGCTTGCTTTATAATAGAGCAACACAGCAGCACATAAATGTGTTGGGAAATGAAATGGTGGATGTTTAAAAAAAAAAAAAATCGAATAAAACTCTGAAAGGTGTGGGTCGGATATTTGTGTCACCATCTTTTATTATACAATGTATCCCTGGATTCATCCATGAATAGCTGAAATTCAGGAATACTTGAAACCTCCCTCTAAAAACACTTATAACAGCTTATTTTAATAGTTTAAACACCAAATATACCTTGATACGCATTAATATCCACAGTGGAAACCATCTTAGCACTACTGCAGAAGCTAACATCCACGGTCTTCCTTATCTTCGCTCTTGGGGCTACAGCCAGTGATCGCTAAGGAAAATGAGTTGTGCTCCTGGATTAATATTTTAGAAATGCTCTCTGGAAAAACCCATGAATGGACAAGTTTTCCACTAATAATTTGGAGTAACCTTCCACAGAAAAATCTTCAAATACTGAACGGTGCCCAGCTTGTAAGTAAAATAAAAGCCATTTTTTTAAAAGTAGGGTTAAGTTAATTAGATGATATTTTAAGCTTTGCACACCTTACAGGGAATCAGTCATGTGGAAATGGAAAGACTATGGCACAACTGTAAATCCACCAAAACATGGAAGTCCACCTAAACTGACCAGCTGGACACGGAGAGCGTTAATTAAAGCCAGGAGGGTCGGGGTAACTCTGCAGAGCAGGAGGTGCAGATTTCTCTGTGCTTCTCTACCTTCTTCGATGTCCTGTTGTTACAAGTACATTGACAGGACATGAAATTTAGGGGGGAAAAAGGAGCCAAAGTTTAAAGAAACTGGAAAACTATTGCCCAGGACCAGTTTATGGTAGTCTTCCTACCACAGTTCCTATTCAATACTGCTCGATTCTCATATCCCTGCAGTGCTCCATTTGAGCTTTCTCCCATTGAGCTCAATTTCTCCGGCAGAATTTCGACCAGGACAATCAGCAAACACAAGTTTTGAATAACGATGCAGCTGAGGAAGTGAACGAAGCCATTCAGTCCACGTTGGCCACGCTTCCAAATATTGAATTAACATTAACAGCCAAGTCGTTCGGCTAAGCACGCATCTCTTTGCTGTGAGGGATAGACGTTTATAGCGCAGGCAATTTCCGGAAAGCTTCATAGCGTTGAACTGACGCATTACATACATCACGGACAAACGTTAGCGACTGGGTAAAGTTTAGAACTTCACCCAGTCAGTCCTGACCCTCTGTACGAAGTGAAAGCGTAGAATAAGGGGCTGGTTTTTACCAGGCTAGCTTTATGGTAAACGGACTGAATTTATGTAATGCTCTTCTAGTCATACCGACTTCTCAAATCGCTTCATGCCAGAGCTACATTCACAAACACGCACACTTCTAAACACTGATATGTAGATCAGTGGGAAGGCAGAGACAGATTGACATGTTGCATGTACTTCTTTTAAAGCTAGTTGAGAAAGCAACAGAGGCTGGTAGCCTTAAGACTTGCATCATCGCCAAATTGATTTTGTTCCCTGATTTATCTTAGTGAGGCATAAACCAGTTAGTGTCGTTGCTCATGAATATGTCAAACCTTTTGTTCACTCAGTTTCTTCTCACAACTCTCTCCAGACCCTTCAGATGTTAGGTGCTTCTCATATCACTGCCCAAGACGTGCTATAATCGAAAGCCTGACAGGCCTGCCCTGTGAGGATGCTGCTGCTTATATCTGTATGGGCAGCTACGCTGTTCTCTCCAAGCTTGTGTACCAAAGCATGTCTAAAAAGTATCAAAAGATAACAACACACTGTGGAATAAGTGGAGAGCTGTCACTTTGGCACCTCAGGGTGCGTTTTTGCACTTTGGGATTGGTTCCTTCAAGGTAACAGGGTTCGTTTCAATTTTTTCTTCTCACCTCCACCTCGAGGTAGCTGCTCACCTCCCTCCTGCCAGCTAACAACCATCGCTGTTTCTAATAACCGTTCTCTGACTGGGGCCCTCGGTGCTGCATGGCTGTGTGTCCACCTTGGTGATTTTTATCAGTGTGGGTCATTAATGGTGTTTTCAGAGCCTGCGGTTTAAAGGGCAGCACACTGGCGCTGATTGTCTCTCGCCATCCCTCCGCTGCTCTGCCAGAGCCAGATGGATGGTCCGGGCCAGATACGGCTGACTGCGAGGCATCTCGGCCGCGAGCGGCTGGAACATTAGTCAGGAGCGAGGCGGATTATAGTCCTGCGCGCACACGGACGCACCGTCTCACCTCGCACTCCTCTGTGACCAGATTTAAGCCGACATTTATACCAATTTGTGTTGCTTCTGTGCCACTAGCTTCAGATTATTAATGCGTGTTTTAATTACAATTTTGGCAGAGCCACACTGGTAAGAAGGCATTAGAGCTGCGCGGAGGCCAGAATCCCCCTCGTGTATAATGGAGTGAGAGAACGGCTTCAGTGACAGCAGAAAGCACTGATTGGTGCATTGTCCTCTGGTGAAGGAGTGCTGATTTGTTTGTTCCAGAAAAATGACGAAGAAGGGGCAGTAGAGGTGCAGAGATGGCAGTAAGGACCCAGTGGCTTCTTTTTCAAACGAATAGTTGATTTAATCCCTTGTTTGTTTAGCTTTGACTAGACTGGACTGCTGTTTTTGCTTTAAGCGGTGCCAAAAAATGCGCAGACTGCGCAACTCTTGAAACCAGAAGTTTACATACACCGAATTAAAAAGACGCACACACCTTTTTTCCTCGCTGTCTGACGTCAAATCAGCGCAAACTTCTCCTGTTCGTAGGCCGCCTCATTTTCACACGCCTTTTCAGATCTGCCCACGACTTCTCCATGGCATCAGAGATCAGGGCTTTGTGACGGCCACACCAAAGCATCGACTTTGTTGACCTTAAGCCACTTTTTGACCACTTTGATTGGACTCTTAGGATCATTGTCCATCCGGAAACTTTAACAACCTGGCTGATGTCTTGAGATGTTGCTTCAATATTTCCCCAATATGTTCTTTCCGCATGATGCCATCTATTTTTTTTTTAAGTGCACCAGTTCCTCCTCCAGCAAAACAACCCCACAACATGATGCTACCTCCACCATACCTCGCAGTTGGGATGGTACAAGCATCCCCACATTTCCTCCAAATGTAACAATTGTCATTATTGCCGAACAGTTCCACTTTAGTTTCATCAGACCACAGGACATGTCCCCAGAAATGAAGGTCTTCGTCCCTGAGGACATTTGCAAACTGCAATCTGGCTTTTTAATGTTTCTTTTGAAGTAATGGCTTCTTCCTTGCTGAGTGGCCTTTCAGGACATGTTTTACTGTGGACAATGACTCCGTTTTACCAGCTTCAGCAACATCTTCACAAGCTCTTTGGCTTTTGTTTTGCAGTCAATCTGCACATTTTGGACCAAAACCCGTTCATCTCTAGGACGCAGAACCCGTCTCCTTCCTCAGGAGTACGATGGTTGGACATCCCATCATGTCAATACTTGCATATAGTTGTTTGAACATATGAATGCAGCACCTTCAAGCATCTGGAAATTGTTCCCAAGGATGAACCAGACTTCCTGATATCTTTGCTGATTTCTTTTGACTTTCCTATCGTGTCAACAAGAAAGCAGTGAGTTCCAGGTGTGGCCTTAAAATACAGCCACAGGTGAGCTTCCAATTGACTTAATTGTGTCAGTTAACCAATCAGAAGTTTCTAAAGGCATGACATCATCATTTGGGCTTCCTCTCATTGTTTAAAGCAGCAGCAGCCATTTTATATGTAAACTTCTGGTTTTAAAGACATAAATAAATTTGACTTATTCTCTCTCTCATTATTGTGGCATTTAGCAAATAGGAACAATTTAACAAAACATACTGTTTTAATAATAGAATAAAACAAGAGAAATTATCATTGAGCTTTAAAAAAACAATTATTTTGGCAAAAGTTTAAAAAAAAAAAAAAAGAAAGAAGTTAAGGTAGATTCGCCAAAATGGGACGTCTACTCGCCTGAATTAGCTGATGCAAAGGTCAGGCGAATAGTTTCACTTTATTTGATCCGACTGATTACAAAAATGCCATCGTTGTTAATTCAGAACGATGGTATTAAAAAAACCCATCGATCCAGGTAAAACATCTGTAATCAGCTTCTATTGTTTGTGCAGATGAGGCCTTCGGAGAGTCCTTGGAGGTTGAGAGGAGTGAGGCGGATTCGTTATAGAACATCTTTGTGTGATGACCACAAAGCATAGCAAGTAGGCCAGGGCACAAAAGTGCTCTGAAAGGAAATCACTGTGCTTGTGAAATGTGAGCGTGGTGAGAAAAAGTGAAGAGTGGAAAATGTGTCATTCAGCGTGCATTAGGGAGGCAGCGGAGCATCTGAACCGCAGGCTGCATTCAGACAGGTGGAGACGCATTTCATTTAATGGTGTGTTAGAGCGCTGAGATTTTAAAAAAATATATATATTTTTTTTTTTTTATGCAAGTCGTTTTGTGTTTGCGTCTCCCTGCGTTTCTATGATTCACTGCACATGAGTCATTCCTCGTCCCGGCTTCGCCTCAATTATTCCACTGGGGAAGCGAACTCCTAAGCTGCACATCACACACATTAGCATCTGCTGATTGCACACACACAGCTACAGCTGGGACCAGTGAAAACACACTCTCATGTGGGGGTCATATTTCTACATTTAGACCAAATCACAACACGCTATGAAGCAAAGGGCTTTCGCTGTTTTTATCTAAATAAGAAAATGAAGTTGTCATTTTTGCCTGTATGCATCTCAGACTGCTTCTTATTTTATCTAAATTAACTGGAATATAGGCCTGTCACCATAACAAATTTTGCTGGACCATAAATTGTCCCAGAAGTTATTGCGATAAACGATAATATTGTGGTTTTGAGATGATTTTCTTGCGATATGTTGATAATGGGATAATGATTCAAGTTCTCCCTCTCAAAGACCAATAAACTTTAATTTTATAAAGAACACTTACACTTAATTATCAATATTATTTAATTTTCCATTTTGTTTCCAATCTTGATGTTTTATTGTTTTTGTCACTTTTTCATCATGGATTTTTATCTGTTTTTTCAAAATTCTGTATTTATTTATTTTTTTTTTAAAGATATTTTAAATAGCCTAAATAAAACGCAACCAAAAACAATAAATAAAATGGATTCTGTCTGTAAACAAAATTGCCCTGCAAAAAATATGAATCATCAGAATGGAAATTGTCGAGCTCTTTTTAATTTATCGTGCGATTAATTTCTTTTTGCGACAGGCCTACTGGAATATAATTCAAGACACTTTTTTTTTTTTTTTTTTTTTTTTTAAACTATTTTAGGTATAAAAGTGAAATCCTTGTATTGTTTCATTAGACAGAGTAAAATATTTCAAGAGATTATCTCTTATAATTTACAATAATAATTATAATTATTAAATTATAATAATTTACACCTAAAGAAAACCAAAATTCAAGGATTGTACCCTTACAGATTTCTCCGGTTGCTGCTTTTTTTTGTCACACTTAAATGTTTCCGATATTCAAATAAATTTTAAAATTAGATAAAGAAAGCATGAGTAAATACAAAAAGGCAGTTTTCCAGTGCTGATTTTATTGTTTCAAGGAAGAAAGCTATCGAAAGCAATCTCGCCCTGTCTTTAAAAAAAAAAAGGAAAAAGAAACCCAGTTCAGTTTTATGAGCCACAACCAGGTCTGTTTTTGCCAAACCTGTGGAATTAATAATCCACTTAAAAGGAACCTGTCTGACAACATGAAGTAGGCTGAAAAAATCTCAAAAAGCAGCAAATCATTTCCAGAACAGGTGAGAAACTAAGTTTTGGACTTTTATCCGTCTGGAAAGGGTCACAAAGAAACTTCTAAGACTTTCTAACAGTGAGAGCCGTTATCTACAAATGGAGGAAATCAGGAACAGTGGAGAACTTCTTCCCAAATTTCTCCGAGAGCACATCGGCGACCCATCCAGGAGGTCACAGAAGAACCCTGAACGCCATCTAAAACACTGCGAATGGGGGAAAATGGCGAAAAACACTGCTGATCAAAAAGTCCTCCTCACATTTACCAGAACGCCATCTTAGAGGCTCCCAAGACGACGGAAAAAATATTCTGTGGGTTCGTGTTCATAGTTACATGGAGGAGGTTTCAGGGACTCCTCCGGACAGCCATCGAGTCATAAAAGAGCTCAGATCATCAGCTATGAGCAAAACGTTTCTTTTTTAAAAATCTTTTTTTTTTCATTGGTCTTATAATATTCTGATCTTCTGAGAAACTAGTGTAATGACTTCATATTTTGATTCTTTTTGAGGTGAATGCCAAATATTTCAATGATACTCTAAATTACAAAGATGCAATCAGTCAGAATGACACACGTGAGATCAGAAATTGACCAGATTTTGTTATTTTCATGCTTTTAGCAGACTTCTTCAGATGAGGCCTGGATTGTTCAAAACATGTCTTAGAAAAGCAGACAGACAAATTCTTTGAGAAAGTAATGATTTACAAAAATTGCTGCCAAAATGTCTTAATCGTATTAGACACGCAGCCTCAAACCAAATCTTTTATTCATCCGTTTTTTTTCTGCCTCGATGGAGATAAATCGCCACCAGTTTGTTTCTTCAGCCTTCTAAAAAGACATCACTCGAGATGTTTTCTCCTTTGTTCCCATGTGTGGTTTCGCAAGGAAATTTAACACCAAGTCTTTTCTGTTCCCACTACCACACAGCTGAGAGCAGGGTCCATTGAATCAATGTTCACTGTATGAAGAGATCCTCAGAAATGTACCTTGGCACCATGTTTGTCTGGATTTAATGCGGCGTACGTTTATTCACTGGAGTGGAAAAAATATCTGAAGACTGTTGTGCCTCCACAAGGTTGTATAAACAAACGAAGAACTGTGTCACAGCATGACGCATCCTTTTTATTCTTTTAAAACCGTCTGCGACTGTTTTTAGATTTATTTAGACTCAAAGTAAACAGACGGATGCTGCTGCAGTCAGATGTTTGCAACACATTTTTAACCCTCTGTGGTCCCTTCATTTCATGTCACAAAAAAAATGCTTCCATGAGAAATATTATCTAGCAACATTTTTTTTTTTCTAATGAATAACTGCAGTCCAAACCCCTTTAAACACCAGTTTTGGTATTTAAAGAAGTGTTTTGGTGCAAAGTTGTCACTATTTTTTTAATAAAAAGCACAATTTTATTCAGTTAAAATAACATTATGGCAGAATGTATTAATAAACCCATTAACAAACCGTTAAAATATTAATAAATAGCTGTCTCTGCATAAGTTCTTCTTAACACTAAAAAATGCCGAGCATCTTTTCACACTGATCAGTCTCCAGGATTTCGCGATTGTTTTTATGATTTTTTTTTTTTTTTTTTTTTTTTTTTGCAATCAAAATCACTGATTTTCTGGAGCTACTTTAGAAATATTTGCACAAAACTTTGCGATATTCGCGTTTATGTATGACGTTAAATGTAAAACTCGCCACATCGATCACAGACTAAACTTGACATCAAGTCTGGCTGAGGCAGCGGTGGAGTAGAAGGAAGCAATACTGCCACCTGCAGGTGGAAGTTAGCATCACTTAATCCAAACGCTTTTTTTTTTTTTTTTTTTTTTTTTTTTTTTTTTTTTTTTCTCAGAAAATTTGCAATAAACTCAGTTATGCATTAGCACAAAAAAATTCAGGGATCTATTGATTTTGAGTGAATTTCCACGAAAAACTGGAGGAACTTACTGATATAATTTGAATTTCCTCAGATTACCTCTAAAACTTGACAGCTAGAACGCCAAAGGTCTGCAAGGCTGTAACTGCTGCAAATGAAGGATTCTCTGATGAAAGTAAAGTTTGAAGGACAAAATTATTATTATTTCAAGTACAAATCATTTCAATAAAATGTGAGTTTTCTTGGAAAAACAGTGAAATTTTTGGGTGACCCTGAACTTTTGAGTCGTCGTGTGTGTAAATAAATAGCTCCACCTGTGTCACTTGGACACAAATGTTTTCAACGTTGCCATAGAAGTATTGCGTATTAACAAATTTTTCCATTTTTGTAATCCCATTGTTGCCTTCAGTCCTCATCATATAAAAGAAATGTACGTTTTATGACATTGTAAACCCTTAATTACCAAGTAGTTTCCTTTTAGAAAAGAAATAACAAATATTTTATACTAATAAAAGTTCAAATTTCTTTATTTTTTGAATGGGGGCTATTATGAAAGTGTCAAACTTTGTCCGCAACATAAATTCCCAACTCTGTTTTTTGAAAAAAACTTTTTTTTTTAAATGTTTTATTTCATCCCATACATGTAAATTGATATATTTACAATCCATAAAAAATGCATTCTCCTAGAGGAATAATTAAAAAAAAATAATAATAATAGAGAATTGAAAAAAAATGTAAAGAGAAATTAAATTTCAGTGGTATTGTATTCAAAAGATGAGTTTTAAAATGGCCAAGAGCACAAAAATGCGAAACTTTTGTTCAGTTTGTATCTAGCTGAAGTTCTGCAGACATAAAATTCAAAACAATTTAGTTTCCTTCGCTGTGTTTTTGTTATCCTCCTCCTGCTCGATGCTTACACATTATCCCATCCAGCTCATTCCAGACAGCTTTACCTTGTGAGAAGAGCCTTTCTGACCTTCAGATCTGTGAGATCAGAGTGTTTTTCTTTTCCTCTGTCTGCAAGTTTGATGTACAGCTGGGTGGCTTACAGAACCGCTGTGCACTGCAAGACTAAAAATGACACAAATCAAGCTCTACTTAAACCTCAGTGGCCTTACTTGAGTATAGAGGCTAATTAATCACAGCATGCGGTTCGAAGTGATTCTTAGAGTTGAAGCAGAGTTCTGGTTTATTCCAGTCTGATTAATTTTAAAGTCCCAGAGCTTCCTGCGGATGTACCAAAACCAGGATTGTAACAAATGCGTAAGAAACAACTTATGATGCTCTTTTCTTCAGCTTTTAAATTTTTAAGGATTAAAAACATTTCCAAATTATCGAGCTAAACAGCACCCTACAAGTGTGAACTGAACAAGGATCGAGCTTTTCCTGCTGTGTGTTTCTGAAAGGCTGCAAAGAAACAAATCCTGCTGTAAAATAAACATTACTCCAATGTAGTTGTCCATGGAGTTAATATGGAAAGCAGCTTTCATATGTTGTATTGGGATTTCTTGGGAATTGTGAAGAGAAAAGAAAATTATTTTCACTTTATTTTAGTTAAGTCTGATGTGTATTTGTATTTAGCTCCCTAAGTTAATACTTTGCCTTTTATTGTAACTACAACCTGAAGTCCTTTGGAGAGTGTCTCTGTTAGCTTTTCATATTTAAAGGCATTTTTGCCCATTTTTCTTTGCAGCACAGCTCAACCTTTAATAGGATGGGAACATCTGAACAGCAATTTTTAAGTCTTCCCACAGATTCTGAGTTAGATTTGGGTCTGGACTTTGACTGGGCCATTCTAGCACATTAATGAGCTTTGATCTAGAGCAAGTGACAGTGATGGGCAATAACAACAAATAGGCTCTCACACAGATAGAACATATTTTATATATATGAATAAAGAATAAAAATACTGCAGAGTAAGGGCAAAATTTCAACATAAATACTCTGTAGTTATAAAAAAAAAAACATGCCGGTTTTAGCAGAATGCATTAATGAAACGACCCATTAAACTGTTAAAATAGCTTTCTCTGTATTCAATGAGCAATTCTTAAAATTAAATATTTAACATCTTTTCATATGAATGTAATTTGGCATTAGACAAATAAAAACTGATTTAATTTGACCGATAAAATAATAAACATAAACAATACAAGCGTTATCGTGAGGCTCTAGTTATTGTTGAGGGCCACAGAAATGACACGTGATCGAACGCGTCCATATGTTGAAAGCCATGTGTTATTTTCACTAAGATCCGATTAAGATACGTGGAATATTTATGATTCAAGGGGTGTGAAAACATTTGCCAAAGGAAGGGCGGCAGGAAACAGAATCAGAAGGTGAATTGATTGAGTGCTGTCCTGCGCCAAGGCTCGTTTCCCTTTCTCCCATTTTCAAGCAGAATTAACCCCAAACGTCGTTGGTCTCTGGTTGCTTTTCACGCCACCCTGCTGACAAACTGCCACCAAGATCCAGGTTTCCCTCTTGTGAAATGAAATCCTCTTAGTTTTTAAGCGTCGTGGAGGGTGTAGGTGTAAGACGCAAACCTCCTCGTCTCCTCACGCCTGCGGATCAGGGTCTCTAACAGCCTTGCCCTTTCTGTCGAACAGGCTTTCAACTCGGAGACGGACAACTTCAAGCTGCTGTACGGGGGCCACCAGTACCACGCCAGCTGTGCCAATTTCTGGATCAACTGCGTGGAGCCAAAACCTCCAGGGCTCATCCTGCCTGACCTGCTCTGAGCTGCCATGGAAACAGAGCAGGAAATAATTAACTTGAAATAGGCGAAGCGGCCGGTCGCGTCACGCTGAGGACGAGAGGAGGACGTCTGGAGTCACTGGATTCTGCTGTAGTATTCTTTTATTTCTGTTTGTGATTTATTTCACATTTTTGTCTTTTCTGGGTTTATTTACATTTTTTTTTATTTTATTTTTTTTTTTTTTTAGCTTTATCTCATCCATACAAATCACTTCGGTCAGTTTGGGGAGGTTGTATTTAAATCTGTAACTGATGCTGCTTTGTTTCACCTGATTATCACTGCGGATTACGTTGATATGAAAAATAATTACCTAAGGAGTCATGTTTTATCGATGAGCAGTGCAACGTGATTAAAACCACTGGCAGATGGATGTGCGTAAACATCTGGAGCTTTTAAGATCCCTTTTTTCTTCTGTTTTAATTTTATGCACGACTCTTCATCATAAGTCAACTCTTTTACTTGAACTCGTGCAGCAGGCGCGCTTGATGCAGGTTTTTGAAAATCATTCAGACTCACCGCTGTACTACAAGGCATTCGTCTATCTTTTTATGCGTCGTGTTGAATGTGTTTGTTGAATGAAACCTTCAGCACCTTTCGGGTATTTAAATAGTGTTTTATAAATATTTAATAGTGTGGGAGTGAGGGGTCTTGAAGGAAATTGTTTTTTCTTTTGGTGTGGATTTTTGAGTCATGAAGGAACTGATTGTGTGAAGTTAGACTACAGCTGATTTTTTTTTTCTCTCTCTGTATATTACAACGTCATGTTGTAGCATTGTATTTATCTCTGATTATAATGTGAATAAATAAGAGTGCTTAAAGGTTCCCGTCAATGTTAATCATCCAGGTGCGAGTTTGAGGAGTGGGTGAAGCATTTTTCAAGCTTTGGGTACTATTATGTACTCATGTAGCCCATGAAATACTTGTTTTCCCTCATATACCTGACATTTTATTCCATAAAATATCAGACTGGGACTCAGCTCGGTACTAAGGGCAAAACAATGCTGATCATCCCTGCATTCAACATATCCGTCCTGAGAAACTTTTATCAAAGTAAAGTATAGGGGAAAAAATGTTTTGTGGTTCAGATTGCAGGAAACTGTGTTTTTGGTCAGTGTTGCACTTTGTGGTGACTGTTAGCGTTCACAGTGAACGGTGTATTTGCTCCTATTTTAATAGTTCAAACACCAAATATACCTTAATATGCATATGAGTGGCGCTGCTCGCCCCCCCTCTCCTCCTTGCTCTCTGCTATTAGCTGAGACCGTTATGAATGCTAATGCTAGCTAGCATTAGCATTAATGCTAGCATTAACATTCATAACGATGACGACGGATAAACGGTTCTCCTGTAACGGTAAGTTGTTTCTCCGCCATTAGCACATTTAGCAGCGACTAAATGAGGTTGACCGACAGCTCTAAGCCCCTCCTCCTGGCTCTGATTGGTTGGTTTAGGTCGGGAGCGGTGCAAAGTTACATAGCTTTAAAAGTAATAAGTGCGATGGAATTAAAAATAAAAGTAAATGTTTTCCAAAAAGTTACTGAAGTAAATGTAACTAGTTGCTTGTAGCAAGTAGCATTGCTCCTAGATATTTCATCTTCAAGCTTCCTTTTCTTTTGAATATCTTTGATATGTGTTACGAAAAAATCTTTAAGTAGGCGGGTTTGGCGAATAATTTGCAGTCACGTTCCACAGAAAAATCAATTTATAGGTCAGTAATACCATACAACAAT
This sequence comes from Anableps anableps, assembly GCA_014839685.1. NCBI lineage: Eukaryota > Metazoa > Chordata > Actinopteri > Cyprinodontiformes > Anablepidae > Anableps > Anableps anableps. Next base: position 7,564,329 of record CM026068.1, on the reverse strand, counting down.
CTTCTGATAACATGAAAGCAAGCACACAAAAAATGTTTTTCTAACTTTCAGAGAGCTCTCATAGCATTTCAGCTAAAGCTGTAAGCTAATCGTGAAGCTGATCTTACAGCTTGGATCTCTTTTAAACAAGAAACTTTAGCATTGAATTAAGTTTAATCTAAAAACCTATTTGCACTAGATAAGTATTAGCATATCAGTAAAATATTAATTTGAATTTTTAGAATATCTGCTTATGCAATAACAATAAACTAGCTGCAGGACACAATTAGCATCAACTTTCTCATTGACCTCTGTGCAAGTTTCCCTTAAAGTCCCAAAGAAATTTTAACAAACTTGACAGTGATTGGTGTGTTTTAATGGCTAGGTCGCCTCAGTGTGTTAAACTGTTTGTTTTGCACTGTGTGTGAATTTGCTGTGTTATAAAATGGTTGTGTAGACTAAATCAGCCCAATTTGCTCAACAAAAAGCACAATACAGCCATGAAATAAGATGGTCATTTAATTAAATGGCTTTCAGGTTATGTTATTTTATTTTTCTGCTCCTTCTTTTTTTGAAAAACACACAAACGCTGTTGCACCTTTTCCTTCTCAATGATGCACTCTCCCTGAGGCCAGAAATACCTCGTCATTTCCATCACATTAACACAAAATGGAATAAATTCACTTCCAGCAAGGCTGGCGGGCTTTTGTTGGTGGTTGAGCTCAGCCAATCAGATGAGATGTCTCAGGGCGTCGTGAGACCTGCTCATTATGGTCCTCACACTCCTCGGGTGTGTCCTCAAACATCCGTTTTATCCCGCACTGCTGTCTAATTTATTTCCAGCAGAAAATGAATTCTTTTCCTCTCACAGCGAACGCTGATAGAGGATTACAGAAAATTACAAAAGCAGAAATCAATTACTGAAGAGGGCTGCATAATTCAGAATGCAGGATGTATCTCTATGCACCCATTGTCTGCAACATCCTGCTAAAATATTGACTTGGGAGCAGACAAAATGCAGCTGATATATACCACTTTTCTGACCCTTCATTGTAATGGCCCCGCTTATTGATTAACACGGCAGCCTTTGATATCAATGTCAAAAGACATTTTTTTTTCAGTTTCTAGCATTCCTTGTATTGCATGAAATAAGTACAATAGAAAAACTGAGCTCAATACTTGGTACAGAAACCTCTTGTTTACATTTACAGAGGTCAGATGTTTCCTGTTGTTTTTGACCAAGTTTGCTCAACCTGCTCCTCCATACAGATCTTTTGCAGTTCTTTCAGGTTTCGGGGCTGTTGCTGGGCAACAAGGAGTTTCAGCTCCTGCCAAAGATGATCTATTGGATTCAGGTCTGGAAACCGGCTAGGCCACTCCAGGACTCTGAAATACTTCTTGTGGAGCCACTCCTTAGTGATGCTGGCTGTGTGTTTTGGGTCATTGTCATGCTGGGAGGCCCAGCTACGACCCATTTTCAATGCTCTCACTGAGGGAAGGTTTTTGCCTAAAATCTTGTGATACATGGCCCCATCCATCCTCTCCTCAACACGGTGCAGTCGTCCTGTCTTCTTTGCAGAAAAGCCCCCCACCCCAAACCAAGATGCTTCCACCTCCATGCTTCCTGTTTGAGATGCTGTTCTTAGATTTGTTCTCATCCTTCTTCTTCCTCCAAACAGTGGTGTTTACACCAAAAGGTTCTGTTTTGTTCTCATCTGAAAACATGACCTTCTCCTTTGCCTCCTCTCGCTGGATCATCCAGATGGCCATGAGATAACTTCTGATGGGCCTGGACAAGTGCAGGCATGAGCAGGAGAACCTTTTGGACTTTGCAGGATTTTAACCTGTGATGACATCATGCGTAGCTATGGTAACCTTTGAGACTGTGGTCACTGACCAGGTCCTCCTGTGTAGTTCTGAGCCGATTCATCTCTCTCAAGATCATTGATTCTCCACAAGGTGAGATCTTGCATGGAGCCCCAGTGATCTTGAGTTTCTTCCATTCTCTGATAATTGCCTTCTCACCAAGCTGCTTGCCTATTGTCCTGTAGCCCATCCCAGCCTTGTGCAAGTCTACAGTTTTGTCCCTGGTGTCCTTAGACAGGTCTTTGGTCCTCCCCATGCTGGAGAAGTTGGAGTGATTGATAGTGTGGACAGGTGTAGGTAATGAGTGGAGGACAGGAGAGCTTCTTAAAGACAAGCTAACAGGTCTGTGAGAGCCAGAATTATTGCTGGTTGGTAAGCAATCAACCGCTAACACATTTTTCGCAATAAAATGCTAATTGTTTAAAAATCATACAGTGAGTGTGATTTTCTGGATTTCATAAATTCTCACAGTTTTTAGTGTACCTACATTTAAATTACATACCTCTCCATATTTTGTAAGTGGGCAAAACTTGAAAAAAATCGGCGGTGTATGAAATACTTAATTTCCCTACTGTATGTAACTTGAGGGGTTTTTTTTCCCAAGATATAACACAGATACAGTAAAAGAAAATCAGCGTCTTCATCGCTATCTTCTTTGCTTGTTTTAGGTCACCAAATTTATGCAGCAGTTGTTCCAGACATGCATTAAAAATATGCTTTTGTTCTTTTTCTTTGGGGTTTGTGGCAAATTTTCATCTCAAGTTTCACATTTGACTTCAAAGGGAAATGTTAAAGGAGCAGTATTATGTATTTTCCAGGCACAAAGTGCCATTTTGTAGCACAATCAAGTCACTGTTACCTTACGTTGTTACAAACATGCTTCATATGTCAAATATAACTTTAAAAAAAATTGAATTCATAATTTAACGCTTTGAAATTGGGCCTTTGTCTCTTTAAAACCTCCTGCTCTTTCTGAAACTCCGCCCTCAGGAAGTCATGATAACAGCGCTCCTCTATTAACCATTTAATGTTTTTATCAGCGTTTCATTGAGAAGTAGTTCGTACAATGAGCTCAGCAGATGCGCAGTTCCGCAGTTCCACCAGGTGTTTGCTAATCTGACTAGTCTGAAGGAACTGAGAGGGGAAGTAGCGGGGGGCGGGTGCTCTGTGAAGCAGAAGCTGGGAATTTTAGAAACTGCAGCTCTGAGGAGGAGCTGCACCTCGAAGGCGGTGCTGGGTCCATCCAGGTGTTTTGCACAGCTGAATGGTTGCCATGGGAGATTAAAGGATTTCTCAAACATGCGTGAAAGAATCAAAGCAACACTCCAGGTATGTTTTTGATGAGGGAATAACATTATAACAGGATGTAAAGCTCAGAGAAGTCGATTTTACATAAAACTGCCCCTTTAATGATGCTCTTTCAGGATTTATCTAATTACATTGACAAGAAATTTAAACTTGTATTTATGAATCTTTCCCTTTTTTCCCTGCTCTCTGGTTTTGAAATCTACATTTTTAACTTTCTTTATGAAAGCACCAGTAGCTGGAGGCAAACTTAGAACAAAACAAAAAAGTTATGGTTGCTAAATGTTGCTTATTGGTCAAGTTAAACCTGTTGTCAAACCACATGTTGAGATCCCTTAATGAGCTAGTTTAACATTTGATTTATTACAATTACATTACAGTACAATTTCTCAAGAGGTTAAAGGAAGATTAGTAGGGTAGCTACTCATTTGATTCAATATGCTGTTTGCTAAGTTTGTGAGGTGTATGTCCGTTTTAAGAGAAGTTTATTTTTTTATTTATTAAAGTTTGGATTTATTGAAGTGGGGTTCTGTGGAGCTATCTGAGGTCAGTATAATATATCAGTATCATATATCATATATGCAGTAGAAAGCAATCTGAATAACTTTCATTTAGAGAAATAAAGGCCTAATCAGAGCGTTGAGCTAACAGCTGGCCAGAGCACACTAGATTCACAAATCTATTTATTCTTTCCAGGTTCAAGTCAGGTCTGGGGTCAGGTCTTGAGTCTTTCACCAAAAATCCATGTCAAGTATTTTGTCCAAAGTCTGATTCCAGTTTTAACTCTCTCATTCCAAGTCAAGTCTAGTCTTTCATCCAAAGTCCAGTCACAAGTATTCGTCCCAAGTCTCAAGTCTTTTATCCGAAATCCAAGTGAAATCTTGAGTCTTTCATCCAATCCAAGGTAAGTCTTTTGTACCAAGTCAAGTTTCAACTCTTTAATTTTAAGTTTAAGTCAAGTCTAGAGTCTTTTGTGCCAAGACCAGTTAAGATTATTCATACCAAGTTGTGAGTAAATCCAACTCAAGTTCAACTCAGTTCAGTTTGTTTATATAGCACCAGTTCACAACAAATATCGTCTCAAGGCGCTTTACAAGAAAAACAATAATTTCAGGTTAATCACACATACATTTCAATTAATCCTAGTTATCAAACAGTGCATTAAGCTCCTCTTAATTTTTAAGGGTTAGATCCTCTTAGAGGGAGTAATGCACATTGACCGGTTTCATTTATCCGGAGGTAAAGCGCATCGTTATCTTGTTTGTTTGGGGTTTTTCTGTCTAATTTAACAGGTTTTAACTAAATACCAGCTAAGTGGTTCCCAGGAGCAGCATAGCCTTTGTTTTACCTTTTTGTCTTTTACAGTAAAATATTTATATTGTTTGCTTACATTAGCCGTTAGACCAAGAGCATATTTGTATTATTGTGAACAAAATAAAATGTATGTATTTTACAAGCCACGCCTCTGATTCTTACAAACGTACCTGTATAAAATTCTGTAACACAAGAGTTCGAGGATCTCCTTTGATTGACCATGGTTGGCGGTGATTGTACCTCAGGTCACATAGATTTCACATCAAGTCTTATGTCCCAAGTCCAAATCAAGTCTGGAATCTTCCGTGTACAACTTAAGTCCAAGTCTCAAGCTACAGTTGCCATCTCTTCATTATACTTAATGGACCACCAGCGTTTTTTCTGTGTAGCAAACCACTTCTACGTCAACAACCATGTGCTGCAAAAAAGTGAGCATTGCAAAGATTAATGGGAAAAACACTTGCATGAACTACTAAAACAAAAAATGAAACCATAAATTCAAACTGGAAGACTCTTCCCAGCATCAGCTGCATCATCCAATCACCGAGTGATGCGCCTCCGCTGCAGCCTGTCTCCTTTGGGCCACGTCTCGTCGTGGAAGTCTCCACTGATAAGGCTCTCCATCCACGGCTCCATCTGCTCCCGAGCCAAGCCTATGCTCCCCTTCTCCACCATCGTTCTCTCTCAGCTCCATCAGGCTCCCTTTCTTCCTTTGGCCTCCACTCCCCCCCCCAGAGGGGAAGGCATCCCTAATCCTAAATTGCCCATTAATGTCTATAGCAATTCGCTGCATAAACGTCTTCTGCCGGGGTCCGAGTGCTAATCATGTCAATAAAACTTTCTAATTGCTGCTCTGTCTTTGTGTGAGTCTCTCCAGGTTGAATTAAATTGCAGTTGTTTTAACACGGCAGAAATTTGCTTGGGCCTTTGCCCTGCTCTGAGCTGTTAAATATTGGTTCTCACCGGCAAGTTCAAATGTCCAACCTGAAATTGCTCAGAATGTTGTTTAAAGTAAGATCCTGACTGCTGGTGAAATCTTGACAAAAACGCCATAAAAGGAAAAACAAAAACAAAAAAAACGGAGCTATTGCTGTACTGTTAACAAACTGGGAAGAAGAAACACAAATTTCTGCAGATATTCTGAGGACTTCTAAGAATAAATAATACTGATCAAGATTAAAACGATGGCGGAGGGTGGAAATGGACGTGCAAGGTGAAAACAGCTTTAAGCAGTTAAAAAAAAAAAAAAGCGGATTTGGCACAAGTTTTACAAAAATCTGAGAAAACCTGTCATTTGAGCGGATTTGCACTTTGAACCTCTAACAAAACAAAATGCTGCACATTCATAAAGCCTCAGTTTGACATGTAACAGCTGCGACACAGATATTACTCTTCTTTCTTTATGGACGTTCAGTGAAAATTGAATACAGTTCACGTCTCGCGGTCCGACGCCGTTCAATCAATCAGTTCAGACAACTGAGGCAGTGAGAGACGACAGAGCGATGAGTCACTGTTACGCCACGAAGACAAACACTCATTCAGCTGCCCACTGAGAAAGAAAGACTTGTTTCATTACAAACCAAATTCTGCTGGCGCATTCAGGATGAGCCTCAGCCGGCTGCGAGGCTGTTTTCCCTCTTTCATACCATCTAATATGCTCCGTTATGGAGCCTTTACATAACCACTTCCATCCTGCATTTTCATTACCATTACATGAAGCACTAACAGGATTTAAATCTGCCCCAAGGGAACGCTATTGAAGCTGCTGGCAGCCACATAAGCAGCAGCTCCCTTAATGTTTGCGAGTGTTCAGAGAATAAAAAATGCTCACTATGAATCATACCCAACAGTTAAAGCATATGTTGCAGTGAGACTAAATCAGGTTGTCAGATTCTAACTATAACATGGGTGGTGAGCTGAAATTTAAACAGCACGGTCTTGTTAAAGTTGTACTGCAAGATTTATAGCCGGCTGATGTGGGAGTAACGCTGTAGCTCTCACTGATTATAGTGAATCATTAAAGGCCAGATAGCTGTGACTTAATATTTCACTGCAGCTAAAGCGTATTAGTCCAATAATTGTCTTTATGATGAAATACTGCATTATTTTCTACAGTCCTTTTTTCATTTAAGGATTCATTTTAGTCTTGCATTATACTGTATGAGGGTGTAATAATTTCCTGCGCAAAAAAAATCACTACAGCTGTTTCATAAAGAGAAGTCAGAAACCCATCTTGAAGACTCTTAAGCATACAGTGATGTAAACACATTAAGAGACTGTCCAAACGCAGAAGCTGAATTGTCCATTGGCTCCCTGTCTGTGAAAGTTGAATGAACGGTTTTGAAAACTAGAGGAATCTATTTTTCTTAGCTTCAGTCGAACATGTTGATGTGGAAAACAGAGAGCGATAGAGACAGACTGTAACTGAATGACCAGTCAACACACAGAACCAAGAAGTTGTGCCCATTTGGACTCGCAAAGCCCTGACAACTTGGTTAAACTTAAATTACATTTTGTATTCACTCCAATCTTCTTTAATCTTTCACACCAACATGGTTTTTTGAGTTGCTTATGGTTTGCAGTTGCAAACATTGGTGTTGTTATAGAAGGATCCAACAGCCTTCAGGCCTCAGGGAGACCTACCCAAGTGGGCAGAACCACTGTGACCCAAGGTTGGCAGTCTTTTTAAGCCGAGAGAGCTGACAGAGTCTGGAGCAGAAACCTAAACTAGTTCTGAGAAAGTAAACACCGCCTGACCCAAATACAGGTAGGACTATATTTTGGGGGGGACAGACAGACAGAGAGACTATAAGTTAAATCTTTATCAGCTAAAGATAATCTGAACGGCCATTTTTATCAACCTTTTTAGAGCTGCAGTATGTAACTTTTATGGAAAATGTTTTTTACACATTTGTTCAAATATTAATTTTGTCATGACAGTATAAGAGATCTGTGGAAAAAAATCAAGCTCCTCTGCCGTCTCCAGTACTCCCAGTACAAACCACAGAAATACACCGCTCAGTCAGAAACAACCAATCAGAGCCAGGAAGGCGGGTCTTAGCGCTGCCAATCACCCTCAAGTACGCGCTGCTCACACACTCCCCCTCGCTCTCTGCTACGCTCCAGCTGGTTCACCACAACATAGATAATGCTAATGCTAATGCTAGTTAGCATGGCCACCAATGACGGCGGATAAACAGTTTTCCTGGAATGGTAAGTAGTTTCTCCACCATCAGCACATTTCGCAGCGCTTACAGGCGGGTGATTGACAGCGCTGAGCCCCTCCTCCTGGCTCTGATTGGTTGTTTTAGGTCGGGAGCGGCGCATTTCTTCAGATGGTAATAGCAGCTCAGGGAGGAGGTGGAGGAGCTCGATCTTTTCACAGATTATCTGTCTGATTCTGACCATCCTGTCGACATGGTGACAGTTTTAACAAATAAGCAAAAAACATTTTTGTATAAGTCACATACGGCAGCTTTAAGTAGTTAGATTTCAGGTTTATTTATTTGTCTTGTTACATTAAGTGCTTTAAGCTCCTTGACAAAACAGATTTACCCTTCAGACATAATTTATAGATTTGAAACTAATAATAATGATTTTAATTAATGAGACTGACATTATTTTGAATACATACTGATGTCACCCCGACATTGTGTGTAAACTTTAGTAAGATATTATGCGACTCCATTTTCATACATTTTAATTTTATTGGGACAACGCAGAGTTTTTTTTAACCTGAAAAATCAGGACAGTCATGCCACCATGTAATAGAGCAACAAAGGTTGTCCCTAACGAAAAAGACGAAAGTAATGAAAATAATTCATATAAATAACAATAAAAAAAAATAAAATCAGGCAAAAGCAACATTTTTCCAAATCAATTTCTTTCAATATAAAACTAACAAAAACGTGAATTTTTTTTTTTTTTTTTTTTTTTTTTTTTTTTTTTTTTTTTTGTTAAAACAAGCTTGTTCATTATTTAGTGAAGTTACTCACAGTGGGCACAGCGTCCAGAAGTTTTACTCAAGTGTAGCAATACTTCATAAATACTCCTAAAAGTTATTTTTTCCCAAAAAGTTACTCAAGTAAATGTAACTGAGTAAATGTAACTAGTTACTACCCAACTCAGTATACAGCTCATTTAAATTTAACCGTTTAAAGACGATAAATATCGCCACGTGAAGCAGCGTTGCAGCTTCCTGTGGGTTTGCCTTCACGCTCAAAGCTGCATCAGTGCCAGCTGTTCCACATCACCTGCAGTGCTAAGTCCAGACGCGCTCCGATGTTCAGGATCCCATAAATGCTTTTTTTTTTGTTGTTTTTTTCGCTGCTTGAATGATAGATGATAACATTTCTCTGCCGGTAATGGATGTGTTTACTCGGAGCGCCTCACATTAACACATCCAGAAGCAGTGGAAGGGTAGGAGCAGCGAGGGATTCATTTTTGTGTTCGAAGAAAAATCAAAGAACATGTCTGCGGCGTATAATTTGGGCACATCGCTTGGACCATCCCTGTGGACGCCATCAGACGGGCCTCGTCTCTGCGGATGATCGAATTCATTGTGGAGACCACTTCAGAGGTCTCTCAGAAGTGTGGGCACAAGACGAACGGCGTTCATCAATTCACGCCAGCTGCTCTCTAACCACGGCAAATGAAAATGAATGGCAGAACACTTGTTTGACACATGACGATATCTCTTGGGAGGCAAACGTCTGTGCGGCATGAACGTCAAGAGGCATTTGGAGAGGGAAATAACTGCAATTTATTCATGTGGAAACCTCTCAGAGACGCCTCCAAGCAGAGTTTCAGGAAAAAAAGGAACAGGACAGCAAAGCTATTGTCTGCTTTTAGATAAATGATCATTCATGGCTGCCGGAAAAAGCTTCAAACATGTCGTATCGTGCTAACGTTAAACAGTCAAAGCTTTAATTCAACTCTAATATCTTCTCTTACTGGTACAGTAGCGGAATTAGTTCAAAAGTTTAATTCACCGAGAAAATACTTGCTGCTTTCCTCGGTTTCACAGTGCTTCGCTTTAATGTTCAAACCGTTTCACATTTTCTCACATTACAACCAGAAATTTCAAGCAGGTTGAATCAGATTTTAGGTGACAGATCAACATGAAGTAGTGTTTTAGTGTGAAGTAGAAATTCAGGTTTTTAGGAGCATGTTTCTGCCAGCGTTGCACATCCAAGCACTGAAACGTTTACCCATAATAAACAGTTCAAACTCAGTGAGATTAGATGGAGAGCGTCTGTGAACATCAGTTTTCAAGTCTTCAAATGTTTCATCCTTTATTTCCTCTGAACTTTATACTTTTATACCTAATGTCTGTACGCCGTTAGAAACCGAAGTCGCATTCCTTGTTTATACACTCAATAAAGCTGATTCTGATTAAAACACATTGTTAATTGGACTTTGACTGGGCCATTCTGAGCTTTGATCTCCATTGTAGCTCCGGATGTTTAACATTGTTGTCCTGCTGGAAGGACAATATGAAATATTTGAGCCCTGATTTCAAATCTTCCGCAGCCCCTTACAGCTTTTCTTCCATGATCCTCCCATATTTAGCTTCCTGACCATCGTCCCTGTCCCTGCTGAAGAAAAGGGTCCCCACAGTATGATGCTGCCGCCGCCATGCTTTAAAATGGAGATAGTTGTTCAGTGTGATGTTCAACTTTTTCACATTTTTTTTACTTTACAACCACAAACTTCAATTTGTCATTCATGCACATTTTCGGCGCTGTGTTTGGATTGCATCTGACAGACCAACATAAAGAAGGACGTGATCGTACAGTGGAAGAAAAGCGGTACATAGTTTTCAATCTTTTTTTAAAATAAAAATGTGTAAAATGTGATATCCATTTAAATTTAAACCCCTTTAATCTAATAAACCTAGATTAGAAATCCAGCAAAACCAGTTGAAGAACCTTTGTTTGAGCTTCTCCACAGCTTCATCCCTGTCCTGTCTGCTGTGTTTCTTGGTTTTCTTGATGCCGCTGGCTCACTAATGTTCTCTAACAAACCTCTGAGGCCTTCATAGAGCAGCTGGATTTATTCTGAGATTTAATTACACAGAGATAGACTCAGTTTACGAATAGGGTGACTTTTAATGATTAGTTTCAGGGATTTTATTCAGGGGTATCAGAGTAACTGGGGAGAAAAGAAATACAAGCCACATTTTTAAGATTTTTTAAATCGTAAAAATAGCCGAAAACCATGTATCCTTTTTCTTTAAATTCACAATTATTCACGACACACATGAAATAAAATCCCAATAAAATACACTGAGAGTTGTGGTTGTTAAAACCCCTGGTTTAAAGAGCTTCAATGCGTTTTCACTGCACTATAATGTCAATTAGAAAGCATCAATAACTGCTGTTTTAATTTATTTATCTGTATGAAGAATAAGTATTTTCTGCATTGCAGCTTTACATTGCTCTCATTTAAACTGGGAACGTGATTTTCTTTTCTGTGCGTTAGCTTGAGCGTCTAGACTAGTGAATGCGTGTAGCAGCAGCAAGAAACGATCGTTGCTCGATGTGCTGGAAGTGTTTTCTTGGCAGGACATGACCTTTACTTTGCCATTTTAATAGAATGATGATGAGATATTACATGCTTTGAAATTACATTATGAGGGCCTAGTTTTGCCCATGAATGAAATGTGATTCAGAAGAAATACCTTCACACTAATCAGTGTCATCGATTTCAACCAGTTACAGAACAAATTATCAAAAATGATGAGATGGGTTCTGTTTTGCACAGAAGTTAGCTTTGATATTAGCCACTTTTTCGCTATGAATAATTCTCATGCATTTTTCTCAAGAAGAGGAAAATACCTTGTTTTAACAAGGATGAAACAATAAACTGAATTTTGCACTATTAACACCTTGTGAGCTTGAAAAAGTATTTTTTTCCCTCATGCATATACTTGTTTTGATTTTCTTATCATATTGAGATATTTTCTCATGAAAAAAAAAAACCTCATAAATTGGCTTTCGTAGTTTTGGGACACATAGATTTTGGATTGGCATTTTAAAGGTTGATATCTGGAATAATAGTTATCAATAATCTGAAAAATGGCTACAACATGAGCAATCTCTTTAAATGTGGTTTCGAGCAGAGCTCTGCAGCCTTTACAGTTCAAAGAGCCATTTTTACTCTCAGCTCAACCAAATAAAACTCATTTAGAGCTGCAAATGTAACGTATTCTTTTGAAAAAAGACAACTTAGAACTAATTCATATCTATTATTGAAAATTTGTCGTCTGTTTAAAGAACCAGCATTTTATTTTTAGGTTTTAAAATAAAGGAAAATATAGAACTTTTACAAAAAGAGGATGGATGTTTTTCTTCTTTCACTTTCTGTGGAATATTGATGATGTAAGAAAAAAAAAAACCGCGTAGTTTCCAACCTAATGAGAAGAAATATTTATCTAACAAAATATTACTGGTACGTTTAGTGTCACTCTGTTGTGTAAATACACTAAAATTACCTCATGAAAGAAACAAAGAACTGCTAAAACCTGTATTTGTCATAATACCTTTATGAAACGTGGTGATAATTTTATGCCAGATGCAACGAGATGCACACCTTCCAAAAAAACCCAGTTTGCATCGACTACCTCAGAAATCTTTCCCAAATTCTTTGGGATCATCAAGATGCTTTGTGCTTAATGTGAAAAAGGCCACTGTGTTTTTTTTTTTTAGTGTTTTTTGTTTGTTTGTTTTTTTGGTTTTTTTTTTTTAGTGGGTTTTTATTTTTGTGCCATGGATGCCAGTTTTCCCAGTATCTTTCTAGGTATTGGATCATAAATGTTGACCTTAATTGAGGCAGTTGACGTCTGCCGGTCATTAGATGTTGCTTTGGGTTCGTTTGTGACGTTCTACATCAGGGGTCTCCAACCTGTGGCTCCAGAGCCGCATGTGGCTCTTTAGACCCTCCGCTGTGGCTCTTTGCATTGACCAATGTCTTATAATGTTATGGTAATTTTAAAAACTGCTAGCTTTCGCAATTTTTCCATCGTGTTTTCATACAATATATGCAAAACATTACCACAAACAATGACCCTAATAGTGTAAGGAATATTCTTTTGTATGATCTAGTTTTCTTTTGTCAATAGGTTACAAACTACATGCTGTTTTTGAAATCATTTTCTATAAAAACTGAATGTCCCATTGAAGAATATGTTGCCGTTGTGGCTCTAAACAAATTTTGTTTCGCTGAAACGAAGGCAAAAATGGCTACTCTGGTTTTAGAGGCTGCAGACCCTTGTGTTAGATAATTGCTCTCACTGGGTTCACTGGAGTCCAAAACTTTTGAAATAATTTTGTAATTTTTATATTTTCTTTCTAGACTGACACATGTCAATGAGTTTGTTCTTGTATTTCTTTAGGTATGGGCATGATGTATTGCGATACATTGTGTTTAAGATATTTTGGCCTACTTCATGTTGTCAGACAGGTTCTATTTAAGTGATTTCTTGAATCTACAGTTCTGGTAGACATCAGACCTTGATGAGACATCTGAAACTGCACCAAACAAATCTGGTTGATGACATATATTTATTATTTAACAAGGGACTGATTACTTTTTCACACATGGCCATAATGATCTAGATAATTCTTGGCCACTAAAAATTAAAGCCTCATTTGAAAACGTCTGTGTTTACTTACTAAGTTCATCTTTGATTTAAAAATGAGTTTGATGATGCTAAACCTTTCAGTGTGACAAAAAAAGCAAATGCAGAATAAATCTATAGGGGGCAAATACTTCTTTTCCCCAGCACAGTATACGTCTTTTTTACTAAATGTTGTTGCTTTTGGAAAAGCTTTGTAAACTTTGCAAGAAGTTTTTGTTGCTATTTCGAAAAAAAAAAAAAAGCACAAAAAACTCTCTGGAAAATGAATAGTCTTCATATGAGGCGATGGTTGTAGGAGTTCATCCTGTAACCGGTGGGTTGCCGGTTCAGATCCCCACTCCGTTGTTGCGTCTTTAGGCAGGACCCTCAGTGGCGCCAGCGCATGGCGGCCTCGCCTCTCAGACTAGATTAAGCGCTAGGTTGCTCGACCAGTGGCTGTTCCTACTAATAAACACACAGGGAGCATCGAAACGATGCTGGTCAGGGAGAACGGCGGCGTTTTAGTGACCAGCGCTTTAAAAGAGAGCCAGGATGCACACAATCTGGTTCGAAACGATTACTGAGCTCATTTTCAGCACATTTGGCCTCATTTTTGAGAGGTGGGCAGAAGTGATGTAACATCTTTTTATGCGGTTCATGATGCTGTACCACCATGAGAATGAAACAGCTGTCAGGGGACGTTGCTACCTAAAAAAAAAAGGGTTTAGAAAATGTTAATGAACATCTGCTTACATCTGGTGCACAAGCACAACACAGAACTTTTGGAAACTGAGTTTTGTCTTTTAAGTCTGTAGATTAATGAAAAAATGGGTCGGCTAGTATACTAATTGCACGTGTTGTGGCAATTATTAGGTGTTTTGTTGGAGGAAAAAATGGAAACATGCATAAAATAGTTTGTACATCGTTTTGATGTCACAATTATGAGACAATGTTTTTTTTATTGTTTGCTATTTATTATATTGCATGCATACTGGTTTTAAAATGGCTAGTTTTCTGAACAGAAGGGGATCAAAACTGTAGGCTACTGAAGCGTTTTGCAGAGCTGAAAATGTTTTACCTCAATTAACATAAAGCAAACAGTTAAAATACGACTTTTACAACTAACTTGAGGTCATTTTTCTGAACAAGAATTGAGATATTTCACTAAGGGGTATGACGGTAACTTGAGGATAGAAAATGTTGGATGTTTTCATTACAATATCAGGCTGAAATACTGAGAATAAAGCCGAAATTAGATTTCAAGAATAAAGTGGAAATAATATGGTAACGGTAAAGGGCTGTACTTACGTAGCGCTTTATCTAGTCCAGAGGACCCCAAAGTGCTTCACGCTACATTCAGTCGTTCACTCATTCACTCACACATTCACAGGCTGGTGCGGCTCAGCTTTAGGAAATACTGCAGAATGTTGCGATGCTCCTCGCTGTGGCCTTTAGCATCTCAGGTGTCTGAGACGCCATCAGACATATTTTTGACTCGCAAAGGTTGCATTTACGACAGTTCCGGTCTTTACATATTTATTTATCAGCTGGTTTGTTTAAACAGCTTTAGATTTTTATCAGTGAAGACCAACACCAAGGCAGCAGTGTTTTAACGTGCCTTGCAAAGGTATTGAACTTGCCCAGTTTATCGCGTTACAACCACAAACTTTAATGTATTTTACTGAGATCTTATCTGCCACTGCAGCACAAATTGATTTCTAGTTATAAATGGAAGAGGATGATAAAGGTTTTTCGACACTTTTTACAAATAAAAATGTGAAAACTGCTGCATGAATGTGGAGTCGCCCTCTTTGAGTCAGAGTTTAATGTAATTACAGCTTTGAGTGCAGTCAAAGACTGAAATTGAGGGTAGATGCCAATCTTTTTGCTGGAGCTCACTTCGATCAAGTCTCTCAACAGATTCTCATTTGGGTTTTGGTCTGAACTTTGACTGGGCCATTTCAACAGCAATCTGCTTCGATCCAAACCATCCCATTATAACTCTTGCAGGAAGCTAAGCCTCTTAACAGCTTTTCTTCAATGATTGTTTGCGTTTAGCTCCATTTTACTTCCTATCAACTGACCAGCTTTGTTGTCCCTGCATAAGAAAAGCAACCCCACGACATGATGCTGCCACCACTATGTTTCATGAGTTCAGCGTTATTTTTCCACTGCACATAGATCCACATTGTTAGATGGAAGGTTTGTAGATGGGGTCTTCCCAGTTTCAAATGAAGGTTTGAACAGTGTTCTGTGACATGTTTATAAGAAGCTTTGAACTTTTCCACTACTTGGTCTTCACGATGTTGTCCGTGCACTGATGTTCTCTAACAAACCCCCAAGGCCTTCAGAGAACAGCTGGATTTATGCTGAAATTAAACGTCACACAGGTGGACTCTTATTTACTGATTAGGTGGATTCAGGAGCCAAGTGGGTTTTATTTAAGGGTGTCAGAGTACAGGAGGTTTAATGCAAACGCAGGCCACGCTTTTCAGGTTTTTATTGTTGACTATGTCCTTCCACTTCACAATTGTGCACTCCTTTGAGTTCACTATCGTATCATATAAAATCCTGATGAAATACACTGAAGCGTGAACCCCCCCCAAAAAAATCGATGGGGTAGGAATACTTTTGCGAGGCCCTGCTTATGAATCGAAATTTCCTTTATTTTCAGCAAATCGGAAACATATGTGAATAAAAGCAGCTTTATTGTATATTACGCCACATTTAAAATAAAGTGTATATGAGGACAGACCTGGAGAGAAGTACATCATCTCAGTCTGGAGATCTGATTAGAAACAACAAAAAACTGGGGAATGAATGTTAAACGTCTTCACGTTTCAGTTTTTGTGGAAAAAAAAGAAAAAGATTTTGAACTTCATGAATGTGACATTTATTCTGGACGATACTGTCCTCTGTCTAGGCTATTTCAAAACTCTGAAACACAAGAGATGAAATCATCCTCGTGTGGATTTGGACGAATGCTTGGACTCTCTGTGACGCTGAAAAATAGAATCCCGCTTCATCTTCAGCCTTCTAGCCGACGCCTCGGCTCAAATCTGAAGTCACCCCAGATCATGACACTGCCACCACCATGTTTTACTGTAGGTATGGCGTCCTTCAGGTAATGAAGGTTATCTTTTTGTCAAGCTAACATAGGTTTTGATGTTTTCTTTGGAATAAAGGGCTTGTACTTTACACCCCTACGCCTTAGAGCTTTTGTCTCATGAAAAACACAAACAGTACCTGACGGAAGCGTGTGCAGCACCTTCAGCAGGAGCCTCCTTGGGCAGTTTCCATCTTGTCTTTTCCATAATTTTGAAGAAACACCCAGCTTTAGAAAATGTCACTGTCCTCCCATACAATTATGGATTCGTAACCTCTCTGCAAACTGTGGCTTTAGAGCCAGGAGGGAGGGCATGTGAACTCTATTTCAGGTTAAATTAGATCCAGTTTAACAGATGGCAGGTGTGAACTCTGGAAGACTGAATGCAGGGAGTGAATCAGTGAAGTAAAGTATTAATTTAAGGCTATGCAGACTGATGCAACCAGGTTATTCCGGCACAAGTTTGCTTTTCACTTGAATTTTACATTTTACCTCACATTATCTTTGGGTAAAGTTTAGAAATGATTTATCAGACTCTAATTTACTTTTCGGCCCCTAACAGATATGTTTGTTTTTCAGTTGATTTACACAGGAAACATGTCTCAGTGTACAGTGCCTGTAAAAGTATTCAACCCCCTGGATGTGTTACCCGTTCTATTGGACCATCCAGACACAGCTGTCTTTATACTGCAGTCACTTGAAACACACTCACTGCACTCAGGCGATCTCCATTCCACTCATTATGAGACAACCGGCACCAACTGACTGGACCTCTAATGAATTAACTCACTTTAAAGGGGGTGAAAATTTATGCAATCACTCATTTCATGTTGCATGTTTTCACTTAATTGTCATTAATTTGTAGAAATCAGTTTTCATTTTGACATTAAAGGGTTTTTTGTATTTTTTTTTTTTTTTTTTTTTGGTCAAAAAGCCTAATTTTGTTGATCATGATTGATTTGTAAAAGCAATAAAAAGATAAAACATCTAAGGGAGTGAATACTTTCTATAGGTACTATATGTAGAAAAGTTTTAAAGGGGCAGTATTATGGCACATAGTTACTTGATTGTGCTATAAACTATGTTACCTTCAGTGATAAAAATGCTGCATATATCAAATATGACTTGAAAGATATTTGACTTCGTAATTTAACGCCTTGAAATTGGGACTCTGTTGCTTTAAGAAACTCTTGGTATTTCTGAAACCCCACCTTCAGGAAGTCACCACAACATTGCTCCTCTATTAACCCTTTAGCAACGTATTTATCAGCGCTTCACTGAGAAGTAGCTCGTACAATGAGAATAGCAGATGCGCAGCTCCACTTTGATCTGAAAACACAGATGAAATGTGGACCCGAATCCTGCAGTTCTGGATAGAAATATTCACCACAAGGCTATCAGTCCATTAAAGCAGCAGATATTCTTTTTATTAGAGCATCAAGTAGCACTACAATAACATAGTGTGGTCACAGGACGGAACAGTCAACCCTGTGTTACACAGGAGCTTTCACTAAACCTTCACTTCTAGCTTACATGATTTGAAATTTCTCCTTCGTAAAAAGCTAGATGTAACATCTTTGAGTGTTTGGATAAAGTGCACCAGAAGCCTCCCTCCCACTATCAGTACATTGCAATAAAATAATTTGCCTATGTGTTATTTTTCTGCAGACTTTTCTTTAATGCTACCATAAAGTCAGAGCATGCTGCTGCCCTTCACATTGAATATTACTGGGAAACTGACACAATATCACCACATGACACCACGTCAGGAAAGGGACATCACTGTCAGCACTGCGGAGGCTCGAGAACATTAAACCCCCCCCCCCTCAGAGTGCTCGTCTCCTCTGGAAGTGGAAAAACACACCAGGAAACAGACCTTGGTACCATCTTCCTAGCTCTGGGTGTTCAGTCCAGCACATCTGTGTTACCCTCTGATCACCTGGTCTGATGGATTCTGGGCTTTAAGTCGCTTCGCTTCCAACTCAAAGACTAAACAGCAGCACCATCAACAAACAGCATTCGGTTAAATTTCCTCTGTTCTTTTTCAATTCAATTCAGTTTTTTTTTTTTAATTTTTTTATTTTTCAGTAAATATGGTTCAGAAACATCTACACTCACACATCTCACTTCACCTGACAAGAGCAGGCCTAAACCTGCGGTCCAGGCGGGGGGAAAAAGAGGTTCGCTTTCCAGTGTAATCCCTCACTGTTGACGGACAGTCAGCGCGGATGCTCACAGGCCCCAGTAAGGAGCGAGGGTCCTGCGGTCCCTCTCGTAAACATCAGGTATGATCCCGTAGGGCGTCTGCACCATCTTAACAGAGTTTCTGCCGAACAGCTTCCTCTCATACTCGATCAGCTGGCGCCAGAAGCCGCCGTTGGGCCTGATGACGGGGCGGCGGGCCTTGACCCAGGCATGGGCTTCGGCCAGAGACACGCGGTGGTACTTCATGAGGTATGCCAGGCACAGCGAGGCCGAGCGGCTCACCCCGGCCGCGCAGTGCACCAGCACCGCCCCTCGTTTGCGCCCCACGCTGTGGATCTTGTCGGCCACGCTGTCGAAGTACAAGGAGATGGGGGAGTGGGGCATATCTGCCAGGGGGACCTTCACGTACTCCATGTGTGGCCAGTTGAAGTTGGGCAGCTCGATAGTGGCGTTGACCACGCAGGTGATGCCTTTAGACAGCAGCAGGCTGCGGTTGGACGCCACGTTCCCTCTGCTGAGGAAGAGGTTTGGGGTGATTTGAGCGATGCCCCCCAGCAGACTCCCGCTCTCCGGCAGCAGCCGTGGCACTGTAGCGGGCACCATGGAGCTGCGATGGTGGTGGTGGTGGTGGTGGTGATGGTGGTTGTGGAAGAAGCTCTGGCTGCGGGAACCCATCGAGGAACTGAGCGCGATTCAGGACAGGATGGAAAAGCTCTTAAGAAGGCAAAAACTTCAGGTTCTCACAATCATAGCACAGGGGGACCCACCAGACAGCTCCTGAAAGACATAAAAACTCAATGTTACTGTTCTTCCAAATTAAATATTTTTCTGTTTCATAATAGACTCAGGCCATTTTCCACAGGCCCAGAAAAACGACATAGACAAAATGTCTTTCTTCCTGGATGCCTCAACAATACAGACCCAAATAGAACAGAGTCCTTTAAGGAAAAATCATTGCAAAACATTTTCTGCATTGCTTTTTATGGCAATTATAAATCTGAGCGGATAGAGTATACGTGGAGTTCCTCAGGGCTCCATTCTTGTGACACTTTCATTCAACTCTCAAATGCTCACCAACATTTATTTGTCACCTCATGACCATAGTAATTAAGTCACCAAGTCCGTCCAAAATAGAGCTGAAACTGGATATTTACATACATGGGTTATGTATTATCACCTACTTTATTTTCACTGTATATAAATGACCTGGTAGAAGCCAACCTTGGTGTTTTTATCGACAGTTTAAATTTAAGTATCTTGTTGTATGCTGATGATATCTTGCTTGCAGAGAATTAAGTGAAGTTACAAAAAATGTTAAATATTTCGAATGCATGGTGTAAAAAAATGGAAATTGTCTCTTAATGATAAAACACAAGTACTGAACCCTATGTAAAACTAAATTTATCCGTAGAACAGCTGTCCCTTTATGCCCAGATTAGAATTGGTAGTGGTATAAAGATCCCCCTGTAGAGGAGAGACTCTGTGTTTTTTGTGACTTTAATGTGGTGGAAGATGAGTTTCATTTTGTTCTTCACTGTCCTCTGTATTCTGATTTAAGATTTTCTCTATTTGAATGTGTAAACAGAGGTAATGTAGATGTATTTTGGTTATCTGAGGGTAAAACTAAGTTGAATGTATAATGGGGAACTTTTTGTATTTACTGCTTTCACTGTAAAGCTTGGGAAAGAAGACAATGAGAGCTGTATCTTGGTTGAGTCTAGAAACATAATGGTATTTTTGTGGAGCTTGTGATTTGTATTTAGCCATCTTGTTTTCTATGTTTTGTATGCAGAGTGTCTTATAAGCCCATTTGGTCTGGGCACCAGTGGTGTATGACACTTAAATAAAATCACTCAAAATACATACACTGAATAAAAAGACTTCACCTTTTTTCACACAGTTTCACCATCAGACTAAGTTTTACCTGTTTTAGGTCAGTTAAGATTACCAAAATTATTTCTATTTGCTTAGTGTAAGAATTATGAGAGAAATAATTTTCTATTCTGTTCTTAAACATCAGGACGTTACAAACAAATCAGGTATATCAGGATATCAAGAAGAGAATTGTCAAAAAACACAGTCTATCACTAAATCAACGTACAGTGGACCCCCGCCTGTTCGTGGAAAATCCACCTTTTCACAGATCTTTTTCATACAGTATATCTAAAACATTCAAAAGAAAATGAAAGAAAATGTAGCTTGTGAAGTTGAAATACCTAGATGCTACTTGACGCTACTGGCTGGCGTTTGCAAAGCAGCCAATCCAGAAGTGCTATTCATTGTCCATGGCGCTGATTGGCTGAACCCCTAAGAGCGGAGATAAGGAAGACTGCAGACAATAGTTTCTGTGGTAGTTTAATACCTCAAACTAGTGCTAATAGTTTGAGGTATTAAAATAGACAGTTGTAAGAGTTTTAGAGCAGGTCTAAAGTATTCACAGATTTTAGCTTTTCACAGATGGCTGTGGTCCCTAGCCCCCACGAATACCAGGGGTCCAGTGTGCCACCATCTTAAAAAACATTGCCACAATTTCTCCCAGTTAGGGGTGAGAAAAACTGGTGCATGTTTTCACTCGGTTTCATGCATGGTGCTACAAGAACCTCAAGGATGAGTAAAATCGCCACAGCTTGCAAACACCACCAAACAAAGGAAAAGACATCTTTAAGGACAGTCGGCTGCAAATATATTTTCCAGGAAATATTGGGGGGGTTTTTTTGTCTCTTGTAAGAAAAACTAAAACCTGGGAGTTATTGAACAGATCCAGTCAAACAGAGGCTGCTGTGAGACCAACCCTTCTACACCAACATAACTATACAAATATATAACCAAAGGGTTTTCATGGGTGCTTAGTGTTCATGTCCGGGACTCAAGGGCTGGTCTGTCTCTGCTTTTTCAGCATTCAGGTGGAACGGCCGCAGAGCTGCAGGCCGAGTCGTGCCTCCTTCTGCCACGTGACTGGAGGGGCCCTGAGTGGGAGAAAGAACCTCACCTCATCTCATGTTCATCCATCCATGGCTCCTGCGTGCAAATTACACCTCGTCTTCATGGCGGCTGCTGATGTTGAATGCAAGTGTTTTCTTAGGTTTTTAGGGCAAAATCTGACATTATTTATAATCACTGTTTAATTTCTTAATTTTCTGTAAAAGTGACAGTTGAAATGACCAATTAACAGCTTTAACAAGCATTTAATAGATGAATGGAAAAGTGATTCACTATTAAAACTTGTTAGCTGAGATGTAACAGCTGTAGGCTGAGCTTTAACTGTTATTGCATCTTGTAAGTCACTATTTTTTCCATTTTCTTTAGTATTTCTCTACCTTCTGCTCACCCAAATCCTGCAGGAGTGGAAAAAGCAGCTTGTTGTCAAGAGCAATTTGAAATTAATCCCATTCGATTATTCGTTAAATTTCGCTAAATTAGTTAATGTTTGCCAA